>JAYKKI010000014.1:17857500-18558750 GCA_039881145.1 Druceiella hillmani | reverse complement strand
AAAAAAGGGTGCGTGTACTTACGTACGCGCGTGAGAAGTTATACTTCTTTGGCATCATTAAAAAATAGTTTTCAATTGTATGCAAATAATAAATTAAAATAAAATAATAATAAATATTTAACATGAATAATTTAATAATATTTAGTATTAATTATGTTAAATAACAATATTTTAATTTATATCAATAAATAATACATACGGATAGATAACCTCAATTATATTGGAGCACTTGAAAAAGTCTATAAACACAATTTTTTCACTAATATTTACGAATAGTAAATATATTAATCAAAATATTGAATTTAAATCACTACTGAATATAATTTATCAGCACATATATAAATCGCACTTATATGAAACTAAAACACGTGTGTGAATGTAGACACTAGAAACATGTGGAAAATAAATACTATGAATATGAAAACAGCGAATAAAGGCGACGATGGTGCCAACTTGCGCGACTAATAGAGGTTCTATTTCTATTTTGTTGGTAGCTTTTGTTTCGAGACTGCAACCACTGCAACTTAATACTGTAACTTTTGTGTGACGAATCTTAAAATTTTACTATCATAATTTTTTCATAACGCGCCTAAAGAAGTATAACTTCAAAAGTGGTTTTAAAATGCATTTTTCAAGGTTGATATAATCTATAGATGATACATTCTAGGTAAACATATTTAGGTATTTTTTCATATCTAAATAAATGACGTACAATACATAATACATCTTTTATATGTGTTAAGAGTTTAAAAATAACTTGCTGAAGCTGTTTTGATTCGGTGTTCCCCATCGCGGCAGTAATTCGTCTATTTGCTGTGGATATCCAACTCAAAGTTAAAAATGGCCAAACATTAGTACCATAAAGAGTACCAAAGCACGGGAGAAACAAATTACGCTGTCTTAACCGAACAGTAAGTTTGTAAATAATGTTATTTTTATATTTCCTTTATTACCACAAAGGATATTTACAATACACAGTTCCACAGCGGTAGTCATTTCCTTTAGGACACCAGTTTTCTGCCCATTTGTTTTTAAGTAGAACTTATTTACTTTGTAAAAAATTGGAAATATTTAACAGAAAACTTAGAGAAAATAATAAACGATAGTATAATTAAACAAAATATAATTATAATTCTGCAAGAGATCTGACATATATGAAATATTCCACATTAATGTATAGACAGGCGCCATGCTTCGTGTGCTTTTAAGTAATTACAAAAAATATGTATCGAACTTAAACATTTTAACGAATGCTTTGATTTCTAAACTGAATAACCAAAGAACGATGAAAAATCATTTCTTTATCTTAATCTCTTATATAGCAGCATTACAAACTTTAGTCAATATTAAACACCATTTTGTATAAAAACTAATACCATTTGCCCAATATTGTTCATATTATATTTTCTTTTAGAAAGGAATAATTTTCTTAAGAAACGCCACCTGTTCCTTATTTGATGAACTTTAGTCCGTAGTTCTATACGGCATAGTACTACATTAAAAGCCGTTCCTCAGCTCATTACATTTTTCTGAAAGCATCTATAAAGATTGCCATTCTAATTGGCTAATAAAAACACCATCTTGCATATAATGAACTTTAATTCGATGAAAAATGTATTTGTAAATATATTGCTTGTTTTACTTTATAAGTAATATCATTGCTTTATCTTAATCTCTTTTATAGCAGCATTACAAAATTTAGTCAATATTAAACACCATTTAGTATAAAAACTAATACCATTTGCCTAATATTGTTCATATTATATTTTCTTTTATAAAGGAATAATTTTCTTAAGAAACGCCACCTGTTCCTTATTTGATGAACTTTAGTCCGTAGTTCTGCATGGCGTAGTACTACATTGAAAGCCGTTCCTGAGCCCATTCGATTTTTTTCTGAAAGCATCTATAAAGATTGCCATACTAATTGGCTAATAAAAACACCATCTTGCATATAATGAACTTTAGTTCATAGTTCTACGACGCGTAACACTACGTTAAAATCTTATATATTAATGCTTGTCTATAATACTCGTATGAAAGTTGCTGCCATACCTGTTCTAATTTTTTTTTCACAAAAACATGCATAGGACTTTTATCATGCTTATTTGATTATAATATAGATATATTTTTGAAGAAATTTCCAATAATCTTTCTAGATTTACCTTTCACAAAAAGTGAAAGGTAGATCTTGAAGGCTCCCGTGCTTTGATACTCTTTATCTTTTTTTACTTTTATAACATGTTCTTACCTTAGGTTGTTTATTATCATATAAGATAGTTATCTTATATGATATATAATTTCATTTTTACTTCTAAAATTTCTCTACGAATATTTTTAACTGTTAGACCAGTAAAGTATTAACCGTTGTTTCAGGAGACACAAAACAAAGGAAAACTAAAAATGGGAAATATGGAAAATTAATTGTATAACCTTTTTCGAACCATCAGATACCCTTGTCTAAATATATTACTGAGAATAATTTGCATTTAATGTTATTACATACATCGGAACATTTGCATAGAATAACTTTAATTTAATTTATTACTCTCATTAAAATACTTGTATATTGTATAACTTACGAAAATATAATAAAAACTACACGACTTGTTAATGTAAACAGTGGGAAACCCCGTGCAAACCCCGCTTCCGCTATTGTTTTCTGTAATGTTTAAATAATGCAAAAACGTATAGGTGGCAAGTACTCTTTATAGCGGTATTACTGTTTTCTTTGTAAACATAAACGTAATATGACTACGCGTATATCTTGCTAAATACGCTAAACATTTACTTTATCGATCACTGTTAATACATACGTAATACTTGTTTTCATATCCTTATTGACCGATAACTTTATTGTAAGAATTTAATAGTTCTCAATGAAAAAATGTGATTTTTAAAACCAAATCGGTAAATTTATGTTGGGAGCCTTCAATTGTCGAAAAGAAGTTTTTACGAGTATTTGATTTATTTAGTGTTATTTGTTAAGAGAAAGCCAAATTTCATTACAATATATGCTTAATGTAACTTTGCGTATTTATTTAATACTAAATTTGGACTAGAAAGTAAATGAAACTGCCTTCTGCGCGACCATTTACATAGATTCCGACTGGGCACGCGACGCGCGACTACCATTTTAATTCTCTTCTAGATTTTTTTTGTCTTTTTTCATTAATTATTTCTTAGTTTTATTATCATTTCTTTTTGTTTCTTTTATTTCTTTTGTCAATATTTTATTTCCTTTTTTGATTTTAATATGTTCAACACTCTCGATGCGGGTATTAAGCCATGGGAGAAATAAATGTAGTCAAGAAAAGTAACTTTTTCTTTTTACTATTTCTTTAAGTTTATTTTGGATAGTTACGTTGTTACTTTCATTGCTTTTTATGACTTTCAATGTAATATTGTATAATATTGCTTGTATAATATGTGATAAGATTTCGCTAAATAATTTTCATTGGAGGCAATCCGATTTCCTTAAAATATTTATTCACAATAACCGATTTACTGCTTTTGTAGTTGTTTGAATTTTTTATTTAGGGATTGAATGTACTTACCGTGAATAGCATTATTAGAATACATTATCCCATGTAGCTTTTATCATTCGAAATAGCTGTATTATACTCATTGCATTCGGATGCAACGCGATTAGGGGTTTCTGTAAAGATTTACACAACTTAGTTATTTAATATATTTGGCGTTAATTTTGTAGAAATTCATTATTCACAATTAAATGAAACTACGTGATGTAGTATTATTTCTACTTTCTTTAAGTTCTTTACCACGACCTAGGTTTCGTTGTATTACGATATCTTCAGGTTGGCTATTAGCAAAGATCTATTTAAAAATGTTTTTCATTTATTTAATATACATCGAAATTACCAACCACCATATTTTTCCTAAAGTTACGGCTTCTTCGTATAGATATTTTCGACGCACTGATTTTGAAATTGTTTAAAAGTTAGGTAATAATTGTAATTAAATCCTTCGATATTATTGCATCTTTTTGCTCATTGTATATATAACATACAACTGGTGAGCATTTCTCTTTTCGAGTTTTCGTCTTCGTAGATAATGAAATTTTTTGTTTTGAATAATGGATAGCGCTTTCGAAGAGGCTATTCTTTAGGTACAATTCCCTTACTTATTCTAATTTAATAAATATTTTTAATACATCATTACTATATATTAGCTAATATATCCTACATTTGATAAATATTATATACAAATTATATATTTATTTACTCGCATACATTTATTGACATTTATTAAGTCTTTCATGCGCACAATCGGTTGTTACTAAATTCAGGTCAGAACACAAATATGTGTGACAGAAGTACAGTAGTCGAAGTGAAGACAACACGTCGAATATTTTCAAAGATATGTAAAAGATTTTCTTCTCCTAGTTTAACACATATATAAATAAATGGGTTGATAATATTTATGAACTGTGTATATGCCAGTCGACAAAAATATTTTAATAATACATTATGTCATTTTTTATAAATCATAGTAAAAATTATTTTTTAAATATTATCTAATAGTAATTTCAATTTTTAAACACTTGTTATAAATAATTTTCGTATTTGATTATCAGTGAGCCATAAGTTTATGAGATTGAAACTTAACATAATTATGATCGAAAATATAAAGACGTAGTTTTCTTTACAAAGTTAAGGGCTTTTAGACAAACGTAGCTGCTGTGCCTTAAACTGAAACGATTGTCTTTCGTGCATTGTCTTTCGTGCGATTGGCTTAGCATTTTACAAAATTATTATAACTATTTTATGAAATAGTTTTATTTATACATTCTAATTTGCATTTATCCATTCAGGCTTTTGGGTGGCAGGTACTAGAGAACCGTCCTTTTTGAATTATGGTGACTTTTATTGATACGGTTAGAAAAAAAACCCTGAAATCCAATTATTACAGTAAAAATAGGATAACTATTGTTTCTCTTCCCCGGAAATCAGGGAACCGACTCTAATTTTGATTTTTTAGTGTCGGGGTTTTTTTGCTAATTATAAATTAAAGTGAGATATTCTATAATTATTATAAATGTTTCAATAAATGCTGTTATACGTTTTGCTTTTCGGAAGCAAGTTTTGTAAAAATTGTCGCAAAAATTAGGGGAGGGAGAGGGGGGGGGGAGGGAGAATTATAAAAACTTTTCTAATTATTTTAGCTTTTATCAAAATTAAAAATTGATATTAAACTTAAAAATTAAAATTTAAAATTTTTGAAGGTTTCACTTCTACCACGTGTGAATTGCACACATGATTTTTTTTATTTTTGTATGTGAATATCGGCATAAAATGTAAGAAGTGCAAAAAGAAATGAAGATTTTTTAAAAGAAGAATTGTGGAGGGAATTATGATAAAATTTAAACCACGATGAATGTGGTCAGTGTCCGAAAATTTGGTCGTATGGAAACACCGCATGATATTGACTTCCTTTCAAAAAATTTCACTTCCAAAAATGTTTTCTTTTTATACAATTTTTGATTGTACGTAAATAGCATAATTTTAAAAAATATTTTTCGTTTTCTACTTAGCGACTTTCTATGAGAAATATTTCGGGGCAATCAAGACATAAATGTTAAAAAACATTTTTCGTTTTCTACTTAGAGACTTTCTATAAGAAATATTTCGTGGCAATCAATAAATAAATGTTAAAAAACATTTTTCGTTTTCTGCTTAGAGACTTTCTATAAGAAATACTTCGTGGCAATCAATAAATAAATGTTAAAAAACATTTTTCGTTTTCTACTTAGAGACTTTCTATGAGAAATATTTCGTGGCAATCAATAAATAAATGTTCTATATTTAGCGACATACGTAGAATTGTTTCATATTAACGATTGGGCCGAGTTAACGATACGGAAGTATTTAATATTTAGGTACACATGCTGGTTAGTATTTAAAAACTTGCCGTCCTCTGACCTGCTGTTTCCCATACTTGGACATCACGCTTCGTTGATAAATTATTACTTCCTTCAGTTTATCAAAATGAAGGAGTGTTATATCTTATAAATTATACAGTTTAATTTTTATAACATCTTATAAATTATACAGTGTTACGTCTTATAAAATAGTGTTATATCTTATAAATTATACAATTTCATTTTTATAAATTATACAGTTATATCTTATAAATTATACAGTTTCATTTATAAATACGGTATAAATTATAAAGTGTTATATCTTATACAATAGTGTTATATCTTATAAATTATACAGTTTCATTTTTATAAATTATACAGTTATATATTATAAATTATACAGTTTCATATCTTATAAATTACACAGTTTTATTTTTATAACGTCTTCTTCATGAGTGTTATATCTTATAAATTATACAGTTTCATTTTTATAAATTATACAATTTAATTTTTATAACGTCTTCTTCGTATTATAGAATACGCCTAGAACCAAACACGAAGTGTAATGTTATCTTATGTTTTCAACTTGGATATTTTTAAGTCTATAAAATGTTGTTGGATCTGACAAATATAAATTTGAATATTGTATCTTTTTGCAAATTGAATAACGTACTTCGAAATATGTATATTTTGACTCACATTTTGTGATAAAATATCCCATAAATAACGCAAGTTTGCAGGGTTAAATAATTTGATAAATACATCATAAAATAACCCTTTATTCAATTACATTATATTAAATAGATATATTTTAATAAAGTGAATATTAGAATGGCGCTACGTAGCAACTTAAAAAAATATATACAAAATACAAACAAAGCATAAATGTAAACAAGAGACAGCTACCTTGAAAACTATTAATTAGAAAAATTTTAACTGACATTAGTCTTCTTTTTGGGAACCAGTTTTAGAACGCCAATGACGTGTCTATTTATTATGTCATTTCCTACAATGTCTATACAATAGAAGGTAAAAACACGGTTGTAAAGCGCGTTCACTGAAAGTGAAATATCTGAAAAATTAACTTAATTATGTTTTGTTATGGGTACAGTCAAATTTGGTAACAAGTTACGTATTTATATATTGACTACATTCAAAGGAGCTTATCTAGGTGATTTGATTTGAATATATTGCTAATGATTATAATGCAATAAAAATGGAGAGTATTAAAAAAATATTTTACTCACTGGAAATTAAATTAACAAAATAATGTTTTCGTTTGGTTAATACTATGTAAGTATTGAGTTAACCCCGAGTTGTCAACAATTTTTATTGAAAAAAGTATATGTTACAATAAATTTAATTTAAGTATGCACCATTATTATCTACTATTTGTCGCTATCTAGTTGTTAAATACAACATGCCTTTGTTGTAAAATTTTGGTGACTGATTAAAAAAACTGTGCGAGTTCGTTTTGGAGATCTTCTTTGACGTCGAATTTTTTCTTCACGTAAATGGTTACTTAGAGCTCTGAATAAATGATAATCAGAGGGCGCAATGTACAGCGAATATGGTGTATGGGTGACTAGAATCCCGCCGAGCTTTTATAATTTATCACGAGTACGTTTTGCAACTTGTAGTCTAGAATTTTCATGTAAAAAATAAACTCGATCCAGTTGACTACTCAATTTGTTAGCTAATCGTTCCATTCATTTTAGATTCCTCTGGAAGCAACTCCAATGAATAATGCCCTTAACATTCCACGAGCAGCTGAAAATTACCTTTTTGGTACATGTGTCAGGTTTGGATACTGAAACCCAGCCATTGACGTTTGCGTGTATGGTTAACGTATGTAACCCACTTCTCATCATCAGTTACTAACTGATTCAGGCAGTCGAAGTTACGTTCCAATGTTAAAAACAGTTGACAATTGTTAACTTTGCACTGATGGTGATATGATTACATCTCGAGGGGTAACCACACACCGTATTTTGAAACTTTTCCCAATTCGTGCAAATGTGTTTCTATGGTACCATAACTGCAATGTAGCTCATCTGCCAATTGAGTGGTCAGTCGAGGATCGTCCTCAAGTACGCTTGTAAACGTGGAACGTCCAATTTCACAAGACGTCCGGTACGGGGTTCGTCTACAAGATCGTAGTCCTCAATCCTGAACTTTCTAAACCAAATCTTTGTCGTCGCGTAAGACACCGAGGATTCGTAAAGTAATAGAATCCTTATTTAATATCGATTTAAATCCGTTATCTTTTGTATAATTTACTTAAAGCTTCGGCGCTGACTGTTATCAACTGACTGCA
Source organism: Druceiella hillmani (assembly GCA_039881145.1). Classification (NCBI taxonomy): domain Eukaryota; kingdom Metazoa; phylum Arthropoda; class Insecta; order Lepidoptera; family Hepialidae; genus Druceiella; species Druceiella hillmani. Next base: position 18,550,555 of record JAYKKI010000014.1, on the reverse strand, counting down.
CATTGCTCTATTTATACCGTACAGTAAAATCTTCTAAAAGTTTCGAGAATATTTCTAGATAAGTGATGAAATTGTGGCTAAAAACTTACTAGCCAACCTAATATAATATTTCCCTCACTATGTAGATATAACATTCTTCTTACTATATACTCGTAAACATTAACAGTGACATTTGCTTATGAGCTTGTTTTGTTATTAACGATTATTACTCATTTTAAAACGTCTTCATTTTGATCTCATGTTTAGTTCTTATAAAAAACATCATTTTGTAAAACTGAAACAATTACAGTTAACAAATGACAATATGAATCGCAATTTTTACGTTGCAAATTAACAAGTAAAACATTACAAATAGCAGAGGAGACCTGTACTCTGTTTTATGAATTTAATCTACTTTGCATTTCCTTCAAAGCTATGAAGAATATTTTTTTAAAAGATTTATGTTAAAGGTATTAAAAACTAAGTTTATCTCTGACCACCGATTTGGACTTCGATCAAGTCACACACAAATTTTTAAAAGAAAAATACTGCTCTGCAGCATTTTTAGACATATTATGGGCACTTTATCGTGTTTTGTATGAAAATCTCCTTTAAAAAGACAAAAAATATTAGATTGGTATTAATAAGTAAACATGGAACATGAGGCAATGCTTAGCCAGACTGAAACAAAAACCATCAGTTCCAACTCTGATCTGTAGTAAATTAGGACAAGCAAAATTTAAAGGAAATAAAAACCGGTTTTGATGCTTTTTTTAAGTGCAGAATAATTTTGTCATTATAAATAAGAATGCGTTTAAATTTTAGAGTATCCAAATTTATTATGTCCTATGAATATACCACAGGTGCGGGTCCCGGGTTTACCCGGACGAAGAGGGACGATGTTTTATTTATTACTTTTTTTCATATAATAATCATTTAAAGTTAACGATTTTCTAAAAAAACGCTGACAAAAAACATTTTTGTAGTTTTATCTGATTGTCTTGCTACAAATTGGTGTCTCTAACTTTAATTGCTGTCAAATATCCATGAAATTTCCCATTCCATTTTCAAACATTTAGAGGTTGAATATTGAAAAATGTTAAGCGAGCACCTAAAAGTCAAGAGAAATAAAGGTATCAAATTTCAGTTTGCAGGTTTTATAATTATTTTATTTTAATTTTATAAATATTGTGTGATAAATAATATTAGTTTTGTAAATATTGTGTGATAAATAATGTTAGTTTTATAAATATTGTGTGATAAATAATATTAGTTTTATAAATATTGTGTGATAAATCAACGACTGGCATTAGGCTTTTATATATACAGATGAAATTTTTCCAATTAAATAATAGGTAATGACAAACTATTATGTCTTAAAAAAATAACTATCTCATATATTTGATATTTTTTTTGGATGGAAGGGAAAAATTACAAAATAACGTAATACAAGGGTAAGAAAAATAAACCTTTTTAAATATTAACAAGATGGCAGCGAGTGGGTAGAAATGATAGTTAAAATACCATAAAAAGTTGTGAATCTCGCAGATGAAAACAATTAAAACTAGTAATTAGAGATTTCATGGGAAAACAACACGAAAATGGTGGCAACGTTGAAAGTAATAACAAGGAAACTAAATATTCTAATTAAAAAGACAGATGGATTACAATAAAATTTACACTAAGACTGATTGAATTTAAAGAGGAAAAGACACATCGGCCTTATCAATTATAAAATAAGTGTACATCTATTCTACCATACAACAATCGGTATTATATTTTCCACGCCACAACAATTAAGTACATCAATGTGCAAAATAACGTATTTTGTTTAATGCTAATTTAACTTTGATGTCAATTTTTAAGATTTTTATATTACCCTCCATCTTATACTATTTCATTTCCACGTAAGCCTGAGGTTGTTTCGGAAAATAAAGTTTTTTCAAAACTTGCTAAATCATTTTTTTAAGTACTAGTCTCGGAAAACTTACACATTCCAATACTTTTATTTTTTAAGTCACAACACATAATATGCTTACTAAACTTACGAGTTAAACGTGGGTGATATCAAGAAATGCACGAAGGAAAAAGGAAATCATGTCAGGAAAGAAAAATAAAAAAATAATCATTGAATAGTATTTGAAAATGTGTAAAAACGATGGATAACACCGCTTTCTTTTGAACGCTGTACCTATTCGAAATTTATTTTGCAGTTTTCTTCTCAAATGTAAAACTTTGAACATTTAGTTCTAAAACATAGAACAAATTATGTATTTAAACTTATCATTCAAAATTAGACTTATCCATTTTTTTCTCATAAAATATGAGTAGTTTCAGACAAGAAATTTAACAAATTATGCCCCTTAAAAGGAAAAAAACCCAACTAAAACAAAATAGAAATTTAGTAAGAATTCAAAAGAAATTCATAATTCTCAAATTTTTAAAATTTTTTTTAAAATAATTTCTTCATGTTACGTTCAGATAAATTATTTAGTTTCAATATTTGCTTTTATTCTGCATTTTTATAAAAGACATATATCTTTGAGGTCTTTCAAAGCTCTTCCTTTTGTTTGTAGTGAAAAATAAATAGTTTCCTTGATATCGGCGGGGTTTACTACAGGATGCTAATGATTTTAAAATAAAAACCAGATTTTTTCAATACGGACTTTATTGAATAGCCCCAAGCCAAATATTGAGCAATGTTGCTTAACGATCCGTTACTTCCTTGTTGTGAATTATTACGACTGTACATTTCGCGTGTTATCGTCAGTACTATCAAGGTCATGTTGCTGAGTACTTAAAGGGTTTTAAAAGTATTCTCTCTTGTCAAAATTACATTTTAAGAGCGAACACCAAGTCGGAAGGTAATTCAAATAATACCGACAATAAATTGTTAAAAGGAAAACATTGCACACAACATGACCGTCGTAGTACGCCCAAATAGCAGTATAGATTTTCTGTTCAGAATTTTGACCTTTTGTGGTATTTGGATGCCGCAGTCTTATCTCGGAACATGGAAAGAGTTGTTTTATAAAATATTTTCAAACATCTTGATATCAGCTACAGCATTCGTTTACTTGTTCACCCAAATGATGGACATATATATGGTATGTTTTATATTTTTCTATCAAATTTCAAAGAAATAAAGTGAAAAGCCGAAATGTTAATAAGTAACAAGTCATTGTTACGTAGGCAATTAGCGTCGAATTTAATTCCGTAAAATCAATATATATTTTGTAGAAAACCTTCTACGAATCGTCCTAGTAGATAAGTTAATTTTGGGTGTTTCTTGTGGTTAATAGATATATTGCCTTACTGCTATTTCTCAAAACTCATATTACTTTTGTGCAACTTTCATAAATAATCTCTTTGTTACATCATTCCTTCCAACCTTTTCGTTCATTCATTATTTTTCTGACATATTAATTAGACTGCATCTATTAAAATTCCCTCAAGAAGAAATATATTATGGTAGAATTACTAAGGTATGCTTACATTTAGCCTTCCAATGTAAATACTTAACGATCAATTAAAGCTGTGAAGCAAGAAACATTTAAAATTGTGTAAAAATATAATAATAATATATACCCAAGAGAACTCACAGAAACCTAAAAAAATATTTTTTTGAATCAATGTAAGGGCTGAATGTAATAATTCCAATATGTATATAATACTCGTATTTGTTCATTTGCAAACCAAATATTTTTTAATGTGAAAGGTCGTAAAGATCACATTTTTATCTCGCATCTTAAATATGAAAAATGAAAGTAACATGGTACGACAAGAAATTTTATACAAAACTATTCAAAGTTTTGGGCCAAATAACAAAATGCGAGTTATTTTTACATATTAAATAAAAAGGTTTTGAAACAAAAATAAATTGAACTTATTTTGTCGCATATAAAAGAAACTTCCCATAAATAATTTACAAATATTAATATTATTTTCACCGTGCATATATATTACCCAGAAATTTTTCGTAGTAATGAAAATATAGTAAATATCTCTAAAACTATGAAGTTTGGAATTATCGCTATAGTTTTCATGTAAGCTTAGATGAACTTGGTAAAAGAGTTCTTAGATCAATTTAGTAAGTGTTTTTTTATTATTTTAATTTTATCCCTTTGCAAAAGGACTTGTTTTTTTTGTAAACATTTAGAACATTACCTCTAAAATAATTTAACTATGAATTGTTTTAAATAGTTATTACTTATTTATACGATCCAATCCCATATGATGTGCAAAACTTTTAGTACATTATTTGCTTCTTTTAACATTTCCATTTAGATACTTTGACTTATGACTCTAGAAATATATGTCGGTTTACTTGATTTATCACCACGTCAAATTTAAAGTTTCTACATCTAAGGGTTTCTAAAAAAACATGTATGTTTTTAACAATATCTCTTTAGCTTCATATGTAAAAAAAATTTAGGGACTTTATGACTTACTCTTCCCATGTGTAATTGAAATAAAAAAATGGGTGCTTTGTATGTCCTCTCAAAAATTTCCATATAGATATTTTGGGTGTTAACTACAGATGTGCATACCGATTAATATACTATATCACTATTCCTAATATCAAGTTTCTAAATTAACATTTTCCGATGAAAAAGACTGTGATAGAAAAACGAACAAGTGAGTGATATTACCTATAGAGGTTCCACTCTTTTCTTTTTTGATATTCAGATTATAATGCATTCAGAGAATATGTAATTTATTTTATTTTTGGAAGTGAAACTCGGTTATAGACTATTTACAGATTTGAAATTGATGAAGACGAATCCCCAACAAGTGTAAAAGTGCTGAATTGAATTTTATTTTTCTTTACGCTACGTAAGAAAAAAAATCCGCAAGGCTATGAACAACTGTCATGTAATAAATATACCTTAAACAGCAAATCAGTTTCCGACTAAGGGGACGGCATGTGACACGGTTCTGAAGAGGCAAGCTGATTATAATTCCGTGAATATCTTCTTTAATGGTTGCCATTAAGGTCATCTGTCACATAGTGAGGTGGATGGAAACTCGCGGGAAGCCGTTGGATGCAAGCACCATGACATTTATATTTATGGGAATCGATGGGATATTTTTGGGCGAGGAATATATTAGTGGAAGTCTTCCGGTTGATGATGATAAAGAACCACTAAGCCTGAAAACGTGCCATATTACTCCTCCTCCTCGTAACTATATATGTGTTACTACTCTATATTCTATTAACGAGTAAATAACATAGTACTCACTAGTTAGGTAGTAAAACTACAACTGAGTAGGTACGTTTAAGGTACTTCTACTATGAAGGGTACGGATCCTTTAGCAATAAGTTCTGTCATTTTTATTAGCCATGAAATATTACTATATTTAAATATTAACTATCATACATAGTAAGAAATCGCTCTAAATTTTTCATGTGCAGCTTTTTTCACCATTTAGTATGTTAAACAAAATTAAATGATTTATTATATTATTCATTATTCAAAATTTAAAGAAAATTAATTTTTCATTTCCTTTCTGTACCTGAATGGCGAACCTGAATAAAAAAACAAAACTCTTGTAATTTCATCACGTTCGTCTGTCCATCTCTATATACGTATGTCACAGTATCTATACCTTTTAGTTTAAGGTCGACTGTGATAAAATTTTAGAAAAAGGGTAGAATTACGTATATACAAGAAAATGAGAAAAAAGAAAAAAGAAAAAGTATTAACCTGAATTTAGCTAACATCACTCAAAACTTATAAATACCTATGCATAGTGTAGACAAAACACATAGAACAATATACAAATTTCATAAATAATTTAGGGATATTTTATATTTTAAATCCAAAATTATCATCTTATCATGAGAAAAAAAGTCTGTGACAGAAAAATTGACGTAGGAGATATGAAGCATCTTCTAAGGATTCCGTTTGTTATTTAGTCCTTTGAGATACGGAACCGTAAAAGTAATAAAAATTAAAATTGCAACAAAACATTTAATTTAACATAGAGGACAAGTAAACCAAAAGTAAGGTCGAATACGCAATCAGGGAGAGTATAAATGGGATTAGGGTAATAGTTATTATTTAAGATTAATTTTGAAAGCGTGAATTGACAATGAATCTCTGACATCGGTATCTAGTATATTCCATAATTTAGGGGCGAAGACAGAAAAGGAGTGAACGAAAAAAGTTTGGGAATGAGAGTAATTATCCTAAAATTGAGCTACAAAGAAAATAAACAACTATACATACAGACCATATTTTTGTGAATAAGGCTAATTATGCAATAATTTATCTGCAGACAGTAAATGGGTATTCGTCGATACGTGTACGGCCGTATTTCTGTGAGCGTAGACGCAAACCGTGAAAAGGCAGGAATGCTAATCTATAAATGAGATGGGAATATTACTATTAGTTAATAAAAAAACTCGTTACTTTTTACTAATAAAAAATAAATATTTAACGAAATATATTCTTTATCTAAATTTGAAATTAAGACAATAGAAATTATTATTTTTCCCCTAGAATTTTGGCGATATCGAGAAAAATGTCGACACATCCCTTGTTGCTGGGAGCATTTTCACGGCAACAATTAAGGCAATCAATATAATTATCAGAAGAGTGAAAATTCAACAAATTCGTGATATGATGGATAGTAAGTTTTTTTTCTTTAATTATGGAAACTCCCCTAAAGTTTTTTTGGTATCTACTCATTAATTTTAATTTTTAAATAATTTTATGGTCTGAAAATTTTAAAAAGATATCCAACCTCGCATTCAGAAAAAAATTAACACTTTTATTGATTTTATTTATTTCTTGTGCACATTATTGAAAAACTGTATCTTTTATCATCACGATGAATTGAATATGGGTAATGATACAAGCAGATTATGCAGAAAGAATGACATACATTTTCCCTCTAACTTCTGAAAAACCATTTACTCTCCAATCAATAAATATTTCTGTCACAATTCTACATACTTCTAGTCATTTTATACTATTTCCTCCTCCTCGTGATGGTACTCCAAGTTCTGTGTAAATGTGAGTACTTTTTGTTTTATTTTGTTTAATTCCGTAGTGAAATGAAGAACCCTTATAATATCGTCTGTCCAACTGTCATAACCTTACATGTACGACAAATTTAGATATTTTTGGTGTATATACCTTAGACGGAGATCTGTTTTAATATGTAGCAAATAATTAGTTTCTTTTATTTAAAGTGATTACAATTTTTTCGTGCCTGTAACATTGTTATAGAGCAGGCCTTTTAAAATTAAGTTTATCTAGCATTTAAAATTTTTGAGGACCTTCTTGTGAAATAGTAAAAATCAAACCAATAAACCAAAATTTGAAAAAATATCAAAACTTTTATAAAGATGTTTTTTTGATTTCATTACTCATTTTCGTATGAAAGTTTTCAATAAAATATTTCACTCAAGTTGCGTTAACAATTTCAGGAGATATAGACAACTAGGGAACCCTACTTTGTGCATGTGCTACAAGCGCATGGCTAGATTTTATTATTCATTACTATGGACTAAACCGTAAAGCGTTTAGTACATATTAATGAGTTAATGAATGATATTAATGAGTATACAAAAAACAACATGATTAACTCGTATGACCATAAAATTAATTTTTTTTCAATCTTTATTTCATTGATGCGCTATACCGCCAGAATTCAAATAATTTATGAATCGGTGAAACATTTTATGAATCGATTTTAATTCGAAGATGATTTGATGATCTTGATATATGTGCCATGTAACATACATATAGCATATGTAGTTATCAACATAATACATTCACTCTTTAGCTGGGATACTCAAAGTTAAAAAAATGTTATGTGTGTGTCATACTACCATTAATCGGAGTCATTACTATTCCTACGCCACATCATATACTTATTCATTTTCATTATTGTGTATTAATTATATTATCTCCTTGAGCAACTTTTATTTATCATTAAGAGATTAGGTTTCATTTGAATATTTATTTTTGTGTTACTGCTTAATTATAATTTACAATGACTTTTTATTAATTGTACTGTTCTGTAAATTATGATTTTTATATTAATACCATGTTTTTTTATATTTACTGTTCACCAATAAATATGTAAGTTAATATTGCTGAATTAAATATATTTTAACGAAATCATCTTTTTATTGCTAGGTGACAATTTCACCCACCTCAGCGTGGAAAATGGCAGATTGATGAATAAATACATGACCGCTATTCAAGTAATTGCAAAGACTTACATACTATTTGGGCTAGCTTGTACTATGCTTTGGGCGGCTTTTCCGATTTTTGACCCATCCGAAGAAAAGAAATTACCTTTGAGGGCGTGGTTTCCTTGGGATCTATCCGTACCATCAAAGTAAGTGTTTTTCGATGCTAATATTTTAACACAATATATCCTTATTTTGCATTATGCAAAAGAATTTGAAATCGAATGACAATAAAAAGAGTTAAAATATTTATTTTAATTTTTATATGTTCATTTCACAATCATTAATTATATACACCCGTTACTTCTAAATCTAATTTTATCAATTATGAGGTTCAAGTTCTGAAGTATTAATATTCATAAATATTTATCCCAATATAAAAACTATAAGATGAAAAATTCACCTAATCCGATGGTACCAAACAGATTTTCATTAGAATTGTCTCATTTGTGTAAATTTAACGGGATTCGGGTACCAAAAAACACAAATTATGTACCAAAGATTATTTTATGCTTTGCCTATTTGAGTGGTTATATATACAGTAGTATATTGAAAGTTTTTACTAACTGCTTAAGTTCATTTATGCTCTACAAATTTTCGAGCAATGGACCAAAGTGTTAGATAGTTCTCTGGAGATATATTGTGGACAACTTTGTTTTAATTGTGAAGCAGTTTCAGAATCGACATCCTGGTTTTATATTTGGACAGTCATATATTGAGCATCTTCCTCGGGCAGAAAATATCAAAGGCGATAATTCTTTTGTAATCAGTCATCTTTGGCATCCGTGACTTGGTTCCATGACTCGGTACATAAAGATGAGAAAAATAAAGATTAGTACTAAATTTATCTTCATAAACTCTAAAGATTTTCGTTCTTTCCATACTTTATTTAAGAATATTTTTGGGATTTTCACCATGGGTATTGGATGCCACATTTTTTTCTCCAACTTCCCTCGGTGATTTTACCTAGTTCAAATGTGTGCTTGGGATTCACACATTCAATGACCCAAATTTAGGTTTGAACTGATTTAAAATTAGGTAGACTTTATGGAAGAAATCGTCGGTTGGAACTTTAAGAGGGTGTATTTTAGTCTCCTTACAAATGCCTTCTAGGAATTGATTCCTCTCTCGACAACGCTTTTTGATCTTCATTCTCATATCTCTGTTAAGATGGGCTTTATCAGGTTGTTGCCTAAGTGAGAGCTCTTTTCAAATGGAGTCTCACGCGCTATCTGTTACTCACATTTTACATGCCGCAAGTTTGCTATGGTTTTTCTTTTCTTCGTACAAAGTAACTAGGAATTGATTTTTAAATTTATCTCAAATATCGCTTGAAATTGTCTCAGTGATAGATTAGCACAGGGTCAGGTTTTTTGTCATTGTTTCCCAGTGAAATTCTTTTTCTCGTAACTCCAAAGATATAGGCTACTTAGCACTGTTTATGACCTCTTTAAGTCTCTATGCTATTCAGGCAGCGAATTTTTGGTCTGATCCACAATGGGCATCTTAAATTTAAGTGTAAATGCAAGTTTTCTAACGATTTTTATTTATACAAACGACCAACGTAAACATAAAAATGAAATACAACACTAAGTAGCATATTAAAGTTTTTCATTTAAACAAGTACAAATCGTTCGACGAGGATATCCGTCATGTACTTTACTATTTTTTTAATTAGTAAGGCATTAAATATAAACAACTTTAGTAAAAGGAAAAATGAGTTTTTAAATTTTCCTATTTTTTCTTTTTCAGTTATTTTATGCTATACACATATCAAGTAATCGGTATTGTTATAATAGCATCATTCAACACTAGTCAGGATGCGATGATGGGTTCCATTGTAATATTGCTTTGCGCTGAGCTCGACATGCTCTATGGCAAACTCTCGTCTTTAGGTCAAGATCCTAGCAATTCAGGTAATTATACCATTTACACAACTACCATTAGGTTAAGGCAATAATATTTTAAACCCTCGATTTAAAAAAGGCTGTAGATTATTAGACCACTGTTTAAATTACGTGGTTACGAAAGGAATAAACTTTATTATGGTAGGTTTATGTGGTTTTATTTAAAAAGTGAAGTTTTTAAGGCGAATAATTTAACACCTCGTGCTATTGAAGATCCCCTAGCTTCGTGTCCACTAATAAATTAAGAGTGCGCAGTTGAACTTAAACTCTCTGCCAAACATCAGGCGTGATGATTATCCTTAACTCTCTGCCAAATTACCACACAGAACTAATTATAAAATAAATATTAAAATCATTCAATGATTCAATTATTCAACCACAAATTTGATTTATTTCAACTTCATAAAACATAACCATAATCTGAACATCAATCATGTATTTCAATTAAATAACATCCTTATTAATTTTTTTAGTTTTCCATATCTATGATTTAAATTCCAACGAATGTCATCTTATGACCTTAATTACGTTCTGGAGAAAGGAAAGTCCTGGTAATCTTTAAGAAAACTGTTTCTTATTGTGATTTTTTTTAACGCGAATGTCATAATAGTTTGGAACCAACACATAAAAAGCGGGTCTCGGTATCTATGTTCGTAAGTTGTTTTAAAACATACTATCTTGCATAATCTACGGGACGAAATTTCTTTATACCTCGTTCCCCATTATGTCGAGAGTCTTTATATACATATATTTTAGAGTTAATGAGAGCGGTTTTTAGTCACGTTTAGTATGTCTGATGCTTTATTTTTTTGAATTTAAACTTTCGTAGCCAAATATTGAATGTTTTAAAAATTACTCCTTATCGTACATTGAAACTATAATTTATGAAATAAAAGTGTACAATATTCTGTTGTTATTGAAAGACTTAGTTTATGAATACATAATTTTCTCAAAAGATATTATACAATTCTATTTCGTTATTAAAGAAGAAGAAGATGAATCGAACTACCTTTCTCTTGCCGATGTCTCCACCAAAACAAGAAAACGTCAAGACTTTAATATGCAACTACGTAACTGCATAATTCACCATAAAGACATTGTAGAGTAAGTTTTGGACAATTTTGCCTCTTTTTAACGTTAAGCAAAAAAATTAAGATTAGATAAAGTATTTTAGTTATTTAGTCTAACTACATAATTCATCTTATAATCCTAGCTAATGTAGTGCATAATTTTAGACAACTTAGACATCATTACGTTTTCAAAATTATTTTTGGAAATTGTAATCCATATTCTTTAGAAATTTTACAAAAAAATATTAAATTATACTCTCATATACTATAATATAAATACAGTTAATGGATATATAATTATTGGAAAATAATCTTGTAAAACTGTTCATTTGACAATGGGAAATTTAAATGTAGAACTTTAACCAATAAATATTTTATTGATCTACCTTTTTATTATTTTTAAATTAGTTCATACAATTTTTATTTTAGAAATGATTAATAGAATAAATCTGAGTAGTTTAATAAGGCATGTCAAGCTTCTTCTATTCATTGAGAAAAAAAAATACCGTGTCCCGAAATTTACCAGACTTTATTTTTAGACCCATCTTTATGTAGTAAGAATTTAAGATTTTGTACTGAAGAAATATAATATTTTGTGACTAACCGGATTAATTATTATTTAATAAATATTGCTCAAAAAAATTTGGTTAACCCAATATTTTATTTTGTGAAAAAAATAACGTGAAACGATATCTGTCGTCTAAAGAAAATATAAGATAACTTACATCTCTAAATTTCGTTGCAGATGTGTGAAAAAGGTCGAGGATGCATTCAACGGCCCCATCTTCGTGCAGTTTTTAATAAGTTGCATCACAATTTGCGTCGTAGCTTTCCAACTGAGCGTGGTTAGCATTTGTCATAGTTTCGAATATTTTATTAGAGTACTGAACTCTTTTGATTCCTATAAAGTTACTTTAATTCTTAAATCTATATTTTGTGACAACCAATTGCTCAGGTGTTCACATTAACAGCAAAAACTATAAGTCTGACTAAACAAATATATAAATAAATTAGGGTTTTAATGCAGACTCCAAATAAAGTCTAAAGAAATTTAAATTGTTACGAACTACATAAAGGCAATTTCAGTTCATTTACATATTCTTAAACACCTCTTTATTAAACTGTATCAAACAAGAACTAGTAGAAAGAAGATAGGTATAGTAATATATATAATTTATTTTAATATTATTTTGTATGTTATATTCTAAGGTATATCATAGAGTAAATAGTAATTTTTGACACTTAAGTAACACAGTAAGATTTTCATTGATTTTTATTTTATAATATGTATATACTTATTTTTAAATGAATAGTACTAATTTAATGACGATAATAAAAAAGGCCGCATTACGTATCTATATCTGATAACATCATGATAACAGTATGTGAACGGCATTTTATTTAATAGATTAATTCGTCGATTTGAATGTATGTAAAGTTAATTATCTTCTTAGCAGGGTCGATTTTTGTTGCAATGTGTATTTAAAAGTATTTAAATATATGGGCGACGTTAAAATCTTCACAAGTTTTGAGGTTGCACTTCAAAATGTACATCAAATTTGCTTTTATATTTCAGACAAAATTCTCCGTCGAGTTTCTGTCTCAGTTTGTCTACATGTGCACGGTCATGATGGAACTTTTCCTGTTCTGTTACCCTGGTAACGAGATGATGGTGAAGGTGAGTAGCATTGGCTACATTAATCTTATGAATATTACCATTTTCTATATCACTTTATACTTTCATAAGTTCTTCCACATATTCAGAAATCCTCTGTCTAAAAGGAAGCCATGTATTGTTGACCCATGTTATTGTAACATAAAGTAATACGAGGATATTAAGATTCGTGTTCCCTTGAGAGTTTACAGGTTGCTATCTATATTCTTTCAAAGCACATTGTCGACTCCAATATATTTTAATATTATATATTTAAAACATGACATCAATAATTTTATAAGATATACGACGTATTAAGTAGTTCATTGTTCAAGGGATATTCACTTAAAATTAACCTTGCTCATAGGTATGATTGGTAAATATATGCTAGGATATTCAAATTCATATTTCCTTAATAGTTTAACTATTGCTATCTATATTATTATAAAACGTATTTTCTGTTTCAATACGTTACAGTATTATAGTTCATAAATGACGTTTATAGTTTTATAAAGTCTTTATTTACTAAGAAGTTCTTTGTATAAAAGATGGATACATAATTTTTACCTGTACTCATAATTATATAACGGTATACTAGGATATTCAAATTTATGTCACCTTAATAGTTTAATTGTAACTATTTCTAATATATTAAAATGTATTATTGACTCCAATACCTGACAATGTTTTATTTTAAATGGCGTTTACAGTTTTATAAGGTCTCTTACGCATTAAGAAGTCTTTTATGTAAGAAATGGTCACGTAACCGTTACATATAGTCGTAGTTTCATAAGTGTATACTAGATTATTTACACTTGGGTTTTCTTGACATCTAACATTTTGTTACATATACTATTATAAAACGTATTGTCGGTCTCGATACGTTCCAATATATTACGTCTTAAATAAGTTTTATGGTTTTCTGAAGTCTTCCACAAATTAATTGTTCTAAATTATAAGAATAGTTAAAATGTGTTTTTTTAGAATTCTTTCCATTATTTTATTAACCATTACAAATCTTTTTAAGAAGACATTACAGTTGTTGGCGTAATGTCTCCTCCCGTGTCATGTTGCATGAAAATCAAAGTTCATATAACATAACGGGGTGTAATTATATACATCGTTATACCAATGAATTATGGTGCTATATCCTTACCAGCTAACAGCAAATAGTACGGAGCTATATATGGATAGATAAAGAAAACTTTAGGTGCAATTCGCAGTGATGTGGAGCAATAGCTTACTTGGTTGAATTAGATCGATTGAAGATGAAAGAAGGAACAATTCCGAGGAGAAATATTTATTTTTTTGTAGATTTAAAATAGCGGACAATCAACTAATTTTAATTTATTTTATCAATTAAACAAAATAAAATCTTGCAGATTGTAAATGCTTTTTATGTTTCAGAGTCAATTGATATCGACTGCAGTATACTTAAGCCCCTGGTATGACCAGGACATGGAGTTTAAGAAGATGATGCTGACTTTAATGGAGAGATCTAAGCGCCCCCTCATACTGTCTGCCGGACATGTTTTGCCACTCACATTAAAAACTTTAACTTCGGTAAGTAGTTCGGCCTTTACCATATTTAATTACACTAATAATAAAATCAATAATGGCTGACAACGTCCTTACAAAAATCGTTTGTGCTAAAGGCCCTAGTATCAAATGATTTTCAATACTCGGAAATTTTAATAAAAAATTAAGTATACTTAATTCGAAATCTTCCTAAGATTTTTTCTGCGTCAACCTAAATTTATGTATAAAACAGACATAGGTTTAGGGCTATGAACATAATATTTATTGGTTTTAAAATAAACGTTTTGTAATAAGGCAACTCTCAGTGTCCTGCTTTTCATAATATAAGAATAATTTAAATTTGGCCTTGAAGTGTTATCGTTAAACGAGTTAAAACTCAAACACATTTTAATTTTTCTTGAGAAAATTATTTTAAAATAATTAGGGTTTGGACACTAAAAATACAGGCAGTGTATTAAATGGCTAATATTTACATATTCATTTGAGATAAAAAATCTTTAACTGCATTGAAAATATATAGATATCCATATAACTTTGGTTACTCAATATCCCGTCCAGTTAGTTGATTTAATTTCCCATAGTTTAAAACGAAAATACCCATTGAATATAACCTATCAAAATCGAATACAATTTTGAAGTCCTTACTTCGTACGACTTAATATATTTGATGTAATGTTATCAATGAATTTTTAAAAAGACTCACAATTTTTAAAAAGACACTCAGATTTATCAGCATTTCATCGGAGAAACAATACGATGGAACTGCATTACACTATGATTTTTCTATACCGCTATACGATAATCTGGAGGTACAACAAATTTATTTAACTTATTGTTTTACCCATTTATTCATCGATCATTTAAGTGTATTTTTTAATTCATTAAATGTTTTCAAAGTTTAAGTTATATCAAACATACTTAAATCTAACGAAAAGACTTCCAACGAAACTTTTTTTATTGGGATTGCCAAATTTAATTTTAGGAATAAATATTTGATATTGGCATACGACTTTCGACATTATCAATAGATAATTTATTTTGAAAAAATCCTTAAACATTATTTTCTCTGATAGATACATTTACTAAAATATATAGTATGTATGGTTAAATATCACACGCATTGACCGTGAAAATATTATTCTATTAGTGCCTCTATCTTATGTAATTTCAAAGTTTCAAAGCTATTGCCGAAAGATAGGTCAAATATTGAATATATTTAAATATTGAATATATTTATTAAAGGACAAATATTGAATATATTTGGCGTTAATTTTGTAGAAATTCATTATTCACAATCAAATGAAACTACGTTATGTAGTATTTCTACTTTTTTAAAATGCTTTACCATGACCTAGGTTTCGTTGTATTATAACATCTTCAGGTGAACAATTAGCAAAGATTCTTACGGAAATTGTTTGTGTTAAAGGCTCTAGTATCAAATGATTTTCAATATTCGGAAATTTTAATAAATTAAGTATAGTTAATACGGAATCTGCTTAAGATTTTTTCTGTGTCAACCTAAATTTATGTATAAAACAGACATAAGTTTATGGTTAAGAACAAAATAATTTTTGGCCGTAAAATAATTTTTGCTAATAGCCCACCTGAAGATGTAATACAACGAAATCTAGATCGTGGTAAAGAATTTTAATAAAATAAATATATTACTAATTCACACACTATTTCATTTATTTTTGACGCTCGATAAATCATTGAACTGCATCTAAAATTTTGAGGTGTGCTTCAGTGTTTATATTAAAAATATGTAATTATTGTTATTAGAAGTATTATTCATTACTTATTGTTATGATACGCCAACAATCGAGTAAAACTAAGGTTGTGATGGTCGTAACTAATAATGATTAGAAATTTCAGTTCATTTGGTTGTGCTAAATAATGCCAATTTTCAATATAGATTAATATAAGACGTAATTACGATAATATTTCTTTTTTCCAGATTCTTCAATCTTCTTATTCTTATTACATCGTGCTGCAACGTTTACATGCGGAAGTTTAAAATGACCTACGTGAACACACGAAACCGGAAATGACCACAAGACAGTAGATGGGCACAAGATATTGTACTTGGATTTATTATTTCATACTTTTGGTTTCATTAATAAATGTGTCAGTGAACTGTAACAATACCTTTTTATTCTGCTACAAATATTTCTTTTTAGTACTCCAACCTAAATAAAATCAAAACAATTTACAAAAAAAACAATGTGGGAATTAAGTAACTTTCTTTTTAATTTATTTCCCACTAAATTGATGGTTGATCATAACCATGAAAGGAAATTGGATATTAACTGTATAAGTGTTGATTATTGTGTAATATGCGGGCTGGCAATTTTTATTTATACACTAATTTACAAGTTTCTACGTCAAACGGCTATGATATACGGACAAACGGACGCACGCACGCACGTACGCACACACGCATGTTCTCACGCACGCACGCACGCACACACGCACGCATGCACGATCTTTTTCGATGTAGATGAAAAACCACAGGAATCAACAAAACATCTAGTGGTTCACAGTCTATTCACTTCAAAGACCTAAATCAAGTCTATGAACAAAAAAAACTAATTTTAAGGAAAACTGTTGAGGCATTTTAAGAAAAACTGTAAGGAAAACTGGGTGTAATATATTTTTCCAGAGGAGAGTTAAATAATGCATGGAAAAGTTCCCACTTTGAATGTATATATTGTCATTGCAACTGATCTATTTTTATTGAGCTAATGTGATCAAAGAGAGCAAATGGAATCCTTATTATATTAATGGGAACCGAAAAAGTTATAACTTCGAAAAAGTTGTAGGCACGTGGAGAATTTATGGTTTAAATAGAAACGGGTAGAGACAGAGCATACATTTGATCAGTCAGTGGGTTCGTAGGCAGAGTCTTTCGATTAAGCCAATTAAATCGCAGGCTATTATTATCGGTAGTCAGAAACTGTCAAAAATATCTATATCTTATTTACCACAGCTATTGATTATAACGGTTATGTTATTCCTTTTACTTTAACTCTAAAAGATCTTGGGCTACTAATTGACCGACATCTCACATGGCATCCTCAAGTAAATGATGTTAGTCGTAAGATTTTCTTCAAAATACACTCCCTCAAACGACTTCAAAATTTTCTTACATTGCGAACTAAAATACAAATTTGTCAAACTTTACTTCTGCCTATTCTTGATTATGGAGATGTGTGCTATTCTAATCAAAATAAACATTTACTCAATAAATTAGAACGAATTCAAAACCAGTGTATTCGATACATTTATGGTCTTAAAAAATTTGACCATATATCTGAGTATCGTTCACGTCTTAAATGGTTAAAGATTCGTGATCGACGCGACCTTCATATTTTATGTTTTGTCTATAATATCCTCAATAATCTCGTTACATCTTCATACCTTAAATCTGGAAACCAATATCTGTCATCCCACGACCTCGAGCTATGATCCAAAAATAAGTATATCTTCCTAATCCCTCAACATAGAACGGAATTTTGTGACGAACCCTTCATCGTGCATTCTACTCGATTGTGGAATGAACTGACTACAAATATACAAAGTGCGCCCTCGTTGTCTATATTCAAAAGTCGTCTGAAAATACATTTTATCTATCATAATTTGGCAGATCCTAATCCCTTCCATTATAACCTATCCTCGTCTCTCCCTACTCCCAAAGTGTCGTTTTACTTTAGTTTTTAATTAATATTATTTTATTACCACATAATATATTTTTATTTTTTTAAGTAGAATTAATTAATGTTTAAAAATAACTTACAGTCTGCCACAGCTCTTAATGATCTCACCCAATTCATTGTAGTTGACTCTAAGAGATTGCTCTTATAGCAATAAGCCTGCCACTATATACTTAGTTTTCTAAGCTTGCAGAAATAAATAATTATATAAAAATATAAGTATTGCAACCGTGGAAGAAGGTAATTTTTTTTTGCGTTTGCTATTTGCACCATCTAAGTCAATGCTCTTCACAAAGGTTACTTATATGATAGATAGTTTTTTAGCAGTATTGTGCCTCTTCTCTGGGTCAAAAACAAGCCAGATTCTTAGGAGCGGCATTTTCTGATGGTATTAGTGATTTGTAGAATTTAGACAAACAATTCAAAACAGTAAATATTGCAATGAAATGGTTCTCGCAATATAAATCTAAGTCTTGCCAAAATACGGCGCGTTTTGCAAATGTCAGATACGTAGCTAGTGCGTTAGTAATATTATAGATGTATGGAGGTTCTGATGAGGTATTTGTGATGTTTAAAAAATTTGCTGGATAAATTAGACCTACTTTTGGGTCTACTTGAGCCTTCATTGCATTTAAAAAGCTTAAATAAATATCTTAAAAACAAAAGGAACATGTGTATGAGATTATCATAATATTTCTTTTCATCACAACAGTTACCACCGCACAGCTATATATCTCGTGCCTGCTAGGATGTAATCTTAAGATGACTTAACCAATGTAAAGCAAAGACAAATTGGACATAACAACATTTGTTATGGTTGTGAAAGATCTGTCACACGTGCTAGAAGGCATGTATTATTAGAAAATACTCCTCTTGCTCTAGTTTCATCATCATGGCACTGACACGTGAATAAAATGGCTATATTAATAAAATGCTAATTTGTATATAATGTAACTGTGTAATAATTGTGAAGAAACAATGTTTTAGAATGGAGGTTTAGAATAGAAGTTGGGCATATATATTGTAATTCGTACAGTACGAAGTATTTGCATGGAACGGACATAATATCATATGACATTCTGAAGATAACTGTTATAAAATGTGCAAACATTCCTTTTTTTTGTAGTGACTTCAACCACTATAAAACAAAGTGATTACTTTCTTATGAATGCCATCCTGTTCTTATAAATCCCTTTTTAGGAAAGAACAAAATAAAAAATGTTCCACATGCTTCCTTCATATTAGATATTTTCCAGTCCGTCTAAACTTAATTGCGCATAGACTTTTGGATCGCATATGTTCATAAATAGACTTTGAAGACCCGTGACAAAAGGTTTTATGAATATTATGTAGAATGTCAAAATAGATTTTGGTTTTCTATAAAACTTCTGAATAAACAAAGATGAATATAAAATATTTATTAATATTTATGGAAAAAGTGTTCATGTTTTATCATGATTATAAACTTTCAGTCTACATTTCATACATTTTCACCTCGATATTAACTAACTGATGTAGGAGACAATATTTTTTACCAGACAGTCCTGAGCTTGTATAAAGTATGAAGGAAAGTTTTCAATATCTTATGTAGCATCGTTTTATACAGACATTTACTGCTGGAAATCCCTATATGTAAAAAGCAAAAAAATATTGAATACTTTATATCAAGTTGTGTTTACGTTGCGTATTCCCAACTAAACATCTGAAAAGAACATGTCCGTGCTGCGGACGTTTTGTAACAATAATACGTACTTCTCATCTTTACGGACTCGTAAATTTCACCTAGTACAAAAAGTAGTGATATTGCATACTTTTAGTTTAGAAAATAGCTTTATTTACCACTTCATAACTGTCTGCTATTCTAGACATTTTTTAAAACTTGATATCTATTCTCAGTAGTCTAAGTTCTTTAGGTAGGGTCTATAGGTAATCCGGAATGGGTGCAAACATCAATTTAAATATATTAATATTTCTAGTATTTCCTCAACAATACAATTATTTCATATATTGCATCATTTATTAATTTCAGATCAGACCGGCCACCTTCTTGTGCCATGCTTGCTACTTGAGAGGTAATAGGGAAACACCCAGGAGGATTAAAGTCGATAATTCGAGATTCGATATTGTTGCGTAAATTCAAGAAGAAAAAAATATTCATATGCCCATATCATATCCGCTTCCACTTGCACCTGTTTCAAGAAATGTTGTGAGGGCTGATATCTCAACAATTTTGTTACTGAATTATAAACGTTGTATTAATACATCCAGAAGATGTGTATGTGGTACATGTCGTAGTAATGCTGGTCATTTAATACCTACTACTGTACATTTCGTGAAGTCCTAGAGTATGTGAATCACATTTATATGCAAATGAATGGGAAAACTTGTTGGAGAATTCAACATTATCAAGTACCTTCAGAGCTAATCAAATTTTTGATAGCAAAAATGAAGAAAATATTCTTGATTTTGAAAACATTGAAGCTATGCCTAATTATTTGTGCCCCTATTGGACTGGGCGTACTCTCCAAGGATTTGTGGAGTTATATAACAGTATACCGAAACAAGCTTTTATAAATAGAGATAGTAACGCTGCATTAGCAATGTTTCTAATAAGATGTAGGATTAGGGATAGTGAAGCCAAGATATCTAGCCTTTTCAAAAGTCCTAGATCTACATTAGAGTATAAAATAGGATAGGTAAGAAAATGCCTTACTGATTACTTCGTTCCAATACATCTTGATATGACGCACATAACTCGCCAATCTCAAAGCAGAAAACCTTTATACCAGGTTAGTTGTTTGGCGATCCTGATTCTGTTTCTTCGGACAGATGGGATGTTGTATAATGTGATACTTATCTAGGTGTACAAAAATTCCAACTATAGGTACCAAAAAAAAAAACACATAGTCTGCGTAAGTTTCACAATTTAATGAAACCATTTTTGGTTTCGGTTGTGATGGATGTATCATCGATGTATTTGAACCCTACGCTGCAATACAAATGGTGCATAAATAATGAACCATTTCATTTCAGATGAAAATGGTTTGCATCAGTATTTTCGTGAAAATTATATCTTTATCTTGGACCGTCGTTTTACAGAAGCAATCCACAATTTAGCGGCTCTTGGTTTCAAGGTGTACAAACCAGAGTTGATGGACAAAGTCAACTAACTACTTTCTAAGCTAATAGAAGTAAATACCTTACGCTTTGCAGGTGGGTCGTGGAAATTGTAAATGGAAGGTTCAAATGAGACTTTAAATTGTTTAAACAAGTTTTTTTTTAATGAGGCTTCTGCTCATATGAGATGGATTTAAGGATTGCTGCTGCATTTTTAAATAAGTTCCATAAAGCGGCACAAGTTACTGAAAAAGTAATCTCACTCATGCACCACCCTAATTATTTGGGTCGGTTTATTTCGGAAAACAATTTCACCAGAAGAAGAGTCATTTTTCGGAGTATTGATGCAAACCTTCCTTAACTTGATACTTTTCTGTTCTTAAATAAAAACGAGTTAAAGATCATTTCTCTAGGACCATGTCAGATAAAGCCACCTCTTTCTTATTACGATGAGCACACTCTAGAGCAAGGTGTTTATGAAGGCGAGGTACGAGTATGTCCAGAACTAGAGTTTTCAGAAGAACTTATATTGCACTTTGGAGGTAATCGTCCAGTCCTATTATGAGGTCACATTAAGTCTAGACATACATCCAGACGTGAATATTTCACGTATATATTGTATGACGAGCAATCTTTGAATCAAAACGAATCAATTAATGCTATTCTAAGCTACTGGTGGAATTGTATTGCAGGAAAATGTACCGTTGGTTTCTGTGCTTATGTTACGACGATTATATGGTATATGAGTTGGGCAAGATATAAAGACGATGTTGTCCAGATTTTTGGATAACATATTAAGTGTAATAAATGTTTAAATAAAAATGTAAAAAGAAATGCGATCCTCATTTTTATTCATTTTAGCGTTCTTGCCTTTAAAAGTAGCAATGAAGGTTTTATAAGATTAGTTACTGATAGGTATTACATTTTAATTTATTAACGTTTCCAGAATATCCTTAATAAAAGATTAAATCAAAATGTAAAAAGAAATGAGATTCATATTTTTATTCACTTAAGCATTATTCTTAAGGTATCCACGGATGTTTTATAAGATTAGTTAGGTTTATTATATTTTAGTTTATTAATACTTAAAGAAATAATGATTGCAAAGTTAGTAATTGTCTGAAAAATACGTGATAACGCTGATGTAACTCCTGATCAAATCTGTTCTGCTATTGCCAATTGTAAAATTCACAATTGGGGAAGTTTGTAGTTTCAAAATTAATTAAAATTATCTGTAGACAAATATGTCATGTTATCGAAAAGAAATCTATTTTTACTTTAAAGACATCAATTGGCATAATAATAAATAACTGGATCAGTTAGCTTTAAATTATATTCGCAAATTAAAGCTAACTGATCCAGTTATTTATTATTGTATGTTCAATATTAAAGATAAATAATGTATATTCATAAACACAAATAATTTTACAAAATCTGTAAATTTATTTTGTACATTTAATCGAATTTATGTTTACCGTCAATTAAGTTGGACAATTGTGATGTCAGGGGCTGGTAATAATTTATTCATAAAAATGAATTTATGCAAAAACACAAATTAAACTACTGCATCTTTTTCGGTTACACTTAATAAAAGATGTTGCAGAATTTAAAAAAGTCAAAAATTAAAAAAGATATATTTATGACTAAAAAAGTAGTGACTCATAAACATTAAATCGGGAATATTTTTTAAATCGGGATAAACAC
The DNA here is from genome assembly GCA_039881145.1 of Druceiella hillmani. NCBI lineage: Eukaryota > Metazoa > Arthropoda > Insecta > Lepidoptera > Hepialidae > Druceiella > Druceiella hillmani. The sequence continues at coordinate 18,527,663 of JAYKKI010000014.1, read as the reverse complement.
TTTTGTATCTAGCAACATAAGTAGTAGACAAGCTGTCATGCTGGCATAAACTCCTGCGCGTATGCAGTGTTAACTTTCATTGTTTTTTTTCGTCTTTCGTCAGTAAGATTGTCACACTACACGTAAAGATAATTTTACTAAATTAAAAGTGTTCTCGACGTTTATAAGTTTCGTGGGGGGTATTATGTTTTAGTTTAATTATTACCAAAATAAATTAAAATTATAAAGTTGGTAATTTTCTAAAAGTATATCGAAGACATATCTAACAGACAATTTAAAAAAAAACCTCATAATTCCTGACCAGGATTACTGAGCTATTTTTATTTATTACATTCGTAATTGTGGAAGTACGCAGTTTTCAAATATGTCCAATTTATTTCTTTAAATTCTGAGGTATAGCTACATACAATTTTTGGCATTGTCTTTTGGCGCTCGATTTCTTTTAGTTTTTAAAGTAGATTCTTAAGAAGTTTTCGAAATTCACTTCATAAAGGCATGAAAATAGGCATGGAAGATTGTTTCTGAATTTTGAAGGATTAAATTTATGTTAGTTAAATTTATGTTGAAAAACCTAATTTAATGTATTTGAAAATCACCATAATTAATTATTGTATAAAATGCCTCAGAAATAAAATGAATTAATACTTCCTTTTTGAAGCCTGTTTACAGAAAAAAATGTTTATGCTTACATATGTAACCTGACTAAAGACTTGATAAAAAGAAAATAATTCTTTAAACCCCTTATTGAATAACTTATGGCGAGTGTGTTTCCTCCAGGATCGGGGTAACAACATGCAAGACAAATTCGATATTATTTAAAAACCTGTATTGTATCTATATATAGTTGAGTAATACTGTCGTGTTCATACTGTATTACTTCATTTTTATTGTCGGCCGTCTCTGAATCTTGATTCTCATGTCAGAAGGAATTTTTCCAATACGTTATTTTGATAATTAATACGTTTAGGAAAATTATACCCCACTTATTTTTCCAGATTTCATTTATTTCTGACACACATTCATTTTCATGTTATCATATGTAATAAGTATTATCATGTTAATTTCTCTGGTTATGTTCACAAAAAAAAATTATTTCATCCATTAGAATTTTGTTGTGTCTGCAGATATTTCCTGTAGCTAATGTATATTATATTATGGATACGTTCACTAAACATTCATAGAATGTCACTAAAGTATAAACATATTAAATATTAAATTAAAATTTATGTTCTCGCTATAATTAAAAAAATGCATTCCCATATTAATTTTTATATACTGAGTTCATTTCGTAACTATTAGTATTACATTATAAATAATATAAAAATTAGATAAAAATTGTATTCTTGCTACAATTAAAATAATTTAAATTTTGATTTCATTTCTGCATTTCAAAAGGAAAAAAATGGAACTCCTATAAGATCACTTACGTGTCCATACCTTTATCCATCTTTCATAAATGTTTTTACTAGGAACCTTTTGACGTAGAAACTCGTAAACTGGCATCGTGAAACTTGTAAACTGGCACCGTCAAAATCCAAATTCCATATAAAAATATTCATATTGATATTTTTGTAAGGAATACAAATAATGCATTTTTTTTAATTTCATACAATTGTGTGATGTTTATTGAAAATTAAAAAGAATTTTGTAAAAGATAGTTTTAAATTTAAAAAAATTTGTAACAGAATGTTTACAAAAAGCATGCCACCATCTTTTGAACAATTGAAGTCAACATTATGAAAACGACAGCGTTACTAGAAACTTATCTGAATGGTATTAGAATACTATAACGATTATTCAAAATTTCATAAATTTTGGAAAAATCACGACATTTTTACGTCTGTCAAATATATATTACACATTGTAACAAATGGTGAGAAACATTAACCTTTATGAATTATATATTAGAAATGCAATGTAATCTTAAACGTTTATACGTACTTAGGTGTATACGGAATCATCTTAGTACTCGTTCAATCGTTTATTCAGTTGACCGGCAATGCGAATTTGTCATATTTTTTATTTTTATTTTTCTTATATTTTCGTCAGTGAACTTTGTTTCGTTCACTTATGAAAATATAACGAGAGCTACCCACTGCTTTTAACCTTATTTCAGGATATTTTTTCCGAAATGATGGCGACTTCAAAAGTAATTGACTTTTAAAATTCAAAAATATTTAGTAGTCTTCGCAATATTGGAAAATACTTCAACTCGTCCGAAAAAATTAAACTTTATTAACACAGATAATTTTAGTTGCACGATTAAATTAAATTCGTACTTGAAAACTAATATTACACGCCTTTTCGGCATGATCATTTCATTTTGATTCATCTATGAGTTCTCTTAGAATTATATTACCTCCGAATTAGAGTGACAGAAAGAAACATTTGTGGAAGGATAAAAATTCTTTTGTTGCTGCTCATTGATATATTTAACAATTTAATCAAACGTGTGATACAATAAATGTAAGTGCAATATCTTGTGTACTCCTACTGTGTTGTGCGTATTTCCGGTTCCGTGTAGTACGTAGGTCATTTTAAAGTTCCGCATGTAAACGTTGCAGCACGATGTAATAAGAGTAAGATGATTGAAGAATCTGGAAAAATAAAAATTATTGTAATCAGATTACATTTAAATATAAGGAAAAATTAGTTTAAGTCTTTATGATTACAAAGCATACTGCTAAATAAATTTCGATACTATTTTTTTGTCATGCTTAGAATTATGTGTCATGGTTAACATATACTATTGCTATGACGTTCTGTTAAAAAAAAACTTATTTTTTTTCTTCACCTTTAACTCAATGACCGCATTAAATAAATATAGAAATTACGAGGTTTCTTGAATATTTTCTACAGTCGTAAAATAAAATACATATATGTCGAGGGTAAATGCTTAATGAAACACGTAAACCTTTTGACACACTAAAATATGAGTTTTCTTACATTAGAATTTCTGTCTGTGTACAGACATTAATATTAAGAATTTCATGTGAAGAAAACATTGGTAGGAAAATTGAATTATCATAGTTAAAATGAAAAGCGTAAACGATTAATAGTAAAATTTTTACACTAAATAAAATAGTATGTAAAATGCAAAAAAAAAAAACTTTAAGTAACCGAAGAATATTAGTTACTGTATTCTGACAAAAATTTTACTTACTGTTTTTTTTTGGAAGACTAAGAAATCTGAGCAGAAAATGATGGAATTTTAATCAATGTAATCGAATAGGTATACGAGAAAAGAACAATACTAATTATTCTTATTGCTCTTAGAAATTACTTAGTTGCAAGGTATATTCAAAAAAAGGCTTTCAGTAAGTTCAGTTTTCTATATATATATAAATATATATGTATCTATAAAATTTGCATAATTCATTATAAGTAAATTAAGTAAAATTTATATTTATAATTACTGATCAATAAGTATATAAATATAATAATAAAATAATTACAAATAAGAAGTGCAAACATTGGAGCAAATTTCAGAATACTGAATAAACTTCAATGATTCGTCGGTCATAGAAATATTGGGTATCGATATCGGGAATATCTTTGAAACTTCGGAATTACATAAGTTAGTGGTACGATTTATTTATTATACAAAATAATAAACATGTATTCAAGAGAAATTTATTCTTAAAAATTATCACAACAAAATTAATTATTTTCCGATTATTTTAAAATTTTGTATAACGAAAATATTACAATTTTAGTCTAATGCCAAATGTTTCAATCGCAATTTAAAAAAATAATAAAAATGATGATTTTCCGTTGGATTCGGTTTTTTGTGGTTTGTGTTTTTTGAAACTTTGACGACTTTTAGTAGTTTAAAAGATACACTCTAATGGCAGATCGATGGATAAACGGGTAAAATGAAATATTTCCTAGGTTTTTTACACCTGTAGATTAATCGAATGTAGCTTATAGTACGGTTCCATCCAGTTGTTTCTTTTATAAAGAGCTGACGGAACTTTTAAAGGAAACATATATGGGTTTTCATGGAGAATTTTTTTTACAATATCTCCGCAAATATTTTAATTCAAAAGAAGTGATGACTCGAAAATAATATTTCATTACTTATACAAATTATATGAAATTAAATTATATAGCTAAATGTTTACTGCTACTAAATGTAACTATATGAAAATAAATTATATAGCTAAATGTTTACTGCTACTAAATGTAACTATATGAAATTAAATTATATAGCTAAATGTTTACTGCTACTAAATGTAACTATATGAAATTAAATTATATTGCTTATGTTTTCAATGTAGATTAATTTTTTTCATTCAAATGAATATGTAAATTTTAGTCAACACTTAAATGAAACTACGTGATGTAGTGTTATTTTTACTTTCTTTAAGTTCTTTACCACGACCTAGGCAAAGATAGAATCTTTGCTAATAGCCCACCTGAAGACGTTGTAACACATTCACCTAGGTCGTAGAAGAGAACTTAAAGAAAGTAGAAATAACACTACATCACGTAGTTTTATTTAATTATCAATAATGCATTTCCACATAATTAACGCCAAATATATTCAATATTAGTCAACACATTATTCCCCTACGATATTTTTATACATTGATAACTTTTTTTGACTCTTTATAACTCAGTTAACTACATAAAAATACTCCGTAAAAATATATGTTTAGTATCAAACCTCCTTAAGAATAACTGTTTAATAGAAAATGTCAAATAACATCAATTTAACAAATAGCATATCCATTTCGAGATGGATTATTAAGAAAAGGTTATTTTAAGGCAATATACTTATTGCCTTTAGTAGTAAACTTGTGTCGGTTTTATATATGAATTTATATAAATATGTCAACAAATATTAAAGGGATTCTGTTGTTAATTATACTTAAGTTATTATTAAGATTTACGAATATAGAAAAAACATTTGGTAGCCTAGCTTTTATCACACACGATTTCTGTATGAATGCTTTTAGAAACTTTGGTTGTTATTGGTTTTATTATTAGTGTAATTAAACAAAGGGGAAGCTAGTAATGACTTACCGAAGTTAAAGTTTTCAATGTGAGCGGCAACACATGTCCTGCGGAGAGTATGAGAGGGCGCTTGGATCTCTCCATTAAGGTCAGCGTCATCTTTTTAACCTCCATGTCCTGTTCGTACCAGGGGCTTAGATAAACTGCAGTCGAAATCAATTGACTCTGAAATAATAAAATTCTCGACCTAATACTTTGACTTGATTAATTAAAAAATTAATTCAGACAATAATTTAATATTTGATGATTAAAAGTTACGAAAAAATCAATATTTTTTCTTGCAATTTTTCCTTTTTTTGTCTTCATTCATTACAATTCAACCAAACATTTTCATTTTTGCATATAATTACGCATCGCAGATAACGTTTATTTTATCTATCTATCTTAGCCCCATGCTATCTACTCTTAAAGTTTGATAGGCGATGAAGATATAATACCATAATTAATTTATATAACGATGTACATAACTGCAATTGTGTGAACATGAACTTTGATTTCATTGCAAAGTGACACAGAAGGCCAGTCTTTCTTTTATCGCTGAGTTACAAAATAATGACGCAAGCAATATGTTGAGCGTTAATAACTGTAATTTTTTCTTATAAATACAATTACAAATACAATTACAAATACAATTACAAATACAATTACAAATACAATTACAAATACAATTACAAATACAATTACAAATACAATTACAAATACAATTACAAATACAATTACAAATACAATTACAAATACAATTACAAATACAATTACAAATACAATTACAAATACAATTACAAATACAATTACAAATACAATTACAAATACAATTACAAATACAATTACAAATACAATTACAAATACAATTACAAATACAATTACAAATACAATTACAAATACAATTACAAATACTTGTCAATAAAATAACGGAGAGAATTTCATCAAAGTGGACTAAAAGTATTAAACAAAATTCGCCAAGTAGAAAGCGAATAAGTTTCTTTGATGTCATGCGCGTCGAATGTTTAATTTGGTTGTTATTATATGTAAATATCTTTTTTGTTACGCAGGCATAATTTAACCATAAAGAAATTTTGCTCTAGCAAGATTCTTCGAGTTTATGATATAATTACGATTATATGCTTTATATGGTTGGTTTGTTTGCCAACAAACCAACCTTTTTATTGTGAATTTCATGTGGTTTTCAAATTGTTATATATATATATGTCTAATATGGATTTTTAATTTCGTATTCTATGAATGCTTCTAAGAACTTATTGATTAGTATTTAAAAAAAATACTACTTTATGATAAAACATTTTAACGGAACTATTTATGAGAGCGTAGTGTAGTCGTTTGATGTGTCATGTAGACTATGTCTTCCTATGGTAGATTTGAATTCAGTCTCTTTGCCGATTTTTGAGTTCATGTCCCCAAGGGCTATCTTAATATCACTTTTAGGACAGGAAAGGTAAGTGTCATTTAAATCCTCACAGAATGCTTCCTTTTTATCGTCATATTTTTCCTCTGTGGGTGCTTGGACGTTTATTGGGCTGTAATTGAAGAAAGCGCCGCGTAGTCTAATTTTCACAATTAAACGACACTACATGATGTAGTATATTTTCCACTTTCTTTATGTTCTTTATCACGACCTAGGTATCGTTGTATTACAACATCTTCAGGTGGGCTATTAGCAAAAAATTATGAAATTTATGAAGTGGGCCGGTCATGTAATTAGAATGTAGGAAGATACAACGACAAAACGAATTTTTCGGGTCAAACCAACTTTCTCAAGAGGAAGGTCCAAATTAATATGGGCAGACTACCTACAAAGTGTTTTCGACGCACTCAACAAAACAAATTGGAAAACGGTAGCGCCCAGAAGGAGTGCTTGGAACAGTCTGCTTGAGCTGTCGAGCTGCTACTGATGATGATGAGTGGATTTATGTATTTATGAATTTAGAATAACTACTTTGAAATTATTTCATTTCAAAAATTTGTATCGAGAAATGACTATAACTTATTTAAATATCCACATCGTTGAAGTAAAAATATTTTTTTTATATCAAATAGTTTAACTTTATATTACAGTATTTATATATTTGTGTTTGGATAACGATAATAGGACAATTAATAAAGTCATTAATTTTTATATACATAATCCTGACATACTTCAGTGAGCTAGCAACCGCTACAAAGTGTTTGATATACATGCTAGTTATTACCCATGATTTTGCTACTGTTAATCAAAATGAAATATAAATGTTATCAAAATGCCGTTTTTCTCGACTACGAATATGCTGAGCTATTTTTAGGATTTCGTACTTCAAAAGGAAAAAAAAGGAATTCTTATGGGATCACTTCGCAATCTCTCTGTTGGTGTGCAAATACCATTTCTAAGAAATGCGTGAAAGTATTAAATTGAAATTTATATCAAATACTTAAATCTACGGTCCATTGTAGATTTAATAAGTCAAGCTTCTAAGTCAGTGCAGTCTAGAGGAAGCCTAAAAATATAGCTATTTAGGCCGCGTATATTGACAGTCGCAAATAAATCAAAACCTATAGAGTACTCTTGAAATTTGGCGAGAAGCAACCTCTCAAGTCAAAAGTAAAGGATAAAATCTGAAAATTGTTAATTTGTAGTTTTATCACATAAAATATTTCTTTTTTAATATCTGCCTGTGAAATATAAAGCGGGCAATATACATTAGTTCTAAGTAATTAAAATTTTGTAAATAGCTTAATAGGAGTATTGTGCCATTAAACGTTTTTAAGTGCCTAAATGTGCACAGAATCCTAGTAGTGCGAGTTCCACTCGTATTTGTCAGGTTTTTTTTGTTAATTGAGTAGATGTTCAGTTAATTAGCGTTTAAACAGTCAATTATTTTTGACTAAGTTTCTGAAAGATGCCGATACAAAAAGGAAAGCAGATAAATAATCGAAAAATTTAAAAAGAAATTATATGGAATTCAGTATGTCCATTTTCTCAATTAATATTTATGGATATCAGTACAATATTTTCACAATCAATTATAAAACTCTTTTTTCAAAAATATTTTCAATGAACACACATATCCCGTAATAACCCTAAACGGTCATAACTAATGTCATAAAAGACAAAAACAGTTAGTTTTTTTCTTGGTTTCGGCCTCAATTATCCAAAAGATCACGGAGAAAAATGTTAATAAAATTTTATTTTGGAAAGACTACATATAGATTTCTTTCTTTTGATGGTATTTCTTTCATACATGCCTTTCAAACTATTGAGGTATTTTCTTTTTTTATTTTTAAGTGACACCAAAATTTTTCCTATTTTCCATACAAGCAAAATAACGAATAAAAGTGAGTGTTATGTTAATATAGCTAACAATAGTTAGTGTTAAGAAAGCATTAATCTGAAAATCTTAGTACATCTTTATGTAACTATGGGCATGGGTAACTTTTATGTAGCCATTTCTTCGACAAGGGACAAATTGATATATGAAAGAACTCGTAAAATTACAAACATTATTTAAAATATGTAGCATTCTAATTAATTAAAGCTAACAACACATATTTTAATATTATAATCATCAACAGTTAAACTATTAAGGAAACATGAATCTGAACATCCTGGTATACTTTTAACTGACTATGAGTATGTGTAATGATTATGTGGCCATTTCTTTGTATTAATGACTTTTTAATTCGTGTAAGACCATTTAAAACTATAAATTTCATTTAAGGCATACTACTGCAATAAATTAGAGTCGACAGACAATACGTTTTACAATAGTATAGATAATTATAGGTGAACTATGAAGAAAACAAGAATCGCAATATCTTAGTATACATTCACGTAACTATTAATATGGTTGGCCATCAATATGATTGCCCATCTATTGGACAACGAATTTCTTAAATTATGAAGAATCCTATAAAATTATAAACTTTATCTAAGACAATATATAATAACAGTACAACGTATCGGAGTCGACAATAAGTTCTAAAATAGTATATATAATAACAATTTGCATTATTTGGGAGACACTAATTTGATTATCTTTGTATACTTTTTTGAAGCTACGCATAAAGGTAGTGATTAAGCTGTCATCTTTTTGACATGAAATACCTTATAAAACTATCAAGTGATACCAAGTATAAAGGATAATAAGTTTAAACCAATTTTACTCACCTTCACCATCATCTCGTTACCAGGGTAACAGAATAGGAAAAGTTCCATCATGACTGTGCACATGTAGACAAACTGAGACAGAAATTCGACGGAGAATTTTGTCTGAAATTTAGAAAGCAAACTTTACGTACGTTTGAGGTGCAACCTTGGAACATGAAAATATTTTAAAGTATTTGAATATTTTAAAATACACATGGAAACAAGAATAAACATTGCTAAGAAAAAAAATTTTTTTTCAAGAATTCTAATCTACACTAGATTATATCTAATCTATTGTAAATAAAGTAAATAAGGTATATGTAAATAAATAAAGTATATGTAAATAAAGTATTATTCGATAGACCGTAATTATGTTGTTATGCAATGCTGCTTGTTGATTGTAATTTGGATTAGTACTACTAATTTGAAGATGAGCAAAAGAAAGTATTACTGTTTTTAAATAACTAATTTGTTGTTTAGATTAGAGGATATGGGGGCCATGGCCTATTGCTTATAGACCAGGACGTAATTATTATTAGAATTATTTGAACATTAAATTCGATGCAAATATAATTAAAAAATTCAAACTATTTATAAAAAACTATTTATCAAAGTCAAACCATTTTCAAAATCTTGAGTCTTTATTAAGCAGACTGTTTGCAAAACAAAAAAAAAAATTTATTCATCATATTAGTATTATACAAATTTATTTAAACATAAACCCGTTAAACGCACAATTCATACACGCTTAGATACGTCGATAGCTTAAAAGTTGGGGGGCGGGGTACATAGTATTTCTATTAAACTATTTCCAGTTTAAACAATATTGGAATGGTAACTAATAAACTCCTTCCTTGTAGAATTTTCAGGAATTTTGACTGAGAAATTGGGTTTAAGGTAATCTGCGTTTCCTAATTTTCTATAGTGCAAATAACTGAACAGTGGGATTTATAATCGGAGTATGAGTGTTCTGGAGTGTACTGTGAGTAATAACGTACTTTATTCAATCATTGCTAGAACGTGAATTTAGTATGTCGGATTTCAGGAGAATTTCAGAGAAAAAATTTTCTTCCATAAATCTTTAGACCAATGCTGGGCTTTAACATAAAGGAGTTCCCACCGTTGTGCGTTATTTAATTCGCTGTATCCCCTCCACGGAATCCACGAGACTTTATTTTATTTTTTCGCCAATTGCTGTCTGGATTAAGTGCAATTCGGATACGGATGCACAAGTACTAGACACAATACGATTCCGTATACACTGTTAGAGCGAGACAGATATATGTTATGCTAGAATTGTTCAGACATAGTTTTTATCGATTAATATCGATAAAAACTATGTCGAATCGGTATCGCCTAAAAAAAATGTAATATATATGATTGTACTACAAGTCGAAGTGTTATGACAATCGTTACTGCACATTACGCTATTAACTTTATATGCATGTTTGGTAAAACTAAATAGTTTTTGTTTTGAGGACAACCAATGCAGGTCCGTATGATTATCTTTCTGGCTGCCTGTTTCATAAACACAAAATCAAACAACTATATAAGTGGTCATATATAAAAATACGTAGAACTATCAAATCTGAATTAATCCGAGCGAACAGCAGGTATAATTATTTGCGACATTCATTATTTACATCTTCACAAGGGTCACACTACTTGTCCAAAGGCATATGGATTCATTACATAAATTATATTTTTTTATTGTCTGTGCCCACGTATGGTAACTTGTGTATACCACGTATATGCAACACTTGTGTGCTACCCTTACCAACGTATTGGCTATTAATCCGCGAGGTGCACTGACTTGTCAGTGTATTGAAATTTGAAATACGCTCGACTATTGAAATTTGAAATGGCACTAAATTTAGATTCCAGATTAATTTTTCAATGTTGCTCTCCATATTTTTGACGTTTCATAATATTATTTTATAGTATGTTAAGTTTATTATATTATTATGTATTTTAAAATGTTAATTTTGTTGTGTTAAATGTATAATATTTTTAAGTTTATTAAAATGACGAATGTTGTTCTAAGCACTATACAGCTGTTCGAGAATACGTTTTTTTAGAATTACCGTCATGTCACTATAAAATAAACACAATTAAAATGATCTGAACATAATAGGTGGCGAAAAAAAACACAACTTTTAAAATACACTTATTAAACCAAGTTAAAAAAATCTACTTGTAATGTCATTGTTAATAAGCTCCACGGCACAGCTGAACAAACATTATTAATGTTGACTAGCGTGACCCGTGCGAAGTCTTCGCATTATAAATTATTCAACTCAATTTAATAAATCAAAATTGATTGCAGGTATTCAATTCATTTATAATTTTGCACACTGCTTATTACGTATAATTTATTCCATTATGAAGCTCAGATGACAGATCAAACAAATATTTTACTAAAATTGACATATAGAGGCGCAAGTATCAAAAGCATTGAGCTAAAGCGCCACTTTATTTATACGTGAGTGGATTTGAAATTAAACAAAAATTTTACCGACCGTCAATCATATTGACGTTGAGCCGTTAGATGGCAGCATTGCTGTTTTGTGTATATAATTTTAATAATTAATTAATTTGCAAAAACAATAGCAATAATAAATTTTTTAGTTGTGGATGCCGGTAGAGCAAGCAATTATCTATAAAATGATATATAATTTATGTGGATTAGTTGTGAGGGTTTTTTCTAAAAAGGGAGAGTAACATCTTAACCTTAGCGTATTAATATATATGATGATGATGATGATATTCAATGTAGTAGAGAGATTTATGATGAACGTGTTCTGCGAATATGTAGAGATATGATTTGTTCTGTAATACTATTTCTCAGTGATATCGTCAAAATGCCGGCCCGCTCTCTTGTTGGCGCTAGTATTCTTTGGATATCGGTGTCGAGGCGTAGATTCGTTGTGATGTAATTGTATATGTTTGCAGTGTATTTTTTTTCAGTGAAATATTATTGTATTTCGTGTTTTATACATTAGTTCGCTTTAAAAATATATTTGAAACTCAAAAATTAAGCATTTGTGGTTATTATGTAATAATTTAATTTTCTTTATATCATTAAATTAAAAATCTACTTCTATCAAAATGTTTGATATTATTTTAATATATTTTTTATGTAACAGTAATATAACACAATATCTAAGTTACACATATATTTATATATATATATATATATATATATACACACACACACACACGCGCACACACACACACACACACACACACACACACACACACACACATATATATATATATATATATATATAGGTTACCAAAACTTTGTTGGTAACTGAAGAGAAAGTAATGTAAATCTATTTATTAACGATTTATCTATGCAATTTATTGAAAATAATTTTGTATTGAAGTATAGAGATTAGAAAAAAAAGTTTAATTCCTTAGTTTGATGCGTGTGAAAAGGATATTATGCACTGACATCCCGGTGAACAGACGGACATAGCGAAATATGTCAGTCTACTCCTTAAAAATAGAGCATATTTTGTTAGGAAATGGTTAGATTGTATTCAATTTAAAAACATATAATATATTAGTACCAATATAGTATCCCTTAAGCCAGAAAAAAAATGTTTCTAACATCAATTTTATATTTCCTTAAGATAGGTAATCTTAAGGTGAAAATCACTTAAAATCTATTGTGTTTTACCAAAGTGCCCTTAATTGCTAATGAGTGCCATTAAAATAATGTGCCATTAATTACAAATTACACAAGATACCTCCTACAATGTAGCACACAGAAGAGAATCACCATAATTTAGACTTGTCACCGTCCCTATCTCATTGCTAATAGTTTTTGTTATCGTTTTATAACGAAGCATTTGTTAATATTAAATGAAATAAAAATTTCTTGAAGTAGTCAACGAAAATTTAGATTTCTTTCGAATTTATTCTGAATCTGCTACTAAGTCTACTAAGTCTTTTATCTATATATTTAATTAGAGTGACAACTTTTCCTGCCTTTGTAATCATAAGCAATTAGTTGTTTCGTATACTGATTAAAGTCTTAAATTAGCTCTAAAGGAACTACAAAATTTTTGTTGCTATCGTTCTTTAATAAAATAATAAAAAATTATGATAGATGCTAACCACGCTAAGTTGAAAAGCTACGACGCAAACGGTGATACAGCTTATTAAAAATTGCATGAAGATGGGGCCATTGAATACATTCTCGAACTTTTTCACACATCTGCAACAAAATTTAGAGCTCCAAATTAAGATCTTATGTTTACTCTATAGCATCAATGACGTTTTACGCTATTTTTACATTACAAGATTAAATATTGAACTAAAGCAATTTTTTTTAAATATGTTTAATAAATTGCAGTTAATATGCTTTGCTTCAAAAATTATACTCATTCAGTGCAGTCATAAATCCATAGTGTATAAATTATCGTAACTAAGTAAGTAGTATAAAGTAGTACTACTTATATAAGTACTTGTATAAAGTAGTATACTACTTGTATAAAGTAGTATACTTTGTTTTTTGTTTTTTTTTTAACGAAGAGTAGAGATTTTCAGTGGGTGTCAACTTAGGATAGATAACAAGTTAGATGACATACAGCAAAATATTTTTTGGCTAAATTCCTGAATTTTCTGAATTTTTCCTTGCCAAGTAAATATCAATTAATATTTATGTATATCAGTATTCATATTAATTTGAATAAATTAAAACAAATATGGATACTTAAAAATGTTCAATAATCAGTTTAAGAGTGTAATGTGCCTATGTTTTCAAAACTATGTCCTATATTATCTACGTTTCCAAGTTTGATTATTTGGTTAGACTAAATAATTAAAATACTAAGCATAGGCCAAACTGATTAGCTTAAAATTAAAAAGAGGAAAATTCTTCTAAACTTACTCCACAATCTCTTTGTGATGAATTATACAGTAACGTAGTCGCCTGTTAAAATCTTGATCTTTTTTTGTTATGCTAGACACATCGACAAGTGAAAGGTGGTTTGCTTCATCTCCTTCTTTAAGAAATTTGAAAATACATTTTAAAAAATATTTTAATAATAGCCTATGTATTTCGGTAACAATATAATATTTGACTTTGTTTATTTCATAAATAAAAGATTCTCAGGGATATACTGAATATCGATAAGACTAGAATATACAAAGATTGTCAAAACATATTATTATACATGTGTACGTTATTTTTAACAACCAAACATTATATATAAAGACTTTCAACAATACACGACATTTTGCATCTGGATACAATACCTGATTCTTTTGATTGAATGAGTACTCTGTTTGGTATTATTTATTTATTTATACCAATAGATCACTTTATAAACAAATTTTACATATAAAGTATATACGGGAAAATAGTGAATGCTAGTGAACGTATAATCTAAAAAGCAAATCATTATTTTTAAGAGACTTCAAAAAAGGATAAGGTTATCATTTTGCCTTTTTCATTTGGAGGGGTATACTGTCACTGTAGACCCATGAAAGTACGGGTAGAATAGACTATGGAAATAGAATATTTACCATAAAATTCCCTAAAATTTAACAGCATGGTGCCATGATCAAGTTTTAGGTTATATTGATCCATCCAATTTAGAGGATTCTTATTTTTATTTTAATTTTTTTTTTTAAGGTATGCTTCTGGTATGGTCCGATGAAAACTTAGTTTTGAATCCGATAAACTAAATTACGATTGAACTAAAGATATACCATAGAATTCCTCAACATCGGACAGCCCAGTTGGCGTGATTGAGTTTTGGTGGTGTAGGTCTAATGATAAAATAATAAGCAACCTGTTCACCTTAGTCCTGCTAAGGTGAACAGGTTGCTCTTTAGCAAAATAAGGGTGTAAATATATAGTTAGAAGGTGGTGACAGGAACTTTTCAATAGGGAGGAGTAGTGTCATCGACTTTGGACTCCTTTAACTTGTTTTGATGCAACTAAAAATATTAGAGTAAATAAGGTAGATAATAGAATGCAATACAATTTCAAGCTTTGGTCCATAAATTTTAATAAATGCTACAAGGGTACCGTCTACCTAAACTGTGAGATTTAAGATCTGCTGATTTTAAATTAGTATTGCGGCTCTCAAGTCAAGACTCTGACATTGAACTCCGGGTTCCAACTCCTCCATCCTAATGTTGGAAATGTTTTACCCGCCCAATTGTGAAACTTGAGAATTTGCTTGAAAGTTTGAAATTAGTACTGTGGGGCGCAAGTAGAGACTTTGCCACTAAAATGCGAGTTCTAATTCCTCAGTCTTGACGCTGTGGTAGTACTGCTTGCTTAAATAGTACGAATTGAGGATCTTCTGTTGTTAAGTTAGTATTGTGGGTATTAAGAGGACATAATTCATTATATTCCGGGTTCCGATTCTTTAGTGCTAATGTTACAGGTGTTCTGACTGCCTAAATCGTGGGACTTGAGAAATTAAAATTATGTTTCTCAAGCAGAGATTGTCATCAACTTTTGAGTTCCAACTCCTTAGTTGTGATACTGTAGGAGTATTGCCTGTTGAAACCATGAGATTGAGAATATGATGTTTTTAAATGGCATTGTACGTCTCAAACTAAAACTGGATCATTATATTTCGGGTTCAAATTATGATCGCCGTGGAGATACTACTTACTTAAATGGTGAGACATGACGATCTACGGTTCTTAAATTTGTACTATAGTTTTCAATCAGAAATTTTGTCATTAAACCGTCGGTCATATTGATTCAGGGCTACTGCCTATCTAAACCGTGAGATTTGAGAATATACTGCTTTAAATTAATATTTGCGGCATTCAAAAGAGGTTAACACTGAGCTCCGAGTTCTACTTCCCAGTTTTGACACTGCGAAGGTCCTGCTTTCTTAAATCGTGAGATTTGAGAATTCGCTGTTTTAAATTAGTATTGTGAATCTCAAGAAAAAACTCTGCTCTTAAACTCCGGGTCACAATTTCTCAATCCTGATTATGCAAGGGTAGTGCCTGCTCTGACCGTGAGAATTCACGATTTTCTGTTTCTAAATTATTATTGTGGGTTCCTAAAAATACTCTGATATTAAATTTCACATTGCAGTGGTACGATCTCTTTTGTGTTTGTTAACTCGTATGCTCGGTATTAATCAAAAAATTTATAGGATTCTTTCCATATTTTATTGGCCCCAATCTAATATCACAAAAAATTTAAACGATATTGTTCCACAAAAGTTCCAAATGACTATTCCTATTTTTTATTCTTTACTTTTCAGTTTATTCGATGAATATTTGGAACCGGTTCAATTTTGTCTTGAAAATGTTTTTCTTGCAAATGGTTTGTAAAATATTTGCCGTTTTTTAATTTATGTATTTTTGCAAGCATAGAGCAGTGCATCAACGAAATTAATTGATTAAAAAAATGTAAATAGGTCCCGAGCATAAAAAACGAATCAAAATATGTCGTCCGTCATCATTTGTTTCGTTTGTACATGCCCTTGTAAAAATATATTCGTATCTTTCATACTCACGGCATATGATATTGAAACTGTGTATGTGATGCACTCGACGTCATTTCGTAAGCAGGTAAAACACGCAATTGATTACAATTAAATGAAACTACGTGATGTAGTATTATTTCTACTCCCTTTAAGTTCTTTACAACGACCTAGGTTTCGTTGTATTACAACATCTTAGCAAAAATTCTTACTAATAACCCACCTGAAGAGATCTTTTCTAAAAGCCCAACTGAAGATGTTGTAATACAACGAAACCTAGGTCGTAGTAAAGAACTTCAATGAACTAATACTTGAATGAAATAATACTACATCATGCAGTTTCAATGAATTCTGAATAATGCATTTCTACAAAATTAACGCCAAATATATTCAATACGCAATTGTTTCTAAATAAATACGATTTATTTAATAAATCGAACTTACACGTTGAATTTTACACCGTTGTAATTATTCGTGTTGCGACTAGTATTACAATAGTTCTGAAATTAACATAAGGTACATTGATTTCTACCAGCTATTTTTTCTCTACCGTTTGATTAAGACAAGTGTACTAGTCTATCCGCACTCAGGACGTATTTCCTCCATCTATTAGAAATGACAGAATTGGGAATAAGTTAAAAACATGACATTATTTAGAAATAATTACGATTTATTTAATACGTCGAAATCAAGCCTGAAATTTTATACAGTAAATATTTTTTTATTGCGACCAGTGTTTTTGCACTTTTGGAATGCGTATTAAGTCATATTGTCTCATACATACTATACTTTCTCCTAACATATTTATCCAAAGACGACCATTTATAACAACCGGTGTATACAACTGACGATAAGATATGTGCTTGCACAAGAATTATTATGTGTAAGTAGTATCTTAGCGTCAATTGAACGTTAGTTAAGCTGAAGTTAACATGATATTAAGGTTAAAATAAAAATATGCATTCTGAAACGCAAAGTTGTTTTTGCAATTGAGTTATGCCATTTATACGGAGCTTTTATGAACTTTTCTTGGATTCGACTACACATCATAAGTTCTACCAATAATACTTGGAAACTAGTAGAGTCTACTTAGCTTTGATAACTTTCATTTTAATTTCGTTGCATATATTACAATTACGAATACTTTTCAGATATTAAAAAATAACAGAGTAGTAGTGTAGGGGATAATGACATGTAAATCTAACAAGAAAGGCCACTTTAAAGCTTAATATTTTGTAAACGGATCCCTCTATCCAAAAATATTCATATCATAACCATAATATTTTTGAAAGACCAGTAAAAATAATTAAAATATTTATTTTATAATTTTGTAGGGATTATATTTGTATAATATGTAAAATTTACATAGTTATGGATTTCCTAGTTTTCCCATGGAATCCTAAAAAAAATCGAAGTATAAATTTTGGCGGAAACAAATCTGCAACTGTTTGCAAGATGATCAACGTTCATATATGTGGTTATATTTGATGAAGTCAAAAATAAATGAAATACACATTATGACATACAAGAATTGAACCATTGAATGAATTTGATATTTCTTGTTTAATTGATTCTTTGCAGTGATTCTACAAAATGTAATACTTTTATTAGTGGACATGGTAATTTATTAGTGGACAATTATTATACACAAGTAATTTATTAGTGGACAATTATTATACACAGGTAATTTATTAGTGGACAATTATTATACACAGGTAATCTTCAATTATATAAGGTGTAAAAGTTTTAAGTGTATTTAAAACATATTACATTAAGGTTGTTCGAGAAGCACTTAATATGAACAGTGTTCGATTAAACAACACTCTTGTAAAACGAGAGTTTAAAATATTGCATAAATACCTGCTTTGCAAGAATCTTGACTTAAGGACGAAAGCTCGCCGTAGAGCATATCGAGCTCAGCACACAGTAATATTATAATTGAACACATCATTGCATCCTGGCTGGTGTTAAATGCTGCTAATATAATAATACCGATCACTTGGTATGTGTACAGCATAAAGTAACTAAAAGAAATAAAGCGGGAAAATTTAAAAATTGGTTCTTTATCCTTTAATCTTAAACATGTTCATGATGGAGGTCAGACTACGAGAATTAGTCGTTGCCTGGATCGCATTTAAATTTAATAATTTGAAAAATATTTTTTCCCAGAAAATGTCCACCTTAATGAAAATATCAACAAGGTAGGATTATCTTTATATAAAAACCTCTACAAAAAGTGCAACAATTAATTAAATCTTTTGCCAATATCTCACTCTAGTAAAATTCTCCCGGACATATTTAACCAGCTTCTTCGTAGTTTATTGAGCTTGCACAACAAGAGCAAGGTAGCTTCGTAAAAACCGGAGGCACTCGCGGATGCTTCTAAAAATTCTACAGCTAATGGAGGAATACTACAAATATAATACGCTCTAGGTTCTCACCATCTTCTGTGGATTTAGTAAGACCTTTAACTGTTTTAAGTGCGATAAATAATGGAAGATCCTAAACGAACTATGTCTACTTAAACATTTGTTTGTCCTAATGTACTGTTCATATTTAGACAGATTTAGAATGGTAAATATAAATATGATTATAAGCAATCTTTCAAATTTTATAAAAGGGGGACCAGCAGAGATATATTCTATTAAGAACCTTGTTTAATGCCTACCGAAGCTAATACGTTTTGCAAGTAGTAATCGCAGGTTTGAATGAATGTGCCACCGTGATTGGTATAATGCTAACAAACCTGCATTATGCATATGGCACAAACCTACTAACAGGGAATGGGTTAGAAAAAGCATCTTTCCTGCCAAGAATATTGATATCAATATTAACTATCTATAAATAGGTCTAAAAAACGTGTAGAAAAAACTAGAAATTTTTAGAACGTCATCAAAGTTGGCTCTAGTATTATCAACATTGTTAATTGGAGGAGACAGTATACGTTGAATAACTATGGCACAAACCGTATCGACAGTGGAAACTTATATGTACTTAAAATGACAATATCTCCAACCTCTCTTGGTGTTCATTTAGAGAACAATTGGTAAGAATCTGAATTTTTTCCATCTTTCTAAGCGGAGTTATCTAAGTCATGGATGCCGTAAATGGTCGATTACAAAAGATTCAATGTCTTTGAAATATCCAGCTGAAGTAAGACGCTCAATATGTAATTATACGAACACGGAATCAACGTTTCGATTCTGAGAGAGTTTAAAATTAAAACAAGGTTGTTCAAAATCTATCTCCGGAGAGTTTTCTATTATTCTGATCATATCGCGCGACAGTATTGAGAAGCTCAACCATGTTGCACAATGAGATCAAAACACAGTATTGAGAAGCTAATTGTCACCGGAAAAGTCCAAAGGAAATCACGGGGTGCTATCCTAGACGCTGGACGGACCAGCTACAAGAAAAGCTTGATTCTTTATTACATGATGCCCTATATAGCGCCGAGAACAGAAATTATGGTTGAACACCATAAAAGAAAACGTATTATCAATGCAGAGTAACGCTCCTCCATTAATGGGAGACTGAATCACGAAGAACAATCGGTCAACACAACTTTCACAGGTATGAAAAAAACATATAATGATGGGTATAAATAAGTTAAATAAAAGTGGTAACGAAGAATAGATCTCTGGGACAGATAGGCGAACAAAGAGATCTAGTTATGGACCTTCATCTACAGAATATAGTCATTTTGATGAAGATATTTCATCTCTTAAATAATGAATTATTTTCGAATAATCGTAATTGTGTTTTTTTCCAAATGTCAAATATTATATCTCAAAATTATATGCTATAAGCAAATATTTTTTATCGACTCATATTCATGACATTTATACCAATTTAAGTTAATATAAACTGGCAAGGCATAACGGTTTGTGGTATTATCCTTTTAACTGCGTTAAGATTCTTTAACTTAAGAATTGATCTAAAACAAAAGAACGATTGCCAATAAAAACATTATATAAGTGACTGTAGGGTATTACAGCTACTGTTAATGATAATAATTTTTTACTGCTAATGATTAATATCATCAATATGTACAATTATACTACAGAACTATAGTCTTAAAATTCATGAAATTAAATTTTAGTCTTTCCGGTATATAAGACTAATGATCATAAATACACAAAAGAAAAATTGAAACACAAATACAATCAAATAATCTCTCATTTCCAATAACACATTAATCGATTTTAATTAAATTAGTTGAAATAACTCGAAATATAACTTACTTAGACGGTACAGATAGGTCCCAAGGAAACCATGCTCTCAAAGGTAATTTCTTTTCTTCCGATTTGTCAAAAATCGGAAAAGCCGCCCAAAGCATAGTGCAAGATAACCCAAATACTATGAACACCTTTGAAATTACTTGAATAACGGTCATATATTTATTCATCAATTTGCCGTTTTCCTCATTGACATGGGTGAAATTATCACCTGGGGATTAAATAATAATTTTATTACATTGAATTTAAAACGACAATATTAGTTTACATATTTTCTAGTACAGGTAAATATAAAATAATATATTATTTATAAAAAATATAATTTACAGAATAATCATTATAAATTATGATTAAGTATTACCATACAAATCAGTGTCTATATTCTATTTAATTATCTTATGAGAGACAATAATACGATTAATTTATAATAATGTTAATTAGAAAATAAAATAAGGTAGCGTAGAGGTAGTAAGGGTCTTCAAAATTGTTCATTTAACTGTCAGTATCCAGGCTAAAGTAAAAACGTATTAAACGTATTATGGTTCATAACGCAGGTCTCGGAGTCATCAACTTACGGCGAACAAAATTAATTGGTAGAATTTAATCCTTTAATAGATTGCATTTAATACCCGTTACTGGTGGAGTGTGTTAAAGAACAAGAAGTTTAGAAAAAAAAAATATTTTGTAATATAGAAATTGATCATCTAATATGTTGTAAAATATTTAACACATAACAATAAATAACACAAACAAATTATGTGAGTGTGGGAATACGCATGAAGTAAGGTTCCGTAGTTGTCCATATCTTCTGTAATTGTGGATACTAGTAAATGTAAATATTTCAATGAAAATTTTCATCAGAAAGTTAATAATTAATTTAAAAAATTCTGTACACTAGTTTTGAATTTTTTTCCAATAATTTCGAACCTTATATTGAAACATTGGAAGATGAAAGGGCTGCATTGTCGATATGAAGATAAATATTTCTCATACGTGCAATGGAAACTAAAAATAAAAAGATAAAAGAATATTGTTTTAAAAAGCACATTGAAATCCCTATATGCATGATAAAATGTGAGTAAGATCCTTATAAGCACCGTTCTACCGGAATAAAAAATCTCAAATAATCATATTTAAAAGTAATCAATATTTTTGTCCACAATTAAATGAAACTACGTGATGCAGTATTATTTCTACTATCTTTAATTTCTTTACCACGACCTAGGTTTCGTTGTATTACAACATCTTCAGGTGGGATATTAGCAAAGATATAATATCCCACCTGAAGATGTTGTAATACAACGAAACCTAGGTCGTGGTAAAGAAATTAAAGATAGTAGAAATAATACTACATCACGTAGTTTCATTTAATTGTGAATAATGAATTTCTACAAAATTAACGCCAAATATATTCAATATTTTTGTATTTATTAATAAAGATCTTTAAATGGAGTATGGATTAGCAAAAAAATTAAAAGTATGGAAACCTACAGGAAATTGCAAAATTTTCTTGTTTCACTATGAAACTAAAAAAAATAAAATGAAAAGTAAATACATTTACGTAGGGCATAGAGTGGCATCACTAATATTGCCATGAAGAGGATAGCAAAAGAGTAAAGAGTGGCGTAGAGATTTAGTTAGGAGAATTTATTGTAAATATTTACGGCTTGGATAGTAAAAGGCAGTTTCGGTTAATATCTTTGGTCTTTTATATAAAAATCTGCCTTTATCATCACTCAAATTTAGTATTTAACAAGTAGCTATAAACAAAATGAATTTTAATCACATTTCTGAATGCAGTATGACAGATTCTGCCAAAATAAAAAAAAAAAAACAGTTTAAGGGAATTTTCAATAACCAATGAAAATAACTTACTATCCAACATATCACGAATTTGTTGAATCTTTACTCTTCTGAACATTATATTGATCGCCTTAATTGCTGCTGTGAATATACTACCAGCAACAAGAGAAGTGTCCACATTTTTCTCGATATCGCCGAAGTTCTAAAAAACAAGGGATAATGTTGATGGCGTTCATTAGAAATGAATTGGAAGAAAATACTTCACGAAATATTTTTTTTTAATTTTAAAGTATGGAGCTCTTATGTTAACTGACATTAATATATTATTTACACATTTGCCTTCTCACGGCTTGTGTCCGTATCCCTAAACACAAAACTTATTTTACGATCACTCATTTAGTGTCCTTGCTTATATTTACCCCCAATTAACGTCTTCGTCGCTAAGTTATGGAATAGACTAGATTCAGTATCTGAGTGTCATCGTCAATTTTAAAAATTCTTCATTTGCTTCATCGGTCGTTTGAATATCTTTCCATGTCAATGAATATTTGTTTGGTCTTATATTCGTTTTTTTACAGTTTATTTTATGTCCTTTAGTTTCTGTATACTGTTTAAGTCAAATTTACTTTTTTCACGTTATGGCTTTGTACATCAAGTCGTCAAAACCAAACGTTTATGCTGATAATTGATTATTTTTCTTCCATAAATATGTTCCAGTCTGGCAAGTTGGAAATTATTTTAAATATAGGTTTGTATTTGGATAAAGTTGGTTACATAAAGGTGAATGAATAGTTTGCTGGAATATAGATGCCTCTTTACTCTTTAATATTGATCTAAGAACTTGTTGAACATCCATTGTTACTGTATTTTGTATAAAATAGAAATTTACAAATGAAAATTTAAAATTTATTACAAAACAAGATAATTTTCAGAATGCGCAAAATGTTTCTGCTGTATTTCATTACAATGTTGCAGTTATAATAAAATAAAAGATTAATGATTTTTTTGAAAATGTACACATGACATAAAATTCATTATAATTTAAAGAGGTGTAACAAATATTTTACATTATATTTAAATTTGCACTTAACACAAAATTAATTTAGAAATGAACCAGTCAAATACGGATAGTAGTTCGATTATGTGAATTCAATACACTCTATAAAAGTTACATATGAGAGTTTAAAATTTTAAGGGTGCAAGTTATTTCTAATAAACAATTTCATTATTTTTACTTTGTAGATATATTGCCTAATATATAGTTTGTAAGTGTTTGCCTACACCTTTTTAATTTATTAACACAAGTTGATCGAATTTTGCTTTGAAGGACATGTCTTTTCCCTAACCCTTTACCCGATTTCTATCGACTAATTCGAATGATTTTTAATGAAATATGAAGGTAAACTAAAGAACTATTCAACCGTGCACAGTGCAGGTGCCAGGATTGAAAGCGGATGGTAGACGTCTAGCGGACATTTAATAATAAAATCTCCAAATTTATGACATGACCAAAGGCGACGTAAATGATTTTTTAGGAAAATCAGTGTACAAGGATGGAATTGAAATATAACGACAGGAGCTCTTTAGTGATAAGGAGTTAACTCATAAAATTTATTTTGTTTGGTTTGTCTTGTCGTAAGCAAGAAAGCAACAAAGTAAATAGGTAAGGCAATATTTACACGTAAGTACAAAGGCATGAAGCAACTTTTTTTAAGTATATTAACTTATAACTCCGGTATTTATCAACCATTTTAATTATTCTACCTTTGGAAGTATACAATATCAGTGTTGTTTTACATCATTTTTGCGAGAAGAAGTTGGTTGGCTTGAAGGTACACCATAGAATTCCTCAGTAATGTACAGCATAGGTGCAAAGATTGAGTATGAATGATATATGTCTAATGATAATATAATAGTAAAGACTCTAAAGTTTTGATATGTATAAAAGTCATATAATCAATACTTTAGCAAAATCAGGATTTAATGCTGGTGCAGGAATTTGGTGACAGGGACTTGGAACTTTTCAGTGGCGAGGTGTAAATTCGTTGAATTTGGATTCGGTTGATTTGTTTTAATGCAAGCAAGAAAGCAACAAACTGACAGATAGGTAAGTATATACAGGAACATACAGACGCTTGAAACGATTAAGGTAATCAGGTAGGTTGATACGTATTCGTAAGTATAGGTATATACAAATGCATGAACTATCTAAAACATTAATAGGTAATTAGGTAAGTAAATATATATCGGATTTGTTTAATGAAATAAACTGTTACTAAACAGGTAAGTATATTAAATCCACAGATCTATCTATACAAATGAATGAAATAACTAGGATATTAGAAGGCAGGTAGGTAGTATGCATACCTGTGTATACTACCTACCTGCCTGTATACCTATACACTGATTACGGTGAAGTCGAAGGAGAGGAAGTGAAATCCGTATGCTTGTATGTATGTCTGTATATGTGCGTATACACACACGTCGTAATCAACTTGCCTCATTATTGCCTATTATTTGCTAGTCCCTTAGACAGCAGATGATTTACTGAGCTAAGAAAATGAATGCTCCAGGAAGGTATTTTAATTATTTGAGCAGTGGTTTAATTCAACTCTGAAATTATTTATTACATAGTGTAAAGAAAAATTTATTCAAGTCATAATTTTATTCCATGCTGGGATTTGCTGTGCAGATGATTTACTGAGCTAGACAGCAGATGATTTACTGTACTAAGAAAAGCAGATGATTATTTACTGAGCTAAGAAAAGCAGATGATTTGCTGAGCAGATGATTTACTGAGTTAAGAAAAGCAGATGATTTGCTGAGCAGATGATTTACTGAGCTAGACAGCAGATGATTTACTGACCTAAGAAAAACTTAGACAGCAGATGATTTACTGAGCTAAAAAAATGAATGCTCCAGGTACCTTTTAATTATCTGAGCAGTGGTTTAATTCAACTCGGAAATTATTCATTACATAGCGTAAAGAAAAATTTATTCAAGTCATAATTTTATTCTATGCTGGGATTTGCTACTATTAACTACGCATTTATAAATAATCAAATCAATAAAAACATTTTTTTCTGAATATTTTATTTTCAGGATTCCGCACCTCAAAAAGAGAAACACGAAATCCTTAGACGATCATTAATGTGTTTATTCACCTGTCACATCCATTTTTCTCAGAAACCATTTAATTTGGATACTCGAAACTTGACATAGTTATGTAGTATTGCAATTCGTAAATACATCATGCATACACATACATACATACACAAAATATTTATATGGAGATTTTTGAAAGGGAAAATGAAATACCCTTTTTATTTCATTCATGCACGATAAATTATATCGTGTGGTTATAAATGTGAAGAGCACTTTGTGAAGATTTCAAAATTACTTTTTACATGAGTTAATTCTGGAGATGTTGCTAAAATATTTCTCGAAATATAAAAAAAAATATCTCCCCTCCCCTTTTCAACCTTCGAAACTGCTAAAGTCAAAATGAGTAAAAAACGGTTTTATTAGGAGTTCAACTAAATTTCTATATCTCATACTTTACTCATTTAAAATTCTATATCTCATACTTTTGAGATATAGAGAAATCTTATATTTTTGTAGCTGCAATGGATTTTCGATATATTATATTTAGGTGGTGAAATATTATTAATATTTTTAAGTTATCTGTCTCAAACTTTATATACTTTTAAATGTTTATATGTATCTAAGTCCAAAAGGAATCTCCGTAGTGTGAATTTTACCAGTATTCAATAAGTTTTACTTTATATTACATAAGAACTTCAGTTTTTTGATAGGAATAACTTTCTGCACATATAAACATTGCTCAAAATTTTAATTTTAATTTCTTATAGGATATGTTTGCGATAGCTAACATGACTTTACAATATGCTAGATTCTACGTTTATATCCTTCTTAAAACCATTTTTGAAAAAGAGGTGACATTTAATTCTACTTTTACCATGTTCCAAACAAAAACGTTTCGTAAACAAGTATGTTAACAGGGATATTGTATAGGTTTTTGAAATACTTATATTTATCTCTGGTATAACTTCAAACAAATGAAACCACTCTTGGTCCTCTTGAGTTCATTATTATTATGGTTAAGTCTAATTCCTACAATTTTGTAGCTTTAGTGATTCACATTTTCTTTCATTTAACTACTATTAAAACCATTTTAGTTGATCGTCAGATATTCATGTGGGACAGATAAATATATGGATACTCTAGTAACATCGTTAAAATTTATATTTTTTTTATTGGACCTTAAAAATACTGGCTAATTAATATCTCGAAAATTGAAAATGGATCAGAGGGAAGCAAAGAATGATGTTGCAAAAAAGCTGTAATATTTATGAAAATAAAGCTAAATAATCAAGGGTTTTGGAACACAAAATCAGACAGATTTTCTAATAACTATGAGACATATCCAAAACGATGTTATCTATTTATGAAAACATGGAAGAGTCTCCTTGAAATTTACATTGAAATTATGATTAAAATTTTATTTAAATTGACTTATTAATGATGATTTGTTAATTATCCTGAGTTGTCATTTAGTTTTTTGGAATATAATAAATAATTTTCTTAATTAAGAAAGAAGTAATACATACCATATATATGTCCATCATTTGGGTAAATAAGTAAACGAATGCCGTTGCTGGCATCATGATGCTTGAAAAGATTTTGTAAGACAACTCTTTCCAAGTGCCCAAATAAGATGCTGGCATCCAAATACCACATAAAGTCAAAATTCTGAACAGAAAATTTATACTAGAGTTTGGGCGTACTACGACAGTCATGTTTACACTTTATTGTTGTTATTATTTCAATTGGCGTACTAGTTCTTGTTAGCACTTAAATGTAACTTTTATTGGAAAGAATATATTTTTAACACTTTAAATATACGGCAACATTCAGTTAATAGTGCTGATGTTGTCACGCGAAATGTACAGTCGTAATAATTCACAAAAGTTCATATAACTCTTTCCGTGCTGAGTAATTTCTTTTAATATTCCAAAAATTCTGATTATTTCAAACAATAACTCTGTTTTGGATTAAAGAAGAAGGGAAATTTCAGTTAATTTTCAATTATTACGTATAGAAAAAATGTTTTATTTTTTCGGAGCTTTTAGCAATTTTAATTCGTGAATTTTATTCGCATTCCTAGAATTCTTGTGGATGCTAGTTATACGCACACACCATTAAAGATTTCATCAGGGATCGATGTCATGAATAAAATTGGACGGCAGATGATTGGATCTTCGCTATTCGTCAGGATTTTAAAGGATAAATCAAATTTCCAAAATTTCAAATTTGCAAAGAAAAAGGTAAAATACATTTGTAATACGTAAAGCATTTTAACGACAACGGGTGTAAAGATTTTTCCAAACTCTTTTCAATAATTTTTTAAAATTTTTTTGACCTGAATTAACCATCTACTTGGTCTAATTGCCTCATATATGATTTTTAGATATTATTTATGTCGCCTGCTATATGCATTACTCTGTTGCTTGGTGCCCACTTCAAAAATAATGTTATATAGATAGTTGTAGATAAGTAAGTAAGTAATAGCCTATTTGCACTTTTAATCTATTAGTTAGCGAATGTATATTCATTAAAAAAAATATTTTTCTTTTCTTTTTCTGAAAAGGGTTCTTTGTCAAAAAGTTCTTTTATTTTATACTTTTCAGCACGTTTACTATTTAGAAAATTATTTAGAACCCATTCATATATATCTATGTAAGTACACACGTGAATACAAACAAGAATACACGTAGATACGTACGAATATTTCAATAACATTGCCCTCTTTTGAGTTAAAGGTAAGCGAAGCCTCATGCTTTTTTAAATACCTCTAAAAATTTAGACACGTTGCAACTTTCTTGTTTTTCACAATTAAATGAAATTATGTTATGTAGTATTATTTCTACTTTCTTTAAGTTCTTTACCACCACCTAGGTTTCGTCGTATTACAACATCTTCAGGTGGGCTATTATCAAAGATATTAAGAGTCGAACAAGTACAATTCGATAGATTTGCTCTTCATCATTGGGAAATTATGTCACCATATTCTGCCTTCATTATTAGAACCTTGTTACCATTTGTAATCAAAGGACTGCCATCACAAGTCAAACTCGACTAATCAACTCCTCATTATATTTGTCACCGCCTTCTAGCTCCATCATTACACCTTGGTTGACATGTGTGACTAAAGTACTTGTAAAGTATATTTGAAACAAATTAAAAATCTATCTACCCAGCGAAAAGTTATAGGTCATAGGAAAAATAAAAAGAAGAAATGTATATATAAATATATATATATATATATATTTATATATATATATATATATATATATATATATATACAGCTCGAAGAGAGGACCTCTTTCTTTTTTTTTGAAGTCGGTTAAAAGTGTTTATTTTCCGAAATTACTTCGACAACATAAAAAAACCTTAAGATAAACGTTAAAAGCAACGTTACGCAAGATATCTACGTAATTTTATACCTTGTTGTACTTAATTGTCGGGGCGGGGAAATTATAGTGCAGATAGTTTTACGGTGGATTAGATGTATACTTATTGTGTATAATAGACTTGAAATGTGTTTTAATTTAATCGGCTTCAGTGTATATTTTTCTGTAATTTATTTGTCTATTTAGTTAAAATATTCATTTTTTTAACTCCCACTTTCAAACTTGCTATCACTTAGTGTGATTATTTCGAATCATTATCCGATAAAATCCTAATCATTCGTTTTAATTGTTTTCATTCGCAAGATTCACAACATTTCTTAGCATACTAATTTATAATTGTTTTTACCTAAACTCCTTAATTTTATTCAGATAATAATAAAAGTTAACTTATTTGCTAACTTTTTTTATAACTGCGTTTTATATTTTACTCCATCTATTAATTTTATGATTCATAATATTTCTATGATAGGCTTAGTAGGCAAAATATAATTAAATAAAAAATAGTAAAGGTATAATGGGCTTAGATATTATGCGGTTTGAAGGTACCCTTACAAGGAATATTCCATTATATTGACTGCTATCACTATTTTTGGTTCAGATTTGCTATGTATCAATTTTCATATTTAATATGAAACAATTTTAATAATCAGTATATATTGATTTATATCAATTTGTAGTACTGGTGCAGTCATTGTCAGAATTAATTAAGGTACTAATGCTGCGTTTAAACAAATTTTACTTTTTGATTTTACTTACAAATTGCGATTATGGTATTTGTTTAATAGTTCGCGGTCAATTTGGTATTCGTTTTTTCATTTGTTCGCTGTGATTGATTTTGTTTTAATTTTCCTAAATTTTATTTTTTACTTGGGTTGAGAATATTTTCAAACCTGGGTTAAGAATTAAGATATCTAAAAATGAGTAATGATGTTATTAACAAATTTTTCCCTCCCCCGAACATCATAGATCCGGTACCAAAGCAATGTTTTAGTTAATATATTTTTGTAGTAAGGGATGACATGAAAATATTCTTTAATCATTTGGACTTTCATCGAGTCATACTTTTTATTTTTTTTTATTTTAAGTAAAACTTTTTTCCCTGCAGTAGTTTTAAAGCAAAAACGAATTATTTTTAAAATGTGACAAAATTATTGGCGGATATAGTCAAATTGGACGCGGTCAGTACTTCAACATGTGGGTAGCAACATAGCAATATTGTGTTATAGAATATAACTTGACTACATGAGAGAAAATTACTTGGGTGACTTTTATTTTCTATAATTCAGATGAATGAATGTGCTTTGCGACTACAATTTTGTTACCTATGTTTCCTTTAAACGTTGCGAAAAAAGGGGTCAAGTTAAATATATACATCGCCAGCATTTTTAAAGTATGTCTCATAAGATAATCAATTGCCTTATCTTTAATATAAGTATCACTTTTTATATTTATGCTTGCTTCCTTTTCTATATCTTTCGTTATAGATCTCGTGTAAGTATTACGCGAAGTCACACTATATTATACACTTTATTATAAGGTAACATATATAATTAATGTAATATCGCTGGTTGAAAGCTTATTTTTTATTTAAATATTTTATAATTTGGTATTACAATATTAATCCATATATACATATATATATATATAAATATATATATATATATATATATATATATATTTATAATATTCATGAAATTTTAGTTGCGCTTAAATATACTTAAATTGTTATATAGATATTCAAGAAAGAAAGAGCAAACAATTAAATATATTTAATTCCAGTCGATAATGTAATTTTTTTAGATGAAAGAACGACGTCTCACATAAAAACGTTAGGATATATTATTTCATGTTTCGTTCGCTGCACATTCAAGAACATGAAAATTCATTATTTATTTCGCTGCACATTCAAAATCATGAAAATTCATTATTAAACGTTAGGATATATTATCTCATGTTTCGTTCGCTGCACATTCAAAATCATGAAAATTCATTATTAAACGTTAGGATATATTATCTCATGTTTCGTTCGCTGCACATTCAAAATCATGAAAATTCATTATTTCAAAATCATGAAAATTCATTATTAAAATTAAAACATATAAAGGTAATTGATCTGTATTATATATACCGTACATTCATATGAAACAAAACTGGAGAACTATTATTTTGAAAAAGCAATGTTTATATCTTGAAAAAGCAAGGGGAACGAAAGACCAGTGACCCAAAATTATTTAAATACTAACTACCATCTATTGCACCATGAATACTTATAATATATGTTCTGATGGAATTTCACCATACGGAAAATTAATATTATTACCTTTCATCAAATATAAAAAAATGTTAATCGAATATTTTTGCGAGAACATTATTTTTTAAATGACGCTATCATATTTTCACTTTTTCATGCAAGCCGGTGGATCAAAAGTAGTTCAACTATGCAATTTATATTAATATCATTAATGACATAGCTATTCATTTCATAAAATTAAAATATACTCGTGAGAATTTAAAAAAATAGTCTACCAATATCCATTATATTTACATGAAAAAAAATCGCAATTTTGTTAAAACTATGTTAAATAAAACTTTCAAAATGTGTTTCGGAGTCCATATAATATGCTCTTTGAAATTATTCACAAAATCCATTATGTTTTGAAAAAACTTTCTGGTATTCCAATAGACCCCCCCTTAAAAGTTCCACAAATACTTCCCCTTTAAAATTCCCACATAAACATTTTTGAGGATTGGGAAATAACAGTAGTAAGAATAATTTTGAATTTATTTATGAGGACACCAATATTATATTACCCCAAATATCTAGTGCCTTAGGCTTATTTTCAGTAAAAAAAGACTCATGGACGTCACGTGCCACAGAAGTAACATTGCTTATTACCAAGAGAAAAGGGTAATTTTAAGATAACTGGAAAAAAAAATTAAAACTGTGTCAATTATTTGTGCGTGTTAGCTCCGACGTACCACTGGAGTTTACTTCTTAATTACGATTTTCTTGGATTAAATAAAATATGTAACACTATATGTAAATATTAACATCAACATCACCATCAATATATCTCTTACCGTTAAGGCAGCGTTCATAAGAAACACATTCGCTCGACTGTTTTTCCGTTAACTTACGTTGCAAAACTGCTCCCCATGATTTTTTTTAAAGGAATAATATTAAACCTATGTCTATCTTGAAGGTACCTTCTAAATATTTTTCAAAGAATTTTTTAAATCGGATGAGTATTTAAGATTTTTATATGAGTTCTTTAACGGGATAATATACAATCTTTGTCCATTCTGTAGGAATTTTCCCAATATTGGCGAAATAATTTTTGAAATCGGATGAGCAGTTTTGGAGATTACGTCCTACGTCCAAACTTCCAAAATTAATTTTTTTATGATACATGAAATTTTTTAACGGTAGGTCTAATATACAATCTATGCCGTTCTGAAGGTCCTTTATAAATATTGGTGAAAGAATTTTTTAAATCGGGTGAGTAATTTCGGAGAGAATCTCCTACATCCAAACATATAAAATGTTATACTTTTTTTTAATGCTCTGAACTTATGTTTTTACACCTAGTAAAACTATACTGGGTACAATATATGGAAAACAATTCTTAAGTGGTAAACTCCAAAAATATAATTGTTATAAAATGTACATCAATATTTTGAGTGTAATATACTAACACTTATTGTAACTTTTATGCTAATTGTTTTTATATTTTTGATACATAAGTATTAATATAAGCTTTGCTATTGACTATGACAGCAGCAAGCATATTAAAACAAGTTACGCTCGTTTTATTGGTTGCCTGCTATCCATTGGTATTGCTGAGATTGGAAACGGAGGAGAAAAATGTGTCAATATCTCACACTACTTACTATCAATTTATTTGGTTGTTCATCATGGATTAATGGCAAAGGAATGTTTGCATTAGAAATTATTATTTCACTATTTGACTCTGTATTTGCTTTACTTAAAAGAGAGAATAAAGATTTTGTAATAATTAAGTTACACGTGAACAACTTCTTTAGATAATAATTATAGCGTGATCAACGCCAAAAAAAATTAAAGCATTTTAGGGTTTATTTTCCTCCTTTTTAGGGGTTCTATTATTTAATTGTAGCTTTAATAATGGAGAAACTTTTAAAAATTTTATTTTGTTGTACCCTTTATAATGCATTTAAATTAAAAACCTGCCGGCACGCTTGGCAGAAGAAAATGTTTGTCCTCCGGGCATTTTTAAAAAATAAGTGATGCAGTGGATGTGATAATAAACTTGAAGCATGCTGACGCTAGTAAAATAGTAAATATGTCCACCAATGTTCTCCTTTTTCGTCATGGAAAAACAGTAATTTCATTACTCTTTTTATCATGATCAAAAATATTATAAGTTGCATATATATATATATATATATATATATATATATATATATATATGTATGTATCTATATATATATATATATATATATATATATATATAGGTATGTATAAATATAACACAGAATATTTAATTATCAAAAAAATGTGGGTATATTTTACAAGGTGATAGTAATTGGTCGATTATTATACGGGTTTCCCATGCGATATTGACACTTGAAGATCAGCTACTGGGTACTTATATTTTGTAAATTGTCGTTTAATTATTTGGGCTAATCGAAATCACCTTATCAACCATTGAAGCAGAATTCAGAGTAGCATGTTGGGCAGCTAAAGATATTTTGTACATAAAAAGAATTCAGACGTTCAAACGTCATCAGATATGGGGTGCTCCTAAGTTTTAACTCATATATAGACGATTAGAGCACAATTAAATAAATACATAATCCGGTGTATCTCAAGATGTGAAAACATATTTATGTAAAATGAAATTTTATGGACAGAAAGTTGAAGTTGATAGGTCAGTTGCTCATTATAATATGCAAAAATTATGATCAATTAGCTGAAATTAATTTAAAAGAAACCAATATTTCCAAAGTGATAATAACTCTATTTCTAAAATAGATCAACTAGTTAAAGATTAATCAAATTTAGGGAGGTTGCCCCTAATAAAATTTTATTATTCTGGGTGTGCCAATATTGGACATTTTCATTATTATATATTTTTTTACTCTATTTCCTTTTTCAAACAAGAACAACTAAGTTTTATTGTGCTATTGTTTCACAATTAAATAGAGGCAAAGACTTGTTGTTACTGTAATTCTAAAAATGAACTCCATTAGGTTAATAAGGCGGATGCGAAAGCAAATTTATATATGTGACAAAAATCATCGGCGAATACCTAATAGTACTATATATTTCAAATCTATTCAAGTACTGACTTATGCGGATGATCTTCAAATTATTGGCAGATCGAGACTGGCTGTTACCGAAACTTTTGTTGCCCTTCAGATTCAGCCTGAAAATGGACCTAATCATCAATGAAAAGAAAACAAAATTTATGACTGTGATAAGTCAAGAAATTGATAATGCACCACTAGTAATGAATGGCCACACTTTTGAAAAAGTTACCGAATTTTAATATCTTGGAAAAACAGTCACTAACAGAAATGAAATGAATATTGAAACTGACTACCGCCTGATGCTGGCTAATAGATGCTACTTTGGCTTAATAAACTAACCAATATCTAGACCCATTAGTAATAGAACAAATATTAATATGCATTATTAGCGTTTTGCGCTAATACAACTAGTAGCCCTCTATAACAACGAAAGCTAGAATTTGAGCAAGCACATCCAACACAGACTAATAATTTTTCAAAGAAAAATACTACGCAAAATCTTCGATACTGTTCAAGAAAAAAAGATTTGGCGAATTCTTTACAATCATAAAATTTATTATCGATATTAACAACCTGACATTGTTGAAGTCATCAAATCAAACCGAATAAGGTATCTTTGACACTTATTTAGATCAGAGGATAACAATCTCACCAAGTTACTAACTCTCAACAAGCTAGGGGATATCAGGAAATGGAAAAGACCTGCACTAAGATGGCTTGATGATATAAAGAAAGATTTAAAAATATTAAAGGTTACTGAATGGAAACATAAAGCCTCTGATAGACTCCGACAGAAAAAATTGTTTGGAACGGCTCTAGGCCACAGTGCCAAGAATAAGATATATGTATATATATATATATATATATATATATATTTATATATGTATGTATATATATATATATATATATATATATATATATATATATATATATATGTTTATATATACACGGGGGCGTTTTTAAGTTCGTGGAATGGAGGTTAAGGAGTGAGAATAAAAATACAAAATTATTTTTCTTTTTCAATATATTCACCTGCTACCCCAATACATTTTTCAGATCTTTCAATTAGCTTAGTATACCTTCATAAAAAATTTTTCTTCTTTGGCCGAAAAATAAGCTGAAACTGCGTCCTTCACTTCTTCATCGCTTGAAAACGTCTTTTCACGAAGTTCTTTTTTAAGGTTTGGGAACAAATAATAATCACTGGGAGCCAGGTTAGGACTGTAGGGTGGGTATTCCAAAATATCGAAGCCCACCTTTTGCAGGGCGGCCAGCGCAACGCGGGTCGTGTGAACGGACGCATTATCGTGCAAAAGTAGGACACCTTTTAAGTGGAAGCGTTATGCTTGTAGATACGAGACACTATTAGGGAACCTTCCAGGGCCCCTCCTGGGATCCATAACATCATTCTTTCGTATGATGTTACGGATCCCAGGAGGGGCCCTGGATAGTTCGGGTAGAACGGCGGGAATAGTGTCCATATCACACAATTTTTCAGTATCATCGTCTCTGTTTTGATACCATATTTTTCTGTTAAAAAAGACATGTCGTGCAGTGCAAAGTTTATTTAACTATCTTGGCTTATACATCGTATTTCTGAATCTTACTCTAATTATATATTCGCCTTAGCATATTCTGGTCACCAATAAATAAATAATTCCTTGTACCATAAACAAAGGAAATAAATACTAAAGAATATTTTGAAGTTTTCACTGAAATTAACCACTTGTTTTTTATTTAATTATTTATTTTTGAATTAGGTTTTTTTATCATATAATCATCTTCCATATTACAAAAAGATTGTAAAAGAAATATTTGAAATATTAAATTAAGTGTCAAAGACTGTATTTGAGACCATGTTCCCCTACATGGATAACGGTCATTTGAGACATTTCAACTGGCAATAATATAAAGATAATCTTCCTAGAATTTGAGGCAGCTTTATGTCTTAGTCCCACTGTAAACATCACAAATATATATTGTAAAAATAAATTATATCTGCGATACCGCTGAACCGATTCCAATAAAATAAATATATTTTATAAATATAAATCCAAAACAGAACTTCGTATATAAACATATTATCCGATAATAGTAGAATTATTATTTCAACATTTTTTAAATATTTTTGCTTGGTATAGTTAAGTAATCTTCAGATGGGATCATATAGGATCAGTCTGCTAGATGGGATCAGAAGTATTTAGCCTTCTGTTCAAATAAATTTTCGATACATAAAAATTATAAATATTCATATTTTTTTCGTTTGAAGAGATGAAAAAAGAGGTGAGCGAAAGTGCTCCATCACATACAATCTTTAAAAAGTTTGAGTTAAAACTAGGCCGTATCAATATCATAGATAAACATCGACCCGATCGTCCAAAAAGTCTCACGACTCTTGAAATCATTATTAAAATTGGTGATTTTTACCGATCGACTTTTCGTAGCAATTGCAAAATAAGTGCAGTTGCTCTAAAAAATGCGTTCGAACACAAATTTTGACAAGTGTGTTTGATGATTTTAATAATAATATGGTAGATTTTCTGCTACGACTTATGAACACGAATGATCTATTATGCTAATCTGATGAATGGATTACAAAAGTTTATTCATGAAAAAATCAAGGTTGGTTGGGAATATTTTTCACTATATATATATATATATATATATATATATATATATATATATATATATGCGAGGGCGTTTTTTTGCTCGCGGAATGGAAAGGTAGGCCATTAGTAAAGGTGATTAATGGATTGATAGCTACTTAAGTAGCTCATTATTAGCATAAATACCAAGTTTTATCATAATCGGATCATTAGTCTTTGAACTATCGTCGAACAAACAACTCAATCTGGAAGAAAGTCTGAACTATGGAAAAAATAGAGTACCGCGCTTTTATAAAGTTCCTTACTAAGCAAGAAAAGTCGGTCAAGCAAGGAAAGTCGGTTCAAACCATACTGTAAGAGATGGCATCCGTTTACAGGGACTCTTTCCCGGGTAAAACTATGATTTTTAAGTGGCATAGTCTCTTTAAACAGGCTAGAGACTCACTTGAAGATGACCCACGGCCCGGTCGGCCGATCGAAATGACTACTCCGGAAATTATTGAAAAGGTTGAAAAATTAGTGTTGGAAGATGGCAGACTAAAGAAGAAACAGTTGGAGAGATGGTTGGAGTATAGGATACAACAATTTCTAAAATTCTATACGATCATCTTGGCACGACAAAGGTCAGCGCAAGATGGGTGCCGAGAATGCTCACTTCGCCTGAATAACAACGCCGCGTGGAGTGTTCTCGCGCGTTTTTGGACCTCTGTAGTGAATCCAAGGATGGACATATTGAGTGATGGGATATTGAGTCGAATTGTTACTGAAGATAAAATTTGGGTTTATAATTATGAACCTGAGTCCATACAAGAGTCAATGCAGTGGCACAAAAAAGGTACACCACCACCCAAGAAGTTTAAGGTGCTACAGTCGGCTGGAAAAATTATGGTGCCAGTCTTTTGGGATTAAGAAGGGATCCTATTAACGGATTATAAAGATAAAGGTGTTTCCATAACGAGAGAATACTATTATGCGTCAATTCTAGAGAGGTTGAAAGAAGCAATCAAAGAAAAAAGAAGGAGAAAATTGACCAAAGGTGTCCTGCTTTTGCACGATAATGCGTCCGTTCACACGAGCCGCGTTGCGCTGGCCGCCCTGCAAAAGGTGGGCTTCGATATTTTGGAATACCCACCCTACAGTCCTGACCTGGCTCCCAGTGATTATTATTTGCCCCCAAACCTTAAAAAAGAACTTCGTGGGAAGAAGTTTTCAAGCGATGAAGAAGTGAAGGACGCAGATTCAACTTATTTTTCGGGCAAAGACGAACATTTTTTTATGAAGGTATACATAAGCATATATATATATATATATATATATATATATATATATATATATATATATATATATATATATATCATTCTTGGCACTGTAGCCTAGAGCCGTTCCAAACAATTTTTTCTGTCGGAGTCTATCAGAGGCTTTATGTTTCCATTCAGTAACCTTTAATATTTTAAAATCTTTCTTTGTACCATCAAGCCATCAGTAGTGCAGGTCTTTTCCAGTTCCTAATATCCCCTAGCTTGTTGAGAGTTAGTAGCTTGGTGGGATTGTTATCCTCTGATTTAAATAAGTGTCAAATATACCTTATTCGGTTTGATTTGATGACTTCAACAATGTCAGGTTGTTAATATCGATAATAAATTTTCTTGAACAGCATCGAAGATTTTTCGTAGTATTTTTCTTTTTAAAAATTATTAGTCTGTGTTGGATGTGCTTGCTCAAATTCTAGCTTTCGCTGTTATAGAGAGCTACTAGTTGAATTAGCGTAATAATGCATATTAATATTTGTTCTATTACTAATGGGTCTAGATATTAGTTAGTTTATTAAGCCAAAGTAGCATCTATTAGCCAGCATCAGGCGGTAGTCAGTTTCAACATTCATTTCATTTTTGTTAGTGACTGTTGTTCCAAGATATTAAAATTCGGTAACTTTTTCAAAAGTGTGGCCATTCATTACTAGTGGTGCATTATCAATTTCTTGACTTGTCACAGTCATAAATTTTGCTTTCTTTTCATTGATGATTAGGTCCATTTTCAGGCTGAATCTGAAGGGCAACGAAAGTTTCGGTAACAGCCAGTCTTGATCTGCCAATAATTTGAAGATCATCCGCATAAGTCAGTACTTGAATAGATTTGAAATATATAGTGCTATTAGGTATTCGCCGATGATTTTTATCACATATATAAATTTGCTTTCGCATCCGCCTTATTAACCTAATGTAGTTAATATTTTCGTCATTGACCTAATGTAGTTAATATTATAACTTGGGGATTAACCCCAAGTTCAAAGTTATTTTGGATGGAAAGAAATGTAAGAACGATATAGAGATTAAGGCTGTTGTCGACCTTCAGTCTTTTGTTTGAGTCTTTATGGAGATGGCATTCAGGTCTTCTGATATTGGTAGACTAAGTGCATATTGTCAAAAAAAACAAATTTGTCACTTTTATTTTGAACCTTTTAAACTTAAAAATAATTTGGTCATGCTAAAAACTATTGTAACAAGGCATTTAGATGTGGTAAATGTACTAGACATCAAGAGATATGTAGCCAAAATGCTGTCACTGTGGGAAAAACCATATGCCAACTATCAATTATGATAAATGAGAGATAGTAAAGACAAACCTAAATAACGGGTAAAAACTAATAAAGTGATAAGAATATCCACTCAGAATGAGAACGCTCTAATTGAGGCCACAAAACCACAAAATTGCGGAAGAACATACAGCCAAGCTGTTTCTGATAATATCCCTGTAACTAAGCAAACACCGAGTAATGACAATATGTTATTAGAAATTATGCAGATGCTAAACTATTAAAACCTGCGATGCAATATAATTTGGAGTAGAATTAAAGTCTCTGGAAATTAACAATCACTTCCCTGCGAATTATGGAATGGAATACCAATGGATTATGGAATGGAATACCAATGGATTGCTATAGCATCAACATGAATTATGGAATGGAATACCAATGGATTGCTGTAGCATCAACATGAACTGCAAGCAGGGTAGTCTTCTAGATAGAGTTTTGTATTTGCTATACATTAATGACGTTCTAACAACATTATATAGTACAACAGCCACTTTGCAGATGATACGATAATAATGGCAATGGGGGAAACTGTGGAAGTTTCAACTTGAAAATTGCAATCTGCTCTCAATAAAGTAGTTATCTGGACCAAAAATGGTGAATTAAATTGAACTAATCCAAATCGACACCTATCAATTTTATAAATAAAAAGATAGCACAACGAGTCCTTATTAATGGCACTCGATTACCAAATGCCAAAACCGCTAAATATCTTGGTATGACTCATGAACGCCAAGCTTTGGTAGAAAGAACATATTAAGAAGAAGGCGACGAACTTATCAAGTCCAGAAGAATGTATTGGTTGCCTGGTCGTAATTCTGAACTTACAACATACAGCAAGCTTATTTTGTATAAGCAAGTTCTACGCTCAGTTATGAAATACAGCTGTGAGGCTGCGCCAGTGAATCTAATATGCAAGTGATACAAAGATTCCAAAACAAAGTGCCTAGTGTGTAGATAACACGCCTAGGTACGTCCGTAACTGTGACTTCTATCGCGATCTTGAAACTGAGATAATTGATGATATTATTAGTAGATTTGGTATTTTTACCAAAAGAGACTTCAAAACCACATTAACCTAGAAGCGTCCAGACTCTTAAATGTGAAAAATATTATTAGACGACTCAAAAAACTACTTGAGCTTGTTAGACATTAGAACACTAAGTGATTGAATGGAAAAATCTTAATTTACACAGTACCTAGTATATTAATTTGGAAACAAATTAATCGTTAGTTATGTAACTAATTTTAATAAAAATCGTTAAAAAAATTACTTTTATCTAATGTATTCAGGGCTAAGTAGAGCGCCTATAATCCCACTTTAAATAACATAAAATATAAGAAATATTTCGAATTAATTTTAGTACTTTTTAAAATATTAATTGCATTTATTCTAGTTTTTAAACATTTATGTATCGATACGCAATTTAAATCATAAAATATTTTTAGGGTTATGTGGCTCTATAGGAAGTAACTGATCCTTGTATGACCATTAATATGTCTGTCTTAGATTCGTTTTTCTCATAAATAATTCAACGTTGATACTTAAGGCGTAGTGAAAGTGGTAGTGTAATGTAGTTTAAACAAATTTACCTAAGGACAAATGTACTCGACTGTCTCTAAAATTATACACACACACACACATACATATATATATATATATTTATATTCATAATCTGACAATAAGTATGTAATTTTTAGTAATTTTTGTTACCTATTTCTTTAAGTGTAAGATACTAAGGTATTCAATATTTTTACATCCATTAAAGGTACTTTTGAGACGCAAACCTTATTAAAAGTAAAATTAAAATTATTTCTGGTTGTATTTATTAACATGCTATCTGCATTTGGGTGCAGAGGGGAGTGAGAAAAGGTATGTGGTTTTTCCACTATCCTTTTCTTCCCGCAGAGATGTGAGTTAGGTTTGGTTAGGTCGGCTTAGGTTTAGAAAGATTAGGTTGGGATATGTTGGCTCAGGTTAGGAATAGTTTGATTGGGCTAGGTTAGATTAAGTTTGGTTGATTTAAATTGGGCAATACTCGATAAGTTAGGATATGTTGAATTAGGCTGCATTAGCTTGGATTATGGTGGACCGTGTTGTGGTTAGGTTTTAAATTAGGTTAGGGTAGATTAGGTTACATTGTGTTAGGTTAGAACATATTATGGTGGGTTAGATTTAGTGTTGGTTAGATTATATTGGGTTAGGTTTAGTTAAATTTACATTGTTATGGAATACATTATTGTTATCGGGTAAAATACGAAAATTTTAAAAATATTTTTTGACAGAATAGTACAAATTTTTGTGGATGGCGTTTTAGACTAGAGACATAGTATTCATAACAGATCAAAATGTGTAAATATTACACACCTTTTCGATAATTATTTGGTGACATCAAGAAAATATTTTCTGAAAATAGTTGTTTGCTAAATTCGTCATTTTATGAAACACTACTTGTCCCCACTCAACTCTCTGCCATTTTTTAAATACCTATTGATGCAAACTGATAACGAAATTTCTTTTAAGTTTTTGTTATCGTTGTCAATATTTATCCATCATTTAATAAATGTATCGTATAAAACACAGAACAGAGAGTAAATAGAAATGGCATGTGGGTGTGATGAGCGCGCCACACATAAGCAGCGCTCCGCTTATTTTAAAGCAAGTGCATCTCTCCCTACATTACTTTGCTGTTTGCTGAGACACTAAAAAGTGCTCCGTTATTTTTGCGTAAAGAAATAAAAAGGGATATTTATTCTTTGCTCAAAAATAAGTGTGCAATTGCATAGTCTAAAAATGAAAGCCGTGTATGAAACCTTACTAAAGGAGATATTTTTTACTACAGATATGATGATTTTTCAAATTTATTTCCATATCCAAAAATTAATCTGACCTTTATTATACTATGTAATGTTCAAATGTAAGAAATATTTACAAGTTACAAATTCTTTAAATGAGACCTAGTAGCTTTTCTTATCTTATATTAGTAATTATTTAAGTTTGTTTATTCAAATTAATGGTTATTTTCATTTCGTAAAATATTTATTTTTCTATTTCCCAAAGAATGCACCCATTAAAGAAAAATGGATTGAAGCCATAGGTCGTTAAAATTGATTTCCCACAAAGTTAAGTACAATTTATTTATAACATTTTAAAGATGGTGAAATTATTAAAAAAAAAACCGGAGAAGAGGTTTTTATGTCCTGAAGCAGTACCACAAATAAATATTTGCACATGTGTTTAGGTAAGTGAGTTCAGAAAGGAGATGCTAAATCAAAAAGGAGTGATCATACTTATGAAATGAAATATATTTTTAGGAATTCGGGTAAAAAAATTTATGCTTCGCAAAAAATTCCGTCCATTAGATGAACATTAATGTGAGGAGTTACACATTTTTACCAACTAATAAAAGACGTAGCATTAAAGTTTTTACTTTATATTAGTGCTTTTTTGTTTTAAAGTACGTATTTTTCAAATCACTAGTATAAAATATCGATAGCAATAGATATATATAAAAAAATATTTTTTTTCAGCCTGAATTAATTTTAAGTCAGAAAATCAAAATAATTTCCTTGACTTTTGATAGGTGCGCAGCAAATATAACCATGTTAAAAAAACTTGGAGCAACTATAGAAAAATCCAAAACTATTTTTTTCATCCAGTCACAAAAGATCCTGCCGCACCGAGATTGGATCCTACACATATGTTCAAACTTATAAGAAATGCATTTCATTTATATAAAAACTTTTATATATAATTATGGAAATCAGGCCAGCTG
Source organism: Druceiella hillmani (assembly GCA_039881145.1). Classification (NCBI taxonomy): domain Eukaryota; kingdom Metazoa; phylum Arthropoda; class Insecta; order Lepidoptera; family Hepialidae; genus Druceiella; species Druceiella hillmani. The sequence goes on along the minus strand of JAYKKI010000014.1, from coordinate 18,484,235 downwards.
GAAATATTTAAAGAAACTGAATAGTATTCAAGAAACAGAAAAATTTTACTTATCCAATAAAATACGTCGAATACACGAGACTTCAAGACCAAAAAATGAAAGTTAAGCTGGCTAGTCAGTTATTCAGCAATAGTGTAGCTGACACTTTTATTTTTGAAAAATGAATTAAAACTCCCTCATTTTCAGGGTAATCAATCTACTGCTAATTTTTTGCAGACAATTAAGAAACTTTTTGATGTATTTAAATCAATTTAAGAAACCGCTATGTGGCAAAAATTATAATATCGTATTGCCATCCTTGGAAGAATGTACCGCAAGTATATTTATATACTGAAAGTATATTTAAAACCCAAGAAAAGTGAGTTTTTTGGGTTTTATAAGTTGTATTAATGCACTGAAACATTTTGTTCACAATTTGTTCCAAGGAAGTTAATTATGTATTTGCCATTTTACAAAGGAAGTCAAGATCACCTCGAATTATTATTATGTAACATACATTCACATGGTGGCTCAAATAATATCCCCACCTCGAGGAAATTCAAGTCAACATATGAAAAACTTCTGACGCATATACGTTTACGGGGAACCAAAAATGGTAGCTGTGCGTAACTACAAGAAATTTAAATTTTGCATTTTTCTACCGCCATTGAATGTATAAAGAATACCACTACCCGATTAGACAATTTTGAAGAAAACGAAGAGAGTTTTGAAGAAGCAATTGAATTGATTCAGAATTCAGTTGCCAAGATATAACTTATATCTCTGGATTTGTTATACACATATATACGTGTATAACAATATATATATATATATATATATATATATATATATATATATATATATACACACACACACACATACATACAGATATATGTATATATTCGCATGCAGTTCCGGGTAGTAGTCATTTCTATTTTATTTTATATTGAAAAAATATAAGTTTTTGCATTATTTACACAACATCGAATCGTAAAATATTGTTTTATTTTCTTTCCTTCATTATATTCCGTTTAAAAACATTATAAAATCGTCGAATTGAATGTTTCTATGTATGCCATGATGAACAGGGAATGTTTAAAAATAATACAACATTTGTATATAATTAAGCGTAATTTAGGGAAAGATCCAAGAATAACTATAATGAAAGAAGATATTTATTCATCACCTATTTTCTTCATCTCGTTTGGAACGGAACATTGACATTCTTTATAAATTGAAATTGTCGTATAACTTTTTTTTTTCGATTTAGACATTTGGGAATTGTAATCAATTATATTATTAAATTTTCATTTTATTTATTTTTATCTTTGTCACTATATTCATACTTCAGATCATACGGGTGTCTCTTTAGATCATCCCTATCATTTTATTAAACAGAATGGTTTCATTGTTTACTAGGACCATCGCGCGTTTTGTCATCTAATTTCCATTCAAAAAACTCAATAAGTAGTTATTTGCACATTATGGAAATGTAGATCATTACAATATTAATAGAGAGCCCAAACGGTTTGTTAAATAAATAGTGAAAGTTTTAATTATAATGCTTTGAAAGCGACGAAACCATATTAGCAAATTCTCACGTTTCCATTAGTCAGTTGGGTATATAGCATGTAGACAATAATTTTATACAATTAAATGAGACTACGTGATGTAGTATTATTTGTCCTTTGTTTAAGTTCATTCATTGGCATCATACATTGGCGATATTGTACCGCCGACTCCGAAAAAGAACTTAAAGATAAATAATACTACATCCCATAGTTTTATTTAATTGTGAATAATGAATTTACAAAATTAACGCCAAATGTATTCAATAATTTAATATATTTTAAAGACGTACGTAAGTGTCACAGTTTCGTAGGATTGATGTTTCCTTAAAAAATATTTAAATATTTTTATTTTTGTTTATGTTGATATCGTGGTGAACGGTCGTTAAATGTGTGAACAACACTAACATTTTGGAATATTTGTAGGGAGCAGGATAAACATATGCGACATAGCGCGTGAAAACGAGAACGAATTTAACACTTCATGATGGTTATGAACACGGGTGGGGGCGTGCGCCGTGTTGTAATTGGCGCATTTAATATTCCTTTGTTTCAAACTAGTGACACATGTTTTCACACAGTTCGGCAAATATGCCACTTCTATTTGTTTTATGTTCTGTGGTATAGAACATGTATTTGAATGCTTTATTTAGAAACACTAAGTGCCAAAAATATATTTCAAACTTACTGTACAATTTTGGTACTTCACGCCAGCGCTAATACAACAAAATAAAGCACTAAACACCAACGAATATTTCATGTCATCTATTCATTTACATAATTATTATAGGTTTATCGAACTTAATCCTAAACATGCAGGTAACATACAAATTATTTTTTATTGTCAATAACGTGAATAAAATATAAATAAAATGATAATGATTCCCAATATATATCACAATAAAATTAAATTTGTTTGATGAATCTTATCGAATTTATTGAATCAAAATTATTGAATCTTATCCAACATTATGGCTACAGACCTCGATTTTGAGTTCAAATTGTTTGGTTTCTACGATGACTTCTCACACCGTTAATTCGAGCGTCTGATATGATGACCAATATAACAATAGCTATGATTATAACCAAAATAACAAAACCAATATAACAATAGTTAACAGAAGTTTCGAGTCTGGGCTCTAATAGGTAATACATTTTGTTTGTTAATTCTTTTATTTTAACCAACGCAAGGGTTTGATGATGACTGTGATAGTGGCAACTGGGTTTTAATGTTTAGAAGCTTCGAGTTTAAGCTTTTATATTCAGTCCCCATATACCGTACTCACGCCTTTGAACTGAAGGGTTTCATTATACTATATATGTACTTTTTTGGTTTTCAGTTTTAATATACACAGTTGATAAAAATGAGTATAGCCGACATACGCTACGAGAACGACTTCTTACAGCCAATCAGAAAATCATTCCAACCCCATTCTACGAGGAGGCCGGAAACTGAATTCGGGACCACGTGGTTCGCTGCATCATCAAAGCCCTAAGCCAGTGATCAATCCAATATACCACTACGATGACGACAGTGATAATATTACTAAATCAGAGCCTCTATTTTAGAACAAAATTTTAAATTTAAACCCAAATGTTGCCAGGTTCTATAAAATGACAAAAGTATCTATAGATACTCGTACGTATTTATAATGTATTAACACTATTTTATGTTGTGGGTGTAGTGATTCTTTTGTTTCAAAATATTGTTTTCATTCGGGTTCTTCTAAGTAGCCTAGTTTTCTGAATTTATATTTTGTGGATTATACACACATGATTACAGTATGTACATGGACGAAATATTGAAACAACGGTAATGTCAACTAATAACTAAATCACACCAACCGAGTGGAGCCAAACTACTTTTCTGGAATGTTTATAACTTTTTTTTCCATTATTACGTTGTTTTAAAATTTTAATTACTTATCTGTTCTGCGATTCATCGAATTTTTCTTCAATGTTTGGAAATCGACGTATTTATTTCTTCCTTAAATATTTACTGACAAAAGAAAAAGCGAACTATGGGGAAAATTCGTAACAAAAAGTGCCTTCAAAAAAAAATTATTCACACGTATGTCTTGAATTCAATAAGATTGCCAATAAATAAATATACGAAATTTTTATTGAAACTAGTAATAAGTATTTTTTTACGTAATTCTATTTCCTTCGCAACATCTTTGACTATATGCGTTATATTTATTGTATGGTCGTGCCGAAATCCTTAATTTCTCTTACTTGAACAAAACTGGTGATAGGAAATGTATTTTAAAGTGTCCAAATTAATTTTGAAGTCGTGCCGAAACCCTTAATTTCTCTTACGTGAACAAAACTAGTGATAGGAAACGTATTTTAAAGTGTCCAAATTAATTTTGAAGTCGTGCCGAAACCCTTAATTTCTCTTACGTGAACAAAACTGGTGATAGGAAACGTATTTTAAAGTGTCCAAATTAATTTTGAAGTCGTGCCGAGACCCTTAATTGCTCTTACGTGAACAAAATTGGTGATAGGAAACGTATTTTAAAGAGTCCAAATTAATTTTGAAGCCTTAAAATTGTTATATGATATAAATAAATCAAAGTTAATATTATAACTTGAAGTTTTTTTTGTACTCTTCTATGCTTATTTTGTCGCTAGACAAACATTTTTATGTTTTACTTTTAAGTTGAATGTTTTTCGATGTAAGTTATAAAATGGGAAAATTATGTACAAAGTAAAAAAAAAATTACGAGCAGAACTTACGCTACAAGGGTCTCGCAAGCGTCTGAAACATTCAAAGGCACAGAGTACTTCCATTACGCTATTTTTATATTTTTCCCATTACTTATTTTACAGGAGTAAAACATTGTAAATTTCTGAAAAACTGTAAGGTTTAGAATCACAACTATAGTTGTAGGATAAATTTTAGATGAACATTTGTAAACTTGTTTTTTTTATTTAGATTTTAATAATCTCGGAGATGAAAGTTAACATGTTTTTATAAATATATTCGTTTATATCTTAGCAACTGTCTTACAAAAATACTAAAAAAGTAGGTCTGCAATCCTTATATTCCCCTTTTTAAATTAAATTACACTATATGAGGAATAGAAACACATATCATTTGCTTCCTCAATAATTTTCATTTAAAAATGTTTAAGTTTTAACTATTGGAATATGTGCGGATTAATATACTTCATCAGTATTCCAAAATCTTAATTAAATGTCGTATAGAATGGTTTCGAAGAGAAATTATTGTAAGAGACGGATAGCATGGCGGATACCTAAGTAATCTTAACAAGGTTCCGTTTTATTTCTCTTTGAGTTGCGAATCCCTAAAAATTAATGTAATAAAAATGTGATCATTATATATTAATTTTAGTAATGGTGTTTTGAAAGTAATATATGCACGGAGCAAGATATTTTCTAGTAATATGTTGTTGCAAGATAAAACAATTATTCTTACCTAAGTTTAATGTTTTATAACTATTATCAAAGAACTAAAGTGAATTAAATAAAATTTAATAAGTTTCTTCGTTATTGCGAACGAATCATGGAAAATTATCCTTACATAGAAAAAAATTTTCAATTGCTTTTCTTTTTGATATGATCAATGTCAAAGTGAAATAAGTAATGAAAGGATTAAATGAACTTTATTATACTCACCAATATTATTGATAAGAAAGTTTGGATATTTGTTATTTAATCACGTCTAAGTGGCAAAGCAGAATTATATAAAATTCTGTATAGACATAGTTTATAATTCGATTTAACAAGCTCATTTCACATTCCCAGAAATAATATCATTCCTTTAGCATGAAACTCGATGTTTTTAATTTAAAAAAAAAATGCCATTGCAACATGTCAATAGATGGCACAAAGTATGTAATCAAATTGCGAACTGTTTAGCATTTTTGTAGAGATATTGTAAGTCTCTTAAGATAAGAATTAATTCCTACTATCTTCATCAAATATCCATATAATTGAAGTTGTGGGAGAAAGTTAAAAAAAGGTGTTAGTATAAAAAAATTAAAGACAATTTAATTATGATAACACCAATGATATTATAAAGGATATTCTTTCGAGCTCCTCTTCAGCTAATATTGCACGATTAATAAATACTGGAAATATTTAATAATCATTATGAGGATGGAATAAATGCTTGGTCATTGTTTACTCCAAATCGTTTCTTGGCAAAAGGGAACCGCAGGAATTTAGCTAATTTCTTGAACTTCAGGATGCACTGGACTTCGCGCTCTATCATACCTACACTTAAAAACACCATACTCGACTATTGATAAATGTGTGTAGCGCTCGTGAAGCCAGGACAATTTCGGTACAATACACTTTCCGCGCAATTTTACCTGCACGTATACTATACTCGACTATTAATAGCTATGTGTATTAGCTCGGGAAGCGTTGGATGCCTTCAGTGTTCTACACTTTCCGTGCAATTTTACCTTTATGTTTAATATACTATATTCGATTATTGATGGATCATGTTGTCCATATATTCATCGAAAATCGTTGATCTTAGAGAGCTGAGACCGGTACTTGTAATTATATTATGTTTAAACTTATTTTGTAAACTTAAGAAAAAACGAAAAAATTAATCCCTGGTAGTGAAATTTTTCAACAATTGATAATATTTGTAAAATAGAAAAAAATTAATCTTAATTTTCATTTCCAGCTACATATTCTTTATTATCTAAGTTAATATTTTGGGTAAGTACTTGCGCACCGTTTGTAAATACTGATTATTTTTTCCTGTCGTTAGGTTTGTTCCATAATTATAGAATGTCACGAGTAGACAAATATTAGCTTATTTGTAAAAAGTATGAAGTTGCATAATATTTTTACGAATGCTTCAATTTCCTGAAAAGGTTTTTTTAAAGTTTACTTATTCACTATGATCCTGTAAGTGAATAATCATATTAAAACTTAAGTCCAGACTGACTGTAACAAAGAAAAATTTTTAAAAACCTGGTTCGTGATTCTTGATTATAAATGAATAAATATACCAGCACATCAAAATTGAACCAAAAGTAAGACAACATTAAAATAGATTTATATTGCAAAGAATGCCTGCATATGCTTATGCAGGCATTAAATTATAGCTGTATAAATTAATATTATAGCTGTGATAATTTTATTTTACGATGACATTTTCTAAGGAAAATTGTTATAATGAAATTCATTTTGTTAATATCATTATAAAAAATTTCCCCCCAAAACCGTGATGTGTTTTAAAGATTTTTCTTACCTTTATTTGACTATGTCTCATGAATTTACTAAGGTCGCTTAAGTAAATTAAAATATCTTGAAAAATATTGGTCCATTTTATCTTAAGTTTTATTGGGTGATTTTTTGTCGAAGCTATCTCCATGTATAAACGCTTCTTATAAGATCACATTTATTCTAATAAACCCAATACGTTCATTTTCAGGCTTTTTAAACTTACTCATTTTCCTTACTTTAATACACACCAATACCTTCTTCAAAGCCATTTATATTAAAATTGCAAAATTTTAAAGTTACCTAGATTCTAACACGATGCACTTCCCTCAAGAAATCTTTCGTATATTATCTTTAAAATCCCCATCTCTATCAGAATCTAATAAATTTGTCCTCTCGTATTGTTGTTCTCACAACACTTGATGAAGTTAAAATTAAACATTGAGAAAACAAAGGAACGAAGTATTCATTTTGTTTTTTCCCTTTTCATATTTATTTTAAATTGTTTTGTGAAAACTTAGCAAGTTTGTCATTTATTACGTTATAAAGGTGATGATACTAATATAACTTTAAGCGTAATGCCTACATATTTATAGCAATAAATCGTTCCTGAAATTTGCTGCATTGCAGTCTTTTTATTTTTTAACAATCACGTAATTACTAGGTATAATGATTAAAACAACATGTAATTTTAGTTTGACCTGGGAACTATCTGTGGATCAATTAAATTTTAACAAGGGTGTTTAGGCTATATTTAACAAATTACAGGAAATACAAATTTGACAAAATTTTAACGGCAAATTGATATCTTCATGGAAATTAATCACTAATTTGATGTAGGTGGCTAGAAGGATACTCTGTTGAAGAAAAGTCGTTTCGAAATTGTGTTTCTCTAGCTTATATTGTAATTTAATAATGGATCTCTTAAATATTTTGTTATTTATGTTATGCTATATTCGAGCACAGAGTGGTGCAGTCCTACCTTTTAACATACAATTTTTGCTTATAAATAATGTCGAATGACATATACAAGCTGAAACTCGGAAGCGATTTTATCTTTGTAATAAGTTACTTTATTTTCGATTGGGTTTAATTGCGTTTTAAACGTTTAACATAAAAATGTGCATCGGAACATTTCAACTATCCAAAATAGAATCGTTATTACTTATTACCTGAACGTTTTAGAAAGTTATTATGTATAAAGGTTACATAAACTGAAACTATCAAAAATATCACGTTAAAAGTTTCATATCAATCCGATAATCCCAAATTCTGAAAAACCAAGAAACAAAATTTCCCCCTTTCATAAAATTGTTCCGATAGATGTTCCGCTGTAAAATAATTGTCAGATAATAGATGTTGAATCATAATAAATGGATTTTGTGTTTTTTTTGGGATTCTTTAACAATCAGTTTTTCATGTATTTATAGTTATTAGTCAAATTTCTTGAAATGACTGCAATTCTGTGTTCGACCTTTTTAAATAACCGATATTGCATGTTAAATTTCATCAGAAAGATAGTCGTCTATATAATTAAACTGTTGTTTTTGTTATTGGATGTCGCAACAAGCCGACATAACAATATCAATGAATCGTTTAACTCTGTAAAACGTTTTTAATTTTCAAATATTCATCAGATTTATTGGCTTTATTACCTTTCCACAAGAAGAGTAGGAATGTTTACAACACACATTTTATGTCATATTGAAGATTAAAACACGAATTGACAATTTCACCAACGTTTTGTAATAGAGATTTCAATATTTTCAACTTTTATTTCTTAGTACCACAGATATAAAAATTGAAAAAAGGTTTACCGTAAAACTTATTCACATGCCTGTATGTCTCTTTAAATGCCGGGCATACCTGTCTAAAAATTCTTGTCTTTGAACTGGGTATGTCAAAAAAATTCGAAAATAAAAGTCATAATATAGTCAAGATTTTATAATAATATACAGTGGAAGTTTAAACTTCCAAAATGTTCGATAGTGAACAATTGTATGTTATATGATAGGAAACTGCAATCCTAAGATATTTTATGATGATAATTAAATTAAACTACGTGATGTTTTTTAAGTTCTTTATCACGACCTAGGTTTCGTTGTGTTACAACATCTTCAGGTGGGCTATTAGCAAAGATTCAAACCCATCTGAAGATGTTGTAATACAACGAAACCTAGTAAAGAACTTAAAGAAAGTAGAAATAATACTACATCACGTAGTTTCATTTAATTATCAATAATTAATTTCTACAAAATTAACGCCAAATATATTCAATATTTTAAGATATTAACCCTCTAACTCTAAGAATTAGAATAGGCATTATTGTCGTTTTTTACACCATTGTTGGTAAATCTGCAATTTTTTAGATTATCATGAAAAAACCGCCTAGAGAAATATCCAACGGATTTTGACAAAAAACGTTTTTTTGTAGGTTTTTAACAATTGCCATAGATACAAACAGATTTGATAACATATTGCGTACAGAAACTAAACCAGTCTACATTTTAACTTCTTTCTTTTTATTCATTTCATTTAACGCATTCAGTTACAATAGAATAAAAATTCAATCTGTTAACACAATTGCCTCGTTGTTTTTATTATGACTGTTCAAAGCAGTGACTAGAACAAATAAGTGATTAAGATAATTGCTAAGGCGATGTATAACAGGTGTGAAAATGAATAAATATGGCCCCATCCACTAATATGATCACATTTCACAAGTGATAGATAAGACAACAGTCAACAACGAATGAAAATTCCACCGAAAATGGAAACCGTACGCACAAATAAGAGCTTGAATTTCATTTTTAATGTTTTAACAGTTATTGGATTTTGGATGCCCTCTTCCTTTGTTGGGACTTGGCGGGCGCCCTTCTACAAATTATTTTCATTAGTCATGTTCTCGGGTACTCAAATAACTTATTTGGTATCGGAAGGTATGGACATATATGTGGTAAGTATTTTTTAACAATTGTATCCAGTATGTATCAAAAATATTTCAGTAGGAACAACAGTTTATAAAAATACGTTACAGTTTTTCGTTAAACTGATAGTTTGTACATTTTTATTGAAGGAATTACATTTTGAATACGAAAACAGGTCTTTCACGTATAATGTTTGTCAAACACTATAAAGAAATTCAGTTTATTCATTTAAATCAATTAGGAATGTAATATTTTATTTCAGCATAAAAACTTAATGTAAAGAAAGGTAATTTATTTCTTCTGTAATAAAGTTGGATCACAGAAATGCAATAATTTGTATCATGATTTCTAGAATATTTTCAGCACATGGACAACACTATTTAATTTGTAATAATTCCGTTTATTAGCACATTTACGATATATGTATCTGGTGGATATATGTATCAATATATTTTCTCTATAAGATGTTAGTGATAAATCTAACAATTAATTCAGACTTTTTACCCGTAGAACTGTATGCTCTAACAAACAGGTTTTGTTACTCCAACAAACAGTAAATAAATTGACAATAAAGAAAAATTACATTGAACAATACTTAAAAGATGCAGCCTATTACTAATTGTTTATTGATGGGTATTTTTAATAGTTAGTTTAAACGATTAAAAATGATTATTCGAGACGTAAAAACCAGGTTTGCCAAAGTAAAAAATTTAATTTTTTGTAAAATCCTTCGGTCTGACGTCGCTAGTCGCGTTGCTAGTGTCGTGATACCAATATTAGTTTGTACGATTATTTTTCTATAAAGTGAATTCAGCGTAAGTCTGTGTTTAAAAATTAAATTTATATACAGCCACGAAAAACTAATTTTTAATTTTAACTTATTTTACATTTATTGTACAGAACTTGGGTGACCTAGACAAAAATACGGCGACAGCCTGCATTGCCATCAGTATAACTACAAATATGATTAAAGCGACAAAAATAATTACTGGGCATGAAAAGATTCTAAGGATTGTTAATAAATTTGATGGTAAGTATTCTCGAGACTGGATTAGGTTTGTCTATTGTTCGTACTATTATACCAATGCGTTTATACAACTTCAGCCAAAATGGAAAAATATTAAATATGTGAATAATGCATAATTTATATAAAATTAGACATTAATAAAATGGGCAATCACCATTGCATGCACAAACTCACACAATATGAACAAATTTCTTTGAACCAACATTAAAATTTAAAGACATGAAATTAATAAATTCCAGAAACTAATTTCTCGTGCGTTAGCAAGGCCAACACTGAACATTTACTAAAAGCCATGAAGCGTGCGGAGCTGTCTGGAAAACTCCTTTTATCATTGGGCGTCATCACCAACCTACTTTGGGCGATTTTCCCACTCTTAGATAGAAGCGAAATGAAATTACCATTAACCGCCTGGTACCCTTGGGACAGAAGCGTTCGCTCAACGTAAGTTTGATTCAGCGTTCTGATAAATGATGATTCTGGTTCAATTAATAGGGGTATATTTCAATATATATCTGTATTTGATCATAAACTATCTACGAAATTTCATTAGGTTTCTTGCTTCAAATTAAAATCGAAAAAAATTAAAAATCCAATGTATTATTTATACAGTATTATTTTTATCTATCTTGCCTATTTTACAAATTTAGCATAAAAACCATTCATAAGGCTTCAAATCATTTTGTGCCAAGCCTACGACTTCTTATACATTACTTAGATTGATTCAATACAGATACCTTTAGAGGCCAGTCATACCTATTACGATTTAATTATTGGACCTTTGTAAAATATTTGACATTCGTGAACAAGACGATATGATTAATTATCTTTTCTATTTTCAATTGAATTTTTCATTTAGAATCCAGATTTTCAGTCAATGAAACTCAGACGACTAAATGAAAGAGAAATTTCGAGAAAATTCATTTTTCATTTGCTAAAATGATAATATTTTGCAACTAGCGTTAATCAGAATACTCTCACTTTTTATATTTAACAAATTCTCACTCTCACGTAGTTATTACGTTGAAATAATCAATCAATTATGTGGAACTGAATTATGCAGGAATTCCTATCTTTTTTTCGCAATGTACTCTACTCAAGCTGCTAATAAGGGTTAAGTCTGAAAAAAAAATGTTTGCGATGAGTTAAATTAAATTCACGAAATGTGCCATCGTTACGTAGTATTTTATTGCTGAATTTGTAAATGTTGCATTTATAATTCAATAGCCCTGTCGTCATCATCTCAACAATAGTCATCTCTGAAACATATATGTGCCCGGAGATAATATTTCTGGAACCGCACGTTAAAAATAAGTTAAAAAAAATTTAAAATATTTGTAATGCGACTACTTGTCATTTCGCGCACGCTGCCATAATATCAGAAATTTTCGTTTTACTTGTTTTACTTGTTAGTGTTTATATTACATTGCAGAATAATTTGATTTTTTTGCTTATACATGCCCAAGATTTGGAATACCTTGCAAGTTAGGCATGAAATTTAAAAAAAGGAAATAAATATTTTGTAACTTGAAATTGACATTGAAACAAAATATTCAATAACGTCCGATATTACACTACAGCTTTTAACACCCGTTCTAATTAGATGCAATATTCTAGATCTTGCCTATATTATCGGCATACTAATTATAACTTAAGTTGCTATTCAATTTTATTGACAACTCTATATAAAAAATGGCGGCTCCAGTTTTCTCCATCAACTATGATTATGTGATAAATTATTAATTACGAATTAATTATTGAAGACAACCGAAGCCATAATTATTTTACAAACCGAGCAAGCCTCCTTCACTGTTTCTTTAGAAACATTTAAAACATTATTTTTTCTTCAATAATTTTTGAGATAATTAAAATCGCATTAGAAATTAAATTAAATAAAAAAGAGATTTTGCGATTAATTCTTCAAAGACCTTAAATATTTCAGGTTTATCATGCTGTACGTATATCAAGTAACCAGTGTTGCTGTTTTAACATTTCTCAATGCTACTCAGGATGGTTTGATATGTTCAATTATGTTCCTTATGTGTGGACAATTAGACGTACTTTACTCTAATATATCAAGTTTAGGTATAGACGACCAAGAATCAGGTAATGAAACTTTATATTCACACATACAGCATCGTTAAAGATTTTCACGAAGCACTTTTATTTTTAAACAATAAATAATTCTTAATAAACAAGTTTTTCAAATTCAGGAAAACAAAATACTCAAATTGAAAGTGCCGAAATTCTCAAATTGAACAAGAGGGTTTCAGAAGGTGAAGACGTTAAATTAAAACTAAAGCAACTCGTAATGCACCAGAAAGATATAATAAAGTGAGTTCATTTAATAAAATTATAGAGTCCAAGACAAATTAAAATAACGTGCTCAGGGACAAAATAAAATAGACGGATATAATAGAAATAGACAGACTCTAAGACAAATTAAAATAACCTTCATCATACGTTTTTGGATATGCATTTACTATAAATTACGTTATAGTGAATGCATATCCAAAAACATGCAACGAAGAAAAATATATATCAACATCTAATGAATAGCGATTTTTGATGGCTAGTTTGTGGATTTAATTATAATATGAATAAAAGGAGTAGACCGAAACTTTGCAAAAGAAATGAGAATAAAATTTTGATCCAATTGCGCACTCAGATAATAAATAAATATTTTATTTCCCATACAATTTAGCAATGCTGGGTATTGTAAAATATGATTTTGAACTAACAAATATAAACTTTGTTTGGATTGAGTGTCGATTTATATACTTGTCCCATTTTATGAGTGTTGATTTTGTTAAGTGTAATTTTCACAGATACAACTCATGAATCGATTAATTTCTGCAAACATAATTTCAGTTGTTGTAAACAATTCGAAGGAATTTTCGGTGGAGTGGTATTGATCCAGTTTGTGGGAAGCTGCACTGTTATTTGCGTCACAGCCTTTCAACTCAGCATGGTATGCAACATTCTAAAACCTCTTTTGAAATATATCTTTAAAATTGCATAATATACATAAATTTAAGTAACGAATTTATAACGATGTTAACAAATGTCATGAGCTTATATTTCACAAGATTACTAAATTTGTTTGTATTGTTAGAGTAACTTGATGAAAGAGATTATATCAAACACGATTACCGCCACGTTAATTATTATCACCGTAGATAGACATAATTTTTAATAAATAATTATAATTCAGAAGTATACAATGGAAATATAATTCGACTTATTGCATATCAGATCACTCAAATCAAAGACGCATTCTATTAAATTATATTTTTAATCATTTTTTCAAGAAATATAACACAGAAGACAATTCTTCTGTCGTGACGTGTATAAGTTTTATATTATTTTTAGGGGTATTTAAAAATATTTTTGAATATCCAGAATAACTATTCAAGAATATGTGACAATTTAACAACCAACCGATACAGCGGAAGCAAATTTATGATTCCTTTAATAGACCAAGGGTTTTTATCATCGACTTAATTAAAAATATATGCAGCATTTCACAATTTGTCAGTCGTTCTTATTATGTTCCAGTGTTATTAGTTCCTGGAGATGCCTTGATTTAGCGTTAGATAATTACATTAAAATACATCAACTGCGAAATATATTTAGTATTTATAGCTGATTCCGCAATATCATGGTTTTGTGGTGTACACGAATGCGAGTTTTATTTTAATATTTTTTTTTATTTTCAGATGCCATTCTCCGGTGGATTTATGTCAAATTTGTTTTTCTTATTTACCATGTTATTTGAATTGTTTTTATTCTGTTACCCTGGTAATGAATTGATGATAAAGGTACGATTTTTTTATTATAATTGACTTAATTCTATTTATACTTAATTAACTGCAGTTGATATCAGGTTTTTTATACTTAATTCATTGCAGTTGATATCAGGTTTAAAATTATGGAACTCACCGGTTTTAGAAGTCAATAAATTCTTGCCCGTTTCATGTGTAATTACACAAACAAAAAAAAACAATCCTAAATGTTCGCCTGCCTTATATATGAGTCCATAACTCAATTTAGTAATAAATCAGACATCGGAACAATTGAGAAATAAGATTAGGGAATGTTAATTATTTGATAAATTGTCTCTAGTTTAGCTTTGTGAAACATGCTGTATCAAAAATGAAAACACACTTTAAAAATATAAACGATCACGGCAATAAATATAACAAACTGACAATAGGTAAGTTCATGATGCAACACACGCACCAATCGCCGAAAAGAATGACAATATACCAATGATATATATGTATATGGTAGAACATATAATACTACGACAGTGTGGCTATTGAACACATATAAAAAAAGATAAAAAAGTAACAATATTACATTAACTTATCATTGTAGAATATACTATGAGTGGTGTTGATAGAATAAACCATTCCAGATTATCTTTTTCATTTGGCAGTAAATATATGAAATATACGGATTTTCTATATTTTTATTTATACCGGAACTTGCGCTTAAATAAATATATTTTAACAAACTCACTCATGAAAGAACAAATAATAGTAAAAAATAATTCAGACTTAAACTAGTTAGAAGCCTAAATGATATTTATAGGACAGAAGCGCTTGACAACTATAGTGCTCATAAGGGAGAACCAATCGTATAAAATAAAATGACTTGTTCGGAATACCTAAATAGATTGGGTTAAGAATATAATGAGAAAATGTTGCATAGGTCCAGAATTACATCCAAGGTGTGCAAAGCTTCATGCAATTATTTATTTTCATGTTATAACCTGGAATTAAGATAATAATTTCCATTTATAAATAAATATATTTTTTTGTTTTCTATATATTAAGTGGGTTAAAATATTAAGACTGCAGAAATCTTGACACGCTACTAAAATGTACACCATGTAGTGGAGAGCTGACATGGGGAATAGTAGCCTCGCATCCCCAGATTGAAGTCTCAAGAACTTATAAAGAATTTAGGTTTTATTTCAATGGATCGAGATGCATTTTAATCCTGATTTACAGTAGAATCATCAAAATATAATTCTACTAAAAATACTTTTATATAAATACTTTTAATTATGCATGAAAGAAATATTTTGGTGTTAAAATATAATAATTACAATTTACACATACACATTACCTATGTAACATTAATTTTGCCTCCTTGAAAATTTTGGAAAAGTTTTCAAGGAGGAAATTTGGAAAAGTTTTTCAGTTTTTTATTACAATATATAATAGCCGCATTTCCACAATTACAACTTTAAACGAATAAACTTTTTGGTTTATAAGATAATAAATTTATTAATGTCATTTATTAAATGAACATAAATTAACCGAGTCCTTCTATTTCAAATCAACGGATTGCAGAGTGCCCGCATATCGGATGCTGCCTACAATTCTCTGTGGTATAATCAAGATCTGGCGTTTAGAAAGATGCTGATTCTTGCAATGGAGAGATCAAAACATCCCATTATTATAACTGCTGGACGCATCCTACCTCTGACTCTGTCGACCTTAACTTCTGTAAGTTATGTTCTTAACAAGCTTCATTTCAGCAAAATTAAATCGAATATTTAATTGGGATATTATACTGTATTGTGTGTATCATATCGTCCCATTAATAACTTTGTGTTTTGTGTTTGTTTTTAACTGTGAGATTGCCTTTGTAAAATTGTATTAGTCACGTAGGCGGTGTGTGTATCAAAAATATTATGAATACTATCCTTTCTAACAATTTTGAATGCGCTATATCTACGGCTTAACATCAAATCTGAGTCGAAATGGTCATATTTTTCCAATTAATTTTTAACTTAAACATGTAATTCAAAATGAACCAAAATTAGAGCCTTTACATGACTATTAGTCCAAGATTATAATAATGTAAAATGCCGAAAAAACGGATTCAGTCAAAACATAATAGTGTGCAGTTTAAAATTACATTCTTATTGTACTGTATAGAATTTAACAGTCACATAGAACGTGGATAATATTTGTTAAGAATTCTTTAGATTTTTATATGAATATTTAGAGAAATTCTTTTTAAAGTAGTAATATCCAAAATGCAAAATTTGTTTCTTTCTAAGATATTGAATTTAGATTAAATAATTTGGAATATTAAAGTGTACATGCTTATGGTTTAAAATACTTTTTTAAATATTCATGTGAAAATCTATAAATACTTGTGTTCGTAATGGGCTATATTAAGAGATAAGATTTTATAAATTGTAAAAAAAAATATATACTAAAATTAAATTTTGTCACAAGAAATGCTTAAAATAACGCTGATTTTGTAAAGGCCTTTGTTTAATATATTTCTTTGGGCTAACAAAATATTATAATAATATAATTAATCATCGAGAAATTCGTGGAAAACTTACATAATAACATTTATTTCAGGTTCTACGTTCTTCATATTCGTTCTACGCTGTCCTGAGGAGTATGCGCGAAGTTTAATTTCATCTACAGAAAGAACAATATGTAGAATGACACATTCCCATTTATCTTTAGATTTGTTAGAGTACACAACATAAATTAATAAGTGAATGTGTAATCACTTTACATCATCATAACACGGTGGCCGTCAAAATACTATAAACGAATACTAGCAGATTATACTACATAATAACTATAGTTTTCGTCACTATGGTTAATTTTGCGTACAATATTTTGCTTTTAACGCCAAAAGCTTGCATTTTCCGGGAAAATGCTGGCATGTCCGGTTTTTGCTAACCAAACTAATTTTATATCCAAAGTAAATGTATTCTTGTAGGACTTGATGTTATTGTTGATACTCGAGTATCAGTTAGTATTATCTTGGTCTTCAACGTGTTGAATTTTTCACCATTTTTTTTTAGTGCACATTTCATGGTCATCAAGCATGATCAACAATCTTATTGTAGAATAACTTAGATTTCGGGTAAAATGTAAGCAGAACAATATTTTCTTGTTTTTATTGATATCCTTTTGTTGTCGTTTAAAAACATTTTTTAGAACGGCTATGCATAGTTTTTCAAAACCAGATGATTTTTTAAAATTTGTATGTGTAAACTTATACAAGCTGATATGATCTTTAAGGTATTTAACCATTGATGTACAGTGCTCATCCATTCTAGAATTTGCAAGTGCTTACATGATTATGCATTTCTCGACCGACTCAACTTTTGCAGTTTTAAATGTTCTCCGAGTCCAAACTAATGCTAAATGTTAGGTGTTCATTGTCCGGTTAGCGTTTTTGGAGTTTGCAAATGGTTAATTATATTAAAGCTAGTACAAAATCTGTTTGTACTGTTTATATTGTTAGTAGCTGCTTATTTTATCTTCTATCTGTTTATAACTACTCGCCTGAAAAACTTGCACAAGTGCGGCAGAGACTAATCGGCTTACAGTTGTTAAGTAGTTTTATATTACCTTTTCATAAAACTAAATGGTTGCAACATTTTTCAAGATTTAGAAGTTTGTGTTTCCACTAAACATTAGTTTAAGTGTAAAGATACTTACGGAAGTGTTGTCTCAAATCATGAAAATGTGAATTTCAATTACTTTTAGAATAATCCTATTCTCTCTCAAAGGTCATTTTTGCAATTTTTCAATAATTGTAATGTAAATTCGATTTCATCATTGGCAACGTTTTACAATTTTTTTTTCCCCACATTGAGTATTGGCATACAAACACCATTTATTAATGGCATTAGAATTATCGTTAAACACTCTCCGTTACATGTCTTGCGTTTGGAACTTTTTTTTCATGTAGACTGTGACAATATCGACGAACGATTACCAGCAGCTCCTTTCGATTTGTTGTCGTCTCGTTATCTTTAATATACTCGTATTTTTCTTACTAGTATTCCGTTTAGAATATCTGATGATGTTTTTTTTTTGAATTGGTGTTTACATTTAACTTTTCAACACATTGTAGCATTAAGGTTGTTAACATTACCTTCAGTCTAAATTTTCCTTGTCTGCTTAATTAGGCTTAGTGTGCTGAAAATGGCTTTTCTCGTTTTATTGATGGAGCTATTGATATCAGTTTTATAGCTGAGTTTATTTTCTCTTTCAGATAATGATTAACTCATATATTGATATAATATAAATATCCTTATTTTATATTAACTCGTTTTTATGTGTTTCCTAAGGATCGACATTTGCTTTGAAGATTTAAATTTTTTCATTATTTTACAGACACTGTTTTGATAAAGGACGCCTTTTTTGTTTTGAAGGAGTAAGGTGCCCAGATTAGTTTATGAACACTACAAGTAGAAATTTATTCAGCACAAGTATAAAATAGGTAACAATTTTATTGTCGGTCATAGCAGAATTATAGTTATTCTTGTATAGGTACGTTGTTTAACCTCAGGTTTACTTATTTTAGAATTTCTTCATAAATGTGGCCATGGCGTAGAAATTTTGGTAATGCAGAAAGTTTATAATAATTCATCCTTTAATATATTATTAAACCGTTGTTTTTATGATAATCCCTGGATTGTGGGTCTTTCTCCCTAGGTCGGCTTTAAAGACAGAATAACAAAATGAATCACTACTTTAGGTAGCAAGCTGGAAATATCGTCGTGGAAGACTATATCCTCATTGAAGTAATCTATTGTTGGAATATACCCTATAATAGTATCTTTAAATGTGTAATTCAGAAGTGTAATTTAAATAAAATTTTATAAACAAAATAAAAATTTTCTTTCTGTCTATTATTCTATCATTATAAGACATTTACCAATGAAATGAATATAACAATTAATGAAATATTATGTCTTTAACATGTGGGAAGTGTCATCCATGTAAAAAATTACTATCCATGAATTGAGAAATTGAATGTAATGAACTAAGTTAAAACTTCGAATTGCCGCAATTAAGTTTTATAAATCATCACTATCAGTTTCCTCCCCTGTTGATGAATACGATCTCTTAACATCTAACCTTCCTCTTTGACTTATAACGGATGGGTAGTAGGGAGTCTACTTTCTGTACCCAAGATATTGGCAGTACGACGCACTGATTGCAAAGCAACCTGCACAAAAATCATCCAAAATGCACACAAATGGTGTGACAACTTTCAAAAATGGTGCTGGATACCCAATACTTCCAGTATACGGCAACTGACGAGTTCCTTCACTCTCCCATGCATACCCATAAGTAGTGAAGTATAGCACTCCATATTTGTAAGAACGATTGCGTGGTGAGAAGAAAATTTTTATATTTCAGCTTTCTTTGTATATTTAAGCGATCTTTATTTAAGGAAATGATGCCATCGAGGCCGATTTAATGTTGAAAACTTTCATACATACCAGCAAAAGTTTGTATACTCGGCTGTTGTTAAAATGGCATGACAATATAACAGATAAATCGAGGCCGATTTAATAATGAAAACTTTTATACATACCAGCAAAAATTTGTATACTAGGGTGTTGTTAAAATGGCATGACAATAGATGTTAGAATGGCATGGATAGAATGGCATGAGATATGGATTCCTGAGTACTAATTAAGGCGATCGTAATAAAAAATGCCTTTTTTCATGTATCCCCTCACCGGAATAATGGATTTCTAAATAAACTGAAATATTAAACGTATGTAGACTAGTATCGTCGCGACCCTCGTCGACCTACCGACGTATGTACTCATGGGCATGTAGATAATAGTTGTCGCGACTTATAATTATAAATTAAAAATATGTTGCCACTCACAAGTTTTAAATGAATAATATGACAATAGTTTTTAATATATAAATGTACAAAACTACTCACATTACATAGCCCCATTACTCCTCCTGCTGCCATCTTGAATTTTAAAATCATCCTCAAATCCGAATTCAGCACAGAAAAATGAAAATAGTATCAATTTACTGTAAACTAAAATTTTAATCTCAAATACATTTTGAAACTCAAATTCGGCATCATAAATTTCTAACCAAACTAATTTTATATCCACAGTAAATGTATTCTTAATGTGACTTGATGTTATTGTTGATATTGGAGTATCAGTTAGTTATATCTTGGTTATATGATGCCGAGTTTGAGTTTTTGCTAACCAAACTAATTTTATATCCAAAGTAAATGTATTCTTAATGTGACTTGATGTTATTGTTGATACTGGAGTATCAGTTAGTTATATCTTGCTTATATGATGCCGAATTTGAGTTTTTGCTAACCAAACTAATTTTATATCCAAAGTAAATGTATTCTTAATGTGACTTGATGTTATTGTTGATACTGGAGTATCAGCTAGTTATATCTTGGTTATATGATGCCGAATTTGAGTTTTTGCTAACCAAACTAATTTTATATCTAAAGTAAATGTATTCTTAATGTGACTTGATGTTATTGTTGATACTCGAGTATCAGTTAGTTATATCTTGGTCTTCAAGGTGTTGAATTTTTCATCATTTTTTTCTAGTGCACATTTCATGGTCATCAAGCATGATCAACAAATCCTCTATCTTATTGTAGAATGACTTAGATTTCTGGTCAAATGTAAGCAGAACAATATCCATATGCAAATGTAAGCAGAACAATATACCATCATGAAACTCAAAATCGGCATCATAATTAGAAAATGAATATAGTAGTGATTCATAACAATGAGGGATACTCCCATTTTGAAATGCACAAACATTTAAATATATAAATTCAACACGCTAAAATTAGTGGAAACCGAATAAAGTGACGAATAATTACGAATGAGAGAGGATAATGATTATTTTGGATCTTAAATATATAGTGAACTTTGAATTCAGCACCTTAAAATTAGTTGCAATGAACATAATTATGATTTATTGCAAATTACTAATAAATGGATGAATTATATCTGTATTTTCGCAACGATAATATCAGTAACAAATATCGATAAATAACCAATTTAATTTTTTTAATACATTATGATATTCAAATAAACTCACTATTTCGGATATTTCACGAATCCGTTTTATTATTAATTTAATTTCCTGTTTTTTTCAAAATTTCTTTGAAATAAATTTCTGTCTTTTTAAAAATATTTAAACTGTCCAAAATTGCTCGAAACGAAATATTTTTCTTTTAAAATATTTAAACTTGTTAATTGCAATATTTCAATTTATTAATCGTTTCTGCAATTAGGACGGAATAGATATTTAGCAGATGAAATCGTATTGAGGAGCGCTTACGTCTCACATTTTTGCAAAAATAGGAATATGAGTTAGTTTATTTAGAGCAGCTGAGACAAATGCTCCGCTGCCAAATTACATTAATAAATGAAATGGAACGTAGGCAACCACTAAGGATTAAATTTATTGTACAATTTTTTATATGTTTTTCACAGGAAAAATTATAATTACTTGTGAAAAATTGTGATAATTTTAACCAATCGCACACAAAATTTTCATCTTATTCCTAAGTACGTTTTTCAAATTTAGAAAGAACGCCACCATTTTCATTGACGAGATCAAGTAGATAAGAAATATTTGTATTAATTAATCATTCTATTACTATATGCCGTGATGACGTTTAAAAAAAATTAATAAAAAAAAACAGATGCTTGTTCAAGAAGCATAAATTAATGTATCGACATCTCTTATATTCAAGTTCTTTTCTATTCAAGTTCTTTAATAATTTTACTCTTATATTCAAGTTCTTTTCTTTCTAAATCTTCTGTATTGTCTAAATGCTGATATTATGAATTCCTTTACGTGACTTTGAATGTCCCCTCTTTCCTTCGTACGTTTTAGCGGTGAGTTATATTTCCATAGAAAATGTGTTTTACCTCTCCATAGATTCTTAATAAGATTTTGAAAACCAACATATATTACAAATGACAGATGCATACATCTGCAATCTCAAAAATGCAGTCCATTGAGGTCTTTCTCCGTTTTCTAAGTATATTGAAAAATAAGCATAGAATATCAAAAACAAAATTACAATAACTAGCTGACCCGTGCGAAGTCTTCGCACTATATCGCCATCTAGCGTGTTCCAAGTATACAATTTGGCTAAGATATTTGATGTATCGCCCACAGATGGCGCTCATGCCAATTGTTATAAAAATTAATTTTTTTATTAACAAAAAGATTTTTTTCGAATTTTTTTATATTTTTCGCCCAAAGTAGAAAACATAAGCTTTAAGTGGGTATTTTTTTTATTTTTTTTGGTGCAGTAGTTAAAGAGATCGAGCCGCTCGACCAAAAAACACCTTTTAGAAATAATATATTACAATAATAATAAGCAAACCACAAGCATGTGAAGAATGCACGAATAACAAAATATTGTTATTCGTGCATTCTTCGCATGCTTCGTGTAATATATTAGAATGGACTTATGGCTGCGGCGCTTTACAGAGTGATATTTATGAAATCGAGAATAACTGGTAATTGACACTTGAAGGACCAATTTGTTTTCATATTTCCATTTCATATATCCAAATTAATCCATTTGTATTCATATACCAGTATTTTTTCAATAAAAGTTTAAATTATGAAATTAATTGGAAAAACTGGTGAAAGAGACAATAAATTGTGGTTTAGACGAGATTTCAACGTACGACGACAAAATAAATTTTTACGTTTAAAAAAAATAATACAACTAAATATAAAGAAATGGAAAAATTCCTTTTGTATTCTTCATATTTCTAAAAGTATGAAGCGTCCGGACGCCGGAGAGCAACTTCATTCGCGAGTAAGACTCCGCCATGGAAGATCGATTCTGGGTCGCTTCATTTTTCCCCCCAACATTACATTGACGTATTTACATTTTCCCATTATGTGTATTGGCACGAAAACAATTTCGGTCATTGACAGTATTAAATATTAATTATTATTTCTTACTTTCGTTATTTATTGTCACCGATGTTGATTAGTGTATTATAAATTTACGTTATATTATTTTTAGCCATCGCACGATTCTTGGCCTGGGTTCGAACCTAGTGTCGGCCAACTAAACTATGTTAAATCATAATTATGGCGATTTCTTGTTGGAGTCAAAATCTACCCGTGTTGTAATTTTTTGTATTCACGAATGATAAACGTTTTATCTTTATATGCCGAAGATACAAGGATCCTTAAGAAACGTTAACATATTCGTAAAGTCAAGATATTTGGATTTATCTTAGCACGTGGCAGGTCGGCTTGTTTTTTTCGAGTTTAGATAATTTTCTCTCATCATATAATATACTGTGCAACTTATTCAACTAAGCTGTTACTATCCTTGATATTAGTAATGTAAAGACGGAGCTTTAAACCATTCAGTAAGTGTATCTTTATGCCATAATTTCCTTAAAATAAGAATTAATCATTGAAAGTTTGACTTAAAGATTATTAAAAAAACCTATATAATTGTTTTACTTCCGTTGGAGTTTACTAGAAACATACCTCTTACTCTGGAATTGCGACTGAAATATGTGAAAAGAGATTATTTCAGTCTAAGCATTATTTATTTCCAAAGTAATTATTTTATCAATATTATTGTTTTTTAAGAATTAATTACAGAATATCGATTATTCTCTCCTGTTACATAAATCTTAACGTGGCAAAGGAAAGAGCTTTTCCAAATTAAAAAGAGCTTTTCCAATTTTTCAGTATACATTTGCAGCGGACGCCAAGACATTTTTATAGTTAATTTGTGGAAATTAATTTCTGCAAGTTTATTCTCTCTAAATAATCAATTAATTTTTTGAGAGTGGGAAAATCTTTATTACGAAATCTGTAATATTTGCTCCATTAGGACTTTAGTCTGTAGATTGTGAAAAGTCACATCGCAATAAAATATTACTTTAATTATGTACGCATAATTCAGAAGAAAACGTAGTTTTCTTGTAAATTGTGTTTATGGGTATAGATTTAAATTTTTCTACATTATTTGAATTTATTTCTCTGAATCATTTTGCTATAAAATGACTGCGAGATAGAACTTAATCAGATAGACATTTAGTTATATAAAGGCTTATTACATGTTGAAAATTCACGTTTTTTTTCTCGTTCTCAAATAAAAGGGACGTTAAAATTGAATATGACTCAGTGCAGTATAAAAGTTGCCTTAGCGTTTAGCTGTTTCAGTGACGATATATGCGACTTTTTATTTAATGTAAATAATTTCAAACTTATTTTTTTAGGCCGATATTGGATAAACTTAATCTGCAAAATAAAGAAAATATGGAGTTGATACCGAGATCTGGTTCATCTCATCAATATGTAACTTTGAGAAAGTATATCTTTTTATTACAAAAATTACAAAATTTTTAGAGACTCAGAATATTACAGTTGAAAATATTGAATGTAAAAATCATTTATTTCGTAATTACTGTTAAACAATTGTTGCTATTTCCAAAAATACCCAATATCTCATATGATTACGTGAGCTCATTTTAATTAGATTTCAGGATTGGAGTAACATCAGCTAGTCGACATTGGAGTCAAAAAAATTGTGGTTTATCTGATAAAATTGAAGTCCTACAAAGCGCATACTTAATGATCTTTATCACGTTTTTGGCAGCCAATCGAAATGTACAAATCATTGTTGCACTCTTTTAACTCGTACCGCGAAAGAAGATAGAAACATATTTATATTATTACAAGAAACGTTTGTTATGCATAAATTGGAAGAATTTAGTGAACAAAAAATCTAGACATTTGCGTAGTTTAATCTCCCACTTGATGGGGAACGTCGTGGAAAGTTGTAATGTACAGGTTACAAATTCTTTGACGGAAAAGAATTCATTTTTCCTGTAGACAGTCTTATAGAGGACGCTATGCGGGCTCAGTTATATCTCTCAATACAAAAGCACTTCATACCGTTTTATTAAAGTGTTTTTGCAAGTAGAGCACATGACCCAATAACGCAGCTAGAAAATAAACGTAAATTATATAATCAAACCTTCACTATAATATCTAAATGTAAAATCCAGAAAGCTGTATTGAAAGATCCTGATTATGGCCAGAAATGTCAACAGCCGATTTGTTTCAAACGATTTGTTTTAGAGAACAAACGTAACCTTTTTAAAGAACAGGTTATTGATTTCTTACTTCTTCCTAGCGTGAAGAGTTGGGAAGAAACACAGTTTTGCATAGTGGTAGTGCTAATTGGCTGGAATTGCGACGAAAATGTTCTGCGAAATGGACTGCTTCTCTTTTGCCAAAACACGTAAAAGACTACTGTACCTCTTGTCAGACGTTGTGTATCTCTTGTCAGACGTTTGCTGTATGGTCCTCGGTTGTACAATATATTGTCTCTAAAATATGGTCGCAGCAAAGAACAAGTCGTATTACAACAATTGTACCAACAAATGGGAGTTCATGTTAATCAATTTGGCTTACTTGTTGATGCAGTTTATTGTTTCTTAGGAGCTTCGCCGGATGGAAAATATACAAGTGGTTTAATAGAAGTTAAATATCATTCCTTTGCTGCTCTCATGACAATAGAAGACGCCATATGAGCCAATACACACACACACACACACACACACAAATTTACTTACAACGCAAAGTGGAGACTCGCATGTAAGGTATTTAATGAAGTAAAAAACCAAAAATTACTAAAATTGTTTTATCCGCAATGATATTCTGAGCAGTTTACGATTTTAAACGCGGTTGGACTTTAATACCAACTAAAATTGATATTTACATTGCAATAAATAATTTTTTTTAATTTCGTTTGTAATAGCGTTCTGCGGTGTACGCGCATCGGGTGCAGTGCCGTGTTATCAAAGCGATAAGACGCAAGGCGGCAAACACCCTATTAGATTGTTAATACTGAGATGTACGAATATTTTGGCAGGAAGGAAAATCTGTTACAGAAGTAATTCAGGATTTTTCTTTTCGTTCATTGTCGTTCTGTTTATCGTAATGCCT
Source organism: Druceiella hillmani (assembly GCA_039881145.1). Lineage (NCBI taxonomy): Eukaryota > Metazoa > Arthropoda > Insecta > Lepidoptera > Hepialidae > Druceiella > Druceiella hillmani. Next base: position 18,457,714 of record JAYKKI010000014.1, on the reverse strand, counting down.
TGTTTCTCTTATTGAAAAACAGCGTATTTGTGTACAAAAAATTTTATTTAAAAAACTTTAGAGATTACAAATGTATGACATATTTTAGAGATGAATTGAAAAAAATTCTTACCATTCTAATTAATCAACATCCTACAGAGAGTTTACAATGAACAAGAACATAACGTAGATCCACGTTGATAAGTTTGTTGAAAATATAAATAATATGATTTTAGGGTAATAAAATAATAAAATGGATTTTAGCTAATCTACAGCTGCCAAATTCATTGAAAAAATTGTGAAAAGATATATATGGAAGATATGTATGTATATATTTAGGAAACTTTTATACTTAATTGTATAATATATTTATTTTTCAAACACTTTTCCTATCCATATATATAGGATTCCTATCGTTTATTAATTTTATTGTAATTTTCAAACTTGTTCTTCAATACCTTTCAATATATATGCAATGGACAAAATAAAATGAAAAAGAGAAAGCCTTAGGGAATACCTCTGTAAATATTCTGCTTTTCCAATGTATGTGACTCCAATATTACAGACGTTTTTAATGCTTGGGTTATTCTTACTCAATATTGCAGCTGGAAGGTGTTAACAACGTATTTTTAATATATATGCATTTTGAAGCAAATCTATAATAACCTAAATACCAAGCATATATATATATATATATATATATATATATATATATATATATATATATACATATAATTTATATTAAAAATACGAAAATATATTATCTTGCATTTTAATAGGTTCAGAATAAAACATTAACTACTTTAGTTATCTATTATTGGCGACACATCTCAGCCACACGCGGATGCATTTTGCTGTAGACTGAATAGTGTTTAAAATGTTTCTTTATATACCACGTCAAGTGTATATCTCCATGTGCCAGAATGAACGGATGATATCTCACATTATAAGGCCACGTACAACTGGCCGTATGAATTAAAATATAATATGTGGCATTATATATAGTATCGCAATAAAATAATTACATATATTAAAATATGCCTGAAGATTAAGATATGCTTGGTATTTAGATTATTATAGATTTGCTTCAAAATGCTACTTAAAATTTAATAAAGTCGCATGATTTGAAGTCTTATCCACCAAACGTGCATTATCCGGCAAAAAAATATTTTTTATATACAAAATATAAATCCAAAAACACGGAAACAGAGGGTAGTTGTACATTCACGACGCAGTACAATGAAAGACATATCAAGGACCTGCCTATCAAAAGAATATTTATTCGACCACAGCTTACAGGAATCGACATATTTATTCTCACGCTTCGTAAACCACGTACAGTGAGGCGCAAACTTTACAGACTTGTTAAATGCTATATTATATTTTGTTTATAAGGAGCGTCCAACAAAGCATCCAAATTGTTTAAAAGTTAATGTGGTCTTCATTGAAATATGCTTGAGACGGTTTTGAATGATTCGTTGATTTATATTGATGTCAAGAATTTTTAAACTCTTATTCGGCTGCCGTACCCAAATGGAACACTTCTAAGAATTACATGCCTATTCCTCGTCGTACCCGGTAACTATTACAAAATTATGTATGCGGTTCCATTCTCCGTGGTCTTATGCTGAGCTTACTTTTAACTTGCCCATTTACCCTTCCTGACTTTATTCGTGGTGGTTCCTGACTTTTTATGTCAAATTAGATCATCACCGTTTCCTCTTCCTTCTGGCTTCTTCTTCCTACTGACTATATTTACTACTATAACATGTTTATGCAGTTAAATAGCGAAAGTTACGCTCACAAGTTATAATAGTGTACAAATATTATCAAAATTTATTTTACATAGTTGATATAGCAACGGTAAATAAATAGACGTATATTCTTTGAATATGTTCATTTCTATGTACAAGACGTTAGAATATAATGTTTTAAATTATATTATGCCTAAAGTAAAAAGTTTTTCTTTATCATATTCCTTAATATGGAAATATATTTTTAGGTTTTTGGCGATGGAATAATCTATTTTATATTAATATTTCCAAAATGGGGACAAAGGTGTTCCATTTAAGCAAATTTTTAATTTTTTTTTTAAGTCATATTGGGTATAAATAATAACCAAGTAATTATTTTGTACCCATAATGACTAATAAGGAGTGGCGAAAGCATTATATCCCATAATGGCTGAAAAAGGAACTAATATCGAATTCGGTTTAGCAACTTTTCTTTCAGGAAAACAATATTTTTTCCTCACAATTAAATTAAACTACGTTATATATTTCTCATGCAAGTGGGGCTGAATATATAGTATGCACGATGCCAATACTTTTGTAAACATTTTTAAATATTACCTGATCAAATTAAATTTGACTAAGTGTATGTTACTCAGCTTATTTTTATTATGTAGCATGTGTGAATAGCATTTTATGTATATATATATATATATATATATATATATATATATATATATATTTGCACGACTGTACTTTTCGCGTGCCCATGTCCAGATGCTGATGACGATGTATGTATTTAAACGATGTGAAAGTATTTTGTGTAGCAGAAAAATATAGATTTTTATAAGCGAATACAGTTGCAAATACGACAAATAAAAATCTTAAGTATGAGCAGCAAGACGGTTTTTGTGGTAAATCCGAACAGTAGTTTAGATTTATTATTTGAGATTTTGTCCTTATATGGTATTTGGATACCATCCTCATATCAAGGAACGTGGAATGAAATAGATTATTGGGTGTATACATTTATCATAATGATGGCCACGTACTCGTACGTTCATACCTGTTTACTATATTTATGGACCTATTTACGGTATGCATAATTTTCCTTACAATAAAAACAAATTTTGGGGCGTAAGCTAATTTGAATTTTAGACCATGTTTTTGATAATCATGAATTTGTTAAATTTTTATATCCCATCGATCCTGCTAACACACTAAAGAGGAAATTTGTGTTTTGTTAGTCTATCTTTCTTTAAAGATTCTCAACGAAAACTACTAATAAGATTGAGGAATGGCTTTCATAATACGGAAACTTATTGTTTCCAAAACGAAAGATGCATGGTATGTATGTATATTATGTATAATTATTGAGTTATAGTTAATAATGTCAACATAGTCAGAGTTGAAGTCCCTGGTTTGACAAGTTTCGTAACGAACGCTCAGAAACTATTATAGATACGCAAACACTATGTCGGGGGGAAGTAAAAATTAAAAAGTAGGAAAATGCGATATATCTATGGTTAGGGGCAAGCTACGGTACCTGCTTTAAATATAATAAGATTTAATTCAAAATCTAATATTGCATATATTTGGCGTTAATTTTGTACAAAATTCATTATTCACAATTAAATGAAACTACGTGTTGTAGTATTATTTCGACTTTCTTTAAGTTCTTTACCACGACCTAGGTTGTAATATAACGAAACCTAGGTCGTGGTAAAGAACTTAAAGAAAGTAAAAATAATACAACATCACGTAGTTTCATTTAATTGTGTTCAAAATCTAAATAAATTGACATGAAGTCGATTTATTAACCTTCATCGAATGAATTTTTAAATTGAATTTAGCCCTTTTTAGGTACTAATTGTCCTTTGTTGTTTACAATTATACTTGGAAATGGTAGTTTAAAACAAATTAAATGGTTACTAAGAACAAATGCGCATTTGATGACGTTTGGTGCGATGTGGTCACTCAAGAATAGAGGGGACGGAGAGAAGAAAAGGGTAAGCACAGCGTGGAAACTTCACAAGCGCCTCAGGTCGTAGCGACCCAGCCACGCGAGAGGCGGGGTATGTGATCGATTGGTCACGCCTAAGCAATTATATTGCTATGCAGCGAATCATTAAAGATTCACTGCATAGCAATATAATTACTTAGGCGTGTATGTTTTACGTTGGAATTTAATTTAATTGAGTTTTTAACGTGTCGAGTTAATCACATTTATTTAGAGATTTTTGAAGGTTTACATGTTCATTTTATTTTGTTTAAATTTCTTTGTCACTATAGTGATGCTATAGATATGTATAGATATTAGGTCCTTAGGTCCTGCAGTAGGTGTACAGTTTTCTTAGTAGGTTGTAGCAGTATAACTTTAGTACATATTTGTACACATTAATTTATCGGAATTTATTTAGTTTGTGTAACGATTTCTATACTGAAGAAGATAATATATTTAGATATATTTTAATTCTTATTTTGCTCATATTTTTTATTGTTTTTTTTTACAATTTGTTTTTCACCTTGTCTTGGTATATAGATAAATCTTTGAATTGCGTTATGTAGATTAACTCAGATAATGCTTTTCAAATGGACAATAATATATTGCACATTCACCTTATGGTAGCTTAGGCAATTATTAATATTAATGTGTGAAAATGAAACATGAAAAGTTGTATATGGAGAAGTATTTAAAAATTCACAAAAAAGACAAACATCCACGAAAGTCTTCAAGAGAATAAGCTAAAATTGCTTATAAAGATTTTATGCCGTCTGTTTTCAGCAAATATGTACTTTCGTAATTTCGAATGCCACCTCACCAATTTGCAGATAAAAAATACAACTTGGGTGATCAAAATACATACACACATATATATACATATATATATATATATATATCATCAGTTGGAGGACATCCACTGCGAATTCCACACACATCCGCACCAAAATCGATTCCGTGCTACTTGCGGACACCGGCTACCCGTAATTGTTTTACCAGGCTAATATGCAGACATTTAAATATTTTATAAACTTCTACATTATTGTACAAACCTACGACTTGGCCTGCGTATATTTTTTATAAACACGATAGAGTTTTTCTCGGATAATATTTGTATCTTAAAAGTTACTTATTAACCGTAATTTATAATTAGTAAGTCGACGAAAGTGTACTTGACGACCATTGATAACATATATCCTATACTGATAGTATACAAGTCAGTGTGGTTGAAGCTTTGGCACTTACCAAAAAAGTTTTTAGCTAAGATTTATAAATTAATAATAATTCCAGTGAGTACTGGAATTTATAATGTCCAGATTATGAACATACTTCACCTGAGTTATATTCGCAATTAGCGTGTTTATTTTAACAATGATTAAAACCAGTGATTATCTTTAAATTTTCAATAAAAAAAGCACAAGTGAAAGTTTCGTGATAAATATCCTTTACAACTGTGCTATCTTTAAATTTTGTGATTATCTTTAAATTTTCAATAAAAAAAAGCACAAGTGAAACTTTCGTGATTAATATCCTTTACAACTGTGTACACACATATAGGCAGCAAAAGTGAAGTCCGAACCAGATGCGTATGACAATTATGCATAATATTTGCTTCTACCGATTTCGTGTTAATAATATATTAACTTCGTAATCATAGTAAATATTCAAAACAAGAAAATAACTTAAATTTACAGTTTAAAAAATATTCTTTTATAATTAAAGATCCATTAGGATACGAACCCAAATTTAATTTATTCTTAACCTTTGAGAATTTCCCATAACCTCCTACATCATTTCGTCTGTCCTGGTTGCAATATGTAAACTTAAAACTCTTTCTTCTGCTCTCACTCTTGCTTTCGTTCGACAATATTAATATGGGAAAGTATTTTTTCGCTACCTCCTTCATTTCTCAATCTTGTAGTTTGTCTACTACCACTTATAATTACGCCAAATTTCAAATTTCAATGTTAAATAATCTTTAAAAAAATGTTATATATTTTAAAAATATTATGGAATATATAATGTATTGAAAAATTAAAATTAAATTGAAGGCAGTATTATAGGCGTTACAGATTCGGTTAAAAGAAAAAAATATTTGATATAAACGCAAAAAAGCTCCGCCATACTTACAAGCTTTAAGTTTGCTATAAATGCCAAGAAAGCAGAAGCCATTAAGCATGTAAGAAAATTAATTTAATTATAACTTAAAATAATCTTTACTTTGAACTAGAAGTTTAGTTCGCACGGACATTTTTCCTAACCGATCGACGTAGAATTATTTTTATATTCAATAGCTAAATACCCGGCGATGTTAAAGTTTACGGGGGTAAAGGTTTTTAAAGTTTTTGGTACAGAGTAAAGATTAAGTGTGGACAAGGATTAAGCGCTACTTTTTTTGTTCAATAGGTGATTTTCTAAAATGATCAAAATCTAGTAGTAAAAATACAAATATTACAAGCATTACATGATTTGACGAAGAAGATGTGTGTGGAAGAAATATTTTCCTTTGTTGCTATTGAAATGTGTGTTTTCCCAAAAACTTTTTAATCCGTAATACGTCAGAGATATCAGAGCTTATAATGTGCTAGTGTGCAAAATTTTATGATGTCGGTTCATTTCTTAAATATTTATCAAGTGAGAAACAAACATACCTTTACATATGTGCTCTTATATTACTGTAACAGATGTGTAACGGCACAATAAAGATATTTCTTAATACGTTACTACTGATTGTGCTATTTAGATATACATAAACATAAACCGCATTTTTCTTGAATTTTTTACAATCTGTCTTCATCTCCGTCCGTTTCCCAGTGAATCAAGTAAAACTTACTGCATCAATCTCAATTTTATTTTCCCTCAGATAATTCCAAGGTTATAGCTCAAAACATGAATTAGTTTTCTGATCAAATGTCTCGTAAAAATTTAATACAATTTTTCACTAAGACTGAACGCGTGGGCTTAAAGTTATTCAATACAATTTGTCGATATTATTATAGCGATTCAGCTTATAGTTCAAACTAAGTTATAATATACGTTTAACTCATTTAAGGGTAATTTTGAAATGAAAGCTTGAAGAAATACATCTATAAAAAAAGACAAATATATATCAGTGAAGCGAGGACGAAAACTAGTTCATAAAGGTTGTAGTCAAGCAGTGAGCTAAAAACTAATTTGCGTTTTATAAAAATGCTACATTAAAAATAATTTTCTTCTTCGTTTTCATTAACACTACTATCAAACAAATAAAGCAATTTTCCTACTCTTAGGGTGTAGGTTATGATTAACTTCACTGATGTACGTGAAAAAAACCTAGCAAGTTGATGTTTACTAGTTTCTTATTATATTGGTCGATTAATGTATTTCCATTAGTTTTTAAACTTATGCATTTTAATGAAAATGTAATAATTTAGTACTAAAGGTCTGATATGATAATTGATGAGATAGGAGGTCATAGGAACTTCTCCATAATTAATAGCAAGTTTGCGCATGTCAGACATATGTCAGTGTATATATATATATATATATATATATATATATATATATATATATATATATATATATATATATATATATAAATGGTTAAATATTGTGGCCAGGTGTATCTTATCAAGAAAGAGTCATTGGAACTTCCCATTGGGTTTGTGCTCTGGTAATGAAATGAAAACCAACATTGGGTCTGTGCTCTTTTCATTTATCTCTTGAGTCCTTTGGTTCCGAAGCGAGTTTTTTAGTTTCTTTTTAACTTAAAATTTTAGTTATTTACTTTTTTGTTCCAGAACCTTGGTGATATGGATAAAACGTAAAAGTTTAAGTGTTATGTCTTGCAATTTGGCGGCAGCATTCAAATCCTTGCGTATAATCTTCAATAAAAAAAAATTAAACAATTAGAGAGACGCTGGATAGTAAATACTCTTTGTATAAATATTATATTGAAAGTTGATAAAGATTTAATGTGAAGATTATTTAAAATAACTGGACACAAATAATACTTTTCAGAATATTGGTTAGAAATATTATTTTTTAAAATATAAAAATAATAAACGGAACCATCTGTAAAATTATAATTTAATAAAATTAATTTTGAGTTAGTTCAGATTTCAAAGTTACGTTTTTCAAAGAACGTTACATGGCGGTTAAATTTTGTAATAATAAATAGCATCAGACGGCATTAAATGGCAGTATATATCGATGACACACAAGGGAAGCTAAAAAAGTTTCATTTCAAATGTTGACAAAGTAGACTTTGAACATTTAAAATTATAATAGTTATTTTTTAAACAATTAATTTTAATTTTAATACACCACTTCAGCGAACATGATATAAATTATTACGTTAAATCCTTTCGCCATCTTAAGAAACGCCCGATTGGAATCGAGCGATACGAATATCATTCTGATACGTTGAACAATCTAATGGATCATAACTTCTATCAACTTGAGGTACCTTTAGTTGTGCATAATTTCTAGTTATTAAATGATAAAAATAATAATAGTAACTCTCAGTTTTACTAGAGTTTTGTGCACCTAAATATTATGTGTCGAAATGCGTTCACAACTTAATTCGGCAGTCTGAAATGTGCACTAATATTTTACAGTTAGTTCTATTTAACATAATGTGTTGTATTTAGTCTAAATGATTTAAGTAAGATTAGTTTATGTTTGGTTAAAATGCGTTAGGTTGATTTATGTTGGGTTACCTTAGATTATACTGGGTTAAGTAAGGTTAGGTTTTGGTTGTTATCAAGCACAATGTTGTTATCGTGCTTAGTAACTTTATCGAGCAAGCACATATCTCCGCGAGATGGGTTTTATACCAGAGAGAAGAACTCTTCCACCTTCTTCTTCCCTGTTCACTCGTTTCAATCAACTTAAGAAGCGCGTTGTCATATTTTATCGTTATTTTAAATTCAATTAAGAGTATCATTAAAGCAGCGCTACTAGAGAAATTTCCACTGAAAAAAGTATATGCCAGTTAAGTCGCAGGCCAAAGCTAGTGACAAATAAGACTGTTTCACTCAGTATATTTTATTTAGCCATTTCTATTACTTTAACAATTTACACATGTATTTACTTCATCAATCAAAATTATTTTAATTATTCGTATTTTCTTTAATGAGTAACTATTTATTTTTTCTTTCGACTACGTAGTTGTCATAATAATCCCACTAAATAGCCAAAATATACAATCGTATTTATTCTTCTTTCAGATGAGATTTTCATACACGTTAGGGAGCCAAATACCAAATTGGTGGATAAGTACAGGATAACTGTGCAACTCGTCTCGAAGGTTTACTTAAGTTCTGGCATGATAAGCGTTATTTTTGGGCAGTTATTCCATTCTTCGATAATTCTGATTATAAGAAGATGCCTTTAAGAGCGTGGTTACCCTGGGACACATTTATATTTTCGACGTAAATAAATTTTTATTCTTTAATCCAACTTTTGACAATGATAAATATTGCCATATCCCATATAAAAGGCCATGTTGGAAAATATAATTGAAACGAAGAAAAATGTTATCTTAAATCGGTGATTCTAAGATGAACGGTCTAATTTTTAGGCAAAGGGAAAATAATATCTCTTAATAGTTTAAATAAAAAATAAGAAAAAAATAAACAGAATAAGGAAATTAAAAGATTAATTTTTCTTTTGATCTATGGACCTAAACAATTCCGAAAACGTTGAAAACCAACAATAATCTGGCTTGTAAAACCATAATATCCTTTTCTAAATTTACATAACAAACACAGCCATTTATTATTAGATCTGCAAGATTTCCACGGTAATGACTCGTAGTGATTTTGTAGAATAGAATGTCAGATGGGCAAATTTGTCAGAAAATATGTATAAATAACTTAAATGAAACCTCCAAAATCGTACCAACGTCCATTCCAGGAATTGATTATGACAACGTATCGTAAAAATAAATTGTCCCAGTGAAAAAGTTAAAAAACTTTATTGAAGAGATATTGTTATGAGTGCGCAATTTTATAGTAATTCCTAGTTATATTTAAATGACGACAGTGTTATTATTTTTTCCACTAGACCAAAATTGTTATTTAGTAATGGCTTTTATTGTAAAATCGATGAGAATCATTTGATTTTCTTATTTTAAGTCCAAAAATTTCAATTAATATTTTAGAAAAATATTGAGAAATTTAGATGTTTATAAGGTTGTTCATTTTTTGTTTTAATATCTACGTAATTACCTCATAAAGTGACAATGTCTGTCTTAAATCGACACCAACAAAATTGTCAGAATTATTGCCACTCTGTTATGTGACTTTCTATCTGTATGTTTTTAAAGTTTGCGAATAATTCGAAATTATTAATTATAATTATTAAATTCGAAAATTTAATTGAAAAGTCGAGTATTACAATTATTCGAATATTGAAATCAAGAGTCGAATAAACCAATTAACGTTCGTTTAAATTATCTTCTTATAAATAATGGCTAAATACTCTTAATATCATGTACATACTCTGCTTTTGGTAAATGTATAATTTTGCGTCATCGATATAACTTAAAACTAATTAAAAATGAAGAGAAAGTAACTATTCAAAGCGCACAAAAATCCTCACTACCATATGTAAATGCTAATATTTGGAAGTTCCTTGGCAGGCTGGGTGTTGGTAATTCCCATACTGATGCGTATTGGCTGCTCGACCTTAATACTTTGAACTTTTCCTTCGCTAAATAACCCGTATTACTTGACCAAGAAGTCGGAAACATTAAAAAGAATTCATCCACTTCTAATAAAAATTCACATTCAATAATATCCGTGATTCCGAAGTTAAAATCAATCTTCTGGCGATAGAAACCAATTCTATGGAATGCGATGGTCTAATTATTAAAGCTTTTAAGATTATTCTAGATATTGTAGCCCCTGTTTTTACTCATATATTTAATACATCTCTGACAACTGTCATTTTCCTTTCTGAATGGAAGATATTAAAACCTCGCCAAAACATTTTCACCTGTACACCGTAAAAACTTTCAACTCATTTCTATACTATCACTTCTATCGAAAGTCTTTTAGCGCATAGTCCATGTCCAACTTGTTCGATATCTTAACGTTTACAAACATTTACATCCACTTCAATCCGGTTTCATAAATGGCCATAGTACTTCAACAGCGTTAGTGAAAATTACAGATGGTATACACATGAGTAACACTCGAGTCGAGTATAGTCATGAGTAACACTCGACTTACAATACTTGTACTTCTTAATTTCAGCAATACATTCAACTCCGTTGACTTTGATATTTTCCTCACTTGTCTGAAATCTTTGAGTATATTTCAACGCTCATTAGAATGGTTTACCTAATATCTATATGGAAGTCGGCAATCTGTGAAAAGCTCAGATGCGTTTTTTGAATGAACGGACTTATCAGCTGGTGTGGCTTAAAGGAGGGTTTTTTCTCCACCTCTTTTTTTAATATTCATTGATGGGGTTGTTGGGAATATACATAGTAATTATCATCTTTACGCTGATGATTTACACATATATTCCCCTACTTCATAATTTTATTGACGTTCAAAATAAAACTCACCTCTTACAAACACTCTTACTACCACTGCTTGAATACGGAGACGTATTCTGTCCAGACCTTGCTGAGTATCGCCTTATGAAATTAGAACACCTACAAAATTTGTTTTTGGTTGCAAAAAAATATGATTACCTATATAAATTCAGAATGCCCAATCGGCGCAAGCTTCACATTCCTACACTTTTCTATAATATTTTGAATAATGCTACTTATCCAACTTATCTTAGAAAAAATTTAATTACGGTCTGCATACGCTTTGAAAATCAGCTCAGTCTCGTTTTTCTCAAACATATAACCACCTTTTATGAAAAGTCCTGTGCTGTCCAAGCTATAGGACTTTGGAATCGACTAGATCCGGTTACCAGGAACTCGCCCTCATTAAATGTATCCAAAAATTGTCTGAAAAATTCCTTCCTCTCATAACCTGTTAGTCCTATCTTTTCTAATTACATTTTGTTCCCCAATTTCCTTGTTCCCAACCGTGTCAAGTTATGCTTAGTTATGCTCAGCTCAGTTATGCTTATTTATATGTTATAATATTTTTTTTGATAATTCTCATATCCTGATTTCGTTATTGCTCTTTTTTTTCCATGTGTTTTATAGTCATCCTTATCACAAAATATTTATAATTAGTCAATGCGGTTGACTGAAAGAGATTGCTCATGTAGCAATAAGTCGGTCAAATGTATATATTATATGTACGTTAAAGTATGAATAACTAAATAAAAAAGAGCATACTCTCTTAAAATATAAATAAATATTCGTGGTACTAAGAAGCAAATTCTTGTGCATTTTCAATGCAAAATTAAATTTACCAAATATAATACGATTACAAAAACTTAATTATTAAATTAAATTTTTTTTAATAAAAAATTAAAATATTTGAAATTCGAAACGAATAATTTATATGATATATTCACAGGAAAAATTTAAATATTATATAATAGGAATTATTAAAATATTCGATTAAGGAAAATATTTGAATATTCCATTCGGTTTCCAAATCGGATTCTACTATTTTATTCAATTAAAATTTGCGAAGGTCTGTCATGTTCATTTTGTTTATTATTTTTATACAGAGAAATGCAACGCACAGCACTGGGGATTCGATTTGTATAACAAAAACTGTTAGAAGTGGCGCCTTGTCATTTTACATTGGGAAGTAATTCTCAAATTAATTAACACCTTGTTTTATTAATATTAGTTTAAGGTTTACCCACTATCACAACTTGATTAATGAATTCTATAGTCTTGTTGATGTCGTTAACAATGTCATTTTTCGTCGCTAGAATAACTCGCTCGCATAACCTGAATTGGTCGCTGAATTGATGTAAATTTTGGACGATATTCGGATATATATATCGGTTATGTTATTCAGGTGTTTCAACAATGTTACACAATTGTCGGTACGATTTGGCCGGAATTTGCATCTGTAGGATAGGTGTCTTCTCCTATTTGTAAAAGCTTTTCAGAAAATTCTTGTGTTTTTTCGTCTCTTGAAGTTTGTACTCCTATATTTGTTATTAATTTAATCGTTATTTCGTGTTGCCATATGGCCGACTTTTTCAAGAAGCATTATTTTCATCTGCTGGTGTCGATTTTGGAATAACAGGCAGCTTTTAACGAAAATCGCCTGACAATATGGGCAAAACACAATTGTTATTTCGCAGATTTTGAAGTGTTCTACTAAATGCTTCCAAAGACTTTCTATGGCCCATTGTGTTTTCGTCCCATATGATGGCTTGCACTGTTGCAATATTTGTCCGCGTGCTGATGATTTTGTAACATCACATACTGACATACATTTTGTAAAATCACATGTAACATACATTTAACCGTAATTTTAATGCGGAATTTGCTGTTCCTCTGCCATCCAAAAGTGTAGCCACTATTTCCGTTGATGCCAGAGTGAGTACTACATCTTTGTTTACACGAATTTCAGCTAGAATCAAATTAATTAAAAATGTCTTTCCAGTATAGCCAGATACATCCAGAAATATTATGCCTTCTTGTTATTTTTTATAATAATCCAATATCATGTCCTATGCCTGTTTTCGATTCTGATTTTATAAAGATTTATCGTGTTGAATATAGCTCTGCAATTCATCGATGTTAAAACTTTCCTTTAATAATTCACTGTTCATAGCATTAAATTCACTTCATTAAGGTGCTTGAAAACCCAGTTGCACTAGTGTTTGATTGGATATCTCCAAACATTTATCTTCCAGCAATATAAGAGCTTTCTTAAAAATTTCCTAATTAAAATTTATTTCTATGTCCGAGTTTTGTCGTCGTAGTTCAGCCAGGATATCGTCGCTCATACTTTCTTGATATTTCAGCCATAGTTGATTTGGATTTGATGGATTAGATGTAGTTAATATACTTGCAAACAGTTCACGAATTTGATTTGCTGTTGCCACTTGCACTGCTTCTTTCATTGATTATTCCGAGTGATTGTCATTTTCTAATAGACCTAATCGTTGATATGCCTCTCGACATGTTTCAAAAATATAATTATCGACAGTTTTTAAGTCTTCAAAATATGTTGAAACACGAAACGTTGAAACATTCAGCATTTCTGGACGCACCATATAGACTCGCCCTATCGCGTTACTTTTTAATAACAGGTGCAAGGATATGACGGAGTGTCTTTGCACCGGCGTTCCTCGTTTTTGTCGATAAAATTTTTTATTTGACGCAACCCATGTATCTTGGTATTTCTGAGTAAAGCAAAGTCTTTGCAAAGGGACCTTCTTGGTATAGCTCGGAAAAATATATTAAAGTTTTTCGTGCTGGTGGTTCCATCACAACTTGTTCTGCTGTTTCTCCAGTGAAGAATATGCGTGGTCCATTTTCTAAGTTGGCAAACTGCCGGATCTCCATCATTTATCGGGAAACTCAAAATTCGCCAAATTGATAAATTTGTATTAATATAACGACCCATTTGATACCGTACTATTTCATCATGCTCATTTTCTTTAGTCACGGTAAAGACAGCCATATCACTACCCTTGTTGATATATTTGCATACGTATTAAAGGATTTAGCAGAACTACAGTATTCGACATTGATATGGACTTTGAACATTTTAGACAAAAGTGGAATGTAAGGAACTACCCATTGATTGTTAACTTCAATTTCTTCATTGCCTCGTATTTTAATTTTTGTCGTAGATCCGCTTTGTTCTGATGTTCGATGTCTGTATTTTGGATATGCATCTTTGCTTGTTATTGTTTCGTTTAACAATCGTTTTGGATAACGGTTCGTACATTTGTTATTTTCCATGCATGGAGAATTTCTATTTAATTTGCCGCAGGGACCATGAATCATATTTTTCACTATTATGTCGTTAAGTTCGGAATCTTCTTTCGGATTTGGAAATTTAGCTTTGATGATATTGTCTATTTGATCTGGTTGAATTTTGTTTGTAAATAAAATTAAGTTTTGAGAATGTGGCAGTCTTCGTTTCTACCATTCAGTCAAATATATCCAGCAGATGACAAAGCCGAATATTTGATTTTTAACTATGACATCAACAAATTTGATTTGTTTGCGACGAAAAATCCGGGCAACGATATTATGTCGATCAAAAGCCGCCTGTTAATATTGTAATTCTTCTTTGATTTCCAGCCAAGAAGGTTTATATGTAAATGTTATAAAAAAATCTGGTCGACCGTGTTTTCTAACGTAGGTAATTGCATCTTGACCATATTCATGCATATGACGTGGAATTTCAGTATATGTAGATGGTAAGATGATCAATTTTCCCACCTTATCGACGTTTCCATCATTCGTTATTGCATCTCTAAAATGGATACATTCTTCTGAACGCAGCTTCCGTTGATTATGGCAAATAAGTTGCAATCTTTCCGTCTCAATTTTAGCATACATATCAACTATGAATTGATGGAATAATTGTCAACAATTAAGAATGTGACTATGTTCACCATCTCTAATTATAATTCGATAAGCGCAGAATTGCGTCGCTGATACGTTTTTGTTAGTTTCGATACCTGTAGTTAGATTGACTTGTTGGATGTTGAAGTGATAACCGTCTTCACCTTGCCAAAATATTAGCGGATACAGTAGCGCATCGTAACTGCAATGTGTTTTAAAAATTCGTTGCAGTTGATTGCTTCGGCGTTGAATATTGATATCACGATGACTATATTCATTATCAACAACAACTGCTGCAACTTCATGCTCAGCAATCGGTCTTTTATCAGCCCAAATGACGATCTTATAATTGTCTGCAACCATTCGTTCGAAAGAAGTCTTGAAGACATTGATTAATTGATTATGGTTATGGAGTAAACGTTGTAACTCTTGAACAATTTGTCGTTGTAGCCTCTGAATATGAGTACAACGCTGATCTGTTTCAATGTCTTCATTACCAACAAGGTATGTTTGAAGAAATTTTCATTCTTTTATTTGGTGGTGGCATTAGTGAGTCTATTCGATGAAAATTTACATTTGAACCTTAAAAACTGGACTGAAATTTTCTTTGTTGTATATTGATGAAGCACCGAAAGAAGTTATTTGAAAGCAAGAATTGTATCGACGTATATTGCGTAGAAAATGTTGTGATTCCGGTGTCTTTCCGACCATATAAGCAAATAATTCTGGTGGTGGTACTTGTAATGCTGATAATTTGACTTCACCACTTTAAAGTCGTGAGAACGGTATATGGGGATTAAATATTTGAGCTTGAATTCAAAGCTTCTAACTATCATAAAGATTATGATCTATATTATTATCTCAGTCATCATCAAACTATCGAGTTGGTGCTTGTAAGAATTATGTAGTACATATTACCAAAAAATGTAGTACATAGCCCAAACGCGAAATTTCAAATTGTTAAGAGAGGCTTAGATTTATGTATTGTCTTATTGGTCATCATCAGACCTTAGAATTTGCAGATGTGAGAAGTTATCGTAGAAACCAAAAACTTGAACTCAACCTCGAAGTCTCTGGCTGTAATATTGGTTAAAATTCAAATATTATTATTTACCTTGGCCAAAATCAGACACTCAAGTTTACACTTTTCAAGAAAACTGAATATTAGAGCTCAAAATCGAAGCTTCTAACTGTAATAATGTATAGAGCTAGATATTATAATGCTGATCATTAACAGGCCATCGAGTTTGCACGTGTGAGAACACACACACACACACACATATATATATATATATATATATATATATATATGTATATATATATATATATATAAATTTGTGTTTATGCATTCCATGTAAGTATTGAATCGAATTTGGGCAACAATATTCAGCTTTGTTGAATAGTTCATGGACACGCAAAGTAGAGGATAGTGCACACATAGCCAGGCTATGACTAGGAAATAATACCTAGATCTTGGCCATTCTCAAAACTATAAACATCGAAATTGAGCTCAAATCGGTTTTATTTGGTAGTTCTCACAACATACATTTGAGGGCCTGTCGATGGTCAGGACGAACGCACTTGGATCTAAGCCCATCTTAAAGCTAGAACTTTTGATTTTAGGCTCCAGTATACAGTTTTATTGGGCAGTTCTCACACGTGAAAACTCGATGGCCTATTAATGATGATCGTACCTATTCGGTTTTATTATATTAATACCTTGCTGATAAAGAAATTTAGCGAGTATTTAGCATGTTTTAATGCAGCGCGCTGCGACACAACCTCCCTTTTAGAATGTCCACAGGCGAATGACGGGGGGCGTTCTCACTCAATAAGGCACCGGTAATGGCGTTAATATTTAGATGTAAAAGTATGAAAAATATATTTTTCTTAATATGTCGACAACTAATCCAAAAAAAATTCAAATTTAGCCCTCGTTTATTATTTTAGTGTAGATTCGAATAAAAAAGGAGCAAAAACTTCAAAATACATTTTGAACGCAGAGGTTATTTCGAAAATAAATTCAATCGTGAAAAGTTGCACTTATCATGTTTCTGTCATTGGATCGTATTTGGCACATAGTATACTGTTCAGATTTTTTTTAGGAAAAAGAATCAATAATTACTACGTAAAATTTGAAATCGAAAATGTTTTATTTGGGCATAACGGTCTCTTAAGTTTTCTTCTTTTCTATTGGCGCAAAATATCTATCACAACTGAAATAAAAGTATAGCCCTAAAAAGCTAGTAACAGTAATAGCCCTATTCATGAAACAAGTTTCATTTTATTGTTATATTTTATCGTTGTTATTGACAATCGAAACATTTTTTTTTCTTATATTATTTTGAATAACATTAAAAAGCTACATGCCATAAAATACATTGAATCATTATTATATTATATTCTATATAAATTAGACACGTTACAACTATGGCACATTTTATTATTCGTGAAAGTAAGAATGAACAAAACTTACTATGTATCCATTGTAATTGAACATCTGACACCACAGTGCATTTGTAAAGGTTTAAATCACTTTTCAAATATTAATTGGCTTCATTCGTTCTAGCCTATTGTGAAGACAATGTTTATTTATATAAATTATTACCCATATCGTTAGATTTCATTTCAAAATAGACACGTACAGGGTAAGAAAAATACTATATATTCAGACCTTAAATTTGTTTAATTATCTTAAAAAGTATTACGATTAAATTTATATGTTATCTGTATGCTTAGGATTAGGTACCATAAATCTACAAGAATTATATATATATATATATATATATATATATATATATATATATATATATATATATATATAAATAGATAACATGAAATGTTCGTGGGAACTTAGTGCTTTATTTTGGGGTATTAGCTCTGGCATGAAGTAGGAAAATTGTACACTTAGTTTGAAATTATATTTCTGGAATATAGTGCTTCTTAAATCAAGCGTTAAAATATATGTTTTGTTTAATTTGAGATACATTTATTAAATTATAGACGACCATTGAAAATAATAAAAAATTGAAAGAAAATGCTTTATCGGTTTGCATTAGTGGGTATTAAAAAATTGGCAGAGCGGGGTGAAGGCGATTATTGTTTTTTAAAATGATGAATTTAGCAAACAGCCATTTTCAGAAAATATTTCCTTGATGCCGTCAAATAATTTTCCAAAAGATGTGCAATAATTACGTTTTTTGATCTACTATGAATATTAGGTGTCAGGTCTAAAACGCCAACTGCGAAGATTTGTACTATACCGCCAAAAAATATTTTTTGAAGTTTCATGTTGTGCTCGATGACAATACTGTATTATATTTAAAAAATAAATCTAACAAAACCTAACCTAATATAATCTAACCAATATTCAAACTGACCCACCATAACCTATTCTAACCTAACATAACGTAGCCTAATCTAATCTTACCTAATTTAACCCAACCTGACCTTATTTTGCCAGTTGAAATATTAAACTCAGCATGATCCACCACAATGCACTCTAATCCAATCTAACCCAATATAGCCCAACTATAGCTAACCAAACTTAATCCAACCTAATCCAACCTAGCCCCTATATCAACTTACCCAATATAGCCCAACTTAAGCTAACCAAACTTAATCCAACCTAGCCCAACCAAGCTATTCTTAACCTGAGCTAATATAATCCAAATTAATCCTTCCTAACCTAAGCCTAACATAATTTAAACCTAACTCACATATCTGCAGGAGGAAAAGGCTTATGGAAAAGCGATTTACCTTTTCCCCATTATAATAAATGCAATATTAATATCCTTTCTCATATTAATAAATCCAACCAGAAACTATTTAAAACTTAGTTTGAATAAGGTTTGCGTGTCAAAAGTACCTTTCATTGACAAACATTTTCAATATCATAGTATCTTATGCTTAAAGAAATAGAGAACAAAAAATAGAACACAAAATGTCGCCTAGAAAATATTCGAAAAGGCACCATGTACATTTATTATATATATTGTCAGATTTTGTATGTATATATATATATATATATATATATATATATATATATATATATATAATGTTAGAGGCAGTCAAGTACTAACTTTGACCGTAAGTCAAATTTTTTGATAAATACTCTTTAATCTCAACTAATACGAAGAGTGAGTTAAGGTACTTTATCACTATGCGTATATATATTATTAAGCATCAACCTTGGACTATTTATGAGAGAAATAAATGTAAGACGGATATATTATTTGTCATGCAAGGATTAATTACTTCCTATAGAGTTATGTAACACTAAAATATTTTATGATTTTAATTATGTATCAATACAAATATGTTTAAAAACTATAGTAAACGGCAATTAATATTTTAAAAAGTAATATAATTAATTGAAAATATCTGTTATATGTTATGTTATTTAAAGTGGGATAAAAAGCGCTCAACCCAGCCTTTTTTCACTTATAGGGGTTTTGGACAAAGTGATACCCTCTCATGCAGCAGGCATAACATTGCACTGGAGAAGGTCATCAGTGATGCAACGATAATAACTAATGACACTATATACGACAAAGATATCCAAATAATGGCTTATGCAGATGGTTTAATATTATTGGCAGATCGAGGCGGGCTGTTATCGAAGCTCTTTAGGCTGAGCCTGAAAAAAATGTGCCTAATCATTATTGAAAATAAAACAAAATTGACGGTGAATGGCGGTGAATGGCCACACTTTTGTAAAAGTTACCGAATTTAAACATCTTGGAACAACTGTCACCAAAAGGAATGAAATTAAGTTTGAAACCGACTACCGCCTGATGCTGGTAAATAGTTGCTACTTTAGCTTAAGAAACCAACTAAGATCTCGACTCATTAGCAATAGAACAAAAATCAATATGTTTAAAACGCTAGTTCAACTAATAGCCCTATATGGCAGCGAAAGCTGGACAATAACCAAGCATATTCAAAACAAACTACTATTTTTTTATAGAATACTATGAAAAATCTTCGGTACTATCAAAAAAAAAGGTTTGGCGAATTTAAATCACATAGTTTGTAATCGATTTAAACAACCAGACGTTGTTATCGTCAGCAAATCAAACTGAATAAGAAATCTTGGATACTTATTTAGATCAGAGGATAACGACCCGAACACCCGCTTCTAACTCTTGATAAGCCAGGGGCTGCCAGGAAACGGGAAAGACTTGCACTCAGATGGCTTGATGATGTGGAGAACGATTTAAAAGTATTAAAGATTACCAACTGGAAACATAAAGCATTGGATAGACTCCGATGGAAAAAGCTCATTGGAACGGCTCTGACTTACTCTAGTACCAAGAAGTAGATATTATATATATATATATATATATATATATATATATATATACACACACACACACACACACATATATATATATATATATATGTATGAATGTATGTATGTATATACATACATACATATGTGTGTATATATATGAAGATCAAAAGTGAAATATGACTTTCAAACTTGCATTTTTTTCACTTTTGCAATTTATCCATTAGATTAGCATAATAGTTCATTCGTGGTCATAAGTTATACAGAAAATCTACCATATTAGTAAATATTTTTATATTCTTAAAATGCTCAGTCTTGCGAAGTTTAATTTACTCAATTCTTCAATCAAATGTGATGTACGCATTTTTTAAAAATGCTTTCAGTATATTAGGTCTTTCGAACAACTTTAATCATTGGTCGGTTAAAATCATCGATTTTAATGATAATTTCAAGAGGCGTGACATTGTTTGGACGATCGGGTCGAAGTTTATCTATGATGCTGATACGGCCTAGTTTTAACTCAACCATCCACTTTTAATGATTGTGTATGATGGAGCACTTTCACTCAACTCATTTTTCATGTCTTCAAACGAAAAAAAATATGTATCGAGTATTTCTTTGAGGAGTAGGCTAAATACTTATGATCCCATCTTATCTGAAGAATACCTAACTATACCAGGTGACAATACTTAAAAAAATGTTTAAATATTAATTTTATTCTTATCAGATAATATGTTTGTATAAAAACTTCTGTCTTTTATATGTATAAAACATAAACATAAAATTATATATATATATATATATATATATATATATATATATATATATATATATATATATATATCTATAAATATATTATTTGTTCCTGATGTTTGCAGCGGAACTAAGATATAAGGCAGCCTCAAATTTTAGGAAGATTATCTTTATATTATTGCCAGTTGAAATATTCAAAATGATAATGATCCATGCGGGGAAATATTCTCTCAACTACAGCTTTTTGTGCTTAGTAGAATGTTTCTAATATTTCTATTAACATATTTTTTGTAATATAAAGATTATAACATTAAAAAAACCCAATGGGAAAGAAATAACTAAATAAAAAAACTAATGGTTTAGTGAATTATAACAAAAACGGCAAAACATTTCTTATTTTACATGTCTTTTATTTATAATGGAAGGAAATATTTACTTTTTTGTTGGTGACGAGAATATGCTAAAGCAAATACTAAGGCCAATTCTTAATTGGAATAAGATCTAAAAATGCGATGTATAAGTCTAGATAACTGAAAGAATTTTCACTATAATCACAACATGTCTTTTTTAAACACAAAAATACGGTACCCAAGACAGAGACGATGATACACAAAAATTATGACGGAACATAGGAATAGATATTAACACTTTTCCTCCAATGTACCAGGACTACCTTGGACCTTCCTGGGACCCATAATATCTCTCCTCATAAAAAGAAGGGATCCTCAAAAGTTTCTTAATAGTATCCTTTTATACTCAGTGAGCCAATTAGTAACTTTGTTTCCTCTAGGACGCTTTTGGTGCCTAAATATAATTCGTTCTAACGATTTGTGTGATTCTACTTTATAACTATGCTGATGTATGCTCTCAATCAAGATTATATGTGCGTCATTATGCTCCTGCAATTGTGCAAAACATGATCTACGTTCTGCATATCGAAACCGCAGGAGCAGGACGGGCTATCTCTCAGTGCATATCAATATAGACTAGCGCAAGAGACGCCATGTCCCGTCATATACTGTGAAGTATAATAATAGCTGTTTAGCCAGTTTTTATTTAAACGCATCATTTGTTTATTTATTTATCTACTTTAATGTATCTGATTGATACATATGACGGGCTTATTGCTACAAGAGCAATCTCTTAGAGCCAACCATAACACCAGTAACGGTCACAGGCCGTATGCTGATTTATATGCGTTAAAAAAGGATTTCTGACACAAACATTCTTTTGCCATTAATCCATAACGAACAATCAAACAAATCGATAGTAATTATAGCTAAATAAATAAATAGTAACAAATAAAACAACCTTTATTTCTTAATAATAGTAATTAAGTTTTAATTTTAAGTTCAATTTAAGTGTTAATAATGTTTTAAGTTTCAATTTAAGTTTTAATTTTACAAACTTCTTGATATCTATTTTATTATAGTTATAATATATATATATATATATATATATATATATATATATATATATATATATATATTAGTAGATATTTAAAGATTAATAAAGTACTGACTGGAACCCCAGGTAACAACAGGCTCCTCCATGTTATAACCACTTCGGTCCACCTGTGATCTTTGAATCTTACTACATGTCCGGCCCATTTCCTCTTTAATTTTTGTGCATGGATAAGAACATCAATTGTTTTTGTTTTTGATTTTATGTTGTCGCGTCCAATTTTTTTACCTTCTTTACATTTAATATAATTCTTTTCATTCCCCTCTGACATGTGGTTAATTTTATTGTTATTATTTTTAATGGCATATCACTTTTAAATATTTCTGTCTGTGACTTTTGAATTTAAACATGTTGTCTTTGGAAGGTTGTGGTCGTAATATTGGAAGATGTATTTCGGTGTTTTTCATTTTTGATTTTCATATTTATTTTTCTTTTTTGAGGAAGGTGTGTTGCTATATAATATTGCTATTTTTTCATTATTTTCTTCCGCTTGTCTTACTCCATTTTTGTTCACTAGGAAAATGAGTATACCCGGCTTGACCACCCCTACTGAGAAGCTGGTAGATCTTTGCGGTGTGGTTCGCATTAGTACGGATATATTTTTCTCAACAACTTCTATATATATATATACTTTATGAGAGGGGCTCTACTGAGTCGCCGTCAATATCGTTTTCTATGTAAATCTGTATATTAAAATATAAATAAAAGCAATTCTCTACGATAAATATTACAAGGAAGTGAAGTTTTCGTTCATAATAAAGAATTGTCGTCAAAATATACCGAAAAGTGCAACGGACAATAAACAGTGACTGTTCAGTGTGGCCAAGAAAACTTTTGCAAAACGAAACATTTGAGCTGATCCATAATCATAACAGCCATCTTTCGAAGATTGCAGTAGGCATACATTGGTAGTTCCGCTTCTTACTACTATAGGGTTAAGCGAATCATTATTTACATCAGATAATCATTATTCAGCGAATCATTATTTACCACTACAATAACTACACATTAACTCCATCTGGCATCGAAAGGTGGCCAAGACGATCAGAAAACTACTAAGTAACTTTTCTTTTCTAAAATATGGAAGAGATTATTGCTGCACTTCACAAGATTCAAAAGGACTTAGATTAACAACAAACAGCTATAGCCAAGAATGCCGAAAATGTAACTGAGAAAGTAAAAGAAAATATAAACAAAATATTGGTTAAAAAATTTAGAACTTGGGACATAAACTAGAAAACCCCAAAGAAAAAATTGAAAATCAGGATCAAAGATTAAAAGTTTTAGATAAACACGTAAGGCATAGAAATATTGTATATTTTGGTATTGAAGATGATGAAAATTCTTAGAGAACAAACTAATAGCTTTTATTAACAAACATTTATCATTAAAATTAAATTGTGTATATTAAAATGTGACTTACATGAAGCCAGAAGAATAGACAACAATTCCAATAAACCCGGACCAATCACAGTAACATTCACCACTCTGGGCAATAAAATCAACATTACGAAATAAAAAGAGGCTCTAAATGGCACTACCTATTATATAAAGGAAGATTATCCTCATCACGTACTAGAAAAAAGAAAAATGCTTCAGGAACAAATTAAAATAGAGTGGGAGTGGAAACAAAGCAATTATTAAATACGACAAATTTATGATATTAAAAAATAACACAGAAACCGCATCAACAGACAGCAGGAAAAGAGAAGAGAGAGAACAATACCCCTCGCAGTACCCAAGTAGATTTAGAGATTTTATATAATGTAGTTTTAGAGATATTGCTAAAACTTACCACAAAAATGTCCATACCATACCCCTCACCCAATCTTCAAAACCACTTGAGTCGAAATTATGAAAGAAAACCCTGTATAAAGTATTTATATTAAACTATTAACAAAGATTAATTTTTCCTAATGTAAATATATTGTATGCTGTATTTTTGACGCGCGCAAAAACATGGTGCATATTACAAAAATTATAAAACGTAGCTATGGCTTTCCCATAATTTTCTTGTCATATTTTACCAAATTCTTTTTATCTTAATTTTTGATTTGGTAATTCTAACATAAGGGGTTCAATCGGTAAAAGAATCGGTAACGGATTTATTTTTCGTGCAAATTTAATATAAATTGGCAAGAATGTTTTTTTTTAATTTCTCGCAAGTATATTTTTATTTTATAAAATAAATAGCTATATCATTAATGGTGTTAATAGGAGTTGCATAGTTGTTCGACATTTTCACGAGAATAGTTATTTCCACATTCATACTTGAATTGTTATGATATTTATTTCAATACTTCACGATAATTATTGTAACTACATTTGTGCCTTTTGTTGAATATTCTATTCCTTATTATTATTTTATTTTAAATATCAATTCTCTTTTACATTTCTAATGAAGCAAAAGGAATTACAAAATTCATTAAAAAATTACGTTAAAAATTATTAAACTAAAAATGTAAAAACCAATATTGTCATATTGGTATATACACACACACACACACACATACATTTTATAATATATAAATGACCGACCATGTACTTGATCGGATAGGTACATAGAGTTTCATTTGTCTGCATCTCTCAAAATTATATTTGATGGAAGTTAACCGAAATAAATTTACGTAAAATTTATTCAGATTTTTCAAAAAAATTAGCTGATATAATTTTAAAACAGCTGTCAAATTATTACCCATTCCAAGTAAGAATAAATATTATTTTAGATGTTTGGGAAGACATGAGAAGCTTTTAAGATCTCACTACCCTTTCTCTATGGAATATTAAAAATAAGCGAACTGTATATCTTAAATGTATTTAATAAAGGTCTTTTTAATTATTGAATGTAAATTAAAATGTTTTAAAATATGCGATTTGCACATCTTTTGAAAAAATGCACTAATAGAATGGATTATATTTCAAACCAAAATTTATTCATCGTCATTTGAGTCGCACGGCCCAAAGTATTCACCTCTATACGTTTTTTTTAAGTTTTCAAGTAAATATATACATTCTTCGAGGTTTAGTAAAAAAAGCTCTATTTTCATTTCGAAAGGCTTTTATAAATATTTGCACTAGAAACAGAAATATTTTTCATTCCATGGCCAATTTGTAATAGGGGTTCGCATATCTAAAGACGCAATAACAATTAAACAATACAGCCAATTTGTACGCTCTTGCTCACTAACACATATCGCAATGTCGCAATAATATCATTTGTAGGTCTCATAATATACTTACCATTGCAGTCTCGCCCACCTCCTGTCATGCCCCGTCTTCGCTGTGTGAACGCTTGTAATGTATTTTGTTATGTAAGAGATAACCGTATAACATTTTTGCATTAAAATAGGTCAATAAAAATATAAATGTAACAAGCTGAAAAATTTTTAGATTCCTTTTTAACATAATTTTATGCACACTTATATAAAATACGCTGATACCTTATAAAACTGTCAGTTCTAAAATTGTTGTAATTTAAAAGTTTTTATTTAAATTGTTTTGTAGTTTGCTATAAATTTTATAATTAATATATCAACCGTTTTTCGGAAAGCTAGAGACTTGATACTTACAGATACATATATTAGTTTCATGAGACACAACGATGATGACTAGGATGTCACAATCTGATGATGGATATAAAAAGTTCACAAAGGAATTCCTTAAGGATGTATAGTAAATCTACCGAGTTTGGATTCATTTTATTTATCCTGATAAGTTCTTGTTTGCACGTGGTAATAAAATACTGATGATAATGTCAGAATCTGATAACAAATATGAAAGGTGATCAAAGCATCATTTTAAAATGATAGTACACCCATCGAGTTTGGGTTAGCTGCACTATATGCTGATGATGGAGTCAGGGTCTTATGTTGGAAACGGAACGTAATCAAAGGATCTTTTTAACGGTGAATAATAGACGTATCGAGTTTTTGGTCATTGGACGCATCTTGACAAATTCTTTATTTATATAGAGAAGTGAGGTCGAGTCAGAATCTGATGACGAAGGTTTAAGATGAGCAGAGGAATTTCTTAGAAGGAAAGCCCATTGAGTTTTGAAATTTTTGTTGCGTAAATAATTGGAAAGCGAGCAAAATATATGATAACCGAAGAGCAAGAGGTTCGCAGAGTACGATGGTCAGGATAACATAGATCACAAGACTCAAGCGTGAAAGGACAGACCTTAAGATATAGCTAATTAGTGGTACAATAGGAACTCAGTATCTGTATGCATACATAGGTTTTTCTGAATCTGAAATATATTTTAACAATAATTTTCAAGGTTACTTTAGATAAAAATAATAGGAGAGAGATTTAAAACTTCTTTTTTAGATCTTTGAAACTAAAGCTTGTCTCCGTCATAGGAAAGTGCATCTTCGTCCATCGTTTCGTACATACGACTATATTGCGTGTTGTTTCACTCACTTTTCACCCCAAGCTGAATTACTGAAATAATAGCACCCTAGTTCTCTTTACAAAATACATAATTTCCATTATCCCTTACTCGTCAAACCTTGGTTACTGATTAAACTGAAGTCTTTACCAGAGATGTGAAAAAGTTCAGTTATTTCTTCCCGAAATTTCTGATAGAAATGGCGGGTTTATTAATTATTAACGTAATAAATACATAAAAACTTCTAAATACAAAATTTCCTCTACTTCGTTCTAATATCAACTAAAGTTTTGGAAATTATTCAAATCTAAATACCAAATGAATGTTTTGTACTAATATGTTGTTATCTTGTGTCGCAATAAAGAAAATATCATTCTACAATTTTTTTTATATTTAGGAAATTAAGGAGAATACAATTGATACTTCCTCCTTAAGTATCAAACTATGGTAAAACTCAGACAGATTCGATAAAATTACAGGAAAGTGTATAGACAATGAGCTGTAATGATTATCATCCATTTAAATAAAACTGAACTGTGGTAATTACATTTTTAATGGGATGATCCTTTGACTGCTGTCTATCCGCTCATCAACATATTCCCCAACCTTATTTCCATCATCTTGCCACCTACAAGCACTTTATATTTCATTCATTCTTACGTTCCTTCCGTATATACATTGTGATAATTCCAGGGAAACCATTAAGCAGGAAAACCATTTCCATTTTCCACATATCATTTTACTTTATAAATGCAATACAACAATAAGTTGTGCAACGTTAATACGTTGCAGGGAGGGAAGGGAATCATTTTGAAATATACCCCGAATATGTACCATAACGATGAGAATTTAAAAGTATTCTACGACGATATTTTAATGGTTACCTAAAGTCACTACCTGTTTTTTACGCTGATAGTAGATTTTAACGTTAGATTCCGTGAAGTAACATCAAATCTAAAGATTGTCATACAATAGCATGGTTAAATCTTAAGAAATATAATAGGCTAAGTGTCTGTAAATTATGTGTAGACAAAAGGTCTCTACGCCATCATCGATACTTTGCGTAAATATACTACAACGAATGAACCTGGAAATGATAAGTAAGCGGAAAAAATAATTAATTGAACTAGAAAAAAAACCGATAACACGGATATCTACAGTGTGTTTTCATAAGTTTACCAATAATAATGATCATAGGTTCGTCTGAGTATCTTATTTCTTCAACATAATAAAAACGGTGTCTCGTATTACGAGAACTTTTACAAAATTATGACAAAATTTGAATTTTGGAAAGGAATGCCGATATGTTATAAAACATTCATCAATTAGACAGACCAAAACAACTCATGTCATGTCTATAAAAGAGCTTAGTCACTACTTAGCAGAGACAATGCATTCAGGTGGGAATCTCATATTTTTAACGACTCTATCGGTACAATAGGAAGTAAGTTTTTGCCATCACAATTAGCCTAATTGAACCGAAAACTGAAATTAGGGCTGACAGTGATGCCGAAAAAATTCCAATGTTCCAATATCAAATCTGAAAAGGATTCAAAACAAATAAAAATGTGTCCGTAGGTAAACTAATTTCAAAGACTACTGAAAAATAAAGAAGTCATAAAGTTAAAGGAGCTCCTGAAGATCGCTCATCAGCACAGTCACGATTTCTAAAAAAAACAAGACTAATTAAAACGATTTCTAAAAATACAAACTATGGAGCATCGCAATGGGAGATACAATAAATTATCTAATATCATCCATGATGAAGTCAAGTTTTCATTATATTCCTCACAATAGCACTTGTAAATACTGAGGTAAAATTGATATGGATAACAAACACATAAACAAACCGTATACAAAAATAGTTACAATCCATATAAAAATCCGCAAACTGTCAAGACACTGATAGATAAATGAAATTAAAAACAAAAGCCCACAGTAATTTTTTTGCTTTTAATTATTTGACTTTTTCTGAAATCCAAGAAGTCTAAGAAGTTTTTGTCAAGATATGTATAAATTTATAAGAAAGTGTTGATAAATTGTATCTAGTGAGACTTTAGTGGTACATACTTGCACCGAAACCATGTACCGCTGCACTCAAGAATACTTTGAAACGACTAGACCGGAAGAACAAGGAAAATGCATTTTGGTAACAACCTGGTGAAGTTTTTTGATAGCATAGAGGGTTTCTTGGTCATGCTTAAAGACATGGAATGTGTATAATAAAAATTAAACCTAAAAGTACGCATGTTGAAGATCAAAATCAGAGCCAGCTTTTAGTGCTAATATATGCTTGATTGGATGTGTATTATGTACAAAATTGCTATATTTGATTACATTTTAATATAAAACATTAGACATGTCCATGTACTACAAAAAGAAATTATTATACAATATAATACGAACGAATAATAACGAATAAAACAAAAAATACGCAGCAGTTCGGATTAATATCACAATAATCAGCAATTAATCATGACCAGCTAAGCAGCATTATACCCTCGTTCCTGAAGTAGCCAATGGAGCAGAAAAAAAGCAATATTGGGCGCCAAGCTCAATAGTAAGTTAAGTCAAGTTAATTTACATAAGGCCACTGAAGACCAGTGAAAGCTGCAGAATATTCACTAGCTCTATAAATTATCAAGATGCTTAAGTATGTGTACTAAGCGTACTGAGTATCAAAGTCTTGTTTCGGTGACATTTGAAATAGGGAATCACTTAAATAAGTTATACATGTTCACTCTGCAGTTGTTTAAAATTTTAAAATTGTTTTTTTATTAATTACTATATTTCAGTTAGTCACTTTAGTTATATTATGCTAATTCAAATACAAGATCAGATTGAATAAAACAACTTTAGAAATGAAGCCATTCCAGGAAATTTAAATATACATGAAAGTTTTGTACACTTCCTTCCCTAGTAATACATAAAAGCGCTCTTAGAAAATCTTATACAATCTGCCTAACATAACCATAACATACCTATCACTGCACGTCATGATATGCTATAAACGCTGCTCATATATTTCATTGAAAATTCCGATGGCTTTTAATAGGTCTAAGTTTTAAAAGAAGCTGAGTGAAGTAGGTCACAAGTCACATTGAAAATATCACTTTCAGTATCAAGTTGCTGTTGACATTGTACAATTATAGAATAAACTTGACGAGAGAGACGTAGATTAGATAATGCATGAAATATTTCTTTATGTATCACGGTAATTCTCTTTCTCCGTTTACCAGAATGAACAGATGATGTTTCACGTGAATGAGCCACTAACAACTAGCTATCCAAAAACACTGACTGAAGCTAAACTCTAAACCAATAATTTTTATTGTTTGGCCCCATATTTTGTTGCTGGTTATTGAGAAACATAATTTTGAGTGAAACATGATTTGCGAGTTAATCATTGTAGTTAACATAAACTGCCGCAATGTTTTTTTAATTATTAGCTTTAACTTTTTGAGGAGAACTATTTTTAAATACATTTTTTTCACGTATCGATAATTATTTGGGCAGCGTAAATCAGAAACGTCCTAGAGGGTTAGTTCTTTTGTCATTTTCTTCGTTATAAGTTAATTTACTTTCGCAAAATATTCATAAGTTACATACCTCAATATTCCTCATACCAAATCTTTTCAGTAATTACTGATATTAGCCAGCACAAGACAGATACTTCGGGAAACTTAGATTTAGGTCTCATTATAAATCTACAAAACTGAATTTAATTGTTTTCGTTCAAAATGTTATTATACCTCTACAATATCTGGCACGAACTTTCTTTAAACGCACATATCAATAGTAATCTTTAAATGTATGGCCTTAGAATCTCAATTAGGTAATTAAGTAACTTAAAATATATCTAAAGGTTCATAAATGCCCAATATTTAGCTTCATTTTCTTTAAAAATATTACTTAAATTTAAGTAAATTGCATGACTCGAAGTGTCATCCACCAAACGTTTCTAAAATTATCTAGAAACAGGGAAATAAAAAATAGTAATAGATAAAATAAAGACTAGAAACAGGGAAATAACGACGTAGTAAAATGAAAGACATATCAAGGACCTGCCTATCATAAAAGAATGTTCACGCGAACCCACCTTACGGGAATCGACATATTAATTCTCACGCTACGATAATTACGTACAGAGAAGCGCAAATTTCACAGACTTACACAGATGAAATAAACTACATTTATAAGCATCGTTCAATAAATTAGGAAAATCGTTTGAAAATTGATGTGATACATTAGAATGTGCTCGAAAGTTTTGCTTGATTCGTTCATTTATCTCGAGGTGAAGTATATTTAAACACTTATACACGAGCCGTGCCGTGTTAATATATACAGGTATCCAGTGGCAGATTTCAATGTTTGAAAAATTTTAAAAAAAACTACACCTCTAATACAAAGTAGGTTTATTTTAACTTTATAACAACAAATGCGGATTTAATTTTTTAAAAACCACGGTTTCCAAATGGCGTCCATCGAGTCTGACACACTCTTCGAGACTAGGACGCATGTTTTCAAAAACGCGTTTGCAGAGCGACTGGGGTATCCTACTGACTTCGGCTCGAATATTTTCTTTAAGTTGTGTCACAGTGCTCGGATTTGATTTGTAAACAACGGATTTTAAGTATCCCCATAAGAAAAAGTCACATGGGCTTCAATCGGGTGACCTAGGTGGCCACGGTACAGTACCGTTTCGGGATATGTTTTTTTCTGGAAATAACTGCCGCACTGCATTCATGGACACATTAGCAGTGTGAGCTGTGGCCCCGTCCTGCTGGAACCATGTGTTTTGGTTGAAGGATGGACTATTCTGTAGTTCTACTCTGAAAAAGTCATTTAACAGCTGGGCATATTTCTCCCAATTCACAATTACAGTTTGGCCACGTTGATTTTCAAAGAAATAAGGCCCTATGATTGCAGATGCAGACATGGCACACCAGACTGTTACTTTAGGCTTATGTAAAGGCTCTTGATGCATTTGTCTTGGGTTGTGGACATCCCAGTAACGAAAGTTCTGCTTATTCACATATCCTCTAATGTGAAAGTGAGCTTCGCCACTAAAGAATACGTTGCCCATCCGGGTAGCAGTACGAAATCTCAACAACATCACCTACGCGTAATTCAAAGTCAGAACTGTTTAAATCTTGAACAATTTGAATTTTATATAATCGACGAATACTGTAACCATTAATTAATCGACGGCGTACTATAGACAGAGAAAATCCACTCGAAATGTACGCCTCGACGGCAAAAGCGCGGTGCTCTCCACTCCACTGTTCCATGGCTGCTAAAAAATTCCGCACCGCTTACGCTTCTAACGACGCCCCCCGCGCCCCTCTTATGTGTTACGTTCAGAAACTATGCTTGTTCAAACTTTGAAATCTGCCACATTAAAATAGAACTTAATTAAAAAATCACACGGCAGATGTTTAATTCAACACAAAGTAATTGTTTTTCGTACTGTGGTCATCAACAATATCTGGTTTTATCTGACTGCCCGTGATAAATTGTTCACATTATAAGATCTCTCATTCATACATACTAGAACGTGCGGCAATGTTCCGATAATTCGATAGTTAGTACCATAAAAAATGTTTATTGAACATTGTTTTACAAATTATAGTGTCCTATTCTCTGAATATATACCTTTCTACATAATTGTGGTTTAAACATTAACTAGTTTGAGATGCAAAAATAATTTACAATTCGTTTTCTTATACAATTTAAATATTTTGACTTCTTTTTCATGTTATACGTTCAAGATTTTCCTAGAATTCTTTTATATATTTCGAGTTGTAAACTTCAGGAATAACTGGAATGATTTTTTTTCTCACGTTGGTGAACACAAATTAAAAACTTTGCATACTGAAATTAAAAATTCCCTATTAAAATTCAATTTTTATTATAAATAATAATAAATTATCAATGCATTAATAAATAATAGACGTTTTCACAAATAATTTATGAATTATTCATCACACAATAAAAACAAACAACAAAAAACGAAAATCAATAAACAGGTCAAGTATACCAAATAACGGTCCACGTGGGAGAGTGATCTTTTTCCTACTACATGAGAATGTATGTAATACCTAGTACGTACATTCTCTCGTCGGGACAACTGTACACACATATGTATACTTAAAGTAACGAAGGTGTAATAAAAGTGTGATAATCTCGCTCATTCATATGGGTAATAATACACGTTCCCCAGCCAATGAGTGTAACATCGTCACTTTATTGGTGACCTTTCACTTTTTCTCAGTTAGGCCGTCGTTCCAAAGATGTGTTGAGAAGCTTCACTTCATAAAGAGTCTTTAATATATACGACTGTACTTTTCGCGTGGCCTTGTCAAGCCGATGAGAACGATGCATATTCATATTTAAAGGATGTGAAAGTATTTTCTTTTGCAGAAAAGTATAGACTTCATCAAACAAAAAGCGAATAGGGTTGTGAGCAGAGTAATTAGAGACCCCAAGTATAAGCGGCAAGATGGGTTTTGTGGTATATCCAAACAAGAGTTTAGATTTAGTGTTCAGGATTCTGTGTTTAAGTGGTATTTGGATGCCATCTTCATTTAAGGGAACACGGAAGGAAATATATTATCGGGTTTATACAATTGTCTTAATGTCATGCTCGTACCTTGTATACGTAACTACCCAATTTATGGACATAGTTAAGGTACGTGTAACTTTCGTTAAAATAAAAACAAAAAAAATTTGGATGTGTGCTCTTTTGCCCTCTAGATCATGTTTCTGATAATCACGGTTTCCTCATTTTTTTTATCCAGTCACTTCCGCTAAAATACTGAAACGAAAGTCTTATTTTATCAGTCTAACATTCCTTAAGGATCTTACGAAAACTAATATTAACATTAACTTACGGCTTTCATAATATAAAAATTTATTGGTTTAAATCCCAAGCCCAATCCCAAGCCAATCATTATTAACATATAATTAATAATGTCCACATAGTTGTATGAAAAGTCCCTGGTCTGGTAGCTTTTATAAAGAACGATGGGAAAATATTTTAGACATGCAAACGCTATGTCGGGAGGAACTTAAGAATTAAAAAGGAAAAATCTGCATTTGTATATATCTATAGTTTACAATTAAGCAACAGTAACTGGTTTTAATACAAAAAAGTTTTAAAAATTTAATAAAAATGAGATGAAGTCTATAAATTAACCCGTATCAACACAACTTCTATAATAAATTTACGTTCGTACGTACATACAAAAAACAACAAATATATTTGCGCCTCAAAGGTAACTTATTACCGTTACATAAAATAATTTCGCCGATCGTAGACTCGATGAGCATATCTCCTATACAGAGAGTATACAAGCCAACACGACTGAAGCTTTGTCAATCACCAAAACAGTTTTAGCTATGGTTTATAAATTAATAATAAAATCATTGTATAATAATTATAACATAATGTTCTGTGTGTGGAACCCTCGTCATGTAAGTTTTACTCGCAATTAGCGTGTTTATATTCATAAACATAAAAACCAGTGAATTCATTAAAAAGAGGACAAATTCAACTTTTGTGATTAATGTACTTTACAATTGTATATAAACATATAGGCAGCAAAAGTGAAGTCGGAACCGGTCATGTTTAATGCGCAATTTTTGCTTCCGCTGAGTTTGTGCTAATCATGGTATATTTACTTCATTATTATAGTCAATGACAAAAACGTGAAAATAACTAAAATTTCTTGTTAAAAAAACCATTTTGTAACAAAAGATCCATTAAAACAAATAATACGGCCCTAAACAGCAAATTGTACTGTTAACCATTTAGAATTTCTCAGGACAACCAATTTATTGGTAACTATACATAAGATAATGTAACATATTCTTCCGCTTTCGCACTCGCTTTTGTTTGATACTCAGCATAATAATATCGGATGTTTTTCGCTCCGTCCTTCACTGCTCAAATTTATCTTCAAATTTCTGTATGAAGTTTGTCTCTGCATAAATTTCTGTATGAAGAAGTACTACGTTCAATTATCTTCAAGAAAATGTTAAACATGTTAAAATTATTATGGAAAACAAGAAATGTAAATACTATAATAAAAGGTGTATCACAGACATTTGGAGTTCAAGGAAAGAAGAGAAATATTTGATGTAAAAGCAGCAATGCTTCGCCAGAGTTGTCAGTTCTCTGTTGGCTATGGAATGTCAAGAAAGTAGAAGCTTTTAAGCATCAACAAAAACGTAAAAGTAACTTAGAAGAATATTTAATTTAAACTAGCAACTCGGACATTCAGGCGGACATTTTTCCTACCCCAATTCTCTACCTATATACAATTATTTTTCTAGTCTACTAGTTAAATACCCGCCGTTGCTGGATTTTATGAGAGTAGAGATTAAGGTTTGTGGGTAAAGAGTACTAATTAAATTTGAAGGAAAATCAATTAAACAGTATTGTAGCCTATGCGGAATGAAAAGTACACAGATACATACAACATATACATTGAGTTTTAGACATATGGATTAGCTGTCATCCGCAATTTTTTACACAAAATGATTTAGTTTATTTTATACTTTATAAGTGATATTTTAAAATTATTAAAATTGAGTAATGATAATAAAAATATTGTAAGTAATCCATGATTCTATAAAGAATAGGTGTCCGTAAGATTTTTATTTTTTGTAATTTTTACGGAAATTGCCGAAAACTTTTTAATTCGTAATACGTTGTATTAATGTGCAAAATTTGATGAAGGTCGATTCATTTCTTAAAAATGTGTCAAGTGCAAAACACACTTTCATATCTGTGCAGAGATAAGAATGGAATAAAAATGCATAAGACAGCAACAAAATATCTTTTGTAAAATATTAGTGGAATATGCTATTTAGGTTTATATAAATATGAAACGCGTTTTTCAAAAATTGTTGAGAGAATGTCTTCATGCATGTCAGTTTTTTGAATATCAAGCAAACATGTTTTCCCTGAGATAACTCCAAAATATAAACTAGTTTTCTGACCAAATATCTCTTAAGAAATTTGAGATTTAAAATTGTTCAATAAAAATTGTCGATACCATTTCAGTGACTCGTTTTGTAATTCAAGTTAAGTTACGAGATACTTTTAACTCGTTCAAGGGTACTTTTGAAATGAAAATATTACTTCTGAATAAGTAGACCGCTGCAAAAGAAATATGCGTGAACGAAGCTGAGGGCAAAAACTATTTTATAAAGGTTTTAGTCAGGTACTAAGATAAAAACTGCTCTGCGCTAAATTAAAAATAATTTTCCTGTTCTGTTTCGTTAACACTTAACCACGAAGTAAATAAAACAACTTGCTTATTCTTACAATGTAGGTTACGATTAATTAATGCACTTTTATTAGCTTCACTTGCTAGTGACAAGGTATGTAAAAAATATAAAAATTAAATGTTTACCCGCTCTGTTGTATCATCCATTTAAAACTTTTCAAAATTGAGCAATTTTAATGAAAATAGATTAATTTAAAACCATCGAGCTGCATGGTGATGGATGAGGGAGGTGATCATAGCAACTTCTCAATAAATAACCGTAAGCCCATAGAGCTTGGACATGTTGGACATATGTCCAACATGAAGACTATATGTCTATGTTTCGTCAAATAATGTAGCTAGTTGAATCTTATCACGGAGGAAGGAGGTGATCGTAGGAACTTCAGAATGATTACCACTGCTCGTTTTATTTATTTCATTGCTTTCAAAACCGTGTTTTTTAGTTTTTTTAATTTTTCGTTCCAGAACTTCGGCGATTTGGATAAAAACATAGACACATTTAGTGTTTTTTCTTGTATTGTTGCGGCAGTATTCAAATCCATAAGCATCGTCATCAACCAAGGAAGAATTCAACGAATCAGAGATACGCTGGATAGTAAGTGTTTTTTTATATAAATGTTATATTGAAGAGAGGGGTACATTAAATTGTTGATAATAATTACTCACCAATAATGCTGTCCCAGATTATTACTTCAAAACATTATGTTTTAAGACATAAAAATAATAAACCGCACCCTCTGGGTTTCCCCTAAATTTTACTAATAGGGTTAGATAATAGTAAAATAAATTGAAGATTAAATGGCATTTAAATAGTGTGATAATAAACAGCATCAGTCAGCATTAAATAATAGCGTATATCGATGGCACAAAGAAAAGATATTAAAAAATTTCATTTAAAAAATATAACAAAGCGGATTTTCAGCTTTTAAAATTGTAATAATTATTTTTTAAAAATTCATTTTTAACACATGTCACCAGTGAATTTACTGTATAAAATTTTAAATCACTTTTACGAATAACATATAAATTATAAAGTTAAAATCGTTCGCCATCTTGAGGAACGCTCTGTTAGAATCGAGCGACACGAATTTCACTTTGATATGTTCAGCATTTCATCACGGATCTAGTGGAAGATAACTTACAATCAAGTCGAGTTGCCTTAGTTACATATATATTTTTTGTTATCAAATTATAATGAAAGTACTCTTATTTTTACTAGTGTTTTGTGCGCCTAAATGTATTCTTTGGAAATACGTTCACAAATTAGTCCAATTTTCAAAGGTAAAATATGCACTAACGTTTCAGAGTGATTTTTAACTTGATTTGCTGCATTTAGGCTAATGATTTTAATACGAATATTTTGGGTTAATTTGCGTTGGGTTAGAATGTTTAGGTTGATTTATGTTATATTACCTTAGCTTGAATGACTTTAAGTTAGGTTTTATTTACATTCTTAACAACCACAATGTTGTTATCGTGCGTAATACTTTTTATACAGCAAATACACATATCCGCATTATGATGTTTATACCAGAGAGAAAAGCTTCTCTTTCTTCTCATTCTATTTTCTCTCCTTTTACTCAATTCGGCATAGCAGGTTTCTAAATTATATCGTTATTTATAAATGTATATTTGAAATAAGAACATTGTTACTGGAGAAAACTCCGCTACAAAAATTTAAAAAAATATACGTGATCCAAGTTGCAGGTAAAACCTAGTAATAAATACAAATGCTTCAATCAGTCTACTTTGTCTAACCTTTCGTGTTGCTTTAATAATTTATTTACTTCATGAAATAAAAACATATTTTTGTAGCTAAGTAACCATATATCACATCTTTTATCTACATAGTGTTACGAAAAATATGAAATACTTGTCATAATACTCGCAGTAAATATCGAAAATGAATAATCATATTTATTCCAATTTCAGGTGAAATTTTCACCCACGTCAGCGAGGCAAATTATAAATTGATGACTAAGTACACTGTAGTTGTGCGACTCGTCTCGAAAGTGTACATAAGTTGTGCCCAGATAAGCATTATTTCTTGGGCGATTATTCCGCTCTTTGACACTTCTGACGAAAGGAAAATGCCGTTGAGAGCGTGGTTTCCTTGGGACCTATCTGTATTATCGACGTAAATAAATCTCTATTATTTCAATCCATTTCTTAGTAACGGTTAACATTGACTTATTGCATTAAAAAAATGTATAGTTGAAAATACAACTGAAACGAAGTAAAATTGTAAATTGAAAAGGTGATTACAAGATGAGTTGTCTCATTTTTGGTCAAAATGAAAATAATATATTTGAATAGTTTTAATAAAGAATAAGAAAAGATAAATTAAATAATTACAAGATTTAATTTCTTAGCATCTACTGGGTTTGGTACTTACTGGCTTTTGGAATCATAATATTATCTTTTCTTGAATTTGAATAACAAATTTGAGCGTTTTATTATTAGATTTGCAAGATTTCTATGGTAAGAATTCACAGAGATTTTGTGGAATAGAAAGCAAGACTGGCAAAATTACTGGAAAAGATATTAAAATAATTTAAATAAAACTTTCAAAATTATACCGACCTCCATTCCGGGCACTAATTTTGATACACGTTTCGTAAAAATTAATGGTCCCAATGAAAAAGTTAAAAATACATTGAAAAGGTATTTTCGTGTTTACTTATTTTACAGTTATTTAAATTTACGATATTATTCTAACCTGTCCGACTTCACCAATATTGTTATTTAGTAATTATTATTATGTTGTGAAATAGATGATAGATATATTTGAAATTCTTATATTGAGTCCAAGAATCAAAATTAAAACTTTAATAAAAAAATCACTAATTCAGATATTTATAAGGTTTTTCATTAATTTGTTCTAAAATAATTTCTGTATTAAATATATATCAACAAAACTTTTAGAATTTATGTCACCCTGCTTATTTGACTTTCTTACCTCCTGCTTTTAAAGTTTGGAAATAAGTCAAAATTAGGAATAATTTTTAATAGTTTGGACAGCGTTATTATTATTAAAAGTTGCTCGAGGACTCAAATCAAACGAAGGTTAAAATTATGCTAATTATTCGATCGGAATTCAAATAATGCAAGTTCTTTTATATTATGTACACGCTCTGTTATTAATAAATGTATAATTTTGCATCTCTAATGTAATTTAAAACTAATTAAAAATCACGAGAAAGTCAAGGTTCCAATATTCCTTAATATCAATATTCATATATTTTCGAGTTAATAAAAAATTAAATTATGAACAAATATGTAATGAAAAAATGAAGGCACACAAAAAATCGAATCATTTAAATAATGCAAATTATTCTAAAGTTCGAATATTAGAAATATTTGGGTGCCAGATTCTGTTCTCTAATCGATTCTTTGCTATTTTATTCAATTAATATCTGCTCTCACCTAATGTGTTCATTTTGTTTATAATTTTGGTAGAAGTAGCACCAGTTCATTTTATGTCGACACGGCATTCTCAAGTAAATTAAAACCTTGTTTCTAATTAATTATATTTTAAGTTTTATCTACTACGACACTTTGCCTAATGGTATTCTAGATAATAATTGTTCAAAAACACATCATAAGCGTAAATTTAAATATTGTCCGTAGCCCAAAAAAGCTTCCTAACATATTTTTTTGTTTCCATTTCCAGCTACGTTTCATTGTACATAATTCAAGTGGTTGGTGTTTTCATAGTAACATGTTACAATGCGAGTCAGGATGTACTGATTACTTCTTTTCTGATTTTGTTTTGCGGTGAACTGGACATGCTCTCTGGTGAACTCTCTTCATTAGGTCAGGAACTTGACAATTCAGGTAATTTTGTCATTCAGTAGTGTATATGTTTAAAACTTATACAAATAATAAATAGTCTATAAATATAATAAAAAAATGGAGTTGTAAAATTCTGTACATCCAAGATTTTTGAGAACGAAATATTTACTTCAGGACTATATACAAATATGAAGAAAATTAACCGTTTTTTGAAGCTATACTTCTTTAGGCGCGTTTCGAAAAAAATGATCAGTATGAAATTTTACGAATGAAAAAATTTCACACCATGAAGTTGCTCATTACATAACAAAAAATCTGGAGGAAATCTGCGTGATTATCAGCCAAACGTTCAAACAAACAAACAAATGTACAGACGTTTGCATTTTTAATATTAGTAGGACTACATTAATTAAGTTATTCCCTAAACATATATTTAGATAGTTTATTTGACAGATGAGCGATCCAAAATTTTATTTTTCTGCTGGCTTTCTATTATCAGCCAATCATCTGCAGAGCGTTTCAAATTCGGTATGTATGAGTTGCATTATTAATTATAAATTATTACTTACAAATTTTTGAAATATTTATAATTAATAAACTAAAACAATTTTTTTTTTAAATTATTTATTTTTATCATTAATTAAAATTTTTCAGATTGTTTTAAAAAAATTAACAATTAATTATATACATTTACTTATATTGAGTACTGCGTATCCATGTAAATTTTTAAAAGAATTAAATTTAATTTTAAATTAAATTTAAAAATAAGGTCAAATTTGTTACTGCTCGGTATGAGAAAATAATAAAATTGAATTGCGATAATTTGGAAATCTGTCAGATGATTGGCTTACAGTGGAAAGTCAGCAGAAAAATAAAATGTAATTACTACATTAAATTTGATCGACTTGGACTGGAGCATGACTGTACATACAATCGGTAAAATGAAATGAATTTATTACATTTAATTTTATCGATTGTATGTACAGTCATGCTCCAGTCCTTTTATTAATTTATTTCCATTAATTATTTGCGTGTTAAATAAAGTTATTCTTGTATTATGCCAAAGATATATATCTAAAAAAAGAAGTTCACGCCGACTTAGCTACCTACAAAAAGCTTGCCACAAAGAATCTGTACTTTACAAATTTACCACTAGCCAGTTTACATTCAATAGGCCTAACAGTAGTCTTTTAATTTGTAAAGATGTCATCTTTACCAATTGCCAACCTGAAGATGTTGTCATGCAACGAAACCTAAATCGTGGTAAAGAATTTAGATAACGTAGAAACAATAGTACATCACATAGTTCCATTTAGTTGAGAAAAATCTAATTATAATTAATTAAAACAAAATTAACGACAAATATATTCAACAGTAGTCTTTATTTCCATACGTAGTACGCATATGCACTTTCCTTCTCTCTCTTTGAAACAAATTGAATTTTTGATACCAGAAAATTACCATCGATAAGCGTATTCAAAAGTCATAAGAAATCTTACCTGTTTTAATAAAGTAACTTAAAAATTGTATCTGTCTTAATAAACGTATTCAAAAGTTGTGATAAGAAACCTTCATTTTATTATGTTTATATATTCTTACTAAATATGCTGTTTCTTTTATTCTTTTTAATAAAAGAGACAGTTGTCCTTCTAGCATTTCAAGTTTGATTGGCATTTTAAGTCAAGTTACTTTTTTTAACGTCTTCAGTATGTTACTCTATTTTATTCTCATAATATCTAGTGATGAATAATGTATTAATAGTACAAATTATTTTTGTTTTTTTTTTATTATTTCTTTGACCAAAGTATAACTTCCTTAATGTATTTATCAATACATTATAAAAAAGCAACGGTTTATGAGATGAAATAAAATAACTGTCAATAAGTAGATTAAAGAAATGGAAAAAAATAAACGAATACAAAATAAAATGAGAAGTATTGAGCAGGCAATTAATGTTATCAAAACTCCATGATCGTTAATTAAAAATCGTGGATCGAACAATAGAACAAGTTAAATTGTGACAATGTCACGATTCATTTATACGTTTTTAGGCTCAATTAAATGAAACTACATAGAAACCACGTAGTATTATTTCTACTTTCTTTAAGTTATTTACCACGACCTAGGTTTCGTTGTCACAACATCTTCAGGTGGGCTGTTAGCAAAGACGTTTTTAGTCTTTTAATGAAGAAAATACAATATGATAATGACTTCTGAATTGTATATTTTCCATAAAGGTGGGCTATCTACAAAACATACGTCAATCCGTTTTGACGGTCGATTCAACACTTGTGTGAATGCTCCTTTCAGAAACTTGAATATGGAAGCTATCAAGGATCGTAAGCGAATGTTGACACATACGTGCCTTATATAAAATAATGGGGAGTCTTTTTGTTGGGTCTTTTCGTCAACATAGTTCAGAATAAAAAAAACGTTATGTAGAAAATTACATTACACAATATGCATTAAATAGATCTATTATAAACTTGTTACTAAATTAGCAATACATATTTTACTTCTATGTTAAAGTTGAAATTACTTCTATATTAAAATTAAAAAAATTAATATTTTATTTTGTTTTAATATAGTATTTTCTTGTCCCATAATTACACTTTTCAATTTCTAAGTCTAATCACTTAATTTGGATTTCGCATAATCAGTCACCTATTACTCTTTAACATCTGTTGGCCTTTTTTTCTTTAAGTTTGTCAGTCATTAATGTTTTTAGTTTCAAACAAAGTAATTTGTAAATTTACAACCAATTAGCCAAGTTCCACATTTGAAGGTATACGCTTTATTGTTAGCGAGGAGTTGCATAATTCACAAATTTTAATTATTTGTTGTAAATTTTTTTTTAAATCTACGAGTTAATATATTAGAAAGTAAAATTTGTGTTAACTTGGTGAATTAAAACAAATAATTATCATCATTTCTGATGTTTTGTTTTCTTCGGAGATCTTGACGAAATTCCTAAATGTGTGCATGTTAGCTTTTATCTATTAGGGTTACGGCTTGAAAAATAACAAAATAAAATGTACGTTTATTTCTAAAATAGAAATGAAAGAAGTGGTCCCTGCTGTATCCAATGGAGTCGCTGCTGAAAAAGAAAAGCGCCGAGACATAAACAAACGTTTCAAAAGATGCCTATTTCATGAACAAGAAATCACGAAGTAAGTTAATTATAGTTCATCGATTGTATTTAATTTTTTTTAATTTGTTACATAAAAATGCATAATTTAAAAAGAAATGCAAACTTTAGAGAAATATTCCATAATCAAAACTAAAATATTTTGTGACAGTAGTCTTTTAGATTTCAATCTATTTGCGGCTTAAACAAAGTGACGATATTTGGATACAGATTTTTAGAAGAATTTTATTTTTGAGATATTTAGTACAATTAAAACACAATTAATTAAACAAGTTACATTTATACAACATCTACTTTTATTTAACAATTTCTATGTTTATCCTAACTGAAGAAAAATGCTTAACGATTATTGGCATTTAATACCCAATTACATTTAGATTAAAAATACAATTTAAAATAGAAATTACTAATAAATTCTATGACGAATAATTATTTTTTCGTTAATTAATAGTTAGTCAAAAAATTAATGTATTCACAGAAACAACGCAATGATGTATTGCAACTTTCTCGAATTAGAGCTCTTGATTTATTGCGATGAGTACCCTGATCCTGGTGGATTTCCAAGATTCCCTAAAAGAAACTATTGTGGATTAACCTATAGTATTCATATATATAAACGTACAATTTGATTATTGAATATATTTGGAGTTAATTTTGTAGAAATTCATTATTCACAATTAAATGAAACTACGTGATGTAGTATTATTTCTACTTTCTTTAATTTCTTTAACCACGACCTAGGTTTCATTGTATTACAACATTTTCAAGTGGGATATTAGCAAAGATAGAAATTGCTAATAAATTCTATGACACTAATAAATTTCTATGAATACTTCTATGATGCTAATAATAATAAATTGCTAATAAATTCTATCCAATCTTTGCTAATATCCCACCTGAAGATGTTGTAATACAATGAAACCTAGGTCGTGGTTAAAGAAATTAAAGAAAGTAGAAATAATACTATATCACGTAGTTTCATTTAATTGTGAACGTACAATTTCTTAAGGAATGACCTGAAACGTTTCTTAGAGCACCACTAGAGAGTGCTATTGGTGTGACGAAGTTGTTGGTGATAAATAGTTAACCTTTTTAATGCGGGACAAGTATCACATGTGAAATAGTGAAATTTCCTGAGAGCACCAACCAGGAGCGGAAGAACATACCATTAATTTTATCATTATAAGAGTAATATCATTCGCATTATTAGTCATGCTAAGCACCATATAGTAATTATTTTTATGTTATGCTCCATAACGAAAGCGTTATAAACCAAAAATAATATCAAAAGGATTGTTAGTAGGATCTGTTAATAATGAATGTCGATTTCATATAAATTTTTACTGTGAAATATATTGGGTTACATTGCTATAACTTAACTAAGCCTTAGGTAAACAATAAATATAGACTAAGACACTTACAAATAACATGTAAAGACAAAAAATAGTCATAAGATTTCATTGAATAAATTTCGAGCATTGGGCTCAGTTACTCTTAAAAATTGTTGTATCTCAATAGTTCCATTTTAGTTTTTAGGTTCTAAAAGGATCGCCGACCTGAAACCTTTCGAACTGAATCCTTGTGATATTGCTACGGATCTCTCAGCGTGGCAGACGTTTCT
This sequence comes from Druceiella hillmani, assembly GCA_039881145.1. Classification (NCBI taxonomy): domain Eukaryota; kingdom Metazoa; phylum Arthropoda; class Insecta; order Lepidoptera; family Hepialidae; genus Druceiella; species Druceiella hillmani. The sequence continues at coordinate 18,412,791 of JAYKKI010000014.1, read as the reverse complement.
ACCTAATAAAAAGATTATAGACTTTAATCACAAATCTTATATGATTCTTTGACCCCAAATGATAAAAAAGGATAATATGAAAAGAAATCTTTGAGTAAATATGTCCTTTTCGGTAAAAAAACCTTCGCTCTTGATAATGTACTTTCAACACAAGGAATCTGTTGTAAAAGGATTTTAATTTGAAAAAATATGTGATACAAAAAATCAGTTAGATTGTTTTTTTTTTATTTCATTAAATTGTTTTATTGAAAATCGGTTTTCCGCCACTATTCCTCTCCAAAATCGCTGAAAATAGGAAAGTTTAAAAAAATTATTCGAAACAACTATTTTGTATTTTGAAATACGAAAAAAGTACCAGTAATTTTACAAAATAAAAAAATCAAGTTTAAAACAAAGGAGTCTGAACAAAAAACACTTCCAGACGTCTAAATTATTTAAAATTCTGCACACGTTTCAAGAACTGATGATATTACAGTAATTTTATAAAATTAAAAAAAAATTAGAATTACAAAATAAAAATAAAAGACTAAAAAAGTGAAAATAAGTTAATAGAAAATACTTTTAGAAAATACTGCATTAGAAAGCAAAAAATAATTGTCGAACCTTTTTTCTTTGTCTACTCAATAAGATATTTAATGCAAGCCATGTTTGTTAGAGTATAATATTTGAGTGTAATAGCGTAAGGCGCTTTTTCTCAAAAATAAATGTTTTGCTTCTCAAATTAATATTAATTTAATGATAATTAGATTCAAGATAGAATAGAATTCATTTTAATTAGATTTCAAGACTCAATATTTATCCTCACCTTGAAAATATAAAATAAAAAAATCCTTCTGATTTTAATCATTCTCTACTTTTCAGTGTATATATGCAGATTTTTATTTAGGTACTTATGCAATGATATCCATTTTTTTAGTATATCAACATTATTTGTAACGCATTTTCATCCTCATACATTAAATATGACATTTAAGAACTAAAAACAATATTTATCTGCGGTTTGACAGTGTAAGTGCTTTTAAATATTGTGGTTGTGAAATTTGTACTTGACTAGCTTTTCCTAGTATCTGATGATGAGGCTGGAATATGATTACTCCACAACATATAACTCCACAACATATAATATATTACTCCACAACATATAATATATAACGTAATCACTGCAAGTTTGGACTTTTATATTTATTTCAATCGAGTTTTCTGGTCCTAAATAATAACCAGAGTTTAATAATGGAGGCGGAGGAGGGTCACAGGAAATCCACAGTAACCTCTTCGAGTTTGGGCTCATTTGATTTGTCTCGATGAATAGTCTGGTTCTGGGTGATTTACAGGGTCTTATGGTAGAGACGCAGGACGGTTACAGAAACTCCGCAATGATGTAATGCAACCTCATCGAATCAGGGCTCATTTCATTAGTCTCGATGAGTACCTTAATCCTAGTGGATTTCGAGGGTCCAATGATTGAGCCGGAAAGTAGTTACAGAAACTTCATCATAACGTAATACAAACTCCTTGAGTTTGCACTCGCTTGGAATGTATAAATAAATACTCTGGTCATAAATGATTTTGATTAAGTTTGGGCTCGGTTTATTTGCTTTAATTAATGTTCCGGTCCTAGATAGTATTTAGAGTCTAATAAAAAAGATCAAAAATGGTCACGGGAACTTCTCAAAGACATAAAATAACCCCTTTCAATTTTGGAATTGTTTGATTTATCTCGATAGTCCCAGATGGCATCCAGATTTGATTTTGAATACGAAAAATAGTCTCGATGCATTTCTGGTCCTAAATTGTATCGAAGGTCTGATAATAGATATGCAATATGGTAATACATACTTTACCATAACATAGTATAACCTGCTACAGTTTGGACTCGTTCGGTTTGTTTCGGTGGTCACTGGAACTCCATAATTACAAAAAAATCCCTTCAAATCATTTGTAATATGAAATATATTACTTAATTTCTGTCTAATATATGTTAAATTACAGGACACAAAATTTAATTCTGCTTTAAAAACACATATCTTCTTTGCATGTAAGGTTTGCGCTCAACGACTGCTCAAACGTTTTATTTATTTTATATGAAAGTATCTAGTTTTATTGTAAGGTTGAGAATTATAAGCAATAAATAAAATGAGTACACATTCGCACGTATACACACACGAGTAAAACTAACAGAAGTTATAACTTCAACCTGCTGATAGGTGTTTGTACCACATGATTTCTTTTTAAATTCGTTTTACTTTAAATAGTAATAGTCCAGTAAAATTGCACTTTTTGCATGATTATTCCAATTTATTTTTTTTAAATTATTAAGAGTTAATTTAAATAATTTGCCGAATTGGCGCGGTGTTGAAGACTATGTGAAATCCGCAGATTTTTTATGACGCTGACTGTATCCAATAAACCACTACAAAAAAAATTATAATAATTATAGACAATTTATATAATTATAGACAATTTATAATAATTATAGACAATTTAGTGTTCTATAATAATAAAAATATTTACGTCCGATAAATACCTAATAAAATATTTGCAGAAAAAGTTTTTTGCAATGGTTAACGAGTTGTTGCTACTAAATTAACAATTTTACAAAATGGTGTTTAAAAAGATATGGTACTCCACAAGATTGCTATGATGTCATTGTGACGTTTGATCAGCAGTTTGTAAAATAATGTAGGAAAAGAAATTCTTATAAATTTTAAAGCACTATAATTTTTAAGCAGTAGGATGTACGGAAATAAGGCCGTGAAAGAAATGGTAAAAAATTTAAAGTTCTAATAAAAAATATTTATTTATTTCGATTATAATTTTAGAAGTTAATAAGATATTTAAATTTAAAAATTCTTGCAAAATGGTGGATTTAGCATAACCTCGCTAGTCACACCAACCTCGGAAGCTACTTGGGATGTACCCTTTAATAATATTGTGAAAGATATTGAAATAAAGAAACCATGCAAAATGAACCTATGTGCATTGTCGTATAATTTTTTTGGACTGTAAATTAAAAATAAAATCAATTATGAATTTCAGTAAACTTTAATATTTCCATTTAAATAAATATTATAAATAGTGTCATGGCTACTATGACATACTTTACATGGCCACTATTTTTAACAAGCATTTGAACCTTCCGTATCATAATGATCAAGATTGCATATTGCAATAGTCAAAATCTTGTTAGCTTTCTAGCCAACTTGCGTCAGGAAAAACGAGCGTTTATCTTAAATGATTGATAGTATTGTGAATGATATCAGTAGCGCAACCAAATCACAATTATATTCAATTTATTATATGCAATAAGTTTTGAAGAAATAAGTAGTGAAAAGCATATTTGCTACTTTAATATAATTCGATAATAAATTTAAATTGCATTTTTAACCCGTTTTTAGACAACGTTTGCCAGGAGATAAAAACTTTCGTTATCATTATTTTACAAATAATGTGATAGTGTATGGGGCAATTCCACTATGTATTTCAAAATAAAAATTCAGAATTATAACATATTATCTTATGAAACCTCCTTCCGTCGTACTATATATTTATTTCTTTTTAAACAAGGGATTGTTAAAACTTCCTAATAACCTACCAATATCTCAGTGTAATTTAAAAATAAGTAATTTATTACAATAATATTTATTACCTTAATGAGAGCAGAACAGATATTTTGAATTTGATATAAATATTATTTCAGGTGTGCTAGAGATTTCGAGGATGTATTCACCACTAGCCTTTTTGTCCAATTTTTTCTAAGTTGTCTGACAATTTGCGTCGCAGCGTTCCAAATGAGCCTGGTATGAATTTCTTATCATGTTGGTTGTGTATAAGTTAACTTTAAGATTAGTTAGAAGTTAGTTAGGCGTTTATATTCAATATTTTTAAACCCGTGATTAGTGTGATACTTTAATTACTCGCATACCTACATGTGCTTCGGTATTTCACTTTTTTGGCTTAAAATTTTGGTTTCAGCATTTATTTCATTCTAGATTTTAATTTCCGAGTCTATTTTTTCTTACAACGAAATTACTTTCAAAAATTTGCTGGGATTCAGTTGTCCGCATGTATTTATGCTACAATTGATAATTAATATCTTGACTATTGAAATAAAATTATTGAAACGAATTGAAACGGTTACAAGAAAAGTAAGGTAAGGTTCAGCCTAGTAATTTTTTTTGTGAATATTATTTTCTTGTATATTTCGCATATAGTATTAGAGTTAAAGTGAATATTGTTCACAAGTATTGGCTATTTCCTTACATCCCTACCCAATTACTATTCATTGATGTTCATTCAAACTCTATTAACAGTCTTCCAATATCACAATCTCATGAAAATAAATGAAACAAAGGATAAGTTTCACTGGAAAGTAGTTACAGCTATCACTCGCTTTCTGTAAATAATAATTATGATTATTTTATTGTTTCCAATTGCCATAAAAAATTACTTATTGAAAACTTTAAAAATTATAAATAAACGACATTAGAAATATTGGCAGTTTATGTCAATTTACTGTACTCGAAAAGTCTAAGTTGTGGCCAATGGCACTGCATCAAATAAACAAGTCAATAGTACTCTAAAAATGATTCTCAAAAGGTAATCGCTTTCTCTTCATTATAAATACTTCTTTAATAAACGTGTTTTATAACACTGTGAATAATTCCAAAAATATAATTTAATTTATAAAAATTTAAAATATAGAATTTTTTTAGTTTTAACAAATGTTTGCACGACATTTTTAGGTAATATGCAAATCAAAAAAGTAACATATTTAAATTAATGCCGTCCAATTTTACTAACTGTTCATACAACTGGCTTCAATAAGGTTATATTCTAGCTTCAGTTAAGTTTGGAAAATACTCTAAAACACTTGCAAAACATTTTCATTTCAGACGAAAGACTCCGTAAGGTTAATATCTCAATTTCTGTACATCAGTCTTATTGTGACAGAACTTCTGATGTTCTGTTACCCTGGACATGAGCTGATGTTAAAGGTATGAAAGTTGGATAATGATTTTTTTTAAACCTATACTAGGGGAAGGGGAAGGGAAAGGGGAATATTTACGGATGAGAAACCCGCATACCTTTTAAAAACATAAACAGACACCATTGACAGATAATTTTGTGAATGTACCATTGGGAAAAGAAGACCTATGTGAATTATTTAAAATATTATAAAGTAATGAAACAATATGAAAGTGACACCGATCATGAATTTTTATCCATTTGGGTCGAAATTTAAGTTGCATTTAATGATATTTGTTAATATGAAACACGCAACGGACGCTCACATGTTGAAATTTTATGGCTAGCATGATCTGGCTAGCATAGTCAGGTGAAGGCATTGAAAAAGTTTGATATAATAGAATTATAATTGTAAAAGAAATTAATTTCTCGAGACGTTTTGAGAAATGCGTCTTACAGAAGAATTGACGACGAACATCTTTTACCCGAGGCTGCCAAATAAAATTTGATTCGTTCGATAAGCCTACACTCTTCACAGTATTAGAAACTAGTATCACGGACTTGTTTATTAAAACCTGTGGTAAATTATTTCTAATTTATTTTAGAATTTAGTCTCTTGTTAGCAATAATAATAGCCTAAAGCTCTTTTACACTTATTAATAGACGCCTCTTTTGAGCCCATTGACTGATCAGTTTGGTACCTAATTTAGGGTCACAATTAATACTATTTACATAAGTTTATATAATTATATAATATGCAAATTTGCTGATATTTGACCACACTCCGTTTTGTATTTCCTTATTTCAATAAATATTGAAATAAGGGATTATAGGGAATTTAAGGGAAAATACACACCCCTTGCGGCAACTCAGTAAGCAAATAAATCTCCTCAGAACGGATATTTGATATTTTGCCTAGTTTTTGATATATTATAGAAATATTAATAGTGTAACTCGCACAAGTATATAAACTAAATAAATATGTGTTTGCAAAGAAAGTCGTATTTAATAATATTTAAATGTTAACTATAAAATCAGAAAGTTTTTATGCTTTATGCGAAATTTCAAATTTCTTCTTAAAATAATTTCGAAGAATTTTTTGGACCTTTTCAACAATTTCTTTGGAACTATCGTAAAATATTTTTTAGAGAAAAACGGCTGATGGACGCTACCTGAGCCATTTTTGACAAAACTTTCTTTTTTAATTTAAAAAGATGTGAAAGATGTAAAAGATGTGAATAAATTTACGGTTTATAGATGGTATCATGGTGAAAATTTTTGGTGAATATTAATTTCATCACTAACACTTATTATTTCTTCTAATTTATTGATTGAACGTCTGGAAGAACAAAGATTATTGGAAATTTTGATAAAAAAATGTCTTTCAAAAAACATGTTATAGATTTTTCAACTTTTCCTTAATAGGCTTTCATTTGATATCCAACGTGATAATTTGAATATAAATATTTTTCGCTTCTTCGTTCTCCATAAAATCGTCCCCCAAAATTAAAATCCAATTTTTTTGGGCATACGGGCTCTGATTAGACCACCACTTTCTTTGAATATACCAAATTTTAATTCTTAATTTCGAATAGTCGCCGAGAAAAATGTCAGTGACCAACAATAACTGACAGCAGACAATAACCCATGTAATTCCATAGGTTTAATCTTTTTCTCATTTAGTGTGAAATATTAAAAATGACACGTTTCTTCCAAACATATTTACACCTTACTGAAAAATAGGAAGTTTCACTGAAAAGAGTTTTCACTATTTTCAGTAAATCCGTCAGAAAATTTTAATCAATATTTTCTTTGACTGAGTAAACAAATTTAATATCTAATGTAAATGTGAATCAAAAAGCAAAGTTGTTTCGAATATTGCAACGTTTTTGTATTGACTTGAGTCTTGATAAGGTAATCATATTTGAGCAAAGAGAGTGTGAATGTGTCATTTTTGAGTTAAACATTTAAACAATGTACTTTAGAAAATGTTATGGGAAACAAAGTTCTGTGATCTATATGGCCTATAATTAAAGATTATTCGTTACAAACATTTTTCATATTTGATAATTTTGACTATACAGAACTTTACTTGGGAAAATCTCAGAACAAATAATTAAATTTTTGAGGTTAACACGTTAACCGTAAATAGTAATAAAAAAGTAATGATGAAATTCATTTAGTTCCGCTTTTTTGCACAAATCTGGTACGCGAAAACATGAAGAAATGTAAAAAAAACAAATAACAATGGAATAATGAAGACATTTTTTCAACTACTTTCATTAAATAAACTTGTAATATTACAGAGTGAGATAATATCCACTTCAATTTATCAAAGCACTTGGTACGACCAGGACAAGGAGTTTAAGAAGATGATGATTACCTTCATGGAGAGATGTAAGCAGCCCACTATACTCTCCGCTGGACCTATATTTCCGCTCACGCTTGAAACCTTAACTTCTGTAAGTGACACCTGAACTCAAATGCAAATATTTTACGTAATTATGTACATATAGTTTAAAAAGTCAGCGTAGTCGGAGAAAGTCATTGATCTAGGCACTTAGGTGATGAACGCTGGCAAAACTATTATATAAATAATAACACTAAGTACGGGGAAATTGTATAGAAATATCTTAGAAATATCTGTAGAAAATATATCTATATTTTGATGGATAAGCCACACTAACTGTTTTATACATGACAAGTTTTTAATTCAAAAATCGAAAAAATATTTATTGAAAAATAGTTCCATTTATTAATTTTTATTAAAATAAATGCGTCACAAGTTTTGTACCATTTTCTGTAAATAAAAATTATCCTGTACGCTATATATTTTGGATCAGCAATTTAAACAAATTAATTTGACATTGAACAAATGAAGCAATGAGCATTTTGATAACATTCGGTACTTTGTATTTGCGCACGGATGATGGTGATTTGAGCAAGCTAGACAACCCGTGATGGTTGTCTAGCTTGCTCAAATCTTTGGTAACTGGTTTCACTATAATACAGGTTAATTATTTAGGTACGTGCATTCTAGGTTGGTTCTTTGATGTAATTATGTTATAATTGTGTGGCTTTATGTCTATTTATTTGGAAATTTCTGAATTTATTCCCATTTATTTTATTTTGGTCAAATTATTTGATAGCGTAGATAAAATGCTTAAGTTGATTGATGGCAGAGTCAGTTTGAAATTTTGTTTAGCTACATTTTATTTCAATGTTTTGGTACTTGTCACATGTAACATAGTCAAAGTTCCTTTAAATTTTACTTGGCTAGATTTAAGACTCGTTTAAGTACTGATTTATCAAAATTTCTTTTATTTTATGTAGTTATAGCTTTTTACTGATTTTATCTCGAGGCCTTTTCTAGTAGATTTACGCAAAGAATCTTTTTCACATAGGCGTCTTTCTGCGCAAAATATTACGAAGCTCAGAAAAATATCTATATATATATATATATATATATATATATATATATATATATATATATATATATATATAAATTATAGTCTTTATTTTATATATAAATATTCAGCTTTCGTATGTTTGTGCTCTCAAAACTCAAAATATAGTCGGTCGATTAATTTGAAATTTGAATTGGCATAACGTTGCAAATGAATACGCGCCTATTTTTATATGCATCAATATCTCTTCAAAAAGGGGCCATTTTCTTGTAATCTTCTTCGCTTTACTCAATGATATTTTATTAGACTCATAAACAATTATATTTTTTTTACTGAGCCTCTAGAATTAAGATTTGACATGCCAAAAAAGGGAAACGCTATTCGAATCAAAAAAGTTATGATATATTCAAAAACTTTTTTAGTGAGTGTAGTTGGAAGTGCTCTGAGAACATTTTATTTTAACGTGTCCTAATATATATTTCTGAGACTATAATATATCAAAACGATCTTGAGGATTTAAACTTTTCCATGTATTTACAATTTTAGGATTAAAATATTTTTCTAGTGTTCAAACATAAGTACAACTTTGCCAATAATTTCAAGTTGACTAGGTCGGGGATCTTTTCATTCCTGGCTATAATTATTTTAGCAAATACTATTATTTTTGACAATATCATGCCACTAGGAACCTATTTTCCATCAAAGAACCTATTTTAATCCATATCTTGCCGATATTGCTCTATATTATCGTATATCTTCTGGGGCTATATTTCCGTTATAATCCCGACGACACACCTCGGTAAAATGATGCCCCCCAGGATAATTTGTTTTATTTTCTACTGCTATTAGTTTATGGATTTATTTGGTAAATATGATTTTAAAAGAAAGGAGGAAAAACATAATTTAAATATCTCGTATTTTAGTAAAAATTGTTTTGTTTAACGAGCCATATTATTATTCATTTGTCACTTTGTAGATATTTTATTTACATTAATAAAATGTCTGTATATCATTAGCTTTATATCAATATTTAATTATTGTCATTTTAATGATTAACGAGATATACATTTCTTCCTCATTTACGTATTTCTATTTTGGCGCACGCGCGTTTTCGCAGACTACGTACGTTAGGAGCATATTGGCGCACGACCTGGGACTATTAGGTAAAATAAAGTTTTGACACAAACTTGCATTCGATTACCCGCGTGTATTCGGAAATGGAATTTATTTCTTTCGTTTCTTCCCAGTTGATCGATGTTTGTATGTTCACAGTCCGTTGACATACAAACATCGATATCGTTATGCGTTTTTGGTATACTTGTTTTACCGGTGAAAAAGGAAGAAAGTTATTCATTAACATATCAACCATCTGTAGTACCCCGCCCACCTTCGAACATAGGCCACTGTTCTCGACACGCAATCACAGAACCCCAAATGAGATCAAACTGTATTGTCCAAGAAATGTTAGATGACAATGAACCTGTTAGAGTCAAGGCGAGTAGAAGAATAGGTAGATCAGCGGAAAGAAAGACTGAAAGTCTTACAAGTTGAATCGAGAAAAATAAAAGCAGCACATCATCTCAATGATGCCAAGAATAATTAAACCAACAGCTTCATATAGCCAAAATTGCTTTTTCATACGAACCTGATATTCTTTACCATATCTCATGTTAATTCGTGCAAATCGTAAAAAATAGGCTAAGTTGTTCCGCAATACAAAGCAATGAAATTTAAAAGAGAAACCCCGGGAATATGCTGCGTGAACGGAAAAGTGAAGCTGAAGTGAAGTGAACTTGAGTAGCTATAAATACCACTGAAAAATTTGATAAATGGAATTACTAGTAATTTGAAATATTTCCTCAAAAAGTCATAATTTCATGATTTTCCTGGTTTCAGAAGACTTATTTGACGCTAACCTTGCAGCGGAATATTTTAGAGCGACATTTATAATTCCGAGACAAATTTACCACAGATTTTGCCCTTTGCTTCCTTTTCCTAGCAGTAACCATGAACTTCCTTGAATTTATTTTGTAAGGTATGAAAATGACCAATTGTTTGCATGCTACCAAATCTCTATTGGAATCAAAATGCATATTGTTGAACCGCTGCAAAAAATGTTCCATGAAAACAATAATTTAACTCGGATGTTCAAAAACGTGACCGATCTCATACCACCATGCGACCATAGCATTGTTACTCATAATGATCAAATATAAGCCAGTAGCACGTCAGATCATATAAAGCGCTTACAATTGATGAGGTAACAATTGTCATGGTGCGAGAAGAATTATATCCTCGCGATATCGTCTTGCCGAGCAGAAATGAGCAGTTACAAAGATTTGCTGAGACTCACAGATGCTAGGATCCATTGCGAGATCCAATTATGTTCCATACGGTCAAGAGAGTAATCATTTCAACATTAAAATTATAAAACCACACACATTGATAAAAACACAGGTAAAAAGGTTTGTTAAATGAATTATTATTCCTTTCAGATTAATAGAAAAATAAAATGCCAACAGATCTTCCATCACTACATCGTTGATATGTGCAGAAAAATAGAGTCGAAACGACTACTATTGATTAGCTTTGATCAGAAGAAACTGAAATCAGAAAAGAACGTACGTTTAAGAGATGCAATAAGTGATCATGGTGATATAAAAAACATAACAAAGATCACCATATTGCTTGCCATAAATGCTGGAAGTCTGCGATTCGTATACGAATATACGCAGGGCGGTATTACCTATGTTCAGATATATGATCTTCCTGATCTTTTCATTACATTTACATGTAATCCAGTATGGGATGATATAAAAGAGTTACGAGAGTACTTGCACAACAAATTCTTACTGATCACCACGACATAATGGCATGCGTTTTCAAACAAAACCTAAAAACGTTAATTAATTTCATGACTTCACTACACGTTTTCAAAGAAACCCAATCAAGAGGATTGCCACATGCACACATTCTAATATGGTTCACTGTAAAGAGAATGCCAAATGAAATCGATAAAGTAATATCTGGCAAATTACCAGATCCCACAATTGACAATAAGTTGGTTGAAGTTGTGACCAAGAACGTGATACACGGAGTATATGGAGCAATCAATACAAATTTAACCTGTATTATCTGTGGGAAATGCTCTGACGGCATAATTGAGAGTTGTTAAAAGACATAATCACTGGCAATGATGGTTACTCACTATATCCACGAAGAAGTACGAGGATGATGGAGAAGCAATCATTTGAAAGTTAGAGGAAAAAACATTAAAGTCAATAATCGTTGGATTTTTCATTTTTATCGAAAACTTTTAAAGCACTTGTCAACGTTAAGCATTGCGATTCTATGAAATCCATAAAATACAGTTGTAAATACGTTAAGAAAGGTAATATGATGTGTTTGGAGTTCCAACAAGAAGTAATTTAGATTAAATCTATCAATATTAAATTGTCAGATATATCAGCACCAATGACACTTTATATATGGATTCCTAATCCAACTGACGTTTATCTTGCTATCCACCTTCAAAACAGATAAAGTGTTTATTTTAAGTAACAAAACATACTGGTCAGAGCAACAAATCCACCAAACACAGCATTAGTAGCGTTTTTCTTCTGTTATATTGAACAAGTGAATATGCAGACATCCCAATTTATTGCACTTGACATGCAATACAAAAGAATTTTGTAAAAAAGAAGAGAGGTGAAACAGTAGATGGACAACCTGAAATATTTTTATAAAATGCTTACGGAAGAATATACAGTGCACGTCCAAATAATGCTGAATTCTTTTATTTACGGTTACTTCTGATTAGTGTTTGTGGTCCAACTTCAATTACGAACTGTGGATGGAATAGCACAATATATGCATAGGAGTGTATGTAAAGCACTAAATTCGCTGAAAAAAACTTTCATTTTAAAAACGTACGCTTTTCGCAACTATTCGTCACAACCAGTACGATTGTGAAAGAAATACAAAGACTAGATGACCAAAAATGTTCTGTACAAAATGCGTTTAGAAACAAAAAATCATGGATTTCGTGTCACAAAAGAAATGTACAAAGAAGGGCTAATCTTTATTAGCCCTGTATTGTCTATATTTTTGCCTCACAATGTGCGGCAAGTTGTTGGCACCGAAACTCCTCCAGAACAAAAAATACCATTTGATACCATCATACAATCTATGGCAAATTAATCCAATTGATTATACTTTTTGGATGCTTCAGGTGAAACTGGAAAAACGTTATTAATTTCCTTGATCCTGGCTTAAATTCTTTTCAATGGCTACATTGTGTCACCTCTTCCTTCTTCGTACATTGTTGGTACATTGATGACAGGAGGGAGAACAGAGCATTCAGTTCTTATACTCTCACTAAACATGCAATTTACAGAAAACTCAACATGTAATATTTCAAAAATATCTGAAATGGGAAAGATTCTTCAGGCGAGCAAAATTATTGTATGGGATAACTGTACCATGGCTCACAAGAAGTCAATGGAAGCATTAGACTATACATTGACAGACTTACGAAATAATCAAGTTCCGTTTGGTGGAGTATTAATATTACTATCCAGTGAGTTCAGGCAAATGCTTTCAATTATACTTCGCTCAATATCAGCTGGTGAATTGCAAGCTTGCTCGAAATATTCAAGTTTTTGGAGTAAATTTAAAAAAACTACAACAAACCTATCCAACAGGTGATATATTTTCAAGTCTATTATTCTAGGTCGGTAACGGCACTGTATTTACAAATCCAGAAACAAGAAAAACAAGCTTCCCGTTTAATTTCTGCAACATTCACTAATCTGTGTATAATTCAAAAGAAGAAATAGTAAATAAGGTTTTTCATGGTATCGAAACAAAATATCGAAGTTACACATGGTTGAGCGGAATAGCCATTCTAACGGCGTGTACAATGCGAACAACATCATCCTAAAAATAATTCCAGGTGAAACAGACACATACAAATCCATTGACTCTATGATGAACCAAGGTGAAGTAGTTAATTTTCAATGGAAATGTTTAATTCAGTCGATGTTCTCGGATTACCATCACATATCCTAAACTTGAAAATAGGAACTATTATTAAATTACTCCGAAGTATCAATCATCCATAGCTATGTCGTGGCATATGATTAATAGTTACGTGAATAATTTAATTGAAACACCAATTCTGATTGGACCTCATAAAGGTGAAGACGTATTATTTCCATGAATACCACTCATCCCGACCGACATGACGTTCGAGGTCAAACGACTCAATTCCCAAAATGCTTTGAATTTACTGTGACTTTCAATAAAGCACAAGGCTAATCTTGGCGTGTGTGCGGTTTGGAAACGATTGATTCCCTCATGGCAATTATACATCGAATGCTTCAGAGTCGGTAAACCATCAGATCTTTATATTTATAAAGAAAATAGACGAACAAAAAATGTAGTCAATCCCTAGGGATTTACAACACAATAAAAAAAATTCTCTTTACAATAAAAAAAATTTTCTCTGAAAACTGTATTTTTCCTTCCTTCCTTCATTCTACATAGTTACCAATACGCAAGGCAAGGTATTGAATTGAATGATATATGTTCGCTAGAATGCTTTTATTTACTTTTCCTTTCATTTAATATCGGACTGAGCCACAGGGAAGCGTGGCCGGGATTAGCTAATAATTCATGTTGATGCCCGAAATAAAAAGACGAATCTTATGTGTGGAAAAATATATCAAAGTTTATAAAAATATAATTAGTTAGTGGTTGAATTTTTATTGAATTTTTATATTAAGGTATATGACTAACCTGTACAATGACGATATTTCGTATTTTTATCATTCTTTTGTTCACCACGTTCGAGAAAGAAAAAAATACATATCCAAAAACCAACATCATATAATTTTATACTAATCGTATGCAGCCAGTCGGGCCGCTTGTTACGTCATTTAGAGACGTTGTATATTGAATATATTTGGAATATATTTACAAAAGATGTGTGTTCTATTTTTTGAGTCTACCGTAACGTCACGTACACTGACTGGTTGCTTCTTTATTTGCGGTCCCGTGAATCACGGGTATTGGAAATTAGAGTTTATTTATCAAGTTACAATATTTTTTTAATTATACTCCGTTACTCTCGAAAAAACTTCTGCATTTAAATATTATGTTCATTAGACGTGTTCAATTTTGAATCGATAATAATTAATATAATGTGATAAAGAAACAGATCATAATTGAAGAATAAAAATATATAAAGTAAAGAAAACAGAATAACATGAAATAAAAATAATTATATAAATTCAAATGAATATATTCGGATATTTTGTGTAACGAGACAGTTTAAAAGGTTTAGAACTAGAACTAGGCTCAATTTAGAGCAGGGCTGTAAACAGTCTAGTCAGGGTACAAGAACTGGAATTAGATAGTATTTACAAGCTGGCACAATATATTTAGAACAAAGATAGACATATGACATAATTTTATGGAATATGAATTTTTTAAAAATAAAAATGGCTTCTAGCTCAGCTTTATTTTATTTTGACACCACACCCTACACTAAAAACGTAATAATGATATTTGCCTTGCATCCCGCACTGAAGCTGTGTGAAAATAACGTCTAATTGTATAATTATATATATGTGTATATGTATACAATATATATATATATATATATATATATATATATATGTGTGTGTGTGTAACTTATGTTTTAGCTAGTGATAAGTTAAATTTACAAAGTAGTAACATAATGAGGCTATTGTCATAAAATAGGGTAAAATAACTGAATAATCCATGAGAAACCGGCGAACACTTTTATTTCTTGAAAGCTTATAATTACGACTAATTTCTTGTCAAGTTAGTAATGTTACTGTCAACTGAATAACACTATTAAAGTGTTTGCTTGGAAAGCCACACGTATTGCAATTTAAGGTGACGTTGTTTCGAACGTAGTTGAATTGCATTGTTTTGTGTAAAATAATTTCCAATGACGGTTAACAATGTTACAACTCGTCCATCGCCTTATATCGCCTTATATGATAAAATATATAACATATTTAAAGAAAACCGACTTTAAAAATAGGTATTAAGAAGTAAAAAATAATTAAATACAAAAACCCATAACAGGTCCCAACTTATTGGCAATAGCTAAGTTATTTATTTTTAAAATCGGTCCCGGTACTGTCGATCAACTAACTAATTGATTTTCTTGAGTAAAATATTAAAATTTTCATTAAAATCCTAAAATACCCGTTAAATTTGCTTTCATTCTTTATTAATTCTTTGTAGATTATTTTGAATTTCCTTCCTAATCTCATTTTTTTTCTAAGCTGAATGTAAAGCCTTCATTTGTAGCTTTAGTACATGGTTCCAATAGGTTGACGTTCCAATAGGTTGTCAATTACAGTTGCTGCCAATTCAAATTGTGAAAACTACATTATAACAAACTCTTAGTCGCTCAAGCAAAAAATCTGTTTTATCCACAATCGATAGCAATGCTTCACAATACTTACATAAGAAGACATGGTCGTGCAAAAGTAACTTGTTTACAGTTCGTTGTACAATAAATGACTAGCCCGGGCATCGCTCACTCGAAATGACATGGATACGACCCGGTCCTGGCATGGTGAAACGTGAATCACCTTTACATGATTAACCTCTACCATGAAAAACATAATGATTTTTATAGCAGATATTGAACAAGCGTCCAAGATGCCAATATTTCAAATTTCAGTAAAATCCAAACAACGGTTTTTCCGTGATCCAATATTCTTATCACTATTTTAATATATTTACAGATAAGTTATAAGCAATAACATAGCTAAAATTGCAATATTCTTTTTTCAGATTCTCCATTCTTCTTATTCTTATTATCTTGTGCTGCAATACTTGCATTCGGACGAATAAAATGTTGAAAATGGGTTCAAATTCCAGAACAAATGGCACAACGATTGAAAATCTGACATTAATATCTATTCATCAAATTTGCACGTAAAAAAATTGCACGTAAAGCCAAAACCATTATTTTTTATTAGACTTCAAGTAAATCTGTCAACGTAAATCTTAATAGGTTCGAAGAAGAAACTAAAAACGATGAATATGACATTACACCTGGTTGGCCAAAACCAAAATTGAAAAGAGTATGATTTTGGCTATATATATTTTACTTTCTTACGATAATGCCGCTAAAATCTAAATATATTTTTCTTTAAATTTTTCAGTTACTTCTACTGATATGACTTTGTTGATTTCTAAATAAGAACTAATGACACGTTAACTGAATATGGACATTAACTTTTATCAATTTGTATTTCACAACTTTATTAAATATTATCAATTTGCACAGAAATCTGTTTTTTTATTTAATAATAATTTCACATATTTCCTTTTTACCCATTTTTACGAGCACGCTTTTATGAAATTAAATTAGATATTTCATATTTTAAAATCTAAACCTTTGCTAACTAATGATATTATATTCCACCAACACTTATCTACAAGGTTTCAGATTTTTAATTCTTCCCCTCTTCTGATGCATGTTTCATCGAAAACCATGAATTTTGTTATGGGACTAAATAATTTCTAGGCTAAAAATCAAGATGAACTTGTTTTAAATAATTTTTTTACTGTAAAATGGGCTTATACAGGAAGAAACGCTAGCAGACAGTATGCAAAAAGAGTTAAAATTATATTTAGAGTTATGAAATTAAAAATATACCCAAGTAATGGTGCATAATCTTGAATATTTTCATATAATTGACAAATTAGTACATTATTATCGTATACAAATAGACATATTTTCATGAAATTATTATCATTTATAGGACTGAAAGAAAAATTCGTTCGAATTGTGATTTAAAAGTTTGTTTTCTCTATTGTTTTCCAACCCAGTTTAAAAACGGAATTAAATCTGGTATTATTAATATTCAAGGATAAATCTCCGAAAAACAACATGCGGTATTCATTCGCGCTACAAATTTAATGGAATACCAAAATAACTCTTCGAACCATGATGTGTAATGTTACATGTTTAATGAAATGTTGACAAAATATTACGCATGTCAATTTTTTACATACCAATATCCCGTTAAGTTTAACGTTCAGTTGAACAGACCCTGACAATATTTCCTCCCCTATAATTAACAGGCTGGGACCATTGAAGTCCCGACATTTGATGGCTTATTTTGAATAATATTAGTTAAGTATACACTAATACTTACACAAGAAAATGCATGGAAACTTCATCTGTTGTCAAAAATTATTTCTAACGGACAAACATTATGAAAGTAGTAGGACGTAACTACATACACTATATTTTCCTGCCTTGTACTGATATTAGTAGTTTTAGTCTAATCTGTAGTCATTAAAGGCACTAAGATTTTTAGATCTCAAGATGTATGTTCATTATCTAGTAACTGTGCCCAGTATGTAGCATCCAGTAACTTCTAATACTGAAATTACAAAGGGAACTAATTTATAAATATTGATAAACGGTTAACATTTAAAATAAATGTAGGGAATAAGGCAAGTTTATAATGAATACAAACATCATGGAAAATTATTATAAGCAGAAGAAAACCGTCAATGATATTTTCAGCCCTCACGAGTTGCACACTTAAGTTTCTACCACTCCCTCCTCTCAAATATCACTTCAGGCTACGTTCATTTGATCCATATTTGTCCAAAGAAAAAGTTTCTTGTGCAGTTTAACATATAAGTGTTGTCATTTATTGACGTACATACGTACATTTAAGATGCATTTGGTGACGAAAGACTTTTTCGTCAACGTTATACTAATGCAAATAATTTTTAAAAATATTAGATTTGCAGACCTGATAGAACCAATTGCAATGAAATGAACGCTGAATGGTTAGTTCCAGCTAGACTCTGTATTTTTTTAAAAATACAATCCAGATTGGTTTATAACTTTTTAAGTAACGTGTGTAAACACAAAACTGACAAACGTATAAACGGATAATAATTCCAAAAACCATATTTTTGTAATATTACTTTTATTATGTTCTTCTAAACAATTTTTGATAAATACCTTTAATATACAGACAGGTTAATTGCAACATTTTGTTGTCTATATAGACAATACAGTACATAACAATAAAATTAATACAAGGTAATACTAAACTTACCGAAGTAATTAAACTACAAATGCTGACAACTAATTCAAACTTTGAACAAATTGATGAAACAAAGTAAACATATATCAAATAAATACAACACGGAAATATTTCATGTGCCGTAGACGACCAACAGCGATATTTGCCTTCATGCTTCTGCTCGCATTCTAATCTCTTGCTTATTTACATACCATTCCCACACCTGCATACTTTGCCATGCCCTTTCAAGAATACCGGGTTGGAAAATTTCATTGCGTAATTTAAAATGTAAGTAAAGCTATCTATTTCTTCGTGAAATAAAAACTAAATGGCATTTCAAAATAGGGATTATGTTAGGAGTAAATATTTCTTATGTGATGTGTATTCAGTTATATAAACAGACAAAAATTATGAAAGCGAGACTTTACTTTTATTATGTGTCACTAAATAAACACTTACTCAATAAATTAGAAAGATGTCAAAACCTGTGTATTCGATACATCTTCTGCTTTAAAAATGTAAATGGTTCAAGATTCATAATCAACATAACTTCCATCTTCTATGTTTTATGTAAAATATCCATTACATTTTCATGACTTAAATCTACATTCCAATACCTGTCATTCCACGACCTCGAACTACGATGAAAAATCAATGATACCCTCCTAATCCACAGAATGGAATTTTATGGAGAATTATTTACCGTATATTCTACTCGATTGTGTAAAGTACTAAGTACAAATAAGCAAAGTGCTCCCCTGCTCTCTGCATTTAAAAGACGTCTAAAATACATTATTTATCATAATCAGATACTAATCCTTTCTATTATAACCTCTCTTCTTCATTCGTTTCTAGTGAACATTAATTTACACTAATGAGTACCTACGAGTCCGAAGTTAAAGCCAATCTTCTTGCGATAACATCCAAATCCATGGGTATTAATGGCATAAATATTAATGCTCATAAACCGATAATAGATATTATGGCTTTGGTCATCGCTGATATTTTAAATAACTCTTTGGCTACTGCTGTTTTGCTTTTGGAATGGAAATAAGCCTATGTTGCGTACAGTGAACCAAAAAAAATATTACCTACGCAACCCAAGAATTTTTGGCCTATATCTATCCTACCGCTTCTATCCAAAGTCTTTGAACGTATTTTTCATGGTCAACTCGTTACTTTCTTCAATGCTCGTAAGTCTAAATCCACTTCAATCTGGCTTTAAAGCTGTTCACAACACCTCAACTGCCCCTGTTAAGGTAACTGATGATATACGATTGACTATGGATAATACACAAGTCACTTTTCTTGTGCTTCTTGACTTCAGTGGTACGTTCAACTCTGTTGACTTCGATATTCTTTTTACCCGCTTGAAATTTCTTAATATATTCCAACATTCACTTGAATGGTTTAGGTCATATCTCCGTGGACGCAGGAAATGTGTTAAGTCGTCAGATACGTATTCTGGGTGGGCTGATCTTACAGCTGGTGTACCTCAAAGTGGAATTCTACCTACTCTCCTTTTTTCAGTATTTATTGATGATGTTGTTATGAATATTAGTAACAATTATCATCTCTATGCTGATGACTTACAAATCTATGCGCCTTCGGACCTCCATATTTTATCAAAAACCATCGACATCCTTAATCGGGATCTCACCTCAATTGGTCACTGGGCTCATGAAATGGGTCTTAACCTAAGCCAGGATTAACACAAGCCAGTCTCAAGCTATCATTATTGGTAGTCAAAGACTAATTTCTAAAGTAAATCTACTTAGTTTTCCAAAATTAGTGCTAAATAGTACTATAATACCATGTACATCAATTGTTAAAAACTCAGGCCTACTAATCGATCAAAATCTTAGTTGTAAAATAAATGATGTTAGTCGTTGTGTTCTAACAGGATACACTCTTTGAAAAGTCTTCAAAATTGTCTACCAACTAAAACAAAAATCTACTTTTGTCCAATACTCCTTCCACCCCTAATTTATGAAGGAGATGTGTGCTATCCTGTTATTAATGATGAATATTTGCACAAGTTACTACGTCTTCAAAATCTATGTATCCGGTACATCTTTGGGCTCAGAAAATATGATCATATTTCTGAAAACAGGTCACTTCTCAAATAGCTGAAGATCCGTGATCGACGCCAACTTCAGATACTTATACTTCTTTTTAACATATTAAAAATCCTCAGAGTCCAAATCATCTTACTGGCAAACTTAAAGAATTGTCTGCTCATGGCCTTGGGCTACCATCTGAAAGTTCACTCACCCTACTTATTCCTAAACATACCTTTACCTCTTACGAAAAATCCTTCACTGTCCAAGCAGCAAAAATTTGGAATCACCTGGATCCTGACACCCGAAAAATCACGTTCCTAAATATTTTCAAAGATCAAGTGAAAAAGTTCTGCCTCTCTTGAATTCTTTTCCTTTGTGCCCTTATCCTTTCCTGTCTTTCCCATCCCATCCCAAATTATGTCAATAGTTTGTATTAATTATACTTTTTTTCTACTCCTGTATGTAATTTTCATTGTAAAATCTTTTACAATCCACCAACTAAATTTCAACACCAATTGTTATGATTGACTGAAAGAGATTGCTGATGTAGTAATAAGTCCGCCATATGCACTGTGCGTAAAAGTTGATAAATAAATGAATAAATATAACCCAGCCTTATCCCTCCCTACTCCTAAAGTACCGTTTTGCTTTGGTTTTTATTTGTCTTATGTTATTACCACACTTTATTTCATATTTTACATTGTAAGCAGAATTAATTAATGTTTAAAAATCAATTACAGTCTGCCACAGCACTTAATTTTCTCATCTAATTTATTGTGGATGGG
The DNA here is from genome assembly GCA_039881145.1 of Druceiella hillmani. Taxonomy (NCBI): domain Eukaryota; kingdom Metazoa; phylum Arthropoda; class Insecta; order Lepidoptera; family Hepialidae; genus Druceiella; species Druceiella hillmani. The sequence continues at coordinate 18,391,468 of JAYKKI010000014.1, read as the reverse complement.
TGTAAGTGATTGCTCTTTTAGTAGTGTCGCTTTATGCTTAGTTTTCTAACCTTGCAGAAAACTAAATAATTTAATAAAATAATTCACTGTCTTTTAAACATCTACAATACGTAGACAGGCCAACTCTACGGCAGGCCAAATCAATGGAAGGCATGTTCGACTAATACTCTTTATTTTCAAAAATCAAAGTTAATCTTTACTACTCTTAACATTTAAAAAAGTGGTATTATCGAAGTGATCATATCATTAAGTCATTAATATAATAATTGTTAATAATCTTCAGTGTTAGAGTCTATTTCTTATTATTAATTAAATTAAACTAAATTTTTCATTTAATTTAGAAACAATCTTCGAAAGAATAAACGTTCCCAACTAGGAAAAAATATTCTGTAGTGTTTTTTATCTTATGAGCGCTGTATAAAATTTTAATGTTTAGATCCACTGACATTGCATTGACAACATAACTAAAAATTGACATTTTAGTGTTTCTTAATCTATTGTTTTTTTTTCTGTAATTTTGTGATTATTATTGTGGTCCTAAAAGTTTGAAATATTATTCTACAATTTCGATATATTACTAACTTTCCTGTATAATATTGATCAAAAATTCAGTAAATGTATATATATATATATATGTGTGTGTGTGTGTGTGTATATATATATTTAAAATTTCCTCTGATTAGCTGAAAATCTGAGGAATGTAATTGTGAATTTGTTGAAGGTGTACAATCTATTGCAATATAAGTCAATAGTTTTTTTTTTGCTTTACACTGAAAGTTTTGCTTTACACTGAAGTAATTCTTCAAGAAAAAGTGACTCTTCAAGAAAAATATTCTTAAATGCGCATGTTTAACTTTTAATCAGAAAAAGTGTAGATAGTAATGAAAAGTTTTATATTAAAGATTTTCAAAATAGATTGAACGTTCGTTGTTCAAGTTTGTGATTAAATATAAATTTAAGTCCTTAAAGTGATTTAAGATCAACATTAAACAAACAATGCTCAATATTAGATTCGTTATGTAAATCACGTGACAACTGTTCGTCGAATAGGTATAAATGTATTTTTGGAAAGGGAATCAACGATAGACAATGACAAATTATATCACAGTATAAACTATTTATATCAGACAGGGGTCAATTTGTTTAATTGAAATGTTTCTTGTCTTTATTAAAGTTAAGGTTCGACATTAATTTATTGTAATTAAAATGCATATAAAAGCAGAAATCGGTAAACTTTTCCATGTTGTTGTCAACCTATAACTCGTTAGATTTTCTAATATTCTTTATTACTTATCAAAATCAATATTCAGTATTTTGCGTAGAGTAACATATTCCTGAAAAATTTCTCCTAATAAGGCCAACTTAACATAAATTAATAAACACGTAATGAAATCTCTTACACTATACAGACAAATAATCTGTACCGATAACTATGCAATGTGAAACTTGTATGTACAGTACTGTTTTGTCCATGTCTTTAAGCCATATTATATGAAATCTGTATCTCTTAGTGATAAATATTTATTTTATTTAAGAAAAAAAGGATCAATGTTAGCGATTTATATATCCGATATAATTCTTATAATAACCAATAAGAATTATATAGACATTTCAAAATGGCTTATAATTTATCACGACAGTATTTCTTTTGCAATTCCAATGTGATAAATATGTTAAATTGTTTTCAAATTCGCTATAAGTATATTATATAAATAATAATTTTCTGCCTCGCTGATACCTAAAATTTTTAATAAAAACAGTTATTTGTAAGTAGACTACATAACACAAACATTTTTGCTGTATCTAAAAATTATAATCTATCACGACAGTATTTCTTTCGCAATTCCAATGTTGCGGTAAATATGTTAAATTGTTCTCAAATCCGCTATCAATACGTTATATAATTAATAATTTTCTGCCTCGCTGATACCTAAATTTTTATAAAGAACAGATATTTATTAGTAGACTACATAACCCTGAGACATTTTTGCTGTATCTGATAATTATATGAGAGTAGATTTAAAATTTATCGTTAAATTAAATCTGTTAGAATTTTTATAAATCTATAATTAAATAAATATAATTTAGTATCTGCTTTTTCATGACACATATTTACATTAAGTCTTACAAAAAATCAATATTAACGAAACATTTAATGAAATACTTAATATAATTTTACGCCAGAAAGCAAACTTACCATGTGCTAATAGTGAATTTGAAGCTAATGTGAAAGTACAGTTATATGCTCAACCAGTTACATACTCGAACTCATCAGTGCAAACTAATAATCATTGTGTATATTATAGTTAATCGTCATTCAATATGGTGTTCAAAATAGCATAGTATGAATATGAAGAGCGTAGAATCTGAAAATAATATTATTTAGTCTTGATTTTTATTATAAATTATTACGTTCAATTAATAGGAATCTGTTTCTATGACATTGGTGATACTTTTTCTTACTGTTTTTTTTGTTGATTTTAACAAAAACGACTTAAATATTTGCTATTCTTTTATTACAAAAACGTGAGTTAATTAACTATCAATGTAAATTATTTCAAAACACTCCAAATTGCCGCATGAACAAAAGGATGTTAGTAGCATAGAGTAAAAAATAAATGTTTTTTTTCTAAGTAAGAAGACTATAGTAACACCTATATGCTGATTTCGGATGTATGCAGAACAATATTTATAACAGGGGGTAGTCAGAGTTTTCGTTTTTTCATAGCTTTTTTTAACATGGTCTATGTTTAATTAATTTTTGACAAAAAATTTTTTTATCATGTATCGAAACTTAAGTTAGTAAAAAAACCTGACAAACAATCAATATCATGATATGTGGAGTCAGCTTAATATAGTTGAATGGAACGTAATAAAACTAGAGTCTATTTCAATGTCACGAAAAAAATATAAAAATGAATTGAGGGGTCATATTTTTAATTCATGCGGTATTTTGGGGATCCACTTTTTAAGATACTGGAACTTGTTGGACTTGAAAGATTGCTTCATTGAAAAAGCAATAGAAAAAGAAAAAACTAGGTATACTATCCGAAAGTACTCCGCAAAACAGACTATACACTGAAAATATATAACACCATCTCTTAATCATTAATGCATATTTTTTCAGGTTAGGCTAGCTCTTTTCTCTCGTTATTAAAAAGGAAAATATTCATGAAAATCTGGTTCAACCGGTATGGGAGCATCATCAGCTGCTGCAATCAAAACCTATTATGTTCTTTTTCCACGTATCACAAAATTGTATAACATGTTGTCTGCTTATATATTGCGGGACACAAAGGCACTTAAAAAAATATCCCCAGATATAATCGATTCTGACTGCAGCTATTTACATATATTGAGTTTATTGAAGAAAAATAGTGACATGTATGTTCGTTGCCATTTTCGACTAAAACTATTTATTATATAAAAATGATAGTTGTAAAAACAACTATAATTCTATTTTGAAAAGAAATAAACACTTAAGGAAGGTAAGGTTTGCAATGTTAAAAGAAGCATATGGCCAACTGTTATTTTATCAGGACGTTTGGTTTTTTTCATGACAAGGACCAGTTTTTTATTTTTCTTAAATATAAACAATTTAAATATAATTTGCAAAGTAAAAAGTAAAATATGTCCACCTGTAATTTAATAGGACGATTGGATCTTTTCATGACAAAGATCATCATTTTATTTAAACAAAATAAATAAACAGAAATCCAAGTCTACAACGCTAAAAGTTGAACAGGTCCAGCTGCAATTTTTATTTTTAATAAAAATAAACACACAAAGAAGTGAAGGTCTGCAATGTTAAAAATATTGGGCTCACCTGTAATTTCTGTAGGACATTTGGATCTTTCCATGAGGTGGATAACTATTTTTGCTTTTAAAAATAATAAACACTTGCAGAAGACAAGGTCTACAATGTTAAAAATGAGAATATGTCCAGCTCTAACGTAAACAAGATGTTTTAATTTTTTCATGAGGAGAATCCAAATTTTTATTTAAATAAAATACACACTTACAGAAGTCAAGGTTTGCAATGTTAAAGGGAGAATATGTCCAGCTGTAACTTTAATAGGACGTTTGGATCTTTCCATGACAAGGATCAGCATTTTTTTGAATTCCATATCTTCATCGTACCAAGGAGTTAGATAAGCGGCTTGGTATATAAGTTCACTCTGGAACAGATTTTATTTTACTTACACAACCACTATGTTAATATATTATAATAAAACTGGCCTACCAAATAGTATTAATCGGAATACTAATAAAATTGAATTCCATAATTTCTAATCCGGAGGATTTCATATTTTTTCAACCTCCATCAGAAAAATTAGTGGAAAGGGCACATTGAACCATAATTTGAAACTATGTTTCTCAAATTATGAATTGTCATCAAAATCTCAATTTTATTTTAAAATATCTATCTACTCCATTTAATACTAGGCGATAAAAAACACTTTCATTTTACATGTATGGGAAGTATAATATAATTTTTTATAATTGTGTCTTGATAATAACCTACACGGACGGACATATATGACCAAATTATTACAAGACCCTGAAAAAATTTATCTTGTTTCTTTTTTTATATGTAGATAATATGCATTACATTCAAACGAGGTGAATTACTTAAATTACAAAGATGCGACAATAAAATTTACAGAAAATTTACAACTATCCGAAAGTTTAACACCGAATGCCGTATGCCATTACATGACTTGTGCCATTTAAGGAAAATAGAAAAATTTATGGCTCACATTCGTCAATAATTTACTTAATGAAGATGGCACATATGATGGCCTTATGAAAAATCTTGGCTCTAAAGAATTTTTATATACATGAAAGAATAAAAAGTAACCACGATAATAAACAAAAATAATGTTCATACCACTACATAAAAAAAACATCCTGAATTAAAATTACTACACACCAATCTTCTGTTCAAATAAAATATCATTGCCTGTCCTGAACAAACGAGACAAAATTATGCTGGAATTTTGGACTCCAGAGGAACAAGCAATATTTACAAGGGTAAAATTTCAATGTTTCCAAATTATACAAGGAACCTGTCCCTTATTCACATAATTTGCCTTACAGAATTATAATGTGAGCTACTCGGCATACCTTATATTGGCAAGGTGTTCTTTGTCTTAATTTCTATACGAATTATAAAGTAAGATTTTCTTTTAATTGTTTCATATTAGGTAATTCTTGTTATTATTTTAATGTCATGTTTAAAAAGACACGATTTAATTTCGAAATCTTTAAAAAATAAAAGGAAATTACACAATGCATGTTGTCGCTTAGAAGCATAATGTGATATTGAATCGCGTTGGAAAATTAATTTAAATTCATTTATAAAATATTAAACATATTACGAAAAAAAATTTATCGACTTAGCTTGATTTTCACTTAAGATCTAATACAGTTAAGATGAGAGTAGATCTTATCAATCCATGATATTATGCTTAATCTTTGCTAATATAGAATCTTTGCTAATATCCCACCTGAAGATGTAATACAACGAAACCTAGGTTGTGGTAAAGAAATTAAAGAAAGTAGAAATAATACTACATCACGTAGTTTCATTTAATTGTGAATAATGAATTTCTACAAAATTAATATTATATAGTATTCAATATTATGATTAAATTAAAAAAATTATTAAAATCTTAAATATTTGCTGTACATTCATTATTTTTTAAATTTTATTTTTAAAACTTAGTAAAGCAAATTTAAAACTTACGTGAGTATATAAAATATATCTATGTATTTTGAACGAATTACTTTCTCATCCTTTTGGTTTTTAATAAAGCAGTTAAAAATATTTCCCTACTTGAATGATATTTTTTTTAATATCATTTGTTTTAAATTACGTTAAAATAAAATGTTTGTTAAAACATAAATGTTTGTTAGGTCTTTATATCCTAGGCCAACTAAGCGAATCATTGGTGATTAGTACATGACGCAAGCTATGTATCAAGCATATATTTTCCGTTCCATTTTTTTTAAATATATTTAGAAATTCTTTGAAAAGTCACTGTTCCAAAGTCATCCTGAAAATTAACAGTAAGGAAATTTAAAAACCGGAAATATTGTTCGTGATGTATATACGTATAAATTAAATAATTATCACCTATATATTATCTGACGCATATTTTTTTTAAATACATCTCAGTCGTTGAAATCGAAATTACAACTAACCTTGGTACAGGCGAAAAAATTATAATGAGGAATTTAGAATATAAGGAGGTGATTTACAATAATTATGAGGAATTTAAATCAGGTAAACTTAAATTCCTAATTTTAAAAAAATATGTTATACTTTTTATAATATTTTTTCATCATTTTTTATTATATCCATCATCATTATATATATCATAACCATCATCATTATGTATATCATTATTTTTTTTTTTTCACGTTTGTGTAATAGCTGTAGACACAAAGATGCGACACGTACCACGCGCGCTCGATATGATCTCATGTTTCGATATTACTTACAATAATTACACAAGTTTTGCGTGCACTTGGGTAGTTAATTTTTAAAGTTTTTCATGTTATATATTTAATTCTTTGGAACGTCTATTAATTTACGATTATCATCAAAAAGATATATCATATTTTATATATCATATCAATTATAGGCAATTTATATATATAATACGCCCGTAATAAACAAAGCATTATGGAATAGTCTTACAATTTAATGAATTAAGTAGTTTACATTTTAATTTTTTACTAAGTTTCGTCAAAAACGTTAAAATTGTTGTTCAATGCGTCTGCCCCAGTTGACTACATAAGAAATTACTCGTCTGGTTGAGTTATAGTTTTAAATTTGATCAAAAAACTTCCAAACATTTACTAAGAAAAAGTGAGAGTTAAGTGTCTTTTATTATGTTTTTTTTATTATAATTATAACTAATCATAATTGATGAATGCTATGTTGCTGATTTCAAACAAGAAATGTAGTTATACAAGAAAAACTTGGTTATTCTTAAATAAAAAGGGTAAGCGAAGAAATTTAGCCAATAATAATTTATTGAATGGAATAAAATGTTTATGCGCACCTTTAGCATTACTTCATTGCCAGGGTAACAGAACAAGAACAGTTCTCCTAATATAGTAAACAAGTAGACAGTGTTTGAAGCAAATTCCATAGATAATGGCGTCTGGAAATTAGAAAATTGTAATAAAGATATTTCGAATTCATTTACAATAAATTGATATTTAGAAATTTATAATAAAGTATTATAAATTTTAAAACTACTGAGAATGAACGAATGAACGAATAATGATGAAAGAATGAGTCTCATTGCCCAAAGTAAGTAACACAAAATTATTCTAATTTCAAACATTTTCATGTGTTCTTTAAACATCTCCACCTTAAAATTATTATGGTAGGTTAGTGTTACATTTCTATACTTTTACGAAACATAAAAAATTTTAATCCATAAACATGACATGAAAAATGTATTAACGAGAATTGTACTTTCATGACCCATCATAAACTCTTACAGAATAGTATAAAAATATACTTTCTTTCATTCCGTAATCAAACCACAGGACTTTTTCTATTAATAAAAAATATACGGATAAAGAAATTAGCTCTCACACTTAAGTAAACTCACACTAAAGTTTCGTAAACCAGAGAAACTTCATTCAAAATATCCATTCATTAGCTTATTTGTCTTTAGTTTGGCGAACATTTTTCTGACTACTTGCATATACATATGTGTATATATATATATATATATATATATATATATATATATATATATATACGTATATATTTATATATATATATATGTATATATATATATATATATATATATATATATATATATATATATATATATATATATGTATGTTCTTAACATGGTAGTGAAATTCAACCTTCCTTTTTAAACATTTATCAGATTGGATCTTAACTATGAGAAATAAATTATAAGATTATGGCATGAATCATTGAAAACATTTATTAAATCGTATTCATCAATTTAAGACTTGTATCGAAATATTGCTCACCACGCTGAGTTGGAAAGCAGTGACGCAAATAACTATGCAGCTTACCAGAAACTGGATAAATATCACTCCACCAAACAGACTCTCGACTTCTTTTATATAACTGAAAAAATATTTTTTATATTTTATACAAATGAAATCGACAGCAAATGTAAATCCTAGTGACTTATATAAAAATGTACAACTGGCTTAAAGTATTAATTCTGTAGTTCTTCATAAGCAACAACAGTTATTTTGTTTGTTGAAAGGACCAATTGGGCTTTCGCCGATAAGTCGAATAAAGCGAAATCGATTATTTTGCCTCGACGAAATAAACGATTTACGCTTTTTATAAAGTTAAATAATGTTATTTAAACAACTATACATTAAGATACTGTATCTACGTTGTATAATTATAAGTATTAAATCGTCGTGAATTGATTGCGAATGGTTAGTGGCTTGTTTATTTCTGTATAAATATTTTATAAAACCATTTAATATCTTGGCAATGAATAAATTTATCTTGTAACCGCTTAGGAACTCACGTGTGATGTCTTACTTTTAAACAACTTGCATCTTTTAAGAATTTTCTTACAGTTTTTGCTATTCTGAACCCATTACGCCATAATTTTGCTATTAGACGTATAGAAAGCTATCAAAAATAAATTTAACTTCTCTTCACAAAGGTGAGCAATATTTTAAATATTTAAAAATACATTCAGATGTATCTACTGTACAAAACAATACTGTTACAAAATTTCAATTATGTATGATACTTGGTTTCACAATACATCGTTAGGGAATCTATTCCTTACCAATAGATATATCCTTTGAAACAAACGGTTGTATAAAATTACCTTTATTCATTCCCTACGTAAAAGTATATAAATAAACCAGTATCAACCAATATATTTGATACCATATAATAGCTCATTTCATTACTTTACTGCTATATATGAATTTATTTCGTCATGTCAAAAGTACATGAAAATTCTGCGTACTACACTACAATTACGTCGTTCCGCTTTTAGTAACGTGGGAACACATAAAACCATATTTCAGATATATTTTGGATAACTTACTCTATTATTTCTTTTTGATGCAATATACAACGCCTTAACTGCGTTTTTATATCTTCTGCCTTTGGCGTTGCTTCACCGTGGCTATTACGAGCAACAGTATTTATTTCTCCAATTTTCTTCCCTAATAACAAAATATGTATTAAAGATGATTTTTCATTTGGGTGGAAATATCCAATATCTTGACTTTAATACAAGTATTATTACCTGTTTCTTGTTTATTTAAGCCCAAAGTTGATATATCGGAATAAAGTACGTCTAACTGTCCGCAAATTAGTATCATAATTGAACACATCAAAGCATCCAGAGAACAATTGTATGAACCTATAATTGCAATGCTGACTACTTGGAAAACGTACAGAGTGACGAACCTGGAAAATTTAAAATATCACAAAGAACACTTAGTGCATTCAATAGTACAATCACGTGGAATATTTTGAGTCAAACTAGTATATAATTACTAATATTATATTGATATATAAAATGTATAAACGGCATTTTTATAAAAATTGATGAAAAGTAATAAAATATTCATAAAAATATGTTATTGTCAGGGTTCTGTACTTCAAACTGAAAAAACAAACCCTTATAAGACCCCTCACGTGTCTATCTATCAGCCCGTTTGTCACAGTCGATTTTCTCAGAAAGTGTGCAACGTAGAATTTTAAATATTCGACATAGTAATATATCTTATCAACACACGTATTTTGCACTGGCTACTTTTTAAAAATATTCGCATAAGGTTTAAGGAGACGTTAAGAAAAATACAAAATTTTTTTTACTTGTATGTTAAGAGTATATTTAGCCACATACTCCAAAAATAAGCAAAATAGGACGGTTCGAACCAATTCTGAACTACAAAACCAAAAATTATGAAAAAAAGACAAGATCGATAAAATCTGAAGAGTAAAGAAAACTAAAACGAGTGTCCTATATCTTATACTTTTGAAATATATTCCATATTTCACACACTTTAAAAATTAGTAGGTTATATATTCCTTTGTAAAAAAATTATTATTTTTAATTAGTTTAATAGAAATACATATACCCTTAAATATTTACAACCATTGTAGTACGTATTCTACTTACAATTAACAGATATTTTTATGTTGGGCAGGATAGTATTTTGAGTCGAAACTAAAACATATTTATTATTTTTGACGACGTTTTATATATTATCATATATATTTAAAAAAAATTCAAACATACAATATTTTTAAACATTTCCATAAAACTAATATTTTTCTTTAATTTCATGATTCCTTATAAAGTTTCTATACGTTAATTACTGAAATATTGCAAAATACTTTTATTTATGTATCAAAAGCGTAAAACTATAATATTATTGAAGTCGTATGTTAGGATCCTCCTCCGGTTTGTTACTTGTTTCGTGGCGTATTTTTTTACTTTAGAAAGGGAAGACATAGTAACATAAATATAAATTTTAATGAAAATTCCTATTAAAGTTTCTTTCTTCGAAGAATGAATGCATGAAAGTTTAAATAAAGCCCAGGGCATCATTACACCTTAACTGGGCGAAAAGAATAAAGTATGACAGTCTGTAATAAAAGGCGGTACCCTCAGCCTTATAACTTACTTACCATGTTCCTCGAAAAAAAGGCAGAGAAAAACGGACGAAATTACCATTATGTCGCTTCCAATTCAGAAGTAGAAGGCATAATGACAAGCCCAAAGAGTTTTGCTACGATGCCCCCTCTTTTTCAGAGAGAAAAGGTTGTCATTTACGTTTAACCCTTTCAATATTAAGACATATTGAGTTACAACTTACGTGGATCGAACGCTCCTGTCCCATGGGAACCAAGCTCTCAATGGTAATTCGTCAGACTTGTCATAGAGCGGGAAAGTGCCCCAGAGTAGAATGGTGCAGAGTGCTGAAGACAGTAGAAGCTTGCCACATACGCTGCTGATGGTCATTACCTTCAGCAGATGCTTACTGCTTTCCTTGCTGACGTGGGAGAAAGCGGGCTCTAAGAATCATAAAATTACATCAATTTATTGACTTCAAGGCTGTTTACTTACTTAATCTTAGCACAGTTCCTTGTTTAATTAGTGTGGTGTAATAGATACTGTAAAAACTTAGCTGCTTGGATTCTACCTGATAAGATTAATATTTGTTGCGAATGTAAATATTTTCAGGCTTCATTGTATTAGAATTTTGCCTCTTAGTTAGGTTTATTTTATATTGTACACATTTTCTGGGTCCTATCCTTCAAAAAGAAATAAATAAATGCCATTTTTAAATAACTTTCGTGTCCACCTACCTACCCATCTTTCATAGTCGTTTTCTCAGAAAATTTAAATTTCTTAGCAAAAAATACTGACTCGTATATATAGATATAACTCAAAAATATGTACATTAAAATTTTAAAGTGAATGAATAAAATATTCTATATTCTGATTTCTTGTATAGCGTGGTCGATATCAATTAAAAGAGCAAGTTATTAATATTCCAAAACTCTTTTAATAAAATTACAAAATGTTTTAAAAATTTCATGTAAGCTGACTTTTTTATGGAGTTCTAAAAAATAGATAAATAAAAGAAATATGGTAACAAAATAAAGTAAAATTTCATTGAAAAAATACGCCACTTCTATGTCGCAAATGCTAAAGTAAAAATTATGAAAATAGAACGTTACTATAATTTTGCCCAAATTATACTGGAAAACTATTGAAGTCACTCTAAATTTTGTATTATTTGAGATATTGACTATATTTCTCTATTTTATGGGAGAAATAGTACTTATTAAAATGACGAACAAAATATTCATTAAAAAAATCGACAAGAATGGTATCGAACAATTCGAAATTATAATACCTGAAATTATAATACCGAAATTATAATTCGGGCTTCGAAAACTAAATAGTATTAAAATCAAAGTGAATATTTTTAACAAACACTCATTATTATCATTTTGTTTATACACACGTAACTGTTATACATTTATAGATGTATTTCCTGAAACTACAAGAAGCAATTTTTCTTTAGATGCAGTGTTGGCAATTACTTTTAATACGAAATTTTCTGGTTGTCAATCTATTTTTACTAACCATCTAACTTATCCACAATTCGTTGTATCCTCTGCCTTCTGATAATCACATTCATTGCTTTAACCGCTGCTGCAAAATTAGTCATTGCAAGTAGTGATGTCTCTATATTTTTCTCCAAATCACCAAAATTCTGAAAAGTAAATGTAAAATCTATAACAAAAACAGAACAAAGCAGGCTTAAATGGCTTGGCATGAATTATTTTTGGATGAACATCAACTTTAATTTTTCCCTTTTCTATAAAACATTACATTCAGAGATTTTATTGAAAAACTCATGATAGGATATTAATAACTGAACGGGGTATACTGTACTGTGTGACTGACGCTTAAAAATATTTGGTACTTTTTAGACTTATACTGTGGTCGTTAAATGACTGAAAACTTTTTGCCAAGATTTTATATCTTTTTATAAGTGCCAAGAATCATCTGCCGTTATTTATGTATTTTCATATCTTTAAAAGAAGCGTCATTATTTCCATATTATATATCATGGTCTTCAAAAGGTTTTTTAAAGATAACTATTTAGTTTTTCAATGGAATTTTCTTCAAAAAAAAATATCTAGTTTTTGCTAAAATACTATTTTTACACACGCATTTCCATACCTTTCATGGGTTACATTCAAAAGTTGTCTAAATTTAAAACCATACTCTAATAATTCCCTACTTCTTTAAAGGAATTACCCTTAAAATTTCAATTGAAGTTTAAGGAGTATACCGCCATAAACTCTTATCATGTCACCACAATTCCTAAATTTCACGATTTTTTTATATAATCAACTACCATCATTTAAAAAAGAGTGATTTCATAGTTAACTGACATACAAAGATTTTTGGACGGTTACGATCTTTTCTTTCTCTCCTATTGTCGAAAAAGAATATAGAAGTGTCAGAATTGTCTTGTTTTAGAGCATATTGAAATAATTTTGGATTTATTATCAAAGATTAAATAATTCTTTCGTGCCTAGAAAGGAAAAAAATGAATGAATTCAATTATATGTCGGTCCACTGGCACAGCCATTTTTCTTTGAAACGTTAGAATTAAAAACTTAAAATTCGACATATTTCAAAATTGCAATAAAGGGTAAATTGCATATATTTAAATAGTTAATCCTTAAATTCACCCATATTTGAATTTTAGTGTTTGACTAATAAAGCAGTTTATTTTTTATAAGGTGACTTGAAAGAGGACTTCGTATTGGTTTCAAAACAATTTTGTTTAGAATTTTATGTGGGACAATTACAAAATTAATATTAAGATTGTCCAGAAATAATATGAGGTGTAGATAAAAGGAATATTTTTACCAAAATGGTCAATGTATAATTACATAAACTATTATCCACGAATAATAAATTCTGAAACGTTCGTTCCAAAGGCAACCCATGTATTATTTGGAAATAAAATTTTTGCCCCAAGAGACTGTAATAATTGAAAAGTACATTTACCACAAATATATCCATAAATTCTGTTAGTAAATAGAGTATCACGGTGCCCGTGTAAAAAAATACTGTATATACTCCATATAAATTAGCCCTCCAAGTTCCCACATAGGAAGGAGGCATCCAGATTCCACACATAGTCAATATTCCCAACGTAAAATTGAGACTCGTTTTCGTATATATAATTTTCGTCATTATCGCTGTATTCAATTAATAAGTAGGAGCGTCTATCGTTGCTGAACAACGTGGGAAATGCAAATGATTATTTTAGAAATTTCCACAGTATTTATTGCCAAATTAATTAGGGGCTACTTTGAACAGTCGTAATGAAAATAAGGATGATTACTGAAATTTTTGACATAATATTGAAGTGTTTTTGGTGGTTAATGTGGTGGATCTTCAATAAGAAGGGATTACACTGTAAACTATTTTTCTTTACTTTGATTTTTTTCCTTTTAGTTTCTACAAATTTGTGGAAACGGCTTCAGATCTCATTTTTCCAAGTTTCCTTCGTAACAAATGTGTATCTATACGTATACATGTAGATAACTTATTGAAAATAATTTGATGAGATTGAAGTGAAATATTGCTATAACTGTTTTCTCATAATTTTAATGAAACTGCTATTATTTTGTTACATTATTTTTTTCTTATATACGCTAAATTTTCAAAATTGACAACCAAACTATAGAAGTAAAAGTTCTACAAGACTTTTCTTTTGTTTCATTAAACGTAATTACAAAAATGACATGTAGTAAAAGAAGTTAGACATCTAAGAGTAATAATAAAATTTTACATGATCATTACTCCAGAATTATGTTTACAACCGTCGAGTTTATAACTTAAACAATTCAACTACAACAACAATGGACGATAATGAGGTATTTGACTAATTTTATTTATTTCATAAATTACAATTTCAAGGCAAAGGCTGACAAGAAGTGAAAAATATTTGAGACGCTTTACATATTGACTGAGTCATAAAATGTTAAACTTAACGTTTAGAAAAAGACGGTAATACTGAATTGTGACGTCATTTATCGTTATGCACATTGTATACTACAAGAGAAAATGAGACATTTATACATACCTGCTTTACTCCTATCATTTCTGTTAAAAATTCACAACTTGCTTACGTTTTAAACAATTTTTAAAACTTTTTAAACGCTGATTTTTAAGTTGGTTTTTGGGAATAAAATAAGAAATTTAGGGAGTAATCTTATTTTAACTACGAACCCAATTATTTTAACTACGAATAAGTAATTTAACATCATTGTTTGCTAATTTCGTATATTTTATTTTGGCGCAAAATGTACAACCTTCAAATTTTGTCGCGAACGACAACGTTTTTGCTTTCTTAAAAATATTTTTATCGATAGCTCCAAAAACTGACTGGCAGAATACGTTATAAAACCTCCTTTCTCAGCGTTTTGTCTGACAATACAAAAGAAATTTTACATCAGATCTCTTATAGTATTATATATAATTAATGATATCTTTGCAAGCATTACAAATAAAGTTAATCTTGAACATAAACTTTTCTGTAAAAAAAACGGATTGTAACATTAACTAAAATTGGTGCGTATAAGGAATGCCGAGAGGGTTGACAATATACGACGAATTTAAATTTTTAAGGGAAGCAATTGGAAAGACTTGCTGGAAAGTTCGGGCTTATTTTAAAAGTTGACAAAAGTTTCTATTATACCATAAATCAATTGTTATTGCAAAACTAATTTTCTTATGTTTTGGATGATAATTCAAATGTCGAAATTAAGATTTGATATGGCGATTGATGTAATTAATAAAATCAAGATTTGTTGTTAAAAATTTTTTTTAAACAATTTTAAATAAAGTTGTACGTACGTAAATTTAATTTTGCATGCATACATAATTAGACATACGTAAATTTTATTTTGCAATAAATAAATTCTGCAAATTAATGCAAAAGTCTTATTAACATGCAGAAATATTTTTAAAAATAAACTTTCATTTTCTTTCATTCATTGCGTGTAAAGGGACAGAAAATGGTTAATACTTAAAAATAAAATTTGTATTATGCTTGTCATTTTTATTTTCCGCTTAGTGAAGTGTTAACCTACGAAATAAAATACCATATGCTCTCTGTTTTTGCATTTTTTTAACCAAAGATTTAAAAAATATAAGAAAATTCCAAATACCAGTATTTGATCACAAGTTTTAAATTAAATCTCATTTGGATTAATTAACTCGCATGAACGATTTTAGGAGACATAAGCGACTATAGAACTGTACTTTGGGTGCACTTGGCTAATTTTTTTAAATATTTTCGTACATTTATTATAATAATCTGAAAGAATTATAAAACTATAATGCAAACTATCACGACTCAGTGAAAAAAATATATGGAATATTAACAACATTCAGGGTGCAATTTTATAACGAGCGATCGCATTTTCTTTTCTAAT
The DNA here is from genome assembly GCA_039881145.1 of Druceiella hillmani. NCBI lineage: Eukaryota > Metazoa > Arthropoda > Insecta > Lepidoptera > Hepialidae > Druceiella > Druceiella hillmani. The sequence goes on along the minus strand of JAYKKI010000014.1, from coordinate 18,375,432 downwards.
TAAAAACTTAAAAAAATTATTGTTTCCTATTTTTTTACTAAACTGTACTTCGAAGTAATTAGTATTTTCGATATATGAGTGTATTATTTTACCACATGGCATTTATGTCTCTTAAACTAATGTTTCCTATAATTAGATGTTTGTTATAATACAAAGTCGTGAGAAAATTCGATTAAATAACGTAAACTTTCGAGGCGGGTCCATGAAAATGTAAGTACTATTGGGAGTTGATAATTATATGTGTTATAATTTCTTACGTAGACAATTAAAGGCTAATTTTAGTACTTTGTGAGTTTTTGTGTAAAAGTACTTAGTGAGTACTTAGTGATTGTTTGTGTAAGTATTTGTATAAATCTTAAAAAAATATTCTTTCGTTTCCAAAAACATATTTATGTGATTTAATGTCGACTGAACTCGACCGGAACCGCGAGTTTTTCACTTATTTAAAGGTATTCTTATAATGGCTAGAAATGGATTTTTGTAATTTTGTTATTTTAGAGTGTTCGACTTACGTTTTTGAGAATCCTTATGAGAAATTCTATATGCCACTTTAGTATTTAGTTGCTTTACTTAAAATAGTTTTCCCTTGTATTTTCGATGCCTCGCTTTTAGGAGTTCTAGTTTCAAACAAGATCCGTCGACCCGTCCGCGACAGATCAGATCTTAGTTGACAAACAATCCACAATTAAATGCAACTACGTGATGTAGTATTATTTCTACTTTCTTTAAGTTCTTTACCGCGACCTAGATTTCGTTGTATTACAACATCTTCAGGTGGGCTATTAGCAAAGATAAAAATATTAGTTAACAGCCGACCTGTAGATGTTGTAGTACAACGAAACCTAGGTCGTGGTAAAGAAATTAAAGAAAGTAGAAATAATACTACATCATGTAGTTTCATTTAATTGTGAATAATGAATTTCTACAAAATTAACGCCAAATATATTCAATATTCGACAAATAATATTTAAAAAAAAACAGTTTTAACATACCTCTCCCCACATATAACTTAAGGGTGAATTTTTTTCATGCATCATTTTTTTTTGCATAATTATATCGGGTATGTTTTTAAAATTTAATTGAAATTGCGTTTACCATTTTCCATCTTTAAGCCCTGCTCACAAAATTTAAAGTTTATAATGACGCGTAGTAGTCCGTTCTTTCCATGGAAAAATCTAAAAATAAATTATTTAATATTAATTGCTTAACGAATAAAATTATTTCGGTTATTTTATTTCAACAAATTCTAGATTTTCTCAATTCTTTATAAATCTCTAAACTTTTTAATAAGAGGATTATTTTAATTTACACCACATTTGTTTTTTGGGACTCTCGACTTCATCTTAAACCTACTATTAAATTTAGGATAATTATTTTCACTTTTTCGTTTAATTTTTCTCTGAAAATTACTGTACATACTTGTTTTCATTATAGTCCAAGAAATTTCTTATCAAATGTAGACGGTTGTTTCCAATTTTCTACATTTCATTTCAATAAACACCATTACATCAAATCAGATTAGACCGCAAGATATTAATTAACTGTTAGCCAAGGAAAGAAATTTTAATATCTGTTTTTTTTTAATTTTATGATTATCTTGAAATTAATAATTTTGATTTTATGATTATTTAGAAATGAAGAACTTATAAATTTTAATTCTTTATCATATGAGAACTGTTGTGATTTTTTAATTTACCAAAAAGTTATTGCTTTTCCGGGAAAATAAAGTACTTTATGTTCACCTTTATGATAAAGTTCTCATTTATGCATAATTGGAAGATTACCAATTGACTAGTTGAGGCGTAGAAACAAGGCAAATAAACTAATAAGCACATTGTCGTATTTACAGTAATAGTGAGAATGTTAGAAAATGAGGCAGCGTCAGTTTTGTTACGATTTTATTTTGTCTTCTATTATACAATGTTTTTACTACATTTATGTAAATTTCACATATTGGTTTATTTACTCTATTAACTTCAAAACCTTTGCATAGATTTTTAATGAATCAATCAAATTTAGTATTGGGGTCTAAATTTGAGAATAGTTTTCTTTGTCAATTAAATTCATTTATGATACTTGATACTACGCATATAACAATATAAATATGGGTACCTAACCTACAGTAGGAAAAAATGTAATATTGGAGAATCTCCAACAGAAGGCCTTGGCCCACCCTAGGCTGTCGTGCCAAGTATGATGATGATGATGATGAATATATAATCGACTTTTAACCGACTTCAGAAAAGAAAAAGAACCCCACATTCCCCTCAAAAACATTTATTAACTTTTGCACTACTTTATTTACTTATATATTTACAGGCACTTTCTTAGTCAAGTAAAAAGTGAAAGCAAGTTACTATAATTTAGATGAAATAAAAACAATTTTGGTGAAAAAAAATGATAATCAGGACTAATAAATAATTCGAAGATTATCTTATACAGTTTTTTAGGTGATTTTGGTCTTTGAAACATCGACTTGTCCTGAAACTGGAGTTGAAGACCGGAGAGGATATTTTTGTTAAGCGGATAATGATGAGCGATTGTGATTTTCATCGGTTTTTACGAACTGTATTCCACTTGTTTCTGATTCTGGAAGTCTATATTACAAACGAGCAGATGAAATTGACCTAAGAGAAAGTGTCGCAAGGTATCTTTTTAGTCAAAGTGAACATTTTTACAAAATCGTTATTTATAAAAGATTTATCCGCTGAAAAAGTCATAGAATATGGATCCACTGAATTTCATAATTTGGCGGCGTACACTAAGAAGGAATTATTATAATCCTTATGAACGACGTCTGGCAACACAACGAGGTCTGGAAACAGGCGTAAATTTTTCGTATCTAAACCCAGCTGATTTACGAACTTATCTTCCTAGGTACGTAAATATAACACCAACGTAAAAAGACTTTTGTGTATTATATACTTGTACTATTTACTATCTTTGATCCACTGAAAAAGTGAAAATATGATAGTGCCATTTAAAAATAATGTTCTACAAAAATATTTGATCTTTATTTTTTTTTAAATTTGACTAGAGGTAATCAGCATATTAATGGTTTATATGGTATTAGTATTGATACTAATAGTTGGTAGTTAGTATTGATTTCGTTTCCTATGCTCACCCATGAAAGATTGCATTAGTTAAAGTAATACATTTCCAGTTTTTGAAAATGAAAATAAAGTATCTATGATATAAATCACTTAGCTTTGCATAGTTTTCATTTACTGAATCTGCAGCAAATGAAACAAGAAATAAAATATCCTAACGATCTATCTGATACACCATTTTTTCCCCTAAAAAAATTGATATTATCGACTACCAGTAAATGTATTTAATGCTTTGCTATATGGTACTTATGCTACTTTAAGTATATTTCAGCACAAGTAAAATTTAATGGACTTTTCGATATTTTCGAGCATAATACCTAAATATAAAATAGTTAAAAATTAAAAATAATCTTTCAACCAGTGATTATACATTAATTATATATGTTACTTTCTAATATAGCGGATTTAAAGTGTGACTCCGCGTAATACTCACACGAGGTTAACAAGGAAAGATGTAGAGAAAAATAAAGGATAAGTGTAAAAAGAGATATTTATGTGAAAGCCAAGAAATCGCGTTATCTTTTGATACATACTTTCAAAATGACTGTTTTTTTGCAACGTTTAAACAAGTCAAGATAAAAAAATTGAAGTCGCAGAGCGCATACATTGGAAGTAAAACTTCCAAGTTATTTTCTCTCATGTAGTCAAGTTATATTCAAAGTCAGCCAAGTTATTTTCTCTCATGTAGTCAAGTTATATTCTAAAACACGGTGTTGCCATGTTGTCATAAGTTTATATACCGACCGCGTCCAATTTGTCTATATCCGCCAATAATTTTGATACATTTTGCAATGACTGGATTTTTGCTTTATGGCTACCGCAAGTAAAAAACTTTTATTTAAAATAAATAAAAAATTAAAGAAGTTGGCTTTTCCTCACAAACAATCAAAACGGTGAAAGGAAATTTATATGTCACCACTAACTGCAAAAATATATTAACCTCATTTATATTAACCAAAACTAATTGCTTTGGTAACAGGTTGTTTGGTGAAAAAAAAAGATTATTAATAATATCATTACTCATTTTAAGATATTTTTATTCTATGCCCCAAGTTTATTGCATAAAAAAATACAATTTAGGAAACAAAATCAATCATAGTGAGCAAATCACGGAATAAATAACGAATTGACCGCCAACTGAAAACAAATTTCATAATCGCAATTTTTAAAATACAAATCAAAAAGTAAAGTTTGTTTAAATGCAGCATTCGTTCCATTATTAACTTTTATAACACCAAAAATATAGAATATAACAAATTTATATAAATCAATATATTTTGAAGATTGCAACATAGCAAGTCTGAGGAAAAACGCTCAGCTTTAATAGTGATATCAATAAATATAAAAAAGCAAAATTGGAAGAACATCTAAAACCATTTACAACAATTATATCAAGTGTAGAATAACTCCTTGTAAGATCACCATCAAATTGCATAATATCTAAACCCATTATAACCTTTGTGATTTAAAAAAAAAAGATTTTGCCCATTAAGAAAAACGTATCGCAAAAATATTATGAATATTAAAATTAATGGATTGAGGGAGAAATTCTAAAATAATGTAACGCATTTATAAAAAAAGTTAACATATTTAATAAGAATATAAATAAAAACAAAAGATCAGGCAGAAACAATGATAATATTGGAACGAGTAGATTAGGCAGAAACAATTATAATATTAGAACGAGTAGATTAGGCAGAAATAATTATAATATTAGAACGAGTAGATTAGGCAGAAACAATTATAATATTAGAACGAGTAGATTAGGCAGAAACAATTATAATATTAGAACGAGTAGATTAGGCAGAAACAATTATAATATTAGAACGAGTAGATTAGACAGAAACAATTATAATATTAGAACGAGTAGATTAGGCAGAAACAATTATAAGATAAAATACTTAAAAACGTTGTGAGTCTCGTAAATGAAAACAATTAAAACAAGGATTTAGGGTTTTTATCAGATAATGACACAAAATAATCACACTAAATGAAAATAAATATTCCAACTAAAAAAACAGATAAATTACAGAAAAATATACACTGCAACTGATTGAATTTCAAAAGTAAAACAATTTCAAGTCTATCAATTACAAAATAAGTATACATCTAATCCATCGTACGACTACCTGCATTATAATTTCCCCGCCCCGATAATTAATTACAACAAGGTATAAAACTAAGCATCTTGCGTAACGTTTATTTTAACGTGTGTGTTAACATTTGGGATTTTCATATTGATCCGTAATCATTTCGGAAAATAAACTTTTTAACCGACTTCATAAAAAGGAGGAGTTTCTTTATTGGACCTGTATACATATTTTTTTAATTACTTTTTGTTCACTTATAACTTCTTTCTCGATAAATCGATTATTAATTTGTTTCAAATGCTAGGGAATATTTCTCATATGGTCACTTGTAAATTTGGTCATCAACTGACGATGGACGATGAGAGGACATGGCTCATTTAGACATTTTGAAATCGTGTTTGAATTCATTTGTCTTATTTATATGAGTAATTTTGTCCCAGATGTCAACCTGGGTCTGATGACCGAGGCAGAAGCGGTGACAAAAATGGCGAGGAGTATTGGTGATTTCTTTTTGAAATGGAGGCAGAAGATGGTGATAGAACTTTCTCAATGGTGATTCTCAAAGGTGTAATATTGGATACCATAAACCTTAAAATGGGAAAAGAAGACACTTTTAACTTGAATCGAATAAAATGTTAAGTACCAAAATTTCAAAATTGTAGAACTTGGACAAGATGATCAAGAGTGATTTTATATTTTTAAAATAACACTAGGGATGAATATAACTATTCCAAAAATGTATACAATACCCGTGTTCGTTTACCCCACAAAACATTTTTAATTGAAGGTTGGTAAAGAAAAGAACTTTGTCTCACCTTTTTTCGAAAATGGTTTTAAGAAAGGTATATGGAAAATAAACATAGAATCTGGTATATTATAAGAGTATATTAGTTATTATAAGTATATCCTGTGTATCTAGTGTAAATAAACATTTATGAGTAATTTTTTAATATTAAGAAATTTATTCTAAATAAAAAATTTGACTTTTTGTGTAACATAAAAGTAAAACTTGTTAAATACCAGTGAAGTTCGCTTTGGGGAGACTCTGTATGGACTTAGATGTATGTAACCGTTTAAAGATATAAAACGTTTCTAATAAATAAATTTAAAAAATTAATATTATTTTCCCCATGCAAAATAAAATGTAATGTGAAATATATTTACCTAGAATATCTTTTGTAGGCATAAAAATATCGTGAATATCTGAAAATTATGAGATATAGAAACATTTCCAAAGTTTCCCATTAACTTTAGGTGAACTTTTAATAAAACCGTTTTTCTGTCATTCTTAAGTCTATTAAACAGTTTCAAGGCTTGAAAAGGAGAGGGAAGATATTTTTTACTGGTGTTTTGAAAAATATTTTTAGCAATATCTCCAAAATTAACTTACTCAAAAAAATCATTTTATAATCTTCACAAATTGCTCTTCCCTTTTATATCCCACACGATATCATTTAACCTGTGCGAATGCAAAAAAAATTGGTATTTCATTTTCTCTCTCAAAAATTTCCTTATGAATATTTTGTGTGTAATGTTTTGATATATTTGCGGATTAATATACTACATAACTATGTAGAGAGTGGATTATCTACGTTAAACGGTTTTTGTGGAAAACGGTTGTGACAGTTATCTTCTAGGGGTTCTCTGTTCCTCCTTTTTGAGGTGCGGAGTTCAAAAAATAAAATATTCAGAGAATTTTTAAATGTTTTCACTCGTAAAAGTGAAGCTTGGTGGATTATTTACAGATTTGCAGTTGATTGTAGCAAATCCCAACATCTAAAAAAAGTATGACCTGAATAAATTTTCCTTTACACTAAGTAATAAATAATTACAGAATGGAATTAAACCACTGCTCAGATAATTAAAAGACACCTGGAGAATTCATTCTCTTAGTTCAGTAAATCATTTGCCCACTAAGGGACCGGCAAGTAACGTGGCACTGTTGGGACAACTTGATTAAAATATTGTGAATACTTTGCTTTGCAGATAATTAACGTTATCTGGAAAACAAGCAAATAGGAACAAATTAATTACATACTTCTCAATAGTAGAAATATTATTGAGTAGGTATGAATCCCTTTTGTGTGAAACCACACGTGCACACGCGTACAGCGCTCACGCGTACAGGCGAACACGCGCACAGGCGCACAAGCGCACAAGCGCACACGCCCACAGGCGCACAGGCGCACAGAATAAATCATATAACTCATGTATTACACATGAGTTATATGATTTAAGGCTAAATTCAAATGTCTATGTTCATCGGTTTATGAAAAAAAAACACAGGGTGAAAGAAAAACAGACACGTCAAATATCTTACAAGGATTTAATTTTTTTTTTCCCTTCTGAGATACGAAAAACTATAAGAAAATGCCTAATTTGACACAGGAACGTGGACGAATAAAGCAGTGAGGATCGTTTCAGAGAGATAAATGGGTAGTATGTAAAGAGGTTTAGTGCAGATATAATTGTTTAAAAAGAATTTTGAAAGCGTGAATTGTTGAATATATTTGTCATTAATGTTGCAGAAATTAATTATTCACAATTAAATGAAAGTATGTGATGTAGTATTATTTCTACTTTATTTAAAATCTTCACCACGACCTAGGTTTCGTTGCGTTACAACATATTCGGGTGGGCAATTAGCAAAAATGAACTCTTAGGAACTTCCAACAGCATTTATATATTCCAAAAAACAATAGCGGTTCTCTAAAACTTCTTTGTCGGTATTTACTTATTAGTGATACATAAAAAATCTGATTGTCACAAAATGTTGATGGAATATATTTTATATAGCATTCAGAAATATGATTAAAAGTAATTTTGTTTGTAATTCTTTGATAAATATTTTTTCAAAAAGGATATCTTTCATCAGCAATTAAACTTGAGTGATGGCATAGCCAAATTATATAAAAAAGACAAAAGATATTAACCGAAACTGTCCTTTCCTCTCCAAGCCGTAAATATTTTCAATAAATTCTCCTAACTCTGCTAATCTCTACGTCATTCATTACTCTTTTGCTATCCTCCTCCCCGTGGCAATGTTAGTGGCGCTACTCTATGCCCTACGTAAATGTAATTAATTTTCATTTAATTTTTTTTAGTTTCATAACGAAACAAGAAAACTTAACAATTTTGTCATGCCCATAGGTTTCCATAGTTTTAAATTATTTCAAGTTCATGCTCCGTGTAGAGATCTTTATTAATAAATAGAAAAACATTACTTGCTTTTAAATGTGATTGGGGAAATTATTTTCAGCAAAGATTTTTTATTCCGATGGACATGAAATTTTGTTGTGCATATTGGGATTCTCTTCAATAAGTCTTAAAATAATATTCTTTTATCTTTTTAGTTTACATTTTAAATTCTATTTCTGAGAAATATTTAGTTTCAAATTGAAAATTCTGCCTCTTAATCTTTCAGTTTTCCAAAATTTAATTCAAAACTAGTATACATAATTTTTCTTTTAATTGAATATTATTTTTCTAATGAAAACTTTCAATAAAATTGCATTGATGAAATCCTGATGCTAAATCTAACGTTCTAAAATATTTATTATTCCCTAATTGATCCAAAATATCATTTATTTGAGGTAAAAGATAGACATGTCCTACGCTAATATCGTTTAATTTACGGAAATCAATTACTAAATGCTATTTCTTTTCACCGGCAGTATTAGATTTCTTAGGTACTATCTATACAGTACCTAATAAATCTAATACTACCGGTGAAAAGTCTACCAAACTGCCGGTGAAAAATCTTACAGCCTACCAACTAAATTTCAATACAAATTGTTATGGTTGACTGAAAGAGATTTCTCATGTAGCAATAAGTCCGCCATATGTACTGTACATAAAAGTTAATAATAAATAAATAAATAATATACTAGAAATTCCATGGACTATTAGACGGTGTTATGATATCATTGTCTAATAATTTCTTTATTTCAGTATTAACTTTCTGCCTCCGGGTATCTATATGATTTTGTATTAACACAGATCTCGTTTATTTAGTCACTCAGTAATTATTCCGTGTGACCGTATCTGTATTACTTAATTTATCACCATCTAAATAAAATATTTGATTACATTTTTTACATAATTCCACTAATGTCATCATACGAATGATTGGTTTTCAATACTCGCTCTAATTTATATACGCTCACTGTTATGATTATTCTCGTTAATCCATTCTCTTTACTTTCACATATTTATTCTTTGACTTATTTATTAATGGTTCTACCATGATAGGTACGTCATTGATTCTCAAAACTTCATTTGACATCTTCAAACAAATTGTTAATGCGCTGTTGCCATTAACTTAAACAATACTTGAACTTAACAATACATTTTCAAATACAATTAAATCAAACTACGTGATGTAGTATTATTTCTACTTTCTTTAAGTTCTTTACCATGACCTAGGTTTCGTTGTATTACAACATCTTCAGGTGGGATATTAGCAAAGAATGTTTAGCAAAGAATTATTCTTAGATTCTTTGCTAATATCCCACCTGAAGATGTAATACAACGAAACCTAGGCCGTGGTAAAGAACTTAAATAGAGTAGAAATAATACTACATCACGTAGTTTCATTTAATTGTGAATAATGAATTTCTACAAAATTAACGCCAAATATATTCAATACATTTACCGCTATCTTAACATTTTCTGGTATAGCTCCCTCAGCTCAAAGTTCATCACATGTACAATAGCAACCTTCTCACACCATGATTCAATTTCAATATGATTATGTATTTTATTTAAAGTAAATTTATTCATGCATTCGTCAATTTTACTCACAAACAGCTTATTTCTTTTAACTCCTTCTATTTCTTTAATTAATTCTGCGCATATACTTTCTTTTCATAACTCCTTTCAATTTTATCTATTTTTTGAACTACTTCCATGCTTTTAACCTTTGAAACTTTGATATCTGTAATCTCCTGTATTATTTCAAATTTTATTCCCAAAAACTTAACCAAATTTTGTTGATAATCAATGATTGTTTTCGTATGGCGCAAAAATCATTACCTACCACACCATCGCTTTCTATAGGAAAGTCGTCCGGTATCAAAAATACTACGTGACGTACTTCGTTAGTGCCTATTTTAAAAATGATATCTGTGTACCCTAAGGTTTCTATGGGTCTGGTGTTTTCATCTATAACTTTTAATTGAAAATTTTATATATATTAACGAAAGTTTCTTTTGCAATTTTTCTCTTCTTTATTAAAGTCATCTCCTCGCCGATGTATATTAGAAATAATGCCCCCGAATTGTTTAATTGTTTTGCAGGTAGTTTTATATATGAAGATAATCCACTATTTATGAACATTACTAGGCCATTGTGTTCGAAGTCCTTGTATCGACCGATGATATCCTTAAACTCCTATTATCCTTAAGCTCCTCCTGTTATCCTTAAGCTCCTCAGCTTAAATCTTTATTTTGATTGTTAAATTTTCTAGGATCGGACGCATTATTATCTTTATATCTATTGCAAAATTTTGATGCATACGATAAAGCAAAATTATTTTTTCTATCTCGACAACCTTTATAAAAGTGCCCCATTTTTCCACAATTATAGCAACTGAAATCCATCTGCATGCGAATTATAACGAGTTGTGATCTACAATTAGACGCTAGATGTCCTACCTTCTAGCAATTAAAGCATGTTTTGTACTCATGATTACCATTGTGTAACCTGTAACTATTATTTGCCATTTCTAATCTTGATTTTATCTCATTCGTCAGAGATAGTGATAGAAACTACTTCTACAAATCATTGAGGTTCTTTCAGTTTGAGTAATATACGCAATTGTTTATTTAAGCAACTAATAAAAATATTGAGTGCTTGATTTTTATTAATGCAACTTTAGCTTTCCTAGCTTTTCATGATAAATTATTATTTAAACATTTTATGAATTGAATAAATCAATTTTCTATTTTAGTGGCATAATTTATTACGGGATCTTTTAATTGCTTAAACGAATTTAATTCAAGTTGCCATTGTACAAATATCCTATTTTCTGAATAGATACCTAAGAGATGATTTTTTTATTTCCGGCCAATTCTCAAAATTTCTATTTAATAAAGTTGACCTGCAATTACCTCCTATTTTAGATAGAACGACTAGTGTAAACCCTTTTTCATGGCGCATATTCACGCAGTTGATACGCTTCATTACAATTGTCTAAAAATGTGTGTTGAAGACTTATCACCATCATACCTATTGATCATTATCTCTGCCAACGCGATGTCGATGTAACGCTCTATATTTTCTGTTATATTAATATTAGTTTGATTTTCAATTTTATTTCCCCGCATTTATTATTCTATGCCTAAAATATCAAAAACTTCTATTAAAAAAATACATTTTTTTATATTGACAACATGTAAAAATTATTAAAGACTTACAGTATTTCTTGCAAGTTGTTACGATTTGTTGTCTTCAGGTGTTTATCGGGCTATGTTCCCCGATGTGTGACAGTTTAGCTCCTTTCTCCTGGTCATTCCTTTTGATCCTCGCACGTTTGTTGTTTGTTGCTGTACTGCTGGTAACTTCTTCTCACTAATTTGAGTTGCTCTGATCGTAGAGTCGAATAATCTGGCACAAACTTTCTTGAGTGGTTTAAGATACTCTGTGACAAGGGGGTAACTGTGACACTTTAATTCATATACCGGTTGAAGTGTCTCAAGTGGAAGTATTGAATTCCAGTAAATCAATCAATCCAATCAGTTAATCCATCCAACCATTAATCTATCCCATCAATTAAAGGGATCCACCGGTGCCACCAATTTTATGCAATGGGTTTTAATGGATTGCTGGATAGATTCAGCAGCAAAACGACGATTGTACTTTTACACAATATGTTTTATTTAAATGAATTATGAATATATATATGTATATATATATATATATATATATATATATATATATATATATATATATATATATTTATATTACTATGATCATACACAACGAATTGCGAGTGATCGGAACCAGCAGTGCTTTATAACTCAGCAGAGAAGCGTATGACTGAGAGAGTTTCGAGATAATATACTTTCTAATAACAATTATATAATATAGTAGTAACTTCCTTTGTTCCTTTTAACTGTGATAATTACGATAAACACGAACTTTGAATAATTGTCAACAATGTCATTAGAACACGCAAAAGATTATTACTGGAATATTCGACGATATCTTAAACAAACAATGTCATGGAACATTCCTACTAATTGTGTACTGTTAAAAAGTCATATATTTAATAAGCATTGTGTATATATACATTACAAAGTCATGTAGATCGCGAAACTTTGTTCCCTGTAATATTTTCATATATATACTTTAATTTTAATTTGATAAGCTACGATATTTCAGTTACTTGCCAAAATTCTTAATTAAAATTTTTTATCTGATCTCGCAATTTAAATTATCAGCTTTTGAAAACTCAAATCAAGATATTAAAGATTGCAAATTGTCCATATTCAAAACTATTTTGCGATCTGATTCACATTTACATTAGATATTGGCTTCACATTCTACTCATATTTCACCCATTTGAATAATTAGAGGCATATATTTAAAATAATTAAAAAAAATATAACATCTATCTAAAGTATTGATCAAAATGTTACATTTCAAAATAACATGAATGGTTTAACCATGTGAAAATTTTTTTGCAGTGAAACTTATTATCGTTCAATAGGGTGACACCCGATAAGTTCGAAAAAGTTTTTTTAAAGTTACCATGTGGGATATTAAAGGAAAGCTTATTAATAAATAAAACTGAAAAATTAAAATATCTAAAAACCTCTGTTCCTCACCATCCATCTCAAAAATTATCTGTCAAGAAAACGGAAAAAAATCATTAGTGTTCGTAAAGCAATCAATATTCAGCAAAAATTGTCACGATCATACTATCTAAAATAAAACATACTTTATTTTTTTAATTACCTCAAAACAAAAAAAAATATAACGTAAAATATTTATTATTTCGTAATTGATCCAAAATATCATTTATTTGAGATTAAGGATAGACATCTCGTACACTAATATCGTTTAATTTACGGAAGTCAATTACTAAACGCCATTTCTTTTCACCGGCAGTATTAGATTTCTCAGGTACTACCTATACTAGAAAATTCCATGGCCTATTTGATGGTTTTATGATATCATTCTCCAATAATTCCTTTATTTGAGTATTAACTTCCTCTTTTAATGTTTCCGGGTATCTATACGATCTCATTTAATTAGTCACTCAAAATTATTCTATGTTTAACCGTATCTGTATTACTTAATTTATCACCGTTGAAATAAAATATTTGATTATATTTTTACATAATTCCACTAATGACATCGCCATTGAAATGATCGGTTTTCAATACTCGCTCTAATTTATCTACGCTCACTCTTATCATTATTCTCGTTAATCATTCTGTTTACTTTCACATATTTATCCTTTGACTCACTAATTAATGGTTCTACCATTATAGATATGTCACTGATTCTCAAAACTTTATTTGACATGTTCAAACAAACTGTTAATGCGTGGTTGCCATTAATTTTAACAATACTTGGACATAACAATCATTTTCGACTATCTTAACATTTTCTGGTATAGATCCCTCAGTTCAGAGTTTATCAGATATACTTTAATCCGTCTGCTTGCTATCATGCACATTTTTCTCAAAAACTATTTGATGAAGAAATTTGAAATTTTAGGGTGGCAAACATATCTCACATATACCTTAGCAGATAACACTGCGTATCAGTATATAGTTTATTTCCTGATAGTTAAGTAATTTCCTAATAGTAAAAATAACGTTGAAAATGTTCAAACATTTCTGTGAAAATTTTTAGATGCGTTGTATTGGCACACGGATCCGTGGGCGTGTTTAAATGTTTGATAATTTATTTTGCGTTCTATTTTGGTCCTTTAATTTAATTAAATTTTAATTATGTGACTTCGTTTTTCTTTACTGTCTAATTTGAATATCTATCAGTTTTGAATGTTACATATTTATTTTATTTTGTCCAAATTATTTGCTTAGTTGATAGTGGAGATAAATTATTAAAGTTTATTGACATTGTCAATTTTAAATTTTGTTTGAATACATTTTATTTTATTGGTTTTTACCAATGACGTGTGATGTCGTTACAGTCTTTTTTTAGATTATACTTATTTAGTTTGAAGACACACTTTTAGCTTTAATTTATTGAAATTTCGTTAGTTTTGTTATGTAGGCATGGTTTTTATATTGACTTGACCTCAAGACCAAATTTTGTAGTAGATTTAAGCATAAAATATTTTTTACATGGGTATTTCATTGTTCCACGTTCATTTTGCGAAGCCTAGTAAAATAATTTATATCAATATCCGGAAGTAAAACAAGAAATATTTTATAAAAAATGTATTTTGTTAGTGGTTGAATTATTATTTGAGACGTACGACAATGGTGATATTTAATGTTATATATACTTTTGTTAATTGACTGCCTTCGTGGAAAAAAATACATATCACAAACCTACATCAAAGAACTTTAACTACACTCGTACAAATTGGGGGTGGGACGCCATTTACTTTTTATTATATGATTGAAGCACTTTATGTAAAATAAACCTTTAGTTTGAAGTATAAGGCGAAAAAATAAGGGCGTCACCTCTATGTTTTTGTAGAAAATAACGAAAAAAAATTGGACAAAAGTTGTTGAGTTAAAGTTGTTTTCAACGATTTATTACTTGTGTATGTTGAACTAAAGTTAGTTTTTGGCGACGAGGAAAACGACCCTGAAAGTAATAACTCGAGATCTCCGTAATCATCTAAAAAAACTTAAAATCTAGTCTGTATATCTTATAGGTAAAGAAAAAGTGCCACCAACTCATTCCATCAATCCATCGTCATTCACCCCCTTAGGATTTGTTTAAGTAAAAGCCGTTCTTAGTGGGCACCTATGTCGCGTAAGAAATATATATACCAAATTTCAAGTGTGTGTGTTTTATAGCTAAAGAGATAGTGCCGCCAATTCATTCCATCAACCCACCGCCACTTAACCCCCACAAGTGTTGATTTTGGTAAAATTGTTGTTAGTGAATATTCAAATACCACTCTCTGACTGAGTGATCACGGACTTTCTTTACTTATAAAGCCTACAAACTTGAAATACTATTATTATCTTGACTTCTATAGTATACAATATAGTTCATACTTCTCTTAGTCTCCACAGAATTGTTTCCCGGAAATTTGGTGCCGTATTGCTTTCTTAAAATTTAGCACTATATTTCTCGTAACTTCTAAAGAATTTTTATCTTAAAATATAGCATCATATATTTCGTTTTTGAAATTTGGCCAAGTATTTGTTTTGGCTTCCACTGAATTTGTTTCTTAAAATTTCGCACTATATTTCTTTTAGCTTCAACGGAATAATTCTTTTTTAAATTTGGCACTATATTTCTCTTAGCTTCTACAGATTTGTTTTTAGAAATTTGTCATCATATTCCTTCCATCTTCTATAGAATTTCTTTTCCGAAATTTGTCAGCGTAGTTCTTTTAGCTTTTACAGAATTTTTCTCTGAAATTTGGCACAATAGTCCCGTTCCTTCTACAGAATATTTTTCTTAAAAAATTGGCACTATATTTCTCCTAGTTTCTACGTAATTTTTTTCTTGAAATTTGGCACCACATTTCTCTTGGCTTCTACAATGTTTTTCTCTTAAAATTTAACAGTATATTTCTCCTCGTTTCTACAGAATTTATTTTTCGAAATTTGGCAATATATTTCTCTTACCTTCTACAGAATTTCTTCTTGAAATTTGGCACTATATTTTCTTTAGATTCTGCCAAATTTATTTCTTGAAAGTTGGCACTAAATTGTTCTAAGCCTCTGCAGAATTTCTTTTTTGAAATTTGGCATGACATTTTTCTTACCTTTCACAGAACTTCTTTATTGAAATTTCGCTCAATAGTTCTCTTAGCTTCGACAAAATTGTTTTTTGTAAGTTGTCACTATATTTCTTTTAGATTCTACAAAATTTTTTTCTTCAAATTTCGCACTATCTTTCTCTTAGCTTCCACAGAATTCCTTTATTGAAACCTGACATTATATTTCTTTACAAAAAATAAAATGTCAGGTTACTTTAACAAAAAAAATTTTAACATCATTAAAATATCAATTTTTTCAATATAATTAACATAGTCACATATTAATAAATATAATTAAATTTGTTTCTGAATGCCTCTTCACACACAGATTTATTTCATTCATTCATATTTTGTTCATATTTTTTACTTACTATATGTCAGTCTTTTACCAAACATTCTTTTTAATTTACATACTTCGATTGGGTACAGATAGTACCTGTGATCAAAATATTAGATTATGTGTACTATTTCCCTAAATATGTGTACTAAATATAGTAAAGTTTTACATTACAGACAATATAAAAATAAAATAAAAATAATATTCTTACTGCATTAAAAAACCATGTTTTAAATTTTTTTTAAATATTTTCTTCTTTCATAGGAAAAGAAAAAAAAGGAATCCTTGTAAGATCACTTATATGTCTGTCATAGGCGTTTTTCTTAGAAACTTTTTGAAATAGAAATCTGTAAACCAGCATAGTGAGAAATCATTAAAAAATTGTCGTGTGAAGATATTCATGTGGAAATATTTGAAGGAACGATGTTACGAGGAACGATTGTGATGTCAATTAAACGAGTAAGTCATTTAAGTTCTTTTTTTCTCTATTTTGTACAAGATAGTTTTAGACATATAATTAACAGTATTCACGAGAAGCAAGCCTTCATTTTAGATTCAACTAAAGTCAAAATTATGAAAAAATAGGGTTACCAGAAATTTAAACGAAATTTACCGGAAAACTAAAGCCATGATTCCAAATTCAAAACTTTTGGAGAAATTGACGACGATTTTCGGAGAAATTGACGAGGCCTAACCTTTGAAATATATATTATGCAAATTACTTAGATGGTTAAAAACAAGAAATTTGTGAATTGTTTAATAGAAATGCAATGTAATCTTAAACATTTATTTATGTCTAAATGTGTACAGAATCATCGTATTGCTCGTTCTAGGCCTTTTTAACAGATTTATTCAGTTAACTGATAATACAAAACTCCGTTAATTTTTTTGTTTTTTTTACTTGTCATATTTTTACCAATAAAATTTGTTTCTTGTAATTACGAAAATGCAACGAGGTACCTACTATTTTTGGCGTAACTTAAGGATTTTCTTTTTGCTAAATGACGCCAAAAAACTTCAAAAATTATTTGTACAGTTTTAACGATATCAAAAAATACTTCAACTCATTTTGGAGAAAATAATTTACTTAATGTAGGAAGTACTTAAAATTAAATTCATACTTCAAAACTAATTTTACATGTCTTCTGGCAATAGTCATTTAATTTTGATTCATCAATATTTTCTCTTAGAATTATGTTGCGGACGAATAGGCGGACGATGTCGGAGTGCCAAAAAGAGATAAAAAAAGTTGACAGAAAGAAAAAGCTTTTGTTACAGCTCAGTGATATATTTAACAAATTAGCCAAACGTGAGATACAATAAATGCAAGTGCTATATATTGTGTGCATCTACTGTATTGTGCTCATTTCCGGTTCCGTGTAGTCAAGTAGGTTACTTTAAACTTCCGCATGTAAACGTTGCAGGACGATGTAATAAGAATAAGATGATTGAAGTATCTGGAAAAAATAAATATTAACTTAATTATATTATGTTTACGCTCAGTGAAAAATTATCTGTAAATTGGTCAATACGAATCACGTTTTTAAATCTATTATGATGCTGTTTCATCTTATGGGTAATAATTAATATTAGCTATTTCCTATCACGTTGTGTCAAGAAAGAAACACTAAACTCATTTTTATTGTTTCTTCACTTGCAACTTAACAATACATTACTTAAATGAAGAAATTAAGAGATTTCTTGAAAGTTTACTGAAGTCGTAAAAGAAACATTTATGTAGAGGAGAATTTTTCAAAATCTGAAAGAGTAAATATTGAATATTTATTCAAAATTTTGCGAAAAGGAAACATATATATTTAAAATGATAGAAAAATGTATATTTAAAATGATAAGAACAAAAGATTAACATTCAAATTAATACGCTAAGTGACACAGAGCTTATAGCAAAATGCCATAAATAAAAGTTCAATTAACACGAAGAGGGTTACTGACTGTATCTCGAGCAACCCTTCTTTGAAAAACTATGTACCCGTAAACGATGAAAGAGTTGCGCTTAGAGTGTGGCCATAAAACGGTGTAAGTAAATATACTTGAGACAAACAAAACTCCCTAATTATTCTTATATCCTTAGAAATTACTTAGTCGCAGGTTATTACCATTTCCAAAACATTGAAAAATGGGCTGTCGATAAGTTCAGTTTGCTATACACATGCATATGCATGTGTAAGTGTTTGTTGGTGTATATATATATATATATATATATATATATATATATATATATATATATTCAAAGCCATGACATGCGCTATTCATTGTTCTTGTATATTTAATGCCGGTTAGATTCAATCATAATATTATATGAAGCAAAATTGTATTTTCTGTTTAAACAAAAAGAGTAACTGTGAATTTCAAAGACAAGAGTAATAATTTTGACATTCATATCTGGTATACCATAATGCAAATTTGCATATCATAAATAAATTAAGTCAAATGTTTATTCATAATTATTGACAATAATCACACGGAAGTTTTTCCTACTTATTTAGTATTGGCTTGTAATAATATTAAGTAATGAATAAAGCTTATAATAAATATATCTACAAATATATATTAGGAACACTGAAGTAAACTTTCAAAATGCCAAATGTAGTTCAATGATACATCGGTCGTTAAAAATAATTAAAATCTTAGAAAACATTTTGAATTTAAATATTCAAATTGCAAATATTCAATTTGCTTTTAAATATTCAAATTGAATAAATTACAGGTACGAATTCACGCGTAGATATTGAACAATACATATTATGTATTTTAATAAATGTATCTCCCAGAAAAATTTATTTTTAAGACTTTGCATAAAATAAATTATCCGTTTAATATAATTATATTAAAACTTCTGTGCCAAGGATATTTGAATTTCTACCCAATATTAAATGTTTCAAATTACGAATAACTTTAAATTTACAAATCCTGGTAAAAAATTATTATAAGTGATTTTTCATTGGATTCAGGTATCGTTAGTGAAATTTTTAAAACTTTAACGGTCTTTTATGGTTTAAAAATACACTTCAAACGAGAGATCGATGGGTATATAGGTAAAACGATATATTTCGAATTTTTTTTACATATATTTCGAGTATTAGTTACAGCACAGTTCCATCGCATTGTTTCTTTTATAAAAAGCTTTTGTATAAAATCTTCGACGACATCCACCAAATATTTTTAGTCAAAGAGATGACCGCAAAATAACGTTTTATTTCTTTTGTACTGATGTTGATTTCATTGTGACTAGTTATATTCAATAAGTAGTTTCGCTGTAAACTCTGGGAAATTGAATTAGCCAGCTAAACAGGATATTGGGTAATGAAAATTATAAATATATTGCCATATTTTTAATGTTGTTGTAGATTATTGAGCTCATATAAAAATGTAAATATTAATGACCACATCGCTAGTTTCCTTTACAGTTTTCAACACATTGATAATATGTGTATTTTTTTGTTCCAAATCCAATTATTTACATAAGTACACTCAATAAAAATAAATATATGTGTAACATCAAACTGAAACGTTTCAGCTTTTATCACAAATATTTCTCCAAATATTCTGTTAATTTAAGTCATTATTGATTTTATAATTAGTGCAATTAAATAAAGTTTACGCCGGTAACTACTTACCGAAGTTAAAGTTTTCAACGTGAGTGGCAAAACATGTCCGGCAGACAGTATGACGGGGCGCTTCGATCTCTCCATTAAGGTCAGCATCATCTTCTTAAACTCCATGTTCTGGTCGTACCAGGGGCTTAGGTAAGCTGCAGTAGATATCAGTTGACTCTGAAATATTCGGATTATTTATAATGTAAAGTTTTATTTTGATTAATTGATAAAATATCGTGTAAATAAATATGGAAAATGATTTATTATCTTCTTATTAAAATATTACATATTAAGAGAATATATATTTCTCCTCGCACATTTTTTTTATATTCAAACATATGTCAAACAGTCTAATTCAACCAAGTTTTCTCATTATTTCACATCACTGCGAGTCACAGATAGGATTTCCTTTATATATTCCACAATTCGTTTGTATAACTATATATAAATATATATATATATATATATATATATATATATATATATATATATATATATATATATATATATAACTGAAACCCCGTTATCTTATATGAATTTTGATATTCATGTAACTGTTTCGGGAGGTCAGCTTATTGCTAATTCAGAAAACATGAACGCATATGATTGTTCCGCCGTTCAATACGTTAATAGCTGTAATTTTGTCAATAAAATTATGGAGAGTTTCTCCAAAACCGGAAGTCGAAATAAAAGTATTAAATAAAATTTGAAAAGTAGTTAGTTCTTTGCTTTGGCAAGGTCGAATGCTTAAATTGGTATGATGGCTATTATTATATGTAAATTCTTTTTTTTACCCAGGGCAATGTAGCATTGATGAAGTATTGCCCGAGCTAGATTATTTGCTCTTATACGTAATTATACACTGTATTCCTACTCATCAAACTATTACCATTACGTAGTTCATTATTCCCCTATTCATGATTACATTTACTCCAGTATGGTGAGGTTATAATATTTTAGGAATTATTCATTATTTTATACTTATGCATTTTAATTTTTTTTACCCAGGGACAATGTAGCATTGAAGAAGTATTGCCCTTTTTACCCAGGGACAATGTAGCATTGAAGAAGTATTGCCCGAGCTAGATTATTTGCTCTTATACGTAATTATACACTGCTTTCCTACTCATCAAACTATTACCATTACGTAGTTCATTATTCCCCTATTCATGATTACATTTTAGGAATTATTCATTATTTTATACTTATGCATTTTAATTTTTCTTCCTTGAAAATAAATAACTCAAATGTAGCACTCAAGTCTGTCGACGCTAATAAAAACAATGCGTACGCTTTTTCTTTAAATTTAAACATTTTACTAGAATTATTCATAAGGGAGTAGCCGGTATATATATTTATAAACTTATAGTAATTATTCGATACAAATTTGTCTAATAAAGAAAGGTTAAAACTTATTTAAATGTCAAGATCCAATATTTTAGAAATATTATTTATGTGAAATAATTCTATTTTTATTTTATTTATTTGTTTAAAGTTATGGAAACATTACAGCTTTCATATATTTTCGGTTGAATAATGATAAGAGGACAATTAAATAAATTCAATATACTTATATCAAAAAACGATGACACTTCAATGACTTTATTCTGGTGTACCTGCCATCAGGTGATATACATGTTAGCTTATGCCCACGAAATCGTTACTGTTAATTGTGATGAAATATGAATAGCTTCGAAATATATATTTTTTTCAATTATTAACATCCTTCCCTTTTGTTATTTTAATAGATATCCATTTTATTAGTAAATAATTATCTAACCAAATTTTTAATGACACCACAACAAACAGTAAAAACAAATATTAATTCTTCATAAATAAAAATAAACATTCAGAAGATTCAAAATAATCGATTTAAAATTTTTATTTTTAATATCTTCAAAAAACAATCTTAATTTTTGTTATAAATACGAGAATGATTTTGTTCTCTTTTCTCCCTGTCTTCACCTAACTATAGAACAGATTATCATAAAATTGATTATCCACATATACTATATCAAGAAGAAAAACATCAAACAATATTTTTTCTTATAATAAATAAATATATATATATATATATATATATATATATATATATATATATATACACACAGACTTCTTTCTTTTGATGGTATTTCTTTCATTACATGCATCTCAGACTACTTGGCTATTTCCAACGGTAATAAAAAGCATTTCCACAGGAAAACTACTTTTAAATTACACCACCACTTTTCCTCCCTTTTTACGCATTATCAATTTTATTGTTATAATAGTACAGATATCAATAGTTTGATTATTAAGATGTGTAGGCAGTTATAATAATTATGAGGCCATTACTTAGACAAGGAACTTCTTAATACGCGAGAAAACTTATAAAACTATAAATTTCTTTTAGGTTTTTATATTAATTTAAAGTAATTTAATAAACTTAAATTAAATTTTTAGTTTTATAAGATATAATACTGTAACGTACTAGAGACGACAATATATTTTAAAATAACGTAGAGAGCAACAGCTAAACTATTGATGAAATACGAATCTGAATATTACATATTATATTTTTGTAACTATGAGGGTGAGTAACGGTAGACAAGGAGGGTGGTCTTGGGGTATTCCACGTATTAAGAAGTCTTAATACGTGGAATACCCCAAGAACCTACTGATGTCCTGACATATAACATTGCGAGGTATAGAACTCGACAACACGCTTTGTAATAGTACAGACAGAAACCATTCAATTATTAAGTAAACACGACCCTTATTAATAGTTTAATACAACTTTATGGTACTTATTGTAAAACTATAGAGTGATACGGAAAATGGTACTATTGATAAGATAAATTTAGATCAATTTCACTCACCTTCACCATCATCTCGTTACCAGGGTAACAGAACAGGAAAAGTTCCATCATGATCGTGCACATGTAGACAAATTGAGATAGAAATTCGACGGAGAATTTTGTCTGAAATTCAATAAGTAAATTTTACGTAAAATTGCGTCACCGGTATACTTAAGTACTTTAAAATATATATGGATATGAGAATTGACATTCCTAAGATAATTTATTCAAATCGAAGAAAAGTCCATTAAATAAATTACTTTTCACACAATGTAACTATGATATTATCAGATATAATTAAATGATGCCGCCTGTTTGATTGTCTTTGTTGAATTAGCACTACTTCTTTGAAATTAAGCATAAAGTATTTAAGAATATGGGGATCATGGTCTATTGCTTATACGTTAGGACGTACTTATCATTAGAATTATTTGGGTATTACATGATGTATAAAAAATGTTCACAAATTTAAAAAAATGAAAGAGAATTAAATGGTCTAAAAAAGAAAAAAAAATTAAAAAGACTTGCACTACGTAATTAAGAAGAAACCCGCTTCTAAAAATAAAAAAAATTCTAAAATATTGAGGACGACCAGCTCAGTAACTAACCGAGCTGACCCTTTATAAACAAATATTTTTCTGTTCATCTAATTAGTTTACACTTTTTATATGAAAATATTCATATTACATAAATACTTAGTTTATATTTAAGCACACATAATAGTTTGTAAAATTTATAAAACTGCAGTATATCTACTGAATTGTTATAAATTTTAATATTATTAAGTTGGCGACTAAACTCATCATCCCGGTTCAAACAGTTACCTTATATTTTAGGTGTAATAAATGAAATCAATCTTCAATTAGATAAGCACTACAGATGTATATTGAATTATCATTTATTGCTAGTATGTACACAAAGTTAAATATCCTTTATTGTAAAATTCTTTTAGGCTTTTCACTAAAATAAAAGAAAGAAAGTTCCAATTTAAGGTATTAATGTAATCCGCATCTCTTAATTTGTTTTTGTATAAATAATTAGACACCGAGTACAACAGATAACAGGCAAAGGGTGAGACGGTCCGGAGTGTGCGGTGGAAAATTAAATGTTTTAATTAATCAGTGACAGAATGAGAATTAATAGCTTCTTACACACCCCAATCCTTATCAGAAATTGGTGGATCGTTACTTTGTATGGTAACCAAACAGCATATTTTTACTTTTCCCCCAAAGCATGGAGTTAATTTTCTATTGCATATAAGAGCAGGAGCACATTGCTTTTCTCGCTTTTCCTCCTGAATGGAATTCCTCATATTTATATATTTTGTTTGTTCTTTCTTCACCAATACTTAGTTGTAGACTGAACAAAAGATTCAACACCACGCTCTTTATAAACCCTGTTAGAAATATTCTCCAAGTTTTGGTAATATTCCATAAATTGCTTGAAAAAATTCAGAAATTTTTCTGTTTATAACCTCAAATTTTTTGTACTGAAGAATTGAGACTAGAAGTGAAATTTAACATCGAAGTTCGATGTATGAGACATACCTATATAAAATATGTATTTTTTTTATTTCTATATATTTATGTAACTCGATCACACCTTTCTGTAATATCTTATGAAAATCGGTCTAAAACTGAAAAAAGGTATGACGCCGTAAAATACGGTGGACAGAGGACTAGAGAGAGGATAGCGAAAATATAAAGTTTTCCATCGTAATGTTCCGTTGAGGTCTATCAATTACAGAATCTTAAAAATGTAGTGTGTATTATAATAGAAATAAACATAGGATATCCAACTATAAAAAAAGAAAATAGACTAGCAATAACAGTATTTCATAAACACAAAAAAAAATTTCCTTTTTCAAATACCGGCATAAAAATTGTAAATTTCTAGTTACCTATTTTAAGGTGGCAATTCCCTGAAACCTTAACTGTGTTACTAAAGTGCCAATAAATACTACGTACTCTACGAAATACTTTCGAATAGATACATAATTGTATAACCGTAAATGAAATAAATCACCATTCCTATCTCCTTGCTATTAGTTCTTTTTTGATATAGTTTAATATTTCTTTCTCCAAGCCACTAGTTCTGGTTTGATATCGTTTAGCAATATTTAAATTAACTATAATTTTATATTTTGATAAAGTTAATTATAATTTAGATTTCTTTTCACATCATTTTGAGTCTGTATTACAATCTTATTTTTTTGTATTTTGGTTTAATTAGACTGAAAACGTTTGCTGCTGTTGTAAATGTGTGAGCAATTGGTTGTTAAGTAATATTGATCTAGGAATTAAAGCAGCTTTTTAGGAATTAAAAGGTTCATTTGCTAAGGTTCAAAAAAAAATTTGAAAATTATAACGTATGCTAACCACGCTCAGTTGGAAAGCCACGACGCAAACTGTGATACAACTTATTAAAAACTGCACGAAGATGGGGCCGTTGAATGCATCTTCGACCTTTTTCCCACATCTGCAACAAAATTTAGAGTTCTAAATTATGATGTTATATTGTCTTCTAGATTTCCACTATCACAAGATAAAATATCGTGTTACCCAAAAGTTTGTTGAAATTTTTTTATTATTGAATATATTTGGCGTTAATTTTGTTGAAATTCATTATTCATAATAAAATAAAACTACGTGATATGGTAGCATTTCTACTTTCTTTAAGTTCTTTACCACGACCTAAGTTTCGTTGTATTACAACATCTTCAGATGGACTATTAGCAAAGATTATACTTTGTCTAAGCTATATTTGCTAATAGCCCACCTGAAGATGTTGTAATACAATGAAACCGTGATCGTGGTAAAGAATTTAAGAGAGTAGTAATAATACTACATCACGAAGTTTCATTTAATTGTAAAATATTTCTTAAATAAAGAGTAATCCGATTCGGTACAAATTATTACACCTGTTCAGTACAAAGTCATAAATTATTGTCATGCAAAAATAGGTATCAAAATACAATTAGGTAAATTTAGGGGCAATGAATGAATGAAACTTTATATGTCTTAGTAGTCCTTCCTTAATGAATGAATGAAACTTTGAGAAAAAAATTGGGAATCAAGTTTAGAATTATAAATATATAGATAATGAACAACGAAGTATTTCTTGGTAAAATTTCTACATATTCCGAATAGCCATCATTTCACAGGACTCTTTTTTAATTATTTTATATCCATATTTATTTTCATATTGTGGTACATAAATGTTCAATTTGATATTAATTTTTGAAATTTCCAATAAATATACTTAACAATTTTCCATGAGAATGTAATATGTAAAATCTTTGTCTAAACTAAATAAATTCGTTTGCTTAAGATTAAGAAGAAACAGAATCTTTTAAAACTTACTCTATTATCTCTTTGTGATGAATTATGCAGTTACGTAATCGCATATTAAAATCTTGACGCTTTCTTGTTTTGGTGGAGACATCGGCAAGTGAAAGTTGGTTTGCTTCATCTTTTGCCTCTTTAAGAATAAAATGAAATTTAATAACATTAAAAATGAGTGCCTTATCACTAACACTGAAGGAGAAGTGTATTATGACTTTCCACAATATGCGACATTTTGCTTAATCCAGATACATCATTCAAATGCATCATCCAGATTGCATCATCCAGCAAAATGTCACATACGGTTACCTTGTTTGATATTATTTACTGGCACTATTCTACGGGTACTTTGTTTAATATTATTTACTTATTTATACCAATCGATTTATAAGGAAACGTATTTTACGTACCCATTTCTAAAATTAATATTACCCATAATTAAAAATTGATACGTTCTCATCTAATATAATCAGTTATTAAAGTCTATATTAGAAATTATTGACTGCTAATGAACGTGTAATTTAAAAAGTGCATAACCAGTATCTTGCGAAAAACTTATTAAACATTTGCTGTTTTCTAATTTGATTATTTTTATGAGTGCAGAAATATATCAACACATTTCATTGATTTAAAAAGATTAGCACCTTAATAGTAGACTTATGGTATTCTCTTACAGTAAACCAAGTGCGATACAGTGACAGATTGTACAGAGATAATAAAGATTATTTAATAGCAATAAAATATAAGGATATTTATAAATACAAAATTGTCAGAATTAAAAATGCTACACAATATTAAATGAAAAAAAACCTGTCCAGCATGAATATAATTCACACTACGATATTTCTGGTCATATTTCGGCACTTGTGGACAATTAAGCGTACATGGTATCGCTATTAAATTATTTCAATGATTAATTTTTCACAACGTAATTATATGGTAATTTCTCATGTAGTCTACTTATTACAGGTGCAAAAGTATTGTGCATATATCAAACTTATCATCTAGGATAATCGTCAGAGTTTTCCTGTAAAATTCTAATCAGGTATTACCAACCTTTTTTAGTTTAAAATTTTTCATTCAGTTGTTTCGGAAAGAAGGGGAGGTATGCTATACTTTTGTATTTCTTATGTTCTAAAAGATTATATACAATTTAAAATACTGAAAGAGGTTTTGTTCTATTCTTCACAACAAGCCTTTTCAAATGATATATAAAATGAGAAAAATATTTTAAGATTTAACTTACCCCTCCTTTTAATTTTTATAGGAATATTTTTTAAAAGTTAGTGGTATAAAATATTTGCAAAATATGTATAATATCAGCTATTACTTTGCCAGTTTTCAACTTTCTACGTTCTTTAGTTTTTGAGAAAAAAAAAGACTTTGAAGGTAGAAAAATGTAAATGTATTTATTGCCTACTACCCATTTCGAAGGCGTAAAAATTCAGGAAATATTTAAAAAATTATGACATCTAGAATCACTGTTATAGTTTTGGAATCATCATTATAGTTTTAGAATAATTTCAAAAATTAATGTCATATAATTTTTTGCATATTTTTTAGTATATCTCTAAAAATATATCTCTAAGAAATTATAATTGACATTTTTGGAGGTACATAATTGACCTTCCCTAAAATTTCTAAATAAATATATTTGAGTTTGAGAAATGGTTAATGAGTTTTATTGCTGCGACAAATTTCAAGATTCTAAGCCAAGCTGTTTTTGAATAAAACGGCTATGACAACACGCGGACAGACACGTGAGTGATCTTTAATTCTTTTATGGTACGGACCCCTAAAAAGGCTGTGAGGGACGTCAGGGATAAGAAGATAATTAGGAATAATGTATAAAGGGGATTTCGACCGATTGTTCTTCAGAACTTAATTAAAGGACACAAGTTGACAGGCGTTGGAAATTGAATCAAAGTTATAAAAAATTAAAAGAATGAATAAGGATATTATATTGGAAAGTTTAAGATATAAATTTCCGCGGTAATGGATCTCCAACTATTGAAGTCGTGATTAATGTTCAGATTATGTTTGTTTTATGAAGTTGAAAGTAAATGAAAACTGTGGTAGAAGAATTTAATATTTCTTGTATAATTAGTTGCCTATACACATTTTGTGGAAAATAACACCAGCGTACTCATAATTCATTAGTGAACACGAAGATAAGGATCTTCAATATCTAAATGTTATTCTCATTAGTGGTAGAGATGTCAATTCTTTAAGTGCGGAAACTTAGAAATAACAAAATAAAGATTGTTTGTTTGATATATACGTAATTTCAACAGTGTTCTAATAACATGTATTCCTTTGTAAAACTAGGACTTTAAAGTATTGTTTTCTCGACCTAACCGTAGCTATGTATATGACATAATTACCTGCATTGTCAGGATCTTGCCCCAAAGACGAGAGCTCACCGTACAGCATGTCGAGTTCAGCGCAAAGCAATATTACAATTGAACACATCATCGCATCCTGACTAGTGTTGAATGATGCTATTATGACAATACCAATTACTTGATATGTGTATAGCATATAGTAACTAAAAAAAACAGCATGAAGATTTAAAAATACATTATTTATCGTTTTACTGAAGGTGTTTATGTATAAAACTTAAAAAAAAAACGAAAATCCAAGTCGATTCGCGCACAAGAGTTTTATACCATCTTGCAATATTAATACTGATTCTTAGCTACGTAATAAGGTAGATGCCATAGCAACTTGCTATTCGTAAAAATCTGTAAAATTATTGGCTACTTATTATTAATTATTTGCCACGCAAACTTTTGTAATAAGATACTAGTAAAATATTATAAGTAATCTGACAACCAATACAGAAATATATTATTTCGTCTTATCTATTATTTTGCAACTTAGAAATAATTAGCTTTTCAATCGATTATACTGCGGCCCTCTCGACCACCGCGCTGCTAGAGATCCCGAACCGGGCAGCGAGCGTCATCTGGCAACCGCCAAGCCACGTGGCGTGCCGACCGCTAATGTTTTGAGAAAATTGGAGTCCACGCGGTCTATAAGACTGCATATTATTATAGAAAAAAGTGTGGCATCGAACACCCATGGCGAAAAACGATTGACTTGCTTAAATTAAGTATGAAAAAACCAAAATAGCTCTAGACGTACTCAGACGTATTTAATATAAATCCTCATTTTTTCCACCTTTATGTTCCAAATCAAAGGGTCGAGTCATGGCCGCTGAAGCTAGCTGTATGAAAAATAATCGTCGCCTTTGAAGTATTCTTCTGGAGGAAGATATTCAATATATCATTGAACAAATACAGAATCAGCGTCTCGATTCTTAAAAGAATTCAAATGGAAATGAAATCGTCCACAACTATCTTCAGAGAGTTTTCTAATACTTTGGTCACATTGTACCAAAATCTGCAGACGTCGGATGAACGACATCTGAGAAATGCTTGGTACTCCGTTACAAGGTACCCAACGCAGCGGTGAGAACAAGAAATTATGACAGCATATCAAAAAATAATCATGACAGATAGACGGAAAAACATATCTAATAGAGTTTTGCATTCTCATATTTGATCATAATTTGTTTTTTGACCTATAGACCACCCAATTAGTAAAAATATTCAATGTATAGACCACCCAATTAGTAATAATTCCAAATGTACTAATATTTAAATATAACTCAAATAGAAAAAAAACGTATTAAATTTTGGTACATAATTTGTGGTTTTTGGTACACTGACCCTGTTACACTTATACAAACGAGAGTTTGTTATGAAAATCTAGTTCATACAAAATCAGATTCGGCGAATGACTATATTATTAAAATGAAATTGGTAATGGCTTTTATTTTTCATTTTATAAATTGTTTGTTCTGATAAATGTTTATGAATATTTAAAACTACGGAATTTGAATCTTGCAATCAGATATATTTAAAGCATGTACAGAGTTAATGATAGACATAGAAATAAAAATTAACTAAACATTTCAACTTCCGTTACTTTTATTTTCTATCTTTTGTTTTCAGATATATTTTAATTCGGTTTCAAATTCTTTGAAATAACGCGAAATAAGAATATATTTTGTCAAAATATTAATTTCGATAAACACTTACTTAGACGGAACAGATAGGTCCCAAGGAAACCACGCCCTCAAAGGTAATTTCTTTTCTTCGGATGGGTCAAAAATTGGAAAAGCCGCCCAAAGCATAGTACAAGCCAGCCCAAATAGTATGTACACCTTTGTAATTACTTGAATAACTGTCATATATTTATTCATCAATTTGCCATTTTCCACGCTGACGTGGGTGAAATTGTCACCTGCGGATAAAATAAAGATTTAATTACAATATATTCAATACAGCAGTAATAACTTATGCATTCATTTGTAAACATTAAATATAAAGTTAGATATTATTTATATAAAAATTCTAATTTTCGGAAGAGTATACTCAATATAAAATCATTGTTAATTATTATTAAGCGTTAACATACAGATCAATATCTAAATTAAACCTAATCAATTAATGATAAATAGAAGTTGGTCATGGAGATAATGATATGATACACAATAACAACAAATAACATCTATAATAAATATTCCTAGAAGTAGAGATGCTCCCGATAAATATTAATGTGAGCCAAAACATCTTTTTAACTTTCAGTTTTCAGACTAAAAGTGTGAACCCATTTTAGGAAAAGTGCGTTTGCTTCTTTTATGTTACGTTGCAGATATTTTAGGATCACTTGATTAAGTGATCCTAAAATATCTTCGGATTAAAATCGATTGATGAAATTTAATTTTTTATTGGATCACAATTTTAACCCGCTGGTGTTGAAGCGTACTAAATGAAAAAATAACACTTCTTAAAAAAATTATTGTCTTAGGATTTGGTCGTCTTGTTCACGGTCAAAAGTTTAGTACATATTAATTAATAAAAACCGACCAGGCGCTTATAGCACATACTTAAAGTAGGATTCCCTAGTTGCCTACATCTCTTGAAATTTTTTAAATAAATTAAGAGAAATATTTTGTTGAAATTTTTCCTTAGAAAGTTAATAATCATGAAAAATATCCATGAAGAAATTGCGGAAATGTTTTAAATTTAGCTTCAAATTATTAGTATTTGAGTTTACTATTTCAAAAACGGGTTATAAAAATTAAAAACGGCAGTTACATTTTTCTAAAAAGCCTTTTGAATGATATCCCCATAGGCATGTAAATAATTTCAGTCGTGTCAGAAAAAGTTTCTCAAAGAAAAAAAATTTCGTCCACACTTTCAATAAAAAGAAGTAATAGTTTCAATAAAAAAGAAGTAATGTATCAAAAATGCTCTCCATAAAAAAATATAGATACATGGAAAAAATCTAAAATTGTGGTACCTTTAAGGTTATTACAGGTGGACGGACATGACAAAATTATTAAGGTTTGTGGTTTACAATTTTCGACCAATTTCACTCTTAATCACATTTACATAGAACATAGAGAAGCAAAACGATTACGAAGAGGAGAACGATATAGTATAGAAAGTAAAAAAAAGTAAAGTTCTAAGGGCAAAATATTTTATATGTCTTTCGTTCTTTTTGCATAATCGGCGTCTATCATTACCCAAACTTAAATATTAATGAAAGACTTCCTTTTCTGATAAGACATTTAATAAATAAATAGAAACAATATAAGTTTTATTCATATTTTTGGACGAAATAAAAAAGTCATTGTCTGAAATTTTGAGGTAATAAAATTCTCTAATTATTAATAATAAGTAAATACAAAAGAAGAACCTTTAGGGAAGTTTCAACAATCAATGAAAAAACTTACTCTCCAGCATGTCACGAATTTGCTGAATCTTTGCTCTTCTGATGATTATATTAATTGCCTTAATTGTTGCCGTGAATATGCTTCCAGCAACAAGAGACGTATCAACATTTTTCTCGATATCGCCGAAGTTCTAGAGGACAAATAATAATGTTGAGTGTCGTTTGAAAGTAATTATAATAATATATTTCATGAAATCTTTCTTTCCTATGTGTTAAAAATTAACGACTATTTCTATTAACTAATATTAATATTCTAATTTCATTTCTAGATTAGACCTTCTGCCTTCTGGCAAGTTCCGTCTTTGCTCAAAGAAACGATAAAGCTTTTTGTCTCCAAACTCATTACCACATTTTACAAATACTCACTTTCTGCAGGTAAATTATTGAACCATTACGCTTACCCCCAAACTATCGTTCTTTATGTCTTCGCCGATTAACGATGGAATGATGAGACTTAGCCTTAATTAGGATAAGATATGGTAGCATATACTGACCCCACTGCCCACTAGTTGTGCAAAGGTGCGGCGATTAACCGCTCTACCAGTACAATTATTCAACCGGCTCAAACAACACAGACTAATGACGAACATAAGCGTCATTAGTGCTGGAGTTTGCCGTCTATCAGCAGGCCCAGCATGTTGATAAAGGGTAAAACGTCTAAATGGAATGCACACACAATAATTGGCCCCCAATTCCCGGTAACTCTACTATTCTCGACAATAGTTCCGATTAGGCGGAGGTGTTAGGAGCTTTCATGTTACGGTAGGCTACTGGAAAAAACTATATCTGGCTACATAATATCAAGACATTAAAATCTGATGAGAGCATCGTCCAACTGGAAATGGAACTAAATGAAATCAATTTTCTAGAAAAATATTCAAAATTAATTATGTAAGGCTAACAACAACACCGCCAAAACCCACGTCACCGTTATTTTGGGCAACTTATACGTCCAAGTGGGAGTATTAGAAAGTGAGGAAATAAAAATCAGGCTATGTAGGTTTGTGTCAATTCCCAAGTCGTGGTATAGAAGCGTGGTTATACTATTCTTAAAAAAAACAGACTGATCACTTCTCAATGATTTCCGATCCATTTCACTCTTAAACCACATATAAAAGAATTGTGCACGAAAGTTATCACGAACCGTCTGGCCCGAATATTCGACAATTTTCAGCCTCCAGAACAATCAGAGTTTCGATAAAATTATAATGCAGTAGACCACTTCCACACTCAGCGACTGGTTAGATAGAAAATGCCACTGGAATTAGTGAAGATAGAAGCTGACTGACACGATTCTTCCTAACGAGTGGGCCTCTTTATAAACCTAACAAAAACAAAAGGCATGTTAAATTCATAGTTCTCAACCTCTAAGACTAGTAAACTTCGGTAATGTTAGCATTGTAGTATTCAAGAGGATATCTTCCTGGCATAAATGATTCAGGTGAGTAGAAAAAAAGTTTGATAAGGAATCTGATAGATGAATTAATTTAAGCTGGGCAGCGTTGAGGAAATTCGATGTGGATACTCACGGCTGGCCTGATCCAAAATTTGAAGTTGAGCAGCTAGCTCGTCTATGAAGTGCAAAGAGTGTAAGGAGTGTCTTTGAAAGATATAATTAAAAACGAGGAAATCAGACGGAGAACTAAGTAGTCGATATAGCTCTTAACATCAACAAACTGAAGTGTCAATGGGCTATTTTTGCTGATGAACCAACGACAGATGGGTACATGAGTGGACACCATGAACCCCGAAGCACTGTATGGAACACCTCTAGTTCGATGCAAGTATTATCATCGAATTTACATGTTCGTAAAAAACTTTTATGTAGAAACATCAAATTAAGAACAGTGATATCGAAATGAAAATATATAAAAGTGATAAGAAACATCATATCGAAATGTTCATAAGAAGTATCCAATTTTTTTTTTCGTTTCATTTATCACCTAGGATATAAATGGAAACGACAAATTTTAAAGACACTAAAATTATTTTTTTACGTTAAAAAGCCTAGAGTAATTTTTAAAAAGATGAATGATTTTTTTAGAAATCGTTTTTTTGTGGAAATTTTAAATGAGCGTGGTGATATTTACCTGCTTATATTTTAAGAGCTATAATTCAAAATTATTTATATGGATATATTTGAGGCCTAAATTTAAGAACAAGTAATAAGGATTCCAAAACAATTTTTAGTTAAAATAATTTTAAAATGATATATAATAATAATAATTTTAGAATATTCCAAACGCATACAAAAATATCTCCTTCTCTTTCTCGCAAACAGCTAGTCATAAATCAATTTAACTAGAAGTTCACTTATTCTTAACCTTTTTCAGTAAACTGGAAATGTATAGCCACAATTCGAAATTTTGTAGTTTTTTAATATTATTTTTATATTTTTTATATGATACAGAATAACTTCAATTCATTTTTGTTTTAATGACTTTGTATTTAACGTATAAAAATTACACCTAAGTTTTTATTTAGCTTTTGATATATTCGTATGAAAGTTTTTATTGTGCCAGGTTTATGGCGTGTTTCTCATAGATATAGTCATATTTAACACAAATTTAGAAAAAAAAATGTAAGGTAAAAACTTGGTTTTAGACCTTCATTAAAAAGGTTTGGTTTACAAGTAAGAAAATACGTGAATTATACATATTTTTGGAATCATTAAATTCAGCCCATATATTGATTTAAAAACAAAAATTGTGTTTCTGTGGGTCTTCTTGAGTTTATTATTATTATGCTATTTTGGAAATATTTGTGCTTCATATTTTTTTTAATACAGTGTCACTAACATAGCTTTAGCTGATCCCAAGATATTTACATGGGATAGATAAATATACAGGTACCTTAGTAATCCCATCAGAATCTATTTTTTCTCAGTCATACCTTTAGATATATAGGCTAATTAATATTTCACAAATAGGATATGGTCAAGAAGAATGGAAGGAATGATGTAACAAAAAAGTTAACATAGGTTATTTATAAGCTAATATGAGTTTTGAGAACAAACAGTGAATTTGAAGTATCTACGTTAAAGGTTTTTTGAAGAAAACAATGAAACAACATTTCTCATAACTACGAGAAATACCCAAAATTAACTTATCTACTTGGACAATTCGTAGAAAATTATCCAGAGAACAAACATTTTTGTTACATTATTAAATTCTACGTTAATTGCCTTCCTAGTAATAACATGCTAATTATTAACGTTCAGACTATTCGCTTTCTTTTTTAGAAAATAAGTCTCGATTGAAACAGAAGTAATCCATACCATATATATGTCCATCATTTGGGTAAACAAGTAAACGAATGCTGTCGCTGGCATCAAGATGCTTGTAAAAATGTTGTAAGATAACTCTTTCCAAGTTCCAAGATAAGACGGCGGCATCCAAATACCACATAATGTTAAAATTCTGAACAGAAAAT
The DNA here is from genome assembly GCA_039881145.1 of Druceiella hillmani. Lineage (NCBI taxonomy): Eukaryota > Metazoa > Arthropoda > Insecta > Lepidoptera > Hepialidae > Druceiella > Druceiella hillmani. The sequence goes on along the minus strand of JAYKKI010000014.1, from coordinate 18,339,933 downwards.
CTATACTGTTATTAGGTCGAACAACAACGGTCATGTCGTTTGCAACGTTTTTCTTTTTACAATTCATCGTAGGTATTATTTGATTTACCTTACGTCTTGGCGTTCGCTCTTAAAATGTAATTTCAATGAGGGACAAAACTTTTAAAACCCTTTAAGTACAGTGTAACATGCACTTGATGGTGCTGATGACACGCGAAATGTACAGTCGTAATAACTCGTAATAAGGATGTAGTTTTATAACAATTCCGGAAAAGTCCATGCAATTCCTTTTAAGTCAAGTGATTCTCTTTGATAATTCCGACAAATCTGACAATTTTAAAATACAACCCTATTATCGATTAAAGGGGAATAGAAGTTTCATTTAATTTTTACAGGCAAAGGAGAATATTGATGTATCTCTTATACATACGTTTGTATGTGGATGTAAACAGTTGTTATTGTCTAGAGCGAAACGAATAGTTCGATTTGAGTAAATCAAGCATTCTTAAGTCATCTTAGTTGTTCAGGTGTTTTTAGATAGATAATGTAACGATTCATGTAACAGGTGCTTGAGAGTAGCTATTTTGCCTAACGTGAAGAAAAAATAATTCGAATAAGTCCTTAAGATGGGTATCAAATTTAAAATTTCAATGAGAAAATTTTAAAAGTATATCTTACCTTGTATATAATAGTTAATACAAATAATTTAAAATTACGCTAAGCAACATTTCTTAGTACTTGGCTTTTGTACGTAATGTCTAAATAAAAATCTGATTTCTAAATTTTAATAAATAGTATTTTTAAATAAATCTCGAGAAAATAAAATAATCTTTTTTTTTGGAATTTAATTACTCCATAATACTATAATGTCTTGTGAGAAAATGTGGGATATAAGCAAAATTTTAAATGAAATAATTTACCTACATCCATCATGAAGCGTATTAAAGAAATAATTTTAAAAATAATTTTAAAAATGATTAGATTTATTACGATTATTTCAATTTTAGAAGACATCTCAGAGATATCTAAGAGAATTATGACAGTTCAGAAAATGTCTACTGAATTTGCTTTCTAAACTTCAATGTAGTAAGAGTTTTCCTGTTAAGGGGCATTACTTGTTATTGTTCTTTTTTTTTAAACTATCTCACATTTTATTACAAAAAAAAAATAAAAAATAGTTTTATTTTTTGATTATTTTAAAAATATTTTTAAAATATTTTTGATCATCATTTATATTCGTTTACAAAGTTTGTAATTTCTATACAAACAATATTTAACATTAGGATTCTAGAATAAATTAAAACTTCGAGTTTTAAGTTTAAAAAAAATATATAAAATAAGTTTCAAATGGGTAGAGCGTTGAAGAGAAGACGGCGTTATCAATAGGTTTTGGCGAGCTTTTAACACACTACACAATAATTGTTTATTTTTTAATTTTGTTTCCTGAAATAAAATCAATATTTTTTTGTTTGTTTTTCCAATATTCGGTTTTTGATTTTACCTACATTTTACTCATAAGTCTAGTACGCATAGAACGCGTTATGAATCAACAAATTATACTAATGTAATGTATAATTTTTCGAGATCGGTATTTAAAAAAAGCTATTTCAATTTCCACGAGTTTTCACAAGGGCTTGTTTTTCCGAAGGACCTCTGGCTTACAGGAAATGAAATACCCCACAACAAGACGGAGGGCAATATAAACATCTCGAAATTAACATAAACCTTAAAGTGAATCTTACGTAAAATACGTAATTTTGTACATTGCTGTACTTAATTGTAGGGGCGGGGAAATTATAATGTCGGTTGTTCTATGGTGGATTAGATATATACTTATTTTAATTAATTATAGGGTTGAAGTGTGTTTTACTTTTGAATCCGTCTCAGTGTATATTTTACTGTAATCCATCTCTCTTTATAGTTAAAATATTTAGACTCCTTACTCTCATTTTCAAGCTTGTCACTATTTAATGTGGTTATTTCGTGTTGTTTTCCGGTGAAAACTTTAATTAGTGGTTAATTGTTTTCATCTGTGAGATTCACAACTTTTCTTGGTATTTTACCCAACAATTATTTCTACATACTCTCCGTTACTTTGTTAATATTTAAATAAGTTTATTTTTCCTACCACCAATAATTAAAGTTATAGATGTTCAAATTTTCATTTAGAAATTTCTTAAAAATAAACATTTATTCAGTATTTTTGGAAAACCGCTAACTGTGAATAATTACTATGTAAAAAAGGGAATAAAATGAAACGCACTAATCGTCATTATTTACCCGGGTAAAGCAGGGACCCGCAGCTAGTCGAATATTAAATTCTAAAAGGACAAAATATGTTTCATACTCTTACTGACAACAAAATTATTCTGCACTTGAAAAAAGTGTCGTGAGAGACTTCGAATCTCCATTGGATTTTTCTTGTTTAAATTTATTATTTATCAGCGTTAGAATTGACGTGTTTGTTTCAGTTCGACTAGGTATTGCTTCATGTTCAATATTTTCTTATTAGTATCAATCTGTTATCCCTGATAAATTTCTAAAGAGACCCTCGTACCAAACACGACGCACATGGCCTGTGATATGTCTCAGGCACATGGCCTATGATATGTCTAAAATACAACGAATCATTATTTTTTTCTCAAATTTTTGTGTATTTTTGGAACACAGGGAAATTTATCCAATGGTTTCGTGTTTTGATTAAAACCCAAATTAGTCGTTAGAGATAAGCTCAGCGTTTGTCGCCTTTAACATCTAAGGAAAACATTCTCATTATTTTGGAGGAAATGGGGAGTAAACTAAATTCATAATATAGAGCGAAGGTTCTCTCTGATATTCGTAATGAGACTAGTTTTCCTTGTCAATTTGCAACTGAAAAATTACGGAAATTAAAAAATGAATACTCACATTATCATTAAGAATTAAACGTTAATTGAGGATCAAGTAAAATGTGTGCTAATCGATAATAATATTTTTTCTCTCGCTGCACTACACAAACCTATAAGCAAATTTCATGGCCAATATTTACATAGTGAGGTATATATTATACTCACATAGCGAGTGAAAAATTGGAAACATTCTTTAATTAAATTAATTTCCAGTGAGGAAAATTTTTCCATTTTTAAGTGAAACTTTTTTACTTGCATATTAATCATTAGCAACACTGTCAAATTAAATTACTTAAATTAAGGTCCTAATACGCGATCAGCACATTAATAGGTGGCGCCATGGAATTATCATGTTGAAGAATATAACTTTACCACGTCACAGAACATAATTTGATTGACTTTTGTTCGAAGGGGTTTTTTGAAAGATTTGTTTTTATATATTCATTGAATTATTTAATAACTTGCCCTTGCTACATTTATTGGATAGGATTTCAAAAAAATGTACGTACATGTTTACTTCAAAGTAAGTTAATCAGTATGTAATAAAGATACATTAAAATAATTTATATTCACTATTCCCGACAATATTTTGGAGAAATAAAAATATCTATGGTGAAACTTACGCTGATGTTACACCCCATGTCACGTTCTATGCGTATTTCATAATATGAAGCAATTATTATTAAAATGAAGCTCTAAAATGTATAAGATAATATACACCTTAGTTTCGATAAACCAAAGTAAGTAGAAATTTACCAAACGAAGAGTGACATAAAAGTATGGAAAACGGCAGGTCGGAGGCCGAAAAGTTTGCTTTGTATTAACCAGCATGTTTACCTAAATACCAAATACCACCGATAGTATAAAATAAATATATATTGCTAAATATAGAATATTTTCTGCTACTTATCACGAAAAATGTATCTTAGTATTACATTTTCTCTACAGACTTCATTCATTGCGGTTTAATTTTATCAAATTTCTCTCTGCAATTCATCAATTAGAAAAATCTCGATTTCTTTTCTCTGATATTCATATAAAATTAAATAATAAAATAAATTCTACAAGTTTTTGTGAAATAATAAATAATTCGTATTTTTTCGGTATTTTATTTGCATTTTATCAAGTTTTTGTAATCGAATATTGTGTCCTAATCCTAACTAATATAAATAATAAGTTGAGATAATTTGTTTCTTCTTTTATTCATCTTACTTTCAAACCTCAAAAATTCAAATGATCTCTGTAAAATTTTATACATATGTAACATTATTAAAATCAAAATAAAAACACTTTTTATAGGAATGGGAATGTTTTGGAAATTTAATAATATAATAGACAAAAAAAAAATAAAAAGATAATATAAAGACTAAAAAAAACATATTTCTATAAATGCTGCACTGGAAAGCAAAAAATCATTATCGAACCTGTTTTCTCTGTCTAATTTGTAATGATTTTATGGTATGCCATGGTATGGTATGCCGATAAGCTTCGAACGATTCAATTGTTCGATATGACTTCTGGTTCTATTTCATTACATATTCCGGCACCATTTTTTGTGTCTTTTTAAGTACCAATATTTATAATGATACAAAATTAGAAACACAAACATGGTTAGGATATTTGTTCTTTTATAGAGTTCAGTATCTAACATCCGATTATATTTCATTGAAACAGTTCAATGCACGATGGTACACAGTCCTAAGGCGATCGCCCAAAAGGATATAATTTGGAATTAAAACTTTATATTTATATTTATATTACTAAAATGAACTTTAAATTGCATATAAAAGGTGGCAGATTTCAAAGTTTATGTTAATTAATATTAAGCATAATTAATTGCAAGATTTTGCCTTAAATAAACTGACAGTGACTATTATCAATAAAAAATACATTAAATGTACTGAAATAATAAATAAAAAATGACGTAAAAATTAAGAAAAAACTCGATTTTTTTAAGCAAAATTGTATTACTACACTCAGACATTTTTAAAAAAACAATTAAAACATTTTCTAAACTACTAACAAACTTAAGAACTGATTATACAAAAAACTTTTTCTTTCGGGAAAGCTTCATTAGGTAGTAAACGAAAAGGTCTGACTGTAACATGATTCAAATCATTTAATAATACCGATTCAAGTTTAAGTGAACCGATTAAATTAAGTCCCCGAGCAATTTTTCTAGCATGGTCTCGTTTAAATGCCTTCAGATTTATTAGTGACGATAACCTGTCCTTTATGAACCATGTATTACTACTTTCTGGACGGAAGCTGGAAGATTTTACAATTGATATTCTTGTACCAAAAGTTACACGATTTATAAACCGAATTTACTAAATGACTATACGTTAATATTGTATCCCAAAGATAAATCTTGCAGAATTGTAGAACAACAGTCAATTTAACCTATGTTTTAGACCAAAACCACAGGTATTTTGGTTGAAATATGTTAATTCAAAAAGAATTTCCTCCTGGTATTTCCGTCGTTTGATGTCCTGTTTCCGCCACTTCTTGGTTTATCTACAATTAAGTCTAATGGATACCTAACTTACTTTGAACGTTCAACAATTTATAAGCTAAAATTTTTTTATCGTTGTCTCATCTAACCTGCCAATTTTTATAATATATTCCATAAGAAAGGCGAATGGAATGCTCAAAGGAATGTACCCAGGAAGGTAGTGGTGACAAACCGATTTTCAAAATAATTTTCAAAGGTGCTGGATGTTGAAAACGCGTTCATCTAATGTGAAGATTATTGGACACAAGGAAACTATATTTTCTTTAAAAGTGATTCCTTATTCTTAGATACAGTACAATTTTTCTTTTCAAAAAGGAAACGAATAGGTCTAGAATATCTCGTAGAATAACTGCGGAGATTTCATCATAAAATGTTGGTTTCACATTCTGAATTTGTTACTAACTGCAAGGTAACGTAAGAAGAAAAAAATAAACTACTATCAACATTTAAACTAGAATCTGCAAAAGACTGTTTGTAGTCACTATCACTCGTACTACCATCAAAACCCAATTTCTTCATTAAAGTTAAATTAACTAATTCTACTGGAATGCTGTTCTAATGGAAAGAATTCTCTGTCTCTTAGATCCACGACCAGAGAATCCACGACAAGAAATGTACTATGTTGAGCTAAGTCACATTCAGATTTACATTGCTAATTAGTTGTTGCTAACTCAATACATTCAATAGCACTAAGTTAATCACCACACTTTTTAAACATTTTTCATCTATTACTGTTTACAAATTTAAAGCATTTTTCGACACTTTTCCACAAATTAAACACACGTTTATCTAAAGGACTAAAATCTATATGATAATGTAGAGAATATTCACAATTAAATGAAACTACGTGATGTAGTATTATTTCTACTTTCTTTAAGTTCTTTACCACGACCACGGTTATTAGCAAAGATCTTTGCTCTTGAAGGTGTTGTAATACAACGAAACCTAGGTTGTGTAATGTAAAATCATATTAGAAGTGCGCATCAGTGTTGAAGATTGTAGGAACAAGGGAATTCAAAGTTATGCATTTAAAATATTTTTGCATATCTCTCAGTATATCATTTTAAGACATATTACTGAAATTGTGAAAATATACTTTCTAATTAATCCTTTCAAATCATACCCTACATGTGGAATTAAAAAAAAATCTTCTGTTTACTTGCCTCACCTTACCCCTGACATTAACCCTCAAACGGTTTCGCTGAATCCAAAATTACGCTACTGGCAATATTTTACTACCATACACACATGCCTTTCAAATTAGTGCGCCGGCGCTCCGCGTATTCTTAGTGTTCGGCGTGAACTCCAAGTGGGTGAACGTGCGCAGAGCTGTCATCGTTAGTTTGTAACTTAGGTGAGTACTGAGGGCTAAAAGTAGCTCAAAAATCCTTTTCGGATTGTTATTTTTTTTATAAGTATTTTTGTTTCGTTTTTCAGAACTCACATCTATTGTAGGTGTAAAATCTGTGTCGGGGCAACTAACAGATGAGGTTGTAGGAAGCTTGCTTGAAGAGGATGAGCAATCCGATTTTGAAGAAAATTGATAAAATTTTTGAAAATGCTGACGATGCTGATTCGTGTGACGCGCATGCTATAGTTACCGATCATGATTCGAAAGAATTTTTCATTTCATTTTTTATTTTTCTGTCAAGTACGACTATTAAAGTCTCTTTTGACATGTCACGATTTAACTTCTAATTATTATGAAGAAATATCCTTATTATCTATACGTATATCTACAAACAATCAATCAGTCCCTCTTAATGAGGGCCAGAATGTGCATATTACCCCACGATGGCCTCCATAGATCTCTATCTTCAACATAATCCCTGATGCTATAATAATCAGGGCCTTCGAAGTAAGCACATGTTTAATATGCGTTTTAAATTTTAAATCATAGTTTTTATTTTTAAGAAGAAAGTATTTTGTGCAGATCCTTATTTTTTGACATGCAAAAGAAGTATAATTTGATAAAGTTGAATCGTATTTCGTTTTTTTTAATTTCAAACGACGCAACAGAAAAAGAAAGTATTGAATTCGCTCAAATAAAAACAAAAAAATATGTCTCTGTGTGCGTGTCCTTCGAATGGTTTAGCAATTAATTAAACATGAAATTTTCGTATTTGGAAGTTTTTAAATTTTTATTATTTTGGCAGCTAATATAAAGGCTTCTTATTTCTAGCAATACCTCAGTATATAATATTTTAAAACAACTTAGATAGAGTATATATGGAGAACGTTGTACGAATTATAGTTCAATCAGTAAATGACGTTCGACGAATGAACAACATACGACATATGGAAATTTTATAAATAAAAGTTAGAGTGCTCTTATTTCATACAAAAGTTTTTTCACATTTCACACGAGTAAAGTAACACGCAACATTTGGAAAATAATGGAATGAAAACTGCACTCTCGTATGATGCAGTCAGTCCTTGGTTCCGGTGGTTCAAAGAAAACGATTTTGATTTTTTTTGATAACCCTCGTAAAGGGCGACCTTAAAAAGCTTTACCGAAACAGATTTCGTACTGAGAACAGGGCTGATATATACCTAGACATACGGAGTGAGTAATAACAGCTTTCCTATCTTCGACCGCCATCATTAGATCTTGACTCCTTCATTAATAGCTTGCATCTTCCTCGAATTAAGAACTTATCAAAACAAGTGAGATGGACCCAAACACCATCTGCCTCTTATTAGCCGCTAAGGAAATTCTTAGCCCATTTTCGCTCTCTTCCAACAGATCCTGTCACCATCATCATCATTTGTAATTTCCGGGAAGTAATAGGTGTGCCAAGTTCTAGTCCTTGGTGTGATTTTAATATCAATTCCAATATCGGTAGCTGCCATAATACGGTATCGGTAACGATAATCTGTAATAAAGCAAATTAAATAGAGGTTTTAAAATGCAAAAACTTTATGACCTGAAATGACGGGTTTATTAGCTTTTACGTATTTTATATAAATTTTATTTTCTCAAGAACAACGCTACAGATTTTTTCCAGCCCTTTATATTTATACTAACTACTAGTTAAATAACGTACTACAACTTATTTAGTCGAAAAAATGTTATAATGGATTGCCAGAACTGAAATTATACTAAAAATATACATAAATATCGTGTAAGTTCACAAATAAAATATTATTAAATCTACATTGGAATGAAAGGGAATCGATTAAATTCGTTGATATTTAATAAAAACTTTATTGACATTTAGACTAACTATTAAAAATGATTTTTATTAAGTACGAATTGAACTCGCATTACAGGGATAATTTAAATACTTAGCCATATATGTTTAAGGTTATATAGTATTTCTGTTGAATTATTCATAAATATTAATATCATTTTTCACATAAATTACTCAAACATTTTAGGGTCATCACTATAATTTTTCCCTAAACTCTAAAATTGTCATAAAGTTACTTAACATAATTTCGTGTTCAGAATTTCAAGAGACACGGCGGAGAGGGTAGCGGTGATGCGGTCATCTTAAAGAATATCCTTAGAACTATCTACTCGTCAACAGAAATAAAAAAATTAGTAAATATTTACATTTTATCCTCAAAATTATTTTTTGAATTTCGACTCTTGAAAAATATGCGGGTTAATGTGCTTTATCACTAAGCTAAATTTCAAAATTCTACGTTCAACTTTCGTTCAACGACATTCTTCTACGTTGAACAGAAAGGAAAATGGACACATGAGGGATCTAATAAAAATTCGTTTTTCTTCCTTTTGAGATATGGTTTTCTTAAAATTGAAATTTCCTTAGGCCATCACGGATTTCAAAAATAAAATGTGTTATTATTTTGAAGAGAATAAGGTAAATATTAAGATAGTCAAAAAAAAATAAGAGAATATCGTTAATAAAAAGTATAGACTATATTTTTGAGAGAACACATAACCTGCTAACATTAATTGTAAGTTTTCTCCTGTCTATGTTTTATTAATACATAAAGTTTAGTAATCTGCTTGAGTATGAATAAATTAAACCAAGCTACGCTTATTACATATATTGGTGTTCTGCTATTGACTGGTCATAAGAGTAGAGAAGAAAATTTTATCCATCCTTCACTCTACTCATTAATAACATGGTTGAATTTTCAATATGGATTCATGACGAAATAATTTTAAGTTTCGTAATATTTAATTTACAAATTAAAAATATTTTTAGAAAATATAAAACGATTGGTCAGTAAGATGCTATATAAATAAATATAACCTTTAATGAGTTGTTGTTTACCTTTTTAGGAGTTTGAATATCTGCACCATGAGTTTTTATGGTAAATGATAATATTAAATAGTAGCTCTAATTCTGGAGGTAATATTGGAAGTAAAAAAGGATTATCTTTCTATGTTATTTTTCTATTTTTTCTACAATGACCATAAATTAGAATGTGGCGGGCGTATTTGTTGTCGAAATATTATATGTTATAAATAGAACTACTGGGTATGTAAATAAAGATATTACGGCTTTAAATTAATAATAATGTATTTTATTTTCAAGAAAGTTATGGATATATTTTGGACAGACAATATAACACTCATGTGCAGCAGGTAATATGGAAAATTATCGATATTTTATGATTGGTACGTCAATGACTCGGGTTAATCAGATACAACGTATAATAACATTAACAAATATTGAACTAATAGCATACGGGAAAACTAGATTTTTGTTGATAAAACAATCCTTATTTGAATTGATGTAATTCTGATAAAACTTTTTTCTAGTATATTGAAAATCTAAGGAAAATTAAATTAAGAAATAATTCAGTACACCAGAAAATGTCAAAGCATATCGATGTAAACTACACCTCGTGTGAGTTAGATAATGTAGGTTAGGTATGTATTTCAATACTTAAAAGTTATGATCTATTAACCGAAATGAGATTGATAAGAACCGAGTATTACTTTAAGCATATTTTCAATGTCAAAAAGTCCATTTCTTTTTTAATATGATTTCAATTTGTATTACAAGGAAAATACATATACTTACTTTTAGAAAATATTTTAATACGATGGATTAATTTCCATCGTCATTGAGGGAGAGTGGTTGTAATAAAATTGTATTATTTTGGTTGTGACATACGGCCGTTTGTTATTAAGGTTTATAATTTTTTTCTTTTGGGCTTTTATGAAATTTCTCTTTCTACATCTCTCTCTCGCTCTCTCTCTCTCTCTTTATGTATCTGTATTTGAACCAGTAATACAATAAAACCTATTAACTCTTATTTCTTTGCTTCGTTATTTTACTCCAAAATATTTTCCCATTACCAATATAAAAATAAACTATTATTTTTCTTGTTGTACCATTTTTATCAACATAAGTTATATAATTTATTATTTAGTTATTTCTTTTTATCTTTATATTTTATACATTATATACGGATATTACAAAAAAACATATTAGAGATCGCCAAGGCTGTAGTAGGCTGTGCTGTAGTAGAATGTGCCTCCGTATGGATCATGGTGATTTCAAGTATTTCAATTGGCACTAATTATATATAATTTGTCTAGAATATGAACACGCTATATTTCCTCGTCAGTTTGTAAATATTGCCAACAAAAATATAAAAAATAATTTTATATCCCCAAATAGGGCAACCAATATTAATAAGTATACATTACATATATAATTGAAATATATGTGTAGAAAAAACAGTATTAATAAAAATAAATTATCCAACGATAAAAACGTTAAAAAAACTAATATTTAAAAACATTTTTAATACAAATAGGCTACGGTATAGTTAAGAATTGTTTTTTAAATCATCAAATACTAGTATGTTAGGCGGCACAATAGGTATTTAACCTGTCCTACAAAGAAATATAGGATATATAAAGAGGTTAATTACTTTATATTTTCTTTTGTTGATTACCCGCTTTTAAAATTTCATTTTAATCTGGATAATATTTTTCGTAGTTGATTATTTAAAATTATTACTTATTTTCTCAAAAGAAAAGATAAAATTAAACAACGATTCGTAATAAATTTTCTGTGTATATCCTCCATATGCAATGATTAAAAAGTGGTTGCTTGAGCTTGAACTAGATCTGACAATTGTTAAAAATCATCATCTACTTGATCATACAAATTGTTAGGATTCACAGAATGATCATTGAATTCTATGCTATGGTTTTTGTAAACCGACGATCCAAAAAAGCTAATGTTATGAGTAACCCTAAATAATTGGTACATCACTTTTGACGGAAGAACTATACTAATTATCCACATAGTGTGCGTACGAATGTGTGTGTGTGTGAGCGCGTGTGTGTGCGTGCTTGTGTGCATGTGTATATGTATGTCCATGTGTGCGTGTGTGTACGCTTATGTGTGTGTGTGACACATGGGCTCATACTTTGTATGGGTGAACCGATTCAATATCCTATACCGCTTGAATATTACTTTATATGGGCCACAAATACGCGCACACATATTTGTGGCTTTTACAAAGTGATATTACAGACATTATAGAAATAACGATCCCGATACAGTGGCCAAGCAAGCATAAGCATCCTCAAGTTTTGATTGGTTCTCTTCTCGCGTATTTTTGTCAAAAATGTGTATACACATCACCACTTTTACTCAAGAATATATCCGCAACTTACGCCATCAGTAAAGCTATCTGTGACTTAGTATATCTATCCAACAACAAAAAGGATGCAAGGCTTGTCCTCACTTTGATCATATTTTATAGCTTTTTAACACAAGTACCTGCACACAATGTAACAATTACAAAATGTGTTATGCCCGGAATAGATAAATATCATTTGATAAATAAATAGACAAGCCAAAAAGAGACGATAAAGCAGGTTAATTCTAAGCAACTTCCATATGAGCTTAGTAAAAATTTCCTATTTTTCGAGATATAGGCACTTTTTAAAATTTATGCAAAACTGTCACTCAGTGCCGATGTTTCAAGTGCCACGGCTATAAATTACGTCTGATTGTTATTTATTTTATTTTTCAATAAAGTTAAGTAATAGGTCTTTCGAATTTATTGATATATTTTACGGCTACTATTACGCTCTCTAAAAAAAATGCAAAATCCCACTTTTTACACTTTCGTAATTTTCATTACACAAATTCCATTGTGAGTGCTTTAAAAAATGTACCACTGAGAAAAGAATCGGCGCATGTAATGCAAAATCATGTGATAAAAAAACTTTCTGACTTTAACTACAAAAAAAATATACAGGCTTAACCACAGAAATAACCCACTCAGAACTAATTACGCTGTGTATAAAATTTCGTTTAAACGAATAATTTTTTTAATTTTTTTTCACGGAAACTCTTAAATACTCCTAATGAAAAAAATTAAAATTATTTCTACACGAATAATCGAAACTGATTGATGGAAATTAGGAAATCGTATTTTTCGCCGGAGGTAATTACGAAGAACGTTAGCAATTTTGGAAATATTTTCAATGGCAATCGTTCTTTCTTTAGAGTTTTTAGGTTTAGATATAAAATAGGCTTCCTCCTTTTCTTTATTATATCTTGTTTTCAGATGACGGCGTATTTTTGATATTACGATACGATGACACAAAAAAACATGGTTCTTATCCCATTTTCTTTCACATTAGACAACTCTAAATCACTAGTTGAAAATCAGACTCATTTATCAATAAATATAAATGCAAAAGACTTAATGAACTTTTTCTTTTATTAAAATCAGAAGACACGTTGCTAATATCCGAGCCTGATGTATTTTTTTCTTCCATGAAATATTCGATAAGACCCTAATAATTTAAGATCAATAATAAATAAAAATATCTTTGTACATAATTTACGTTAAAGTCTTTTTCACGGAGAGAATATGTGCTGTACGATTTATTTGTTTGTTTATTTGTTTATTTATGTACTTTAATGTATATGTTTGATACGTACGGTGAACCTATTGAGCAATCTCTTACAGCCAACCAAAACCCCACTCGACGAGCGACCTTGAATCGAAACCCGGGTCCCCGCTGTACATCGTGCCGTCAAAGACCGTATGCAACAGAAGAATGCAACATGTCACGGCTACGATTTAAATAGATGAATGAAATTAATTTCAATCATACACTTGCTCCCATGATATATATTACATAAATTTTACATAATATTTCAATAAAATGTATTTTTATTCCATATCATATATATTATATCTCTACCGCGATTTAGATGAAGAATTTATAAGAGGATGCATGAAAGTATTTACGTTGAGTCAGGCTAGGTTTTTAAATTAATTAAACTATCTTTATGTATCATGAGAAAGGTGATTTGCTGTTGTAATAAAAACGTTACACGTTCTGTGAAAACTTATGGTTTTACAAAATGGCCATCTGATTACTGTGTTTTAGGGGAGGCGTTAGGGAAGAAAGTGTATTGTTAATTTACAATACCGTCTCTTTTTATGATGGTGCTTAATTTATGTTAAGCTATAACATTTTATTACGTATAAATATGAAAGTGGTAACTAAATTTTTGTGCGTTCGAAATAGTTAAATTATGTAATTCCACATTTATACATAAAAGCAGTTATATTGAGTAATTTGCTAACAAGTTCAATACGAATATATGCCTATAAGATAGCAACGGATGTAGATATTACATTAATTAAGAACATCGATCATTAATATAATTTTATACGGGGGCAATAGTTTGAATATTGTTTTGTCATATGGTTCAACACCAAATATATCATTTGCTGTAATCGTAGCAAGTAGATATGTAACTAAACTTGAAGTAGGTCATGTTACTGCTGTTAAACCAGTAATTACTCATTTGATTGGCATGAAAGTTATGTGTATACTATATTCAGGTGACAGTAAATTGGTTGGTCATATAATGCTGAATATACAGGAAATACTTACTTTTGGAGATGAACTGTTAGGTTCTTATATTTGATAAATGATAGGCCAATTACTTGAGTTGTAGAGAAATAAGTATATTTTCCATTAATTCCTGATAAGGCTTACCTACTGTGCGACTGCATATGTCCGCATTATGCCTACCAACAGTACGACTGTAATTAGTCTTATTAGCCTCTTAAATGAAATTTATAGCAGCATATGAAGCAATCAAAAAAAATATGTGGAAAAACCGATTCTTATAATTTATGGAAAAATTGTAATGAACGTTAACTTGCATGTGGAAAATTGGGGTGATATATTAATGCATAATCAAATATATCATAAAGGATTAAAATATATAGACGTAAAATAATATTTTGTTGAAGAGAAAGTTGAAACAAATCAACTATCTCTATAATAAAATATTGTGCGATATTTAATTTTTTTGATTAAATTGGCTTACAATTTTACCAGGGTTTACCATAAAAACTTTGAGTTGGATGGAAACCATGATTGTGTTTGACATATTCTAAAAGCCAACAAGCTTGTTTCTTTTAAATTCGGTTTAATAAAATTTTGGAGGAGTATTGATAGTAAAACTTTTTAATATTCTGCGTGTGACAAAATTTATAATTTTTAAATATCGACTATGAAATTCTGATTTTGTACACGCTCTATAAGTGTGTCAATTGTGAACTGTAAGGAAAAAAAATTAACGACTCCTATTTTTCAAGGAATGTTTTACATTCTTATTGCCAATAAAAAATCCTTTTGTAGAAAAACACCATATCCAAAAAAATTATTAAATGTTTGTCTTTGGTGTTAAGATTTACCTACTTTGTTAGTTATTTTTTTTCATTTTTGTATTTTATGCAATATTAAAACCTGTAATATTTCGAAGGACATTATGAGAGAATATTATAAATAACTTAATTAAGTACCAAACGCTGTAATCAGGTAAAAAATGGTAATGTCCTGTCCCATAGATGGTGATCGTTTTGGGCATTTTAATTGAAAATTCACTTGAATGCCCAAAATACATCTTTTCAGATAAATTTTAAAGAATAGTTTAAATATATTTACGGCGAATTTCAATAAAATAAACACATATATGTGTGTCATATATGTGAGTATGGCATGCATATGGAAGAACTAACAAAATTATATAATGATAATAACATTACAAAAAAAATTACTATCTATTTTCTCAGTTTGATACAGTTCATACGCTACTAAAACATATATTATACATATATATTTGTTAAAGATCTAGGAGGAGAAATTAATTACATTGATTATAAGTATTTTTTTAAATGTTGGGATAATCACGAACGATTTTGGATTCAGTACATTAAATGAAAGAACGGAACAAGAAATGAAATCCTTCAACCATTCATTCGCCCGCTTTTGACCCTCATTTTTTCTCTGAAAGCGTTAAACGTACGTCGAAATTTGAAAATTGGCATTCGAAAAAGCATATTAATTCGCATTTTAGAATGCAATCAAGTATCCAGAGAATTATATTTATTTTTGGTGATGTTAAAAGACGAATTCAGATAACAAAAAAAAACATTATGTTCGACATCTAATATATCAATACGAAACGTTGAGATTATTTTTTTATAAATATGAAATCGTGGAAGCAATCGATATCTGTAAAAATAATCTTGAATATGTTAGTAGATGTATTACGATATGGAAGCATCACTTATTTGCAGTCAGCGTCAAGTAACATCATGATTGTCAGGATATTTTATTTTTGAACGATTTGAAAAATAGCAACACTAAATCAGCCATGTCCGTTTAAGAGAATATTCAATTTTAATTTTTAATTTTCAAAATTATTCTATAAAAGTAAACGTTTATGTAATAAATTTGAAATTAATTTTATCCCGGAAGCAACCGATATACGGATATCGGTTGCTTCCGGGAAAAAATTAATTTTAAATCTATTACATAAACGTTCAAATTTATTACATAAGCATTACTTTTTCGCCATCGGCACCGAGTAACATCGATTGTCAGGATAATATTTTATTTTTGAGCGAATTGAGAAGTTGCAACGCTAAATAAGCAATGTCCGTTTAAGAGAATATTTAAGTTTTAAATTATTATATAAACGTAAATATTTACTACTGTATGCTGAGATTTTTAAGAAGTTGAACATTAATATTAATATTTTTATTTGTTATTTTTACAGCTAGTCGATTTTATGATTATCTTATAATATATGAGAAGTAATGAGGTCCCAAAATAATTATGTACCACGTGGGGTATATTCATACTTCTGATCTGTTTACGACCTTTATCGTCCTTATTTTTATTACTTCCAGAATTTCACTCACTGCATTGGCACTCTAT
This sequence comes from Druceiella hillmani, assembly GCA_039881145.1. Taxonomy (NCBI): domain Eukaryota; kingdom Metazoa; phylum Arthropoda; class Insecta; order Lepidoptera; family Hepialidae; genus Druceiella; species Druceiella hillmani. The sequence continues at coordinate 18,323,342 of JAYKKI010000014.1, read as the reverse complement.
TCCAAGTAAGTTTAAATTTTTGTACATGTATAAACATTGTTCTTTATTAATTTTATTTTTATTTTGCAAGGAAACACTATTGTTGTAAATAATGTTTTTATCGCGTTTTCTTGCAATTTGGCCTTGTGTCCAGTTCGTTATAGATGCACATCAAACAATAATTTATTTCTTAATTTTTTCTTCACCTATTAGGTTTTTCCTTACATAAAATTGGTCTCGCATCTTTGCTTGCGTCGAAGTTGTGATGTTAATAACTTCCATTACTAAAAATTTCCACGAATTCCGTGACGAAAATCTCCGCTCCCAATTGCTGCTACCGTTATCGCGCCGTACAAAGTGCTTCACGGCACCTGCCTTTCAGGATATAAGTCATAGGTATTGACATAATTCGATAGCTTAAATATCCACACTAATATTTTTTAAATACATACTTTCTCAGTAAATGCTGTTTCTGAGAGCAAATATGCATGAAAATTCATCTAGTTAGACTCAAGTTTTAAGGTAATAAGTAATTGTTTTTTTTTGGCATAAATGGGTATAATTTGGCATACATTTTTTTTCGTATGGACGTCTTATTGAAAAATAAATTAAAATATGGATTGCTGCATATATGAAAAGATAAAATATGACGCAGAAAATTTAATTTTCCTAGGTCTGATAAAGTTTCAACGAACATTACTGAATTGATGGAAAATATTTTTGAATTTCAATCAATTCATTTTATACTATGATCAAGGACATATTTGTATCTTAAATGACAATAAATATTTTACCTCACGATAGTTTATTACTTTTGCTAGGTCTAAGTATCTTAATATAATTTAATTTTACTAGGTCTGATCAACTTTCAACGAACATTATTAAATTTACTATAACCGTTTTTGAATTTAAATTAATTCATTGTATACTATGCTCAAGGATACATTCATATCTTACACGATAATAAATATTTTACATCATTATAATTTATTATTAAAGATATATATTTTCTATATCCTACTTTAAATATATACTATTACTACAATAGTTACATCATGGCCATCTTTTCATAAGATGCATTTTTAGGATTCTGTAACCTAAAAGAAAAAAAAAATTTATAACGTTACTTTGGAAAATAAATTTACATATCTATCACATGTGATCTGTATATTAAATTTCAACCCCAAAACTACACATTAAATCCACTCTCTGATATGGGAAAAAAGCGAAACGTATAAGTAATCCAGTATGAGTTTATTTTTTCATAAATAAATTATAAATTTACATTATTCTAAACAAATTTAAAAGCACAATTCATGTTTAAAAATTATAATGATAACGACAATTGCTTCAAAAATATTCTTATTTAATTTCTAACAAGCAACAGTACGTAAAGAACTTGTCGCCCTTCTGCGACAGAAGGCAGGGATATTTTGAAAGTCGTCGATTCAATTCTCAACTCATGTTGTACAATTTATTATTTTCGTGAAATTGAAAGGTTTATTAAAAACTCATAGGATTAACTGACATATGTGTATTAAAAATCTAATAATGGTGGTGAAGTATGTAAAATAAATTAGTACAATATTCAATAAACTATTCCTTTTTTTATATAAAATACTAAAAGCTTTTTTGAAAAGCGTAGTAATATAAAAATAATTTATATTACTAGCTATTTTTTATTAGTATGAGATTTTGTATCTGATGTCTCTTACGTATTTGAATATTGTAAGAGACCCCAAATTTGTTTCATACATTAATTAAAAAAAAAATGTTTACTATTGATTACGTTTTATGGGATTATTTTGTTCCGACTCCGGTTAAATGTATTTTGCTGAAACTCAAACACTTCCTATTCTTATTGAAATATTCTTCTCCGGAACCCATGCTGGTTCCGATGTGCTTGATTAAAGCAAATGCGTATTAGCGAATTAGGAGACAATTTCCAAATAAAAAATGTCCCAATATAATTCCGTCAACATTTCTAAAACAAGCAATAAATAAAAAGATACTTTCTGTAAAATCTTTTCAATTTAAATGCTATCTCTCCAAAATGAAATGTCCAATTTTAATCGAAATAAGAAATTAAAATTGTAGAATTACATATCAGAATTTTGAGGTGAAACCATATTCTTATAATTGTCAGAGTATTTTATTATTTTATATTGCGAATTAGCATACGCTTCAGATAAAAAATATCCCAGTATGTATTTGCCAATGTTTATATGTGATTTCGCCGGAAGTATTATTTATAAAAAAAAATACTTCCGGTGAAATCACATTGATGGATTTAAGGATAATGGGATTAATAACACAATTTTGATTAGTGTTTTGATTTAATTGCCATCTCTCAAAAATAAAATTCCCAATTTCGATCGAAACTCGAAAAAAATCATCCAATTTTATACTAGAAGTTTGGTGAAACCATGCCTCGATAATCATAAGATACCGCAATATTCACTTTAATTAACCTTGATAAGCAAAATTATCGTCAACATTGTTTCTATAAATATGTAGGAAAAGGCGACCATTTATTTCAATTACCATAGCAAGAGCTATTAAAGTAAGATATTTGGGAACTTTTATTAAACATATGCTCTAAAATAATTTTCATATCTCCACCAAACCCCTAAAGTTTTTTTTACCTTATCTTTAATTTTGTTCCAAACCACTGAATACATATCTCACTGTAACATTTACAATTGGGGAAAACTAGCGAAGCTACGAGTAAAATCTATTATTACTGATTTAATTTTTATTGAATTTGCATTCGGGTGCCAGATGATTAGTCAATTAATAAAAAATAGTTATTATTCATGAAAATTAAACTAAATTTAAAGTTTGCGATATATTTTTACAACTGATCTGATTTTTTATTCATAATCAAAACATAAAGTAACTGATAAGGATGATGTACAAGGTTCCAATAAATTACTGGTCATATAATTTCAAATATGCTACTAGTTTCTTGAATAGTATGCTTAAATATTCCACTATAGTGAATCACAATCACCGCTTAGTTTATGCTATCATCACTTAGACAAATAATCTGTTCAATATTTTTATTACTTATGTTCAGAAATAAAGTAATATCCAAATAATTTAGCCTGGCGATAAGATAATTAATATGTATAGTAATTTGAAATATATTGGATAGTAATAATACATATTTTTACTATAGCCTTCAAACTCCAATGGTCCATTTAAACTTCACCAAGAATGTTAGGTATCAAACTCATAAATTTCAGGAAGTAAAAGTTTGGTTAAAATGTAATGGTTAAGTAATTTGCTTCCAGCAATGAGACGCTAATTCGAGGTACGTGGGTAGAAGGACACTCTATTAAATAACAAGTGGCTTCAAAATTATATTTGAGGAACTATGGTCAATGGAATATTGAATGCAGTTCAAATCATGAATGGTATTAATACGGTCTTATATACTGACGATTTTCTTATAGAAAAAAAAAAGTATATCGTGGTTTGGTAGTGTGATTAATATATTACGGGAGCGTTTGGTATACTAGATTAATTAATTTTATTAGATATTTATTCAGTTTCTTACTAAACGAGAAGAACATTGACCCACTATACAAAAAAATAAATTAGGAGGACAATCAATGCAAACCTACCTGTACAACTCCATAGATTAAAAATACCTAGAAATATCGAGTAAAATCCACAGTACGATATATAGACGAATATCCTGAATTTTAAAGCACTCACAGCATAAATATAAGTAAATAAAAAATAAATGCTGCATACTACCTACCAAATATATATTGAGCAGTCCTAGGAAAAAGCAATGAGATTGCGGTAACGGTATAAATATAGTTAATGAGATTGCGGTAACGGTATAAATATAGTTAATGAGATTGCGGTAACGGTATAAATATACAACAGTATAAATATAATTACTATAGGTCCACATATAGTTACAGAAATTTAATGAAATGAAAAATATGGTACCTTGCTGTGGTAGCGGAGTCCTAAATTACTACAGAACCTCTATCTATTCGTACAAGTGAAACCACTTTAAGAAGTAACGCTTGTAGCAAACTAGCCTCAAGAGATAATGCTAATGTATCTTGTGTATTACTAGATTTAAAACCTAAATAAGATCTTTACTTAACGCCCAAGAATTCATGAATAAGAACAAAATCAAACTTGATACATCTGCCCAACTGCCTCACAGAAATTAGATATTCAACCAACTTTTGTCAGTGCGCCTACAATTTTTGTATTATGAATAGACCATATTATTCTAAATTACCATTTTTCGACATATGATTGCTCTTAAAACCATCCATAGTCGCTTATCAAAGCCTACGTTTCTTCCTATCTACTCTGACGTTTCATCTGTCCTAGGAATCGGATTTATGGAGGCAGGATTTTATTACGTGCAGGAGTATCATTAGATAATTTTAATGGGATGGTATATGCAATCTAACTAGCAGAAAAATATACTTACCGTAAAAAGGTATATTTAGCAGACTTGTAGACAGTAATAAAAGCCCTATCAACAATAAATATAGGGTTACCCTTCAAAATCCCACAGAGAGGCAATAAAGCCTATCAATGTAACCGATCTGAAGCTCTGTCGGTGCAGATGGGAACGAGAAAGCTAATTTTCTTGCTAAAAGAAGCACCGAACAACCATAACTAGCAAATCGTACATCACTCAAGTCGGCTTAAGTGCGTATTACGTCCACAATAAATTTGTATGTAAAAATCAAACACGCTGATGCAGCCAAGGGAAAAAAATAGGAGACCTTAATTATAACAGACCGCAGACAAAGATACGTCTTTCATTAGTATCGGCTGCTGCTTTAAACTCATAACGAGATACCACTTGCAAACATTAACCTAGAAGTTGTTTTACCATAAATGATGATTTATGCCACCAAGAATTATTACTTTGTTGGTCAGCGTGACACCGCAACTAAAACTTTATTATCTTAGAAATAATTTTTATTAACGATTTGCTCAATGATTTAGTTACTCATTATGCGCCTCGAATATAAAACAGTAAGGCTCAAACTTTTACCAAAAATACATTAATAAATTATCCATGTCCATTCAAGATTTTCTTATTTTCTGTAATAAACTCATACATTAATATAATGTAAATTTAATGTCTCCTTATTTACACATTAAAAAATTTATATGTCCTAAATATCTGAAAACAATTATTAACATAATCAACTTATTTTATCAACGAAAAATTCGAATAAACAAAATTTATCTCTTTATAAAATCAATGTTTCGGTGTTATTGCATAGTTGAAGTAAATGCTGCGTAGATTACACATCATAATAACCATTAATTCTTCCGTTATCTTTCAAATCTTCGTCAATTCCATGACTTTCCTCGTGAAAAGATACAATAAACCATTTATGCGCCAAGGAAATCAAGCCTGAAAATTTCGGCGATTTTTTAGTGATAAAGCTCTGAAACATTATAAATAATGTTTTCTAGTACTCTTTGTTTCAAAAATTATAAACAAAACTTTACGGTTAGCTTTTTGCTATCTGCCTTTCGTATTTTGTATACCGTGCGTATTCGTCTGTCCGTGTACCTTGTGATTGTTGAACTCCTTGGTTTACAAATATAAGATTATATTTAAATAGGATTATCGTAAATAATATACCTTGTAGACTTATTTATTAAACTTTAGTAATCATTGATGACATAATATTCTGTATTACATGAAAAGTTACTACACCGAGGTATTCCATTAACTTAAATCCTTCCTACTCATACAAACTAGATATAATTGTTTCTCAAACCGTTGATTTCTGTATTTTTACTGTTTTACGGATTATTATAAGAAAAACATAGTCTAAAGAAAAATCCATTGAAATTTTAAAAATAAGTCATTACCTTTTTAAAAATATCTGACAACCAAAAAAAATTTTTTCACATTATGCACAGTAAGTAAATTTTCAGATTACAAAAAGAATAAATTTGTTAACACATTTTCATCATTGCTTTCATTACGACTGTTCAAGTAGTCAATAATGTATGCTATGATTAAAATAATTGACATGATGGTGTCACACAGGTGGGAAAATTAATAAATATGGCTCCATCCGTTAGCGAGATCACATTTCACATGGGATAAATCTAACGACGGTCAATAAAGAAAGAAAACTCAATCTAGAATGGAAACTGTACGCACAAATAAGAGTTTGAATTTCATTTTTACTGTTTTAACAATTTGTGGATTTTGGTCGCCCCCTTCCTTTGCAGGAACTTGGAGAGCTACTATATATGGAATATATTCATTTTTAATGTATGTGGCTACTGTAATAGTTTATGTAATAACAGAAGGTATGGACTTATATGTGGTAAGTAATGTATTTATGTTTATACCATTTTTGTGTACAAAATATTTCAGGGAAAATGAGAATTTGAAATAATTTTACTACAAATTATTTATTTGTACTTATGCTGTTATATCTGTCATTCTATTCATTTTTCTTAGCTGTTAAACACAATAAAGAAGTTGGTTTATTTATTACATAAATTATAATTAAGACAACTATCTCGGCAATATCAAAGTTAGTATCTAGAAAAATATTTCCTTTTTCTATAATAAATGTTAAGAATCCAAAGATACAATAATTGATATGATAATTTGTGGAATAGTATCAACACATGCACAGGGTTCCTTAATTTGTAACAATTCCCTTTATTAGTACTTCCGGTATATATTTATACTTGGCGGATAAAAGTCTTCTATAGAGCATATTATTAAAAAAAATTAAATTTATTTAAAAATATATTATAATAATAGACAAAAGAGAAATATATAACAATTTTGAGCTTTCATAAAATTTGTAAGAGTTCAGTTATAATAAATTACAAATTACTATGGTAGAAAAGGTAGCTCCAAGTTTTAGGCAAATCTAAAAATTGATACTGGGGCACGTACGTATGCAAAGAGTATTTGGCCAATAGTATTATTGTATATATAATATCCAAATAAATAATATCTGGTATCCCAAGAGTTAGTTTAAGCAATAAAAATATTGTTAGCCTCATATATATATATATATATATATATATATATATATATATATATATATATATATACATGTATAACATAACATAACATTTAGCTTTCATACATATTTGTCATTTTTAATTCATTTTAACGTTCACGTACATTATGTTTTTTGTACAGAACTTGGGTAACATGGAGGAAAATACGCAGACAGCTCTTCTTTCTATCAGTATATTTTCAGTATTTATTAAAGCGACAAAACTAATTACTGGACATGAAGGGATTCTAAGGATTATTAATAAATTGGATGGTAAGTAGATGTCGGAACCGAGTCAATGCTTTTACGCCAATTCAGGCAAAATTACAAATAACTAATCCATTCACAATTAAATGAAGCTATATGATGTAGTATTATTTTTACTTTCTTTTAGTTCTTTACCACGACCAAGGTTTCGTTGTGTTACAACATATTCAGATGAGATATTAGCAAAGATCTTACCTTATCTCTATCTTTCCTAATAACTCACTTGAAGATGTGGCAATACAACGAAACCAAGTTCGTTGTAAAGAACTTAAAGGAAGTAAAAATAATACTACATCACGTAGTTTCATTTAATTGTGAATAATGAATTTCTACAAAATTAACGCCAAATATATTTAATAACTAATCGAAGTAAATTTTATATTTTTATTGCAAACGCAATCACTGTTACGCAAATAAATCCCCTCAACCTGCACCCTTTACCAAATATTAACATTTAATTACATTAAATTAAAAAGACAATACTGAACCTGAAAACAAAACTATGATTCTCTATAATTTGAGTCGAAATGAAAAAAAAATCTTATTTAGAAGTATAATTGATTTTTTAGAAAAAAATGAACTCAATGTTTGCCATTTCGTAAATAAATATTGACATATTATGTAACCACACTTATCAATTCCAGAGCCTAACTTCACGTACGTCACTAAGGCCAACAGCAAACATTTACTAAGGGCCATGAAGCGTACTGACATGTCCATGAAAATCCTTTTAGGCTTAGGCATCCTTACTGTCCTACTTTGGTCAATCTATCCTCTTCTCGATAAGTTCGAAATTAAATTACCTGTAAGAGCCTGGTACCCGTGGGACAGAAGCATTCGTTCCACGTAAGTTTCAATTTATAATCTCCTTTTTTTTAGGTAAATTAATAGTCGTATATTTCAATATGTATAAGTATTTGCCCACTAATAATCCAGGAACTATAGGATAAAAAGATATGAGTGTTTGCTTATGCTATCGAACCCTTACTTAAAATTTTAATAGGAAAACATTATATATGCTTCATAATAATATTGCTTAGTTTTATGAAAGTATTTAAAAGTATATAATTTTTTTTGGACAAAACCTAGGATTTAAATATATTGCTTCATTTCTTTAACTATACATGTATTCATTTAGATATATTACAATTTAATGATTGGACATTTCTAAAATGTTTGATGTTGGTGCATAAGAATGTAGTCAATTTCATTTTCTATTATGAACTGACTTTCTCCCGAGGTTCCTTATTATCGTCTTTCGTAGTTAACAACTTTTCGCTTATTCCATTGCTAACGTTCCTAATAACGGTCGCAGCAGAGCGAAATTTGTTTTCGAATAGTCAAAACAAATTCATTAAATATTACAAAATATTACGTTGAAGAAGTTGTTAATATAGTAATTATCATGCCATCGTATCCTCATTATCGCTAAATATACGTATGCATATAGATAATATTCCTATAAATGTGTCTAAATAGCAAGTAAGAAAAATCATCAAAACATGCGTAATGCATGGTTTAGTATTTTGCTAAAGCCATCAAAATGTCAGGCATCTTTAAGATTCCATACCTCGAAAGGAAAAAATGGAACCCTTATAACGTCACTCGATTTTCTATGAAGTCGTCGATTACAGTATATACTAATAAATTATGATGGTCTCGAAAGTATTTTTTTATTATTTTTGCTGTTATATCTTAAGATATGTACTGAAAATAAGCTAAAAAATATTTTCCACCGCCCTTTGTTTCCGAAACTACTCAACACAAAATTGTGAAAAAATATGAGTTTTCTGAAGCCATTGCAAGGGTTGTAAGAGAGTGTTGAAATTATAACGTTGATTCTATGTCACAATTGTTGAAACATGCACAACTTTTTACGCTTATGAAGAGTGCAATAGGCAATAAGTTTAGGTTGTGAAAAATCAATATTTGTAAATAGTTTAATAGAATTTCTATGTACCTTTTAAATGTTTATAAATGTCTAAATATGTACGAAACCTTAGTAGTGTGGTCTCTACTCATAATTAATAGTTTTTATTCTGTTTTACTTATTAGTGTTTGTTTTATATTTCAAAATAATCCATCGGTTTATACTTCCCCGCTTCCAACTTTCTAGGATAACCTTAAATTACCGGTTGTGTTCCCACTTTAGCTTAATTTAATTTTCACCAATTCCCCGCTCGGACGATCTACCTTTTTATACGAAGATAAAATGATCTTCATCATTCTTTGCAATTAATTTGTTCGTTAATATTTTATGTGTGAGATTCTACTTTGAATTAAAAGAACTTACAAGTTGCTTTCGGCAATAAGTCGGATATCTATATAGCCAGATTATGTTGTATATAAATCTGATTAACCACTAGAAATTATTACCGCTAGAATGGTCACGCTTAGTGCGGGAATATCATAAATGAAGAATTACGTTCATGAAAAAAAAATTTACCTGTGCCCGTTAGAAGTTTTTATATAAAAGTGCACCTAAAAAAAGGCATCAAGCGGATGCCTTCCACATATGAAACGAGGATTTTTTTGACAAAAATATTAGGATACATAATTCGGGTGAACGTCAGATAACAATAAAGGCCATTTAAGATGTCTACTGATAAATATTTATATTTTCCATCTAAACCATCTTGTTACTTTCAATGACGAATTGCCATATTAACCCCTATTCACAAAGGATAGTAGTCACTTTTAACGATTTTACATGAATCAATAAGAAAACAAATATCTTTATATTCAAAAATGTATTTATACTATGCAAGAATTTTGCATGAAGGATAATACACAAATAATTGAGTTAGAAGAGCTACTAATCTAAAAATTTAATGGACGAAATTGAAAGTAAGACAACCTCCAATTTCGTCTATTAAACGTTAATACATTCCTTTTTTAGCTTTTAATAGTGACCAATTAATTTTTTTTTCAAGTTAAAAATATAATACGAAATTAAATATTTTAATGTGATATAAAATCAAATCCTGTAAAGATCGTTTCTTTCCCTATGCCAAAAGTGACGAACAAAGCAATTTGCAGAGGTAAACAAATTACATAACAAACTTAAGGAAAGTTTATGTCACATAGAGTACATATACGATTATTTATATCATCGTGGTCATTTCTTTTAATTAAGTATTGAACTATTATAATGTTCAATATTGTTACGTAAGTTTTTGGTTCAAAAAAATTATTATGAACAATTTAAAAAATGTTCTATACCCAAATTATATTCAGATCATGGGTTTTTACTAAAAAGAATTGTATTATAAATTATTCTTTTATAAGTTACAAAAGTCTAACAGATATCCCGAGCGTTTGTACTTAGCATTCTGCTCGACTGTTTTTTTATATCAATGTCGTTTGGATGTTTATGATAACAATGTCGTTTTGATCCGTATATGAAAATTTTATGCGTAATTTTAGGTGATTCTAATTTATGTGTGAAATAAATATGAGAGATAAAGAAATTTTGCTTTAAAGAAAACTACATCCTTGACATATTGAATGTGATTTTTTTATTATAAATTAACGTAATGTTTCAGATAAATTTTCCGAAACACAACTATATCACAATTCTTTACAATTTTGATGACTCATATCTATAGTAATGTTCGTTTATCCTTAAAAATTTTTCCTACTTATAAAGATGAAGATATAAAGTAAAAAGGCACACTATAATTTTAATTAAATTTTATTTAAGAACAATCTTGTAATTTCTGTCTTGTATTGTTTTTAAATATACTCACAATGGTATAATTTACATGACGGTCCCTTTTACATCCGCTATTACATTATTACGTTTAACGCTCATACTAAGCGAGTGCGATATACAATATCCATCCCAGTACAGATTAATGATATTTAATAAGTTAAGATTGCTATTCGGGTTCTATTGACAAGGCTATACAAAACACATAACGGCTCGTTTTCTCCATTAACCATTAATGAGATTTGACAGAAATATTACTACTCTTAAGTAGATTAGTGGTTAAAATCATTTCCATAATTATTTTCGAAGCTGAATAAACACCATTATCTAGCTCTTTAAAGTATTATATATAAATTATGAAATCAAATATAAATAGATATTTCTTGTCGATTTCCTTAATAACAATTAATATTTCAGGTTTGTTATGCTGTACATATATCAAGTAATCAGTATTTTTGTTTTAACGTGCCTCAATGCTGCTCAAGATGTATTGATATGTTCAATTATGTACCTAATGTGTGGACAATTAGAAGTGCTTTACGACGAGATAGCAGATTTGGGTACAGGCAATGAGGAATCAGGTATTATGCTTGGAAACTGGGTATATTGCATTGATAAAAATTTTCTCACAGCATATAATTTTTAAAGAATGCTTTCTCCCCAATAAATAATTCTTTTCGTCTTCAGCGCAACAAAATAATGAAATGGAAAGTGCCAAAAGCCGAAAACCATACGAGATAGTATCAAAAGAACAAGATGTGAATTTGAAACTAAGGAAATGCATAATACACCAGAAAGATATAATAGAGTAAGTTTATTTAATAAATTACCATCCATAACCAAATAATTTTGAACGGTAATAGATAATGGAAACAAAAATATACCAACACTTAAAGAATATTGACGTGTCTAGGTTATTCCATGAATTTGTAAAATGAAGAAAAAATTTTTGACACTATAAATATGAGAACAATCTAGTTAAAAGAAATTGGTCCAAATTTTTACGAAAGAAATTAGAATAACATTCAAATCCTTATTGAGCCATTAAAATCCAAATAAGTATGCATAGAGTTTCACTTAAATTTTAATATTACAAAATATATATTGTCTTTTGCATTAACAAATAACTTTAATATAGGTTGAATATTGATATATATTCCGATAAAAAATTATTTTTAAATAACGTAATGTGGACATCCACAACTCATGGGTGAATTAATTAACAATTTCAGTTGTTGTGAACAATTCGAAGGACTTTTCGGTGGAGTGGTATTAATTCAATTTATAGGAAGCTGCATTGTTATTTGCACCTCAGCATTTCAACTCAGCCTGGTATGCTAATTTATAACTAAATACTTAAATTATATACGCTTATAGGCCATGAGATTACCAATTTTATTTATATTGTGTAGTAAGCAGATCAAACCTATTAATCAAATACGATTATAGTTTTATTTTCACCTCAGCTTTTCAACTTAGCCTGGTATGCTAATTTATATATAAATTCTAAATTATATACGCTTATAGGCCTTGAGCTTACCAATTTTATTTATATTGTGTAGTAAGTAGATAAAACCTATTAATCAAATACTATTATAGTGTTATTTGCACCTCAGCTTTTCAACTCAGCCTGGTATGCTAATTTATAACTAAATACTTAAATTATATACGCTTATAGGCCTTCAGATTAGCAATTTTATTTATATTGTGTAGTAAGTAGATAAAGCCTATTAATCAAGTACTATTATAGTGTTATTTGCACCTCAGCTTTTCAAATCAGCCTGGTATGCTAATTTATAACTCAATACTTAAATTATATACGCTTATAGGCCTTGAGATTGCCAATTTTATTTATATTGTATAGTAAGTAGCTAAAAGCGATTATCAATACAATTTCAGCCATGTAATCTATTGTTTTCATATATACACATCAAGTTAATGACAAGATTTTTTTTTGGAAGAAAAGCAATTGGAATCGTTAACAGGTTTTTTAATCGAAATAATTTTTTTCCCATTTTTCTAATCGCATGGTTGTGTTGAGAATGTTTTCATCTTAATTTAAGGTCTATTGTTTCAAAATATGGCTACAAAATTAAAAATGTTAAATAAAGTAATTAAAATATTAAAAATGTTTAAAAAAATGTCAAAAAAACCTATTTACTCGATTACTTGGTGACGCGGCAATAATTTGCTCTCACTTGTATATAAGATACATTAAAATAAACATTTGATCTATTAATTCGTTTATTTAATTGTTTAATTAATTAAATTTTAATACATATTCATTGAGAAATTTATACAAAATATTACTTATAAAAGTTAACGCATATGAGTATAAAATTATAAAAACTGCAAGGGTGTAACTGATAAGGGCAGATATGTAGATTGAGAACAATGATGACATTATAAGGCTTCGGTTTTAGTCATTTCACAGTGTTTTAGTCATTTCAAATGTAATAATCCGCGAGGAATATAAATAATAGAATAGCCTTTACATTGTACAGCACAAGTTAATTTGATCACGTTATAATAACCTTATTTTCTAATAAAAAAACGTTTGTCATCTGCACGCCAGCAATATGAAATAATATCCAATATCAGAGTTTAAGGGCTTGAAAATGTTTTTCGATCCCATGATACCGAAAAATGAACCGTATACCTTTCTATGTTTTCGTTATTCTCCATCAATGACTATTTGATGAATGATTTCAATGCAGAAAAACACTGGTTAAAATTAAAAATCATAAAGATGACTATGGCTATAATAGGTTTAATTGTTATCGACTTTAGATAACTTATAATTTCTTTCGGATTAACAGTTAGTGTATAGCAGTTACCGACAAAATGTTTTATGACCGGTTTCTAAGTCCTTTTTTTGGAGATATCTATTCTATAAGAGGTATTCAGAAAACGGCCATTATAGGTCTAAATAAATAATCTATTGAATTATACTTATCATTATTTTTTCGAAAAATATGTTACCTGGAAAAGGATCCTACTCTTTTGAGGTATAGAGCTTTACATGGTTTTGTAGGAAAATTTAAGGAGATTAATGGACTATCTGGGAAATCTCTCAGAATGATAGAAAAAATTTAAAAATCAACAAATAACGTGAACCCAAATTCATGATTTTTTCAAGAAACCAAATATTTTTTGTCATCAAAAAAAATTGAGTACCCATGCTCCTTGCCCTTTCTGGAAATGCCTTGACCTGCTTTTAAACAAGTGACTTCAATTACATTATTCACAATTAAATGAAACTACGTGATGTAGTATTATTTCTACTTTCTTTAAGTTCTTTACCACGGCCTAGGTTTCGTTGTATTACAACATCTTCAGGTGGGCTATTAGCAAAGATTGTCTTTAGATATCTATTATTTTCTTCAGGTCTTCTTCAGGTGGGTTATTAGCAAAGAGATCTAAAGACAATCTCTTAGCAAAGATATCTAAAGACAAATTTTGTTTTCTTCAGATGGGCTATTAGCAAATATATCTAAAGACAATCTTTGCTAAGAACCCACCTGAAGATGTTGTAATACAACGAAACCTAGGTCGTGGTAAAGAACTTAAAGAAAGTAGAAATAATACTACATCACGTAGTTTCATTTAATTGTGAATAATGAATTTCTACAAAATTAACGCCAAATATACTCAATAATCAATTACATTAACTAAGAAGTTTATTTAGTCTACATAGTCTATTAGTTTTTATAGTATTCAAAATTTTAGATTCTACTGATCGCAGATGCTGTTATCATTTAAAACGTATTTTTATTTTCAGATGCCATTCAATCTTGGATTTATGTCAATTGCCGTCTACTTGTCTACCATGTTATTCGAATTGTTCTTATTTTGTTATTCCGGCAATGAATTAATGATAAAGGTATATTTTTGATTATAAATAATATAATTTTATTTAAAATCACCGTAGGTTGCCGAATTTACTAATACACATAACAATAAAATTTTATCAAGATTCACAAGTTGAACATTCATGCATATCTAAGTGAAAAAAAAACCAAGAGGAAGGTAGAGAAATGAAAAATGCTATTTGTCTATTGTTTACTTCAAATTCTTAAGCTGTCAGAAGCGTCTGATTGGAAATTATTAGACCTTAAGCATAATGTGTCATGTGTTCGTAGTTTTTAACCCTTGACAAATCTGTGGATACATAGCATCACATAGCCAAATCTGCTCCTGCAATGGACAGATTATTTATAGAGACCATAAAGTATTATCAATATATTGGGTATACGTATCGTTTTATTCGAAGAGAATGTTGTTATTAAATGAACTGAGTTTTTACGTTTCGGCTGTAAAACTTTTTTAAGTGTCTTTTAAATTATCTTTCATATATTTGGAGCGAAAGCGTACAATGCTTCAATTTTCCCCAAATTTTCTTCTCGTGAGAAATATATACAATGTGTGGTCCAAGCCTGGCGAGTGACTTTCAATAAATAATATTTTTTTAGTTCTCATACTTATATTTTATCATTTTAGAAGCTTTACCTCGGAGTGGGAGTGCTGGAAGAGATATGTAAATCTTCCGAAGACGATACTAAGTATATGCCCAGGATAGCCATCCAGTATTATATTTTAGTAACCGTCACATGAATTAAAGAAAAATATGTTATATCCTTCCTGCTTATTCAAAACCGTAATCCTAGAGACCAGTCAGCTTGTCCCCATTTCATTCATCACGTCCATCATCAGAAACAGCCCTAAAAGTCTGCCAGTCTGTACCCATTTCCTTTGTTAGTCCACCTAATTCAGTAGTAAATGAGATATTGAAACAACTAACTAGAACAACTAGCTATGGAGGATAGTCGGTGGATACCTGCAATTTCAATGCTTCCAAATTTGAAAAAGTTTCTGACGAAGAAACATATGTAACGAAGCTCAAAATTGTGCTGGAAGGATCCTATAAGCGGAAACTTGAATCAGTATATATACATGTGTATATGTATATATATATATTTACGGAACGGAATGATTGTGCAGAAAAGTGGAACGTAATCTTACAGGTCTCTAAAAACTTTTTCACAACTTTGCATTTTTGCGGCGTTTACGTAAAAACAACAAAGATAAAAATACAGTAAATATTTGCCACATGCCATTCTTCCATTAGATGGCATGTGGTAAATATTTTTTACGTTTTATATTTTTACATTAAGATGACAATAAAATGAAAAAAATTAAACGTTCGTGGGTTAATCATGCCATTTCTGCGTGTAGCAAAAATTACAGCAATAAAATGGTATTACATCAAAAACTTATATCTCTTTAGTAGAGTGTTTCATCCTGTAGCAGCAGTGACTACTGAACAAACATAAAAGAGTATTCCTAAAGAAACAATGTTATATCCACTAGTTTTTTAGATTGTAACAGATGATTTTGACAGAGTAAATCATTTGAGATCATCCTGTTCAATTAGCAAGAATTCTTGGAAAACAACTAGCTTCGCAATGCTGGTGTACCATGAAGCCCCTTGAAAACGCATGGACCATTGAGACCGCGAGAATAATTCAAGAAGAGACAAACAGTCATAAATGAAAAAGTAGTCCGCTTAGAGTGTCTGATAATAATAAATGAGGAGAAGTGCAAAGACTTCGTTGCTTATAAAGCATGGAGTAATTGCCACATAGGTCCAGAATTACGTGCAAAGTGTGTACAGCTTTTTGCAAAAAAAATTTTCCAAATATCTTCCAAAGTTAATTAAATATTAACGATTTCTTTTTTAATTTTAATTTTTGGAAAATAATTAATATATAATAATAAAGAATGTTCTTTTATTTTTCCAATTCATATATACCTAAAATTTTAAGGAATTTATTTTCTTATTAAGAACCCATGAACGAAAGTTAGTGTAGAATCTCTGTAAATAGCATGAATCATCATGAGCGGTTGCCAAATCTAGATTTCATATGATTTTTTAAAGGAACTGTAGTCATACATTACAGACCTTTTTAGAGATTTAATAAATAATTTGTAATACATTTTTTGAGTTGTAATAAACCTAATAAATTGAGATGCAGTAAAACAAAACGAAAATAAAATAGATCTGGTTAAAAGCCTCCCTTCGGTTAAGCTATCGAGCTATTAAATTATTTAATCGCTTTTGAGCCATACGAGCTACTAAAGAAAAAAATGGGCAAAAAGTCACTAGCAAAATGACGTACTTATGATCTTGTAAAGAAACATTTCGGATTTTGTTAAATTAAAGAACCTGGTCAACAAGTCAATCATATTTTGTTTATTGAAATTCTCACAGGTATTTAACTTCACGGCACAATTTATTTAAAATATTAAGGTATAAGTTATTGAGGATTAAACTAAAGATTTTATAGTTATTTTTAATTTTTTTTTCCGGCATTAAAAATATTTTTAAAAAATGTGTCAAAAACTTTCAATTTTCAACAAACTTTACGAGCTTAGTCAACCTCAACTACAATAGCATTGCTCGCTAGTGTCACGCCCAAATTTTGTTCCTTATTATTTTTAAATTCCTTTTATGTACCTATCAAAGCTGAGAATATTTAAAAATGTATGTAAAATGTATGCGTTTTCAAAAGTTTATATTATATAAAGTATTTTCCTGTAAATATTTAGTTTTACAGTAATCTAAATAAGCATATATTGTTTTCCTACATCGAGTTTTGAAATATGACTCCTTCGAAATTAGAAAGAAAATTAAAACATTTTTTGTTTAATTACCACAAGTTAAAACTATTAAATAATCAGAATTTCTCAAGTTTTAAACTAACAAATTTGTGGAATTATATTACCAGAAGTTTATTTTATTGAATTTTCCTTAAACTGAATAAATTGCAGAGTGCCCTAATATCGAATGCTGCCTACAATTCGTTATGGTATAATCAAGATCTGACGTACAGAAAGATGGTGATCATTTTCATGGAAAGGTCCAAACGTCCCATTATTATAACTGCTGGACGTATCCTGCCTCTGACTCTGTCGACCTTAACTTCCGTAAGTTTAATATTCAGCGAGTTCCATTTCAGAAGGTTTACATGGAATATTGCCTGGGGTGTTTCGACGTGATATGAATATTTTATTATCCCATGAAAACGATTGTCTCAATTACTATGAACTCTGATCTCCATTCGTATAATTTACTTATGCACCCAGGGCTCTAAAACTTAAGGTCTTACTTAAGTACAAATGTTTATACCCTTAAATTTCATTTTTTCAAAAGGAATCAAAAGTTAGAATCTTTCATGTAAGATAAAATTTAATAATATACCTAGGTTAAAATAATGTAAAATGCCAACCAATTGTATTTAGTCAAAGCATAATATTTTACAGGTTGAAATTATGGTTTTGCTATAGAATCTAAATAATAAGGTATCTGAGTAATATTGAGTAAGAACTCTTTAGATTATTACATGGTCTAAAGTATTTTCAATTAATAAGCAACTTAATTTTAATATTAAGATATACTTGCTTTTAGTTAAGAATATTTGTTTTTATATGCTCATACAACATTATATGTAAAATTAAAAGTATTTTATATACTTTTAGTCCTGCATGTAATATTTTATAATTCACACATATATTTTGAGCAAAGTTTATCTTTTTTTTAAATTTCAAACATATACAATGAACAATACACAATGAACTTATACTGATATCATATCACATAAAATGCTTAAAATAATCCTGTTATTCGTTAATGATTTCAGCTAATAAATTTTTAACTTTTACAAAATATTGTATTGATATAAATAACATTGGGGAAATCGAGGTAAAATGAAATAATACAATTTTTTCAGATTCTTCGATCTTCATATTCGTACTACGCTGTTCTGAGAAGCATGCACAACGTTTAATTTAACTTGAGAAGGAAATATACTCAGATAATTAATTTACATTATGAGCAATTATTTATTATTATCAATAACATTAAATACTAATTAAATACAATAGTACTTTCGCACAATCTGTAGAATTGTTAAAGAACACAATATTTATTGATTAGTGAATTTATAATGTCTTTAAATCATCATCACTCTGTTGGCCGTCAAGTTGATACGGTACCTATTTTTGGAGGAGATTTAGGCATTCCACATTGTGGAGTTAAAAGGTATTAATATTGTTTGTCCCTGCGCACCTATTGGTCAATATTGTTTATCCATATTTTCTTTGGTTTTCTGCTTTATTTCGTGTAGATACGTAGTCACTACACCAGTAATTTCCTTATCCACCTGCGTTTGTTCTTTTATGCAAAGTGGCCGGCCCGTGTACGTGCCTAAAACTAATTAAATCATTTTTTTCTTCATCCGTCTAGATACAAGAAATATTTAACTTTACATAGGCCTCCGTGCGATTCAGATTTTTTTTTAGATACGAGTTTCTCTTCTGCCAACATTATGGCCTAAGCTCGAAAAATGAAATCATGTAGAATATACTGTTTAAGTACTCTTCCACCATTACTATGGTCAACTTGCCCCAAAAATGTTTGCTTTTGACTCCAAAAGCTAACCGCGATTGGGGAATGTGCCTCTCGCTCCCTTTTGATCACTTCTAGCTACCCAGCCTAATTTCATGTCTAAAGTTAATATATTTTGCACGACTTTACCTGATAATTGGTATTTATGCGTAGAACTGTTGTTTATCATAATTTTAACCTTCAAAGTGCTGAATTTTGCAGCTACTATTTTAGCTAAGTTTTTTAGGTCATAAGATACGATTAACCTAGATTTTGTCCAAAATCAACGTCAGGTTGCCGGCAAAATGTAAGTGGCAAAATACAACCTTTCTTCGTCTATCCCGCAATACCTCTTTCTACTTTTACCGTTTAAATATTTTTTGTAACCAGTACACAGCTTCGGGACGATTGGGTCTCCTTGGAGAATGTCTCTAAACAGATGACATTTTTTACTATTTTCGCCTAAATTTTTATGTGCTGTGGCATGATCAAGAAATATATAATCTTGAAAAATTAGTGGGCTGTTCTAAAATTTTCAAGTACTTCTCCGTTTTGCGGTTCCCAAACAGAGTCCACTTTTTGGCAGGTTTATATTTTCTATGGTTTCCAGCAACTCGAGGAAAATGTAAAAGTAATAACTATGTGCTTTTGGTATTCACTACACATCCCTTTCTGCACATTTAGAGTCTACAGATGGTTAATTATATTACCGCCACTTATTAATTTGGGTGGTTTTTGTTGTCGATTCGTTTTATGTAAATTTTTTTCATAAAGTAAATTAACGATGAAATGTTTCAAGCCTTTAGATATTTATGTTTTTACTAGGCATCTAGTTAAGGGTATATAGTTATGGCAAATATCATGTCGAATTGTGCGAGTGGTAATTTTATTTATTTTCGGAATTACTCCAATTCAATCCCGGATACAATTCCTTGCTATTTTTTAGTTTATGTTAAATTAATCGGCATCATGTTCATCCCTCATTTTATTTATCTACTTAATTAGATGTAATACATAAATAAAATTGTTTTCTTATTTTATATTATATTAGTTTTATAGGTAAGTTTACTGTCACTTTCAAGTAATGAATAAGCTTGCATGTTCACATCATGTCAATATTCACACACATTGGCATTCCTTTCGAAAATTTCAATTCTTTCACCATTTTACAGATGCTCTTTTATACATGTGTCACCTTTCTTTTTTGACATTGAAGCAGCAAGGTGTTCAGGGGAACTTACGATCATAAGCCATAGTAAATATATTCAACACAAATACTGCGTAGTTAATAATAATTATATAAATTTTTGTGTGAACTGATTAGCAGTCTTCTGGTATAATTACTTTGGGATTTCTTTGCAACGGATATATTAGTGTCGTATAAGTTTTCCAAATCTTTAAGTTTTTCAGAATTTTTAGAAGTATTTTCTGTCTAAAATTTTATAAACTTAAATCAAGATTTTCCATGATGATCTCTAGACCTGATGTTACCGAATATGGCTATAAGTTCACCATTCTAATAGCAAAATAAGTCATTACCTTAAGTAAAATACTGGAAACATCGAGCAAAGCAAGAGGCTTTTGCATCCTCAGTGAAGTAACCCATTTTTGAAGCACACCTTTAGACGATATTTTTAAATATTTTGCGTAAATGTATTATTTATTATATTGTTTAATTCAAATAAAATATTATAACAGAAATTAAAATTGTTCTGATTTCTTATGATTTAATCAGGTTTATATATTTTGAGGGCGGAATTTCTCCCATCGCCTAAAAAATAAGAAAAATTGAACGGTTCCACCCAACAATTTAAATTAAGAGTTCAAAAAACAACAAAGAAACTTAAAAAGTATCTGTATATGTGCGTATCATATCAGATTCGGTGACAAAATTATTAGAAGAAATTAAATAATTTTTTTTTCTAGGATTTTTATGTACATACACGTAACTTAAACATGTTGAAGTATTTTAGCCAGTTTGATTTTCTCAAAAACTAGTCGATTATTTTTTTCAAACTTTCTACATGTTTGTGTTTTATTCATATATTGTTTTTAATTACGGCGTAACATTACAACAATAGTATCTCTCGTGCAAAACTGAAATAAGTTGAGCGCAAACATAGTACAAAGGCGAGGCATAGTGGGGATGAACGACGCTGCAACATTTATTGCTTCAACATCACAATGATTTATATACTTTATTAAGCTGAAAATAACATAAAGCATTATTTAGGCTACTTCATAAATGCGTATACAAAGGTAGCGTTTTACGAGATTGTGTTTATAGTATTTTCGTGCTATTGGTATAACATCTTTGACTGTTCAATTACTTGATATAATTTTAATAAATTTGAGATTAAAAAAAACGGTAAAATAAAATATTTGTGTACGACTTTAAAAGATAATACAAATGTAAGTAATTCCCATATTTCTAAATAAAAATTGTATTTTTTTTTTATTAGCTCCCTATAATTATGATTATATTTAACTCAAAAAGATAATTGTATATAAATAACACATTGACACAGTTATATGACTTTATTTATAAAGGTGAAAATTTGCTTAAAAAATTGGAAAATTTAATTATATCCATTTAATTTTATTTATTTGTATGGAAGTGATGTTTTTATGCAAAAAGAATTATGTATTATCTATAAATTTATAGATGGTTTAAAAGAGATCAATATTACTTATTGCCGTAAAAAATTATGGAATGTAATCTAGTAGTATTCGACTTCATTCAACAAATTAAATACTTGCAAAAAACGAGACATTCTATTTAAATTGTGTATTGTTAATTTAGGAAAAACCAAAAATATCTTTCTACTTTAACATTTCAATTTTTGTTTTCCTTTCGAAAAATGAATTAAAAATATTTTTTTCATATGAAAACTTCACCTTTACCCTTATGAAGAGTGCTCAGCTCAGATATAACTAAAATATTTTAATTACTTCTTAGCTGAGGTGAATTCTTAGTCAAAAATTTGAACATGTTCGCCACGCACGTCAGAAATGAGACTTCTTTATATATTTTGAAGAAAATAGGGAAATGAGGACAAAAAGAACTCTTTTCAATTGTTAACTATTGAGATATATAATATTAATACAGTATTATTTCAAAGTTCAAACGGTTTTTCAGAAAATTTCTGTGAATATTTTTTGTAATATCTCGGAACTTCTACATATACTTATAAGTCGTTTCTTTAATTGATTCCCTGCTTGATGTAAGAGATTAAAAATATTAAATTACTTTATCCATTCTAATCTAAAATTTTAACACAAATGTTTTACCATTGAGGTACATGCCTTACATGTTTTACAATTGAGAATTAATATTTCTAGGTGGAACGGTTACTGCAAAAAAGATTGTAATTGAGGAACAGATGAATGTACACAAAGGTAATCGAATATTGAGTACGTTTTAATTTCATTTGAGGGGTAAAACATAAAAAAATATGAACTTTTATTTTGTTTGAAGTTTACTTTAAAAAATCTTCGAAAATGTGTCGAAAATGTGTTCGACCATTGTAACATTTTCAATGTTTGGTATTAATAATGATTTCCTTTACGAAAATATATTAATAGAGAATGCCTTGCTCCCTTTATATTATAATTACGAAACATACTATTACTAAAACACTACCCTTGTAAGATAACTCATGCATCCGCCCATCTGTATGCCTATCATAATAGTGTTTTCTCATAGTGTTTTCTCACATTTGGTAAATAAAATTCAAAAAATGAAATTAGGTAAAGTTAAGTTGGAAGTTGAATTATTTATACATTAAATCTAACCCTCATAAAGAACACCAAAAATAACTTTTTATATTGATAAAATTACCAAACAATAAAGAAATACGAAATCATTTTTTTTAATAGATAATTATGTAGCAATGAGCAAAATGAATGAAAGTTTAATTTTAATAATAAGCAATTCCATAAAATATTCTTATTTCATTTCTAATAAAAACCAGTACATGCGGATGGTTGGAATTTATCACTTTAAGTGAAGGAATAGAGTAAAATTTTGAAATTAAGTTCCCACTGCGCAAATATGAAACATTGCTTAAAGTTATAAAGAAAAAGCATGTCACATTAATTAGTGTCAAATCAAGACAAAAATGTTACTTTTATTCTTTTTAATGTTTTTTATTATGAAACATATTAAAGGATTTCGCAAAACTATTACCTTCTTAACATATTTATATTTACAGCAAATATTTTCTTAAATTGTGTGAAATTATACTAATATTATGTCTACATATAAGCTTGTGTTATACGTTAATATTAAAAAAATATTTCGAATCAGTCCCCAAAATATTTAATTGTTTTAAACCTGCAGTTCTATAAAAAAACTTTAGAACTAGACTTAATAATAAAGGTACATACATGAGTAGTATCCTATATTTTACTTTGAAATAATTTTACTTTTGAAAGTATACAAAGTATCAAAGGATCGGAGAAATGAAGCCAATACTCATTTTACTTTACCGTTCACGTATATGTTGCCTTCCACTTTTTCAAACCGCCTGTATATTGTACGTATCGCGACAATACAGAAAAGCATAATAAGAACTGATCGCTTCTGAATTTGTTGTGATTCTTGCTTCCGTTGTTTAGCTATTTAAATTTGCGCTGTGTCAAAAGATTAATTGCAAATAAGCAATCAAATGTAATAAGAATATGTCAGATGTTGACAATTATTAATATTGGGTGCTCGATGAAGAAATTGGCACCGAAATTTGTACAGTGTACTAAATGGAAGTCTATCATTAAAGTATGCTAAATGGAAGTCTATCATTAAAGTATGCTAAATGGAAGTCTATCATTAAAGTATGCTAAATGGAAGTCTATCATTAAATAGAATCAATAATGATATTGTTCTAACTGTCTGAACAAAATTTATAGTCCATATATGTTTTCCCTTTTTATTTGCAGGATATAAGCGTATATCAGCATGCAAGAAACGCATTAACACATTTCTTATTTGTTGGTATACATACATTTTAAACGAATACTTAACCCTTGGTACGATTACGATATACGAGTATATAACCGTCAACGTTCGTATCGACGCCACGCTATTTAAATTCGAATAGGGCAGTTAAAATAACACAAGCATACCCTTTTCTTTGCATTAGTAAAAAGCTTTTTTATTTTTTCAAATTTATGAACCGCCACAATAAGTATAAATATAAATTTCACATATTAATTTTATAATAAATTGCCACAGAAACTGTAAAAAGAGGCGGATAAATATCTCGTTATTTGAATATTTTGCGGTATTCTATCTCTTGTTTACAATAATCTTATATTTATGTTATTTAAATTTTAAATGTATTTTCCATTTAGTTTTTGTTCCGCAGTAGCTGCATTCAATCAGTAGTTATATTCAGTGTTCGGTTCGGTAAGTTTTTTTTTTCTATTTTTATTTCATCATTTACTATTGCCAGATTGAACCTGCTTCAGTTTAGTGAAGAAAGACTAAGCTTTTCTCCCTAATCCGCCATACTATTCTAAATATCCGCTTTCCCATAAAGAATTTGCTAGTCCTGCTTCTCCAGGAAACCATGTTGCCGTAATGGACATCCGGCAAGAACGAAAATGTGAATCAAAGAACTGTAAACGATCAAATCTAAAAAAAAATAAATAAAAAAATTATCCTTCCTTCTACTCTTCTGACTCCTTTTTCAAAGAAACAGAGAATAAAATTCCTTGCAATAACCCTCGCACTTCCCTTTCAAAAGCACATTCTGATTTACCTCCATCTTCCCCGACTGCATATCCTCCCTCCCGTCCTCCAAATACTTTTGAGGGTTGCTTAGATGTTTCTGGCGACGTTGGACCATTTTTTGTCCACATTTAAAGAAAATTACCCCAGTCCAATTCCAGATTCTCACTTCATGTAATTAAATTTTGTTCTCTTCTAAATAATTGTAATGTAGATGACTCAATCCGAGATGGAATTAACTCGGTAGAAACAGGATTTTGGTAGAGTTTTCATCTGCAAACACGACCAACCATTTTGTATACTATTCTGCGTTCAAGGAACAGAAAAAAATGTTCCAGTCGATTGATCTGGCGAGAAGTTCTTACAAAACATAGAGGCCCAGAAGCTTGCGGTAAAATTATTAAAGTCCGCCGTTTAAACTTTAAAAAATTAATCGATGGCCAAACTAAATATTTTCCATCGGAGAAGACGGTTCTCACCTTTATGCCAAGTTTTGTGTTTTAGCCAAGTCCATCCCCAACGTATATTTATTGCACATTCCTCGCTTCTAGTTTCAAAATATTAATTCCCTGCGATAAATATTTTAAATGTTGTAAGTTTGGACATATGGCTAAAAATGTCTATCTTTGGAGCGTTGTTTTTGATGCGGCAAATATCACGTCGGCAGAAACAACCCTTTTCCTATTAATAAGGCAAAACGTGTTTTTTTGCAGTGGAAATCATAATTTCACTGGTAAAGTTTGTCTAGAATTCGAAATACAAAAAACAAAAATGTTAAATGCCTGAAAGAGACACATCCTATGCAGAATCGTTTAAAATGATCCCTTCTGAAAGAAAATCATATGAAACTCAACCTTCAAACCAATTTTTCCTGCTCCAACTTTTCTCAAAATTTGTTCTCTCCATCTCGTCATACTAATCCTTCTCACAAAAAAATCGGTGCTCTGAAATCTCGACTCCACTCTTCGACAAATCCCAACCATGGCTATGACCAGTCGACCGTAGAACAGACCTGTGTAGACTTCGGAATTCCTCAGCCTAAAAATGGGTGCGACCTTAACCAACAATTTTCAGTTAATATTCCTTCCACTACGAGTATTGTTCAACTTAAACAGGATTTCATTTTAAGATCCGGAGCTTTGCTTGTCTATGTGATGACAGAGCAGATCTCAAGGCAGGACCCCCCTTATTACTTGACAAATCTCTTCCCGTCTCCCAGATTTCTCTTATTTTCAGCAGATATCAATTCAACATTATTGCTGCAAGAGTCAAAGATATGCCTCCCCTCTAACCTATCCCGTAACATTGAAACTACGGGATATTTTAACTTCAATTCCTGGCCCGTATATTATTCTGGGATATTTTCGGAATGCTCATTACCCGTCTGGGGATTCCACCCAAAGCAACCTCCTAGGGGTCTTCTTAGTGGAACTTCAAGACGACTTCGACTTGTTTTCATTGAATTATGGTTCTCTAACACGATATATAAGACATTCGTAATTATTGTAAAATATAAATTAATTCAATTTTCGATAAAAAAAACATTTCGCAATTTTACTAATTTTAAGTGTTAAAATATTAAAACTTAGGCGAGAAATATATTCTCAATATATTTTTACATCTTAAAAAATAGTTTTTAATTAACTTATATTTATTTTTTTACCGAGCATTGAATATATAACTAATAAATACCTGATACATACTTGATCACACTGCCCCAAATTTAAAACTCGCAGGCGAGTAATGCTGTGAGCAAATCTAATTATCTAAATATATTATTTCTAAAAGGTGTTTTTTTGGTCGAGCGGCTCGATCTCTTTAACTACTGCACCAAAAAAAATTAAAAAAATACCCACTTAAAGCTTATGTTTTCTACTTTGGGCGAAAAATATAAAAAAATTCGAAAAAAATCTTTTTGTTAATAAAAAAATTAATTTTTATAACAATTGGCATGAGTGCCATCTGTGGGCGACACATCAAATATCTTAGCCAAATTGTATACTTGGAACACGCTAGATGGCGATATAGTGCGAAGACTTCGCACGGGTCAGCTAGTATTATATATTCTTATTTCCATTCAATACATATTTGTGGTAAATTTTATATGATCGCTTCCTATCTGAACCTGAAAATTATTAAGAAGCTATTAAAAGAGATGGCAAGTTAAACGAAATGTAACTGTAAACATCTTGAACACTTTATTAATATCGGGTTTCCTATTTTCTAAATTATTTGTCACATTTCCTGCAAGAAATGCAAATTGAGACCTATTTGTACTCGACTCTTAGATAATCAATCAGAATGTAATTAGAAAATGGTATGAAATTTACAATATACTATTAAAGTGAGGGGTATATCAAAAGAACATCGTAATTTTTACGAACTATTTAACTACGTGAGTATTTTCTGTCTTTCACATTTCTATCAGTTCAATTAGCATTTTACAAAAAAATAAATAATGCACCATTAATGTAAACTGCATGAAAATTTTATCAAATTCTCATAAAAGAGATTCGGATAATCCTGCATTATGTTGTCTTGACAGGCGGACGGATGCATGCACGCACACACGCATGTACGAATGCACACACGCACACACACACATTCGCAAATACCTTGTATAAATATATTATTATTTGTTCTTACTCTTTTGACAAATGTAGCGAAAATGTAATTCAGAAGCTCTAATATAATTCTTTTTCACACTTAACCTTTAAGTACTTAAAGGTTCCTCTTGGTACGTGAAGTCACGCTTAGGTTCCACAAGTATCCCCATAAATATTTTACATATATTTTCAATAATTTACGAAAATCACTTAACAATAAATTCACAGTTTACGAAAAGACATTACAATATTTATGAAAATATTTATTATCAACAAGCAACCAGTCTTTAGGTAGCATAGTTCGGTAGTTCTTTACAGGAATATTTTTAACACTTATTTTATGGATTAAAATTTAACAAAATGGCCAACGCCATAATAAATTAAAAGTGTTTTCTAATAAAACAGGAAGTAGAGACATGTGATTAGAATAAAAATGAACAATAATCATAATAATAAAAAAAATGACAATGCTGCAATTTTGCATTTTTGCAATTTTTTTTTTAAAATAATTCACATGTTAATTTTGTTTGATAAAAAAGATTACTTTAACCATAAAAAATTCAATAATTTAAAACAAATTTAAGGCACTTGTTAAAAAACAAACAATAAAAAATTGCAAGTAACATTGATGTCACTGTGGAGAACTTGATACCTAGAGGACGCGTCCTCACATGGCAGTTCTCGGGGAAACCTGACCCCTACACAATAACTCTCTAAGTAGAGGATAGGAGAGCGCTCGCCAAGTGTTTTGCAAGGGGTAACTTGAGGGGTAACTATGAGAAAAATTCAATAACTCCCGCTGACCAACAAATCTTAAGAAAGCGACTTCGTTACAACCCCCTTCGACGAACTGCTCTGACTTATTTCGAAGTTCAAGTCAAAGACAGTGCTGAGCCAGCACGACACAATGAAAGAAATAGAGAAATTAGGGCGCAAACTTTAAGCGACAGTCGCAGGTGAATACATGTTAACAATAATGCTAGGGCACCCCACACAATCGACGATACTAGACAAACCACTAATAAATACGAGTACGACTTTGTTGATTGTTGTTTTGTATCACTAGCCGGATGCAGTTAAGAATTGGTAAGAGGCAGAACATTAATATTTGTTGACTGCGGGAACCCAAATGAAAAGGTGAGACATCCAGAGATATCGGTAGAAAATATTAATTCAACTACAACGAAAAAATAGGACATAATCTAAAGCAACCAAAAATTAATGTAGAAATAATGTGACAGAACTATGAGCGCAAAGAGAGCTCTGGATAATAATCTACCTTAAATATTATATGAGTCTACGCTCACATGAGCAGAAAGGATTTTCATGGGAAGACCTCCACGATATCATAGAGTCTATACTTATGGTATAAAAAAGGATTATCGATGGGGACGTAGGGGACACTGGACCTAATTTTTAGGAATAGACGGATACCTTGAATTTAATACCTTAAATGCTCATCATTTATATGGAAACTCAGTTTGGCTTACCAATTGTTAACCTATTCTTCAAAAAGAAAAGCAGACATTTTCTAACGTAAAAGAGTGGAAACGAAAGATAAACATTTGGAAAATTATCTGTGCGTACTGATGAAAAAACCTTATCAGAGCCCCTCCCCCCTCCCCCCAATTCCCCTGCCCTAACCAATGCGGCTCAGAAGTTGAATGAGAACGACACATGCCATACACAGGGTGGAGATTTTGATAGATCGCTGAAAACTTACATCTTGTATTTACTGATTTAGATAAACCTTTTGACCGCGTAGAGCATATCCGTGTATAAATATCGTTTCTTTTTTGTTATCAAAATAATCAAGAAATAGATCTAAGAAGTTAAGGTGATGAAAGCAAAAGTTTAAAAAAATTAAAAAAGTAATCAAAAATCTTATTGAGAAGTAATTACGTAGATATTCTGTATAATTCTAAAAGATTATGAGAATATATAAAAGACAGAAAAGTCTGAAAAGGATATAAATATTTCACTGAGCGTTAGTCTTGTAGTTGTTTTACCTGACAAAACTTTATTTCATTATTTCTGGGCAACATTTATCGTTCCAGTATTTGGGAGACTTTTTCAAACAATATAAATACTTATTTAATTCAATAGTTTTTGTATCCTCATCATAAACGCCTTCTGACAGTTTCAAATATACATTTTTATCAATATTCCCATATAAAAGGACACTAACTTTCTAACAATAGACAATTTAACTACTGATGCATACATTTCACATAAACTCATTATAGCATCATGTTCAAAGCCCCTAGCTACTAATCTAGCTTTATATTGAATATTGCTTTTAGAATTTTTTATTTTAAACACTCATTACTTACAACTTTTTTTATTTACAGGTTTTTCACAAAATTCCCAGGTATTGTTTTCTTTTAGGACTTTTAGCTCTCTATCCATAGCTTCCTGCCATTTACTACCATCTTTAATCTGCATTGTTTCTCGGTCAGTTTTAGGTTCACTTCCCTCCATGTAGACTTTATAACAGTTGTAGAACGAGGTCTGTTTCCTCACCCGCGTACTTCTTCGACGTGGTGTTAAATCTTCATTCCAAGGTAAGTATAAACCTTTTTCACTATCGGTAGATACAATGGGACTTCTCTATCTGGACTCCTCTTCACCTTCGCTGGACTGTTTTACTCCTTCTATAGATTACTCTTTACTCTCTGTACTTGACAGTTGAGACATAATAAAGCTTTTTTCTCACATTTCTTTATAAAAACAAAATATGTTCTCTTTTCAATACTGTTCTTAATATACTTTATAACCTTTAACTTCTTCTTCGTAGCCATGATTCCTTTCTGACATTTTGAGTCCCATTTTCTTTGTTTCTCCTTCGGGATATGGAAAAAAATCTTCAATGTATTTTTGTCAAAGTGTTTGTTTGTTCATGTCTCGTATGGTGTCTTTCCAACCTCATTACTTTTATCAGTTCTATTTAACACATATGCAGCAATATGAACAGCTTATACTCATAATTCTTTTGCACTTCCCTATCAATAAACTCTAACCCATTATCACTCCTTATATAAATATACGATAAAGAGTGGTGACAACTGCTTTTAAAAAATTTCATTCTCTTCTGAAAATTTTCTCTAACGAAGTTATACTATTTCGGCTGCTTTATGATCGAAAATTTTTGAAAATTTGATAATTTTCTCTCAAGTTATGATAATATTTTTTTACAAGTCAATATAGGTACATATGTTTATATATAGTGGAATCTTAGTGAAATCTTTTTAAATAAAATGTTCAGGTCATACTGAAGAATATATATTATTCCACACATTCGTTAAAGCAAACAAACCGGACCCAGAATATATTTTCCAATTATGCTGGTCCCCACGTTTATAGTTCATCAAGATTCAAGCTAATATAGTCCGAAAAAATGTACGTTTTTTAATTCTCTCCTCAGTTGCGGTAATAACGCTAGCGAATGATCTACGTTCAAAACTCTGATTACACTTTTCGTACTTATAGAAGGAATCGCATCGGATACACGATCTTCTACGGCAATTTGACCTTTTCATATGAGACGCCCACTACCTTTGGTATATCAGAAAACTAACTTTTTTTTCGAAATCACCGATCTAATTAACTGCTGGGCTGTTTAACTCAATGTCCGTAACACCGCCGACAAACACCGGTTCTATAGCTAAAACTGCTATTGACTTCTTTTAGAGTTTTTCTTCCTAAATATATTGTTATATCATAATATTCGTAATTGCTATAATTTTTTTCCTTATCTTAGAACAATTATAATAAAGGTGAGACGAAAACAAAAAAAAAAACAAAGTTACCAGAAATATTGGTAAGAACACTTCAAAAAAGAGACTAAATTAAGGATAACGTAAACAAATTTATCAACAACAAAATAGCAATTTAAGTGGATAAAAAACTATTAAAATAAGTAATTTCAATAGGGCGTTAAAGCAAATGAAACATGAAGTATGATACTGTTTTAACAAAAACAAAAGCAATCATAACAATGCAACAAAGTGAGAGTTAATTTTACAATGAGAATAAAATATTGCATTGTGTATTAAAAGCGTAGTCTATAAAATAATCAATACATATTTTCTGAAAATATTAAAATTTTTCATTATATTATTGTCAAAATCGGGCAAGCAGTGCTGATTTTGTACTGCAAACTTTTTCCTTATTACTTAGATCTTTAAAGTAATTATTAAGGTTAAAGACCATAAATTAAAAGATTAATTGCCACGTTCCCCGCACACCACGACTAACGGTTTTCGGGGAATTAAATCGCATGAACGCAAGGTGAGGAATGACGCACATACGGTGCATTAATTGCAAAAGAACGCATACAAATAGTGCAAAAAGGTACGCGAACGGTGCGTTGACTTTTGGAATCGATGATGGATGATACCAAAAGCGACAGAAATCCACATCCTAAACCCTAAATATGAATACTGATATTTTGTATGTTAATTACTGACATTTTCCGTTTCATTGTATGATAACAAATCTTAACTTTACATATGACATGCGGTAATTTGTTACATATTTGTCGCATAACCTAGTATATTTTCAATATTCCATGCTCAAGGGTCAATTATTTTTTTTACACGCAAATATCGTTTTTAATTTCGACACTTTTGAAATCCATATTATATGCTTATGCCTTAAAATATAAAGGATAACGGAGATAAATTTAGAAATGCGTTTTTTGTGACAAGCCTCAGTCTCTAACATAAAAAGTAATAAATATGAATCGTGACTACATAATGTCGGTAAGTACCTAGGAGTTTGAGGAAAGAATTCTGGAGCAAAGCTTTGTAGAATCTAATGTTGTGCAGGTTAATTTAAAAAACTCCATTTAAATAGATTTATCCTTTAAACTGGTTATTGCAACCAATTCGTTAGTGTAACCATTTTTGTTTGCAAAAATGAAATGGCATATACTTTATTGGTCCATGTTTGATTCCCAGTCGCTCTCGAGCGGGACTAAAGTGGTGTTTATAATTGCATATCTAAAATGCTTCAACCAAACGTAGGGCAGCAATATTACTGGTACGAGGATGTAGCGGTTATGGGCATTACACACACACATTGCAGAGGCAAATATCCAGCAGTGTATGTGAAATTACGTACGGGGCGCTGTTGTATACAATTGAAAAAATATATCTTCGCTTGAAGGAGTGCAATGCAAAATTGTTGGAATTTTGCAAAAAATATTTGAAAAAAGATTCATGTTCAGCGATAAACCGAGTAGTAGAATAACTTAATATATAATATATATGCATTTCACTTTGTCAACCACTTTACGCCAGGAAGATGTAGAAGAAATATTTTCTTTCAATGTGTGCGCGTTTTTTGAAATGTTCAGTACTTCAGCACATGGGCGGCATTGTTTTTTTATTGTTTCGGTTGGGAGAACAATAAAAATATTTCTCCATTTTCTTATTTGATTAGAACAACACATAGGGAAATTTGTTATAAAGCATTAATATTAAAATTATACAGTAATATTATTGGCTGTTTTGTAAGTTTAGAATAATATTGATAGAGGTAACATCAGAACTACAGTTCTAAAAGCAGTGAGTAAAATGGTATTTGTTGTTACTGTAGCGATTGTCCTGATGGTAATAGCACAGTAGGATGTTGTTCTCGTATGGCTACTATATTATAAATTTGTCATGTGGCCGATAATTATCTCGACTTTTACATCCTTCAGAAATAGTTTTAAAAGTGTTTTTAGTAGAAAAAAACTTATGAAGTGCTAACGACGATTCACTTTTTATAATGCAAAAATGTTGTTTAAATTATGCGTTCTATTCGTCCATGTTAAAACCAATTGTATAATATTTTAAAAACTACAAATAAATTAAAATTTACGATTTTGTTAAATTTCTAAATTAATAAAAACAATTACCGAAAATTTAAGAAATATATTTAGTTTAGTCAATATTATAAAATAACAGACGATATTAGTCTTTTTAGTCTTGGTTGGTTTTTAAGACATGTGACATAAAACAAAACTCAACGTATGCTCGTACCGTATGCTTATTTTTAGTTTCATGATAAAATGAACACATGAGTTGGAGACATGTATATCGTATTGACATACCAAAACCATACTATGGCATAAGTCTCTATATCAGGGGCAATGGATAAATCACTAAGCTTCTCCCGACATAACTTTTATTCACGAACTAGCAAAAGTATAACTTTGGAGTCGTTCGATATCTTTTGGTGTTGTAAGTATAAAGATAATCTAATTGCTTTATCAGACAAAAAAATTATTCATTACTTTGAAAGTAAGATTTCACGTTAAATGCCGAATTTTATTTGTCGAATTTTTTTAGTTATGAAAGAACATGAATAGATTGGAATCAAAATAATCACAAATCTTAATTTACTCAATATCGATTTAATGTATAAATTAAAATGTAATAATTTATTAATAACAACAAAAAACTTTTTACTAAAAAACTTATTTGATATACAAACAATTTTACTTCAAAATTATATGTTAACATATCGCTCAACATAAAATAAGATGAGCAATAATTATTTAAAATTTCAATGTTATTTTTTTTTATAATTTATGTGTATAATTAAATATACAATTCAATTACAATATACAATTCAATCTACAATTCAAATTAAATATACAATTCAATCATTAATAAAAATGTTCGTAAGTTTTTTTTTTGAATCGTGCTACAAAAATATGCAAATTTACGATAGTGCAAGACACATTTCGTTCATCCTACTTACTATAATATATATAACGATATCTATGAATAGAACGATACTTTGGCAATTACAATTATTAACTTTGTATTTTATATTTGATTTGACGATTTCTGGATAGAAAATCTCTGTATATCAGACTCTCCCTCAAACATATCCGTTCTATTCAGTGAGCTGATTATATATCATTCCATTACTGCAAGGTGTTTAAAATATATTGTTGCCAAAATATACAATAATATTGTTATTAGACGATTTAATTATAAATTCGTATGATATTGAAAGATATTAGTGGTAAATAAAGAAATACTTTTTTTATCACTACTGAAAATATCGTGAAAGTGCCATTTCGTAGTAGACGAAATATATTATATTGACATAAACTGAATTGTTATATAGAGCACATAAGAAATCGTATATAGTTCTCAGAATAGCGTAGAATGAATATCAGAATCTTAAGTGAAAATTACCAAGTCATATTCTTTGTAAATCAGTAGAATAATAATATAAGCAGATAAACATATATTTTAACCCCTAAACATTGTATCCATGAAACATAATTAGTCACTATTTGAGAATTTTGTCAGAATCCTTTAGACGAATCGATTATCTTAATACTTTTTTCTTTATAACATCTGCAAATTCTGTGGAAGTAAGATAGTGCATTGATTGTCGAGGCAGTGAAACTATATTATCTCCATAGATATTTACTTATGTTGGTTACATTAAACGTCGTGTATAGTTTTCAGAACAGCGTAATATGAATATGAAGATCGCAGAATCTGAAATAAATATTAATACGTCATTTTACTACGATTTTTCGCATGTCTAATTGTATTATCGGAATAATCCTGTCGAAATCTATCATTAGCTACGAAATATATATTCTATATATATAAAATGAAATATATATTCAATGACATAAAAATGATATAAAAAAACAAACAGTGGAAATTGTCAAACAAAAAGTAATTTCACGTATTTCATCAGGATTTAGACAGAATGTTTTTTCTTTATTTCTTTATCTCAAAAAAGAAAATAGCAATCATTCCAAAATTCTAACACATTACTTCCTAGTTCAGTGCTTTATTTCTAAACCAATAATATACTTCGAGAAGTAACGAAATGAAGCCACTGCTTATTTCGTTACTTTTTCTAGTTCTTATTAGCTAATAGAAGACCTAGATAATATAATTTCATAATTCAACTTAACGTGAACATAATAGTTTCTAGAGTTCTGGTAAATTTTAGGGATCCTGAATGTTCCTGATATCCATAATACTATCGTTAAACATGTTGAAGATTAAAATATTCGAATATACTACAATTTATACTAAAACATGACCTTAAATCTTATATTATGTACTAGACATTTGTATATATTATAAATGTGTACCGATGAGGATCCGACTGGTTGTAATTGAAACAAAGTTCTCTTTAGACAAATAGAGTGTCGACATTACATTTTACAGGATATAAATATTATGTTAAAGTTTTCAATATAGAGCTTACTAAACTTACAGAAGTTAACGTTCCCAAAGTCAGAGGCATGACACCTCCCGCAGTTATGGTAATTGGATGTTTGGAACGCTCTATTAAGATGATCAGCATCTTTCTGAACGCTATATCTTGAGTGTACCAGGGGGTATTGTAGGCAGCTTCCGATATACGTACACTCTGCAACACATTCTCATTTATTTATCTGTTTATTATGTACTTTAATGTGTCTAATTAAGACGGACTTATTACTACGAGAACAATCTCTGACAGCCAACCAGAACACCAGTCCAGTCCCACTAGGCGATCGGCCGGAAATTCAAATCAGGTCCCTGCAGTGCGCCACACCGCCGAATGTCGTATGCCTTGTGATCAGCCAAACACCATGGCGACAACATTTTTGAATCACATAGAAATAAAATTGACAAAAAAAATCCGATACAGATAAAATCTTATTTAAATAAGTACATTACGTTGAGAAACAAGAATTTTAAATATATTTTCCGTTAATTTTGTAGAAATTCATTATTCACAATTAAATGAAACTACGTGATGTAGTATTATTTCTACTTTCTTTAAGTTCTTTACCACGAGCTAGGTTTCATTGTATTATAACATCTTCAGGTGGATTATTAGCAATATTTGCTAATAGCCCACCTGAAGATGTAATACAACGAAACCTAGGTCGTGGTAAAGAACTTAAATAAAGTAGAAATAATACTACATCGTGTAGTTTCATTTAATTAGAAATAAGAATATTTTATTACCTAACTGTTGCGATAATCCGCCTATCACGTGTTAAATAACCATTATTTAATTTTCTATTTTAATTTTGTGTATATTGAAATTAATATGACGGTAAACGCTGAGTATGATTTGCGTTTAGTTTAATCACAAACTATTAAGTAGAAACTAAATGAGAACAAAACAATATTACAAGTCTTAAGACAGGAGACTGGGGGCGCACGACGATGGAATCGATTTACATAACGCAACCATTGGAATTTTATTTCCGCCGCTCTACCATATGTACTCCAACAAAATTTTCAGGATTTTTCATTCATTACTTTGTTTAGTCTATGCTGTATAACTATTAATAGATTCTAACTGTACAGCGTGAAAAAATTGCTCAATATATGTCAGACTTGGTTTGGTTGATTAATTGATATCTCAGAAAGTCACGTATTTAGTTGAAATTGGAAGTTAAGGTAAAATCGGTTTAAATTTTGTTTATGACTTTTATTTATAGTAAGCGTTTCCCGAAGTAAAGTACCATTCCCATTGTGTAAATCAGTTATATAACTGAAAAATAACATTTGTTATTTCTGCCATTATTCTCGCTTCGACCTGCTTCACCGGACATGTGGCCAGAAATTTCCATAACATAAAAGCTGATGTATACCCAAACAAGGTTTCTAATGTATGTTCTAAACAAAATGAAACCAATAATAATTAAAAAAAAAATGTTATACCTTTATCATCAACTCGCTGCCAGGATAACAAAATATAAACAGTTCTGCCAACACAGTACATAAGAAGAAAAAATCTGACAAGAATTCGATGGAGAATCGCGTCTGAAAATGAAGATATACATTAGAGTAGAGCATCTATGAACTATACAAATCTGTAAAAATGAGATTTTAGCTATGTATACTAAATAAATATACGTTGCACTCGATGACGCCAAATGAATGATTGTTATATGTTAAACTTTTGTACATGAATTCACTAATTTAAAGTTTATCAGTTCTACCTTGCTTATTTATATAACATGAGAAATATTACATATTTCAACGTGTATATTTCAAAGTATTACTTCGAGATGATAATCATAGATATAAAAAAATAACGCTAGAAGCGAGTTATACATTGAATCTCTTTAAAAGATAATGTGTTCATTAGTTCTGTTCTGTTAAATGTTACATATTTCACGCAAAACTCAAAGTAAGAATTCCTTTGCCATGTTACTTGGGGTCCATATTGCATTTTCTTAAAAAGGCTTATTTTTATCTCGATTCAAATGATTCCTTACTCTAAAAACATATTCCTAAAATTTACGTTAACCAAACTGCAGACAAAAATCAGTAATTTAATAAAAATGATATGTATTTCTAAAAACAAAATATTGTGACTGCATCAACATTAATTGTAATGTATCAATCCTACCCCAAAAATTAATACTATGTAATTTCACGGAATGAAACCACAAATAAAAGCTAGTGATTTAATATCCCATTAAATTTTTCAAGTTCTCTTCGGATCTAAAGTCTACAATTTTGTCAAATTAGTTTCAACGTTAAGCTCGTAGTAAAAAAAATAATATAAATACGAAAC
The DNA here is from genome assembly GCA_039881145.1 of Druceiella hillmani. NCBI lineage: Eukaryota > Metazoa > Arthropoda > Insecta > Lepidoptera > Hepialidae > Druceiella > Druceiella hillmani. Next base: position 18,284,998 of record JAYKKI010000014.1, on the reverse strand, counting down.
ACATGAACACGTTTGCAATTAATATAAATAATTTAAACTTATGTTTGAACTTGATCACATTTATTACTTCTTTTTCAAGTATCTTCTCCAACTAGGAGAAAACACTTGAAGAAGTTCCCCTTAGATTTTTAAAGATTCCTTTAGATTTTACCTTACCTTAAGATACATATTTTTTAACACGTACGTAAAAGTTGCGGGAATTTTTTTTGGTATTTTCATTTCTTTAATATGTTTTGTACAATTTTTTTTAATATCTTTTGTAATTAATTACCCCCTTTTAAATATTTATTTTGCGATCTTATATTGCACTCCTTTTGTATTTTGTAATTTCTTTTGGTACCTGTACGTACGTAGATATATTTAAATTTATTAGCGGCTTAGATCTTCTCTGTACACGATGTTTGACGTCGTGTTATATTTTGTATCAAAATTTACTATTACTCTGGAGTTCCATCTCGTAATGAATATAGTTGGCCATAGAAAAACATTCTTTGCGTAGGTCAATTATTAATAATAATAGTCATCTCAAACGGTGTTTCACTGGAAATTGCAACCATTAAAAAAATATCAGTAAGCCTGTTGGAATGATTGAAATCTTCGGTATATTTGCCAACTGGCCAGCTGCAGCGCCGGTGAGGACGGTCGCCACGACTAAGTTGTATTTTAAGTCTTTAATTAGTAGCCTTGTGCCATTGGATATATTCGGAGGGCTAAAATTTCTTAAAAGCAGTACAGGCGTACAGACTTTAAAGGTAATTCGTAAGATGGCAAGTCAGAAGGGTTTAACGATATTAATAAAGTCTTGTGGACTCTATCCTTGACATTGGTGACTGTCGGTATCAGTCGACTTACAATTTCTTATTTGGCCGGGTACTTTTTGTATAATCAGATTAAGTGTCATTATTAGGCAATACTGTTACTCTTGAAAACAGCCTATGGAAGTATCTTTCAAGTAAATTTTTGTGACCAGAATATATACTGCAGATTGTAGACTATCCGACCTAGCGTGCCATTTAAAAAGATTTCAGCACAGTTAGTGCTCAACTTTGGAGAAAAAAAACTCCTTCCCCAAGTTTGAGCAGTTGTTGTGGAAAGTCGTTATGAGTGTCTCCACTAAGATAGGCTTTCATATAAGTTCGCAAGTTCAGAGTTTTAATGGAACCCCGTAAAGCATATAATTTAAGGCACGCTTTGATGATATCTGCGCGCGTCCATTTTATGGCTGACGAAAATCACCAGCAAACAGAAATGTAGCTCCACCGTCGAGATAATGGCGCTCGAGTTTCTAAAGTCCTTTAATGTTTGGTCCAGAGGTTCAACATGACATTCGTCCCACATTATCAGTGACGCGTCCTATAATAGTTTGCCAAAAGACCCGTTTTTGCCTATGAGACATAAGGAATATTGCTCCGGAGATACTGATAATAGAAATTTGAATGTTAAGTGTGCAGTTTTCATATCACTCAACAGAGTAGAAGTAATCCTTGAAGCGACTATCAGGACTATCGAGATTGATTCAACTTTACTAGTAACAAATTGATTAGGAATGTCTTTCTCTTGCCTCCTGCGGCGCCCAAAAATTACTTTAACTTCATTATTCGCCTCGCCGTCAATTATTGTATAAAATGCCTTCAATTGATCTGCGACTTATTTTGAAAAATTTCAACTCACAAAACCTATGAACTCACTGATCTTGTACTGACGTACCAGCATTGTACCCATTACATCATTTCGTAAACGAATAGGAGAGGGTAATCCGAAATTACTTAAACTTTACCAACAGGTTATTTTCCATTTGTATTAAACCAGAGTAAAATCTTGATTTTGTTGTCGAATTCTGTATCACAAAAATCTTTTCGAAATTGTCCTGCAATTTTAATAGTTCGTATAGCTGACAAAATAGTAAAATAACTACATACTACTCCCTCAGCTTTAATATGCATTGTGAAATCGAAACTTATATTTTCTCAATGATCGTCAGTTGCGAGCAAACCTCTATCACAGCAAACACTAAGATTAAGAAGGATTTACACCATATATTCTTCCCAAAGTAACGTCTTTCTTTATGCCAGGCTGCCCATCGATGTTTTGACCGCGCCTTTTTTTTTAAATTGGTTATTATCCCACATACGATTGTGTGGTACTTCGTGGTAGAATTGAGTTTTTTCCAAATTCGTTCATGCTCCATTCATGCCGGAGGTACATACACCCTTCGACAGTTTTCTAAGGCCCAATGCATGATAGTAGGATGCCCGGAAATTCTAATGTTCGCCACACAGATTCTGATCACCCGAACTGAATGGTGGTATTCCATGTTGATGTTTGCGTTAAATGATCGAAACAATATTGGAGAATAAGAGCAATCCACTTATTGTCTATAGTAACTATTCTTTTTCTGATGTTTATGGTAACATTTTGATCTGCATTTTCAGCGTTACAGTATCGATATACTGGATACCTACTCACTTCGGTTTGAATGTCGTTCACGAAACTCCAAGAGTATTTTTTGGGCAAATACCGTTTTCGATGTTACATTTTAATTTTCATAGGATTCATGCATTATATTTTTGGTCACAATATCAAATAATTCAGGATCATCATCTTTATTCAGTAATTCAGAAACTATTATACTATCAATTTCATCTGGTTGCATTTTTCTTTCCAACCAAAACAACATATGACAGTGTGGGGTAATCCACGTTTATGTTATTCAACGCTGAGAATATTGCATTTACTTTACCGAATATCTTGTCTTTTGTGAATAACTTGGTAATTTGCTTCACCTTTAAATGGAATACTCTTATCGACATCACGGCGATCAAACGATTACTGGCCAGGTATTTTAGTTGCTCTTGTCTAAGAAGTTTGCCGTGAAAGTTGTAATTGTTTTGGGGCATAATTGTTATTTTAGTTGCTCTTGTCTGAGAAGTTTGCCGTGAAAGTTGTAATTTTTTTAGGCATTATTGTTATTTTAGTTACTCTTGTCTGAGGAATTTGCCGTGAAAGTTTCAATTTTTTTAGGCATGATTGTTATTTTAGTTGCTCTTGTCTGAGAAGTTTGACGTGAAAGTTGTAATTTTTTTAAAGACATGTTTGTTATCAGGACGAAGTTCCTTGTGGCACGTTACACGCTTGGTGAATGAAAGCTAGCGAGGAAACGGGTAAGATTTCGAACCCTACTTCTGTTACAGTATAAAATGACACTTTTACTCATGTATAAACACTATCGTATGTCAATATTTGTTTTGCTGGCTTTTTATTATAAGCCAATCCTCTGATCATCTGCCAGGTCTTTTCCTATTCGACATATATTTATTTGCATTATACACCATTACTTTATCTTATATAAAATGCTTAAAATTAATATAAATATCCAACATATTAATATATTTCATTTCCAACATATTAATCATTCCTAATTAAACTTTATTTAGATTGTTTTTTAAAAATTAGAATTAAATTTATAAAGTAATTCAATTTCATTTCAAAATTAATTTTTAATTTAATTTTAATTTCATTTCTAAAATAATTAATATCAAGTAAATAAAAGTAAAAATATGGAATTTTAATTAAAAAAATTATTTTAATTTTACACTAAATTTTAAATGTAACTAAATTACAGTAAAAGAAATAAAAATTAAATATTAAAATAATTTAATGAAAAAAAATGAAAATAAAAGTAATTAAATTTTTATTTCTTCAATTCATTATATTAATTTGAATTTTTAAAATAAATAACCTTGGTTTGAAAAGTGGTTTTAAATTAATTAAAATTAAAATAATTATATTTAAAATAAAATATTTCGAAAAAATAATATTAAATCTCGATTTTTAAAATAATTATGTTTAATTTTAGAATTGATCTTATTTTTAATTTCATTTTTTTGTTAAAAATCAAATTAAAAAAATATATTTGAAATGACTTATGTTGCAAATATGGTCTCCGCGAAAAACCATTTTATTTTAACGAGATAAAATCAGTCCATCATGCAGGTCCTTTCTAAATATTGGTGAAAGAATTTTTGAAATCAGATAAGTAGCTTCGAATATTACCTCCCACATCCAAACTTACAAACTTTACCTCTTTGTAATATTAGTATACATATAGATGCCTAGTTATTTGAGGCGCAAACTTATTTTTAGGAATCTGAAATTTTGAAATATTTTCAAGGTCTAAAGTAATTTTTAAATTCAAACTTCACTTAAAGAGGAAACAAACTTGGCATAGTTTCAGATACCAAATCCTTTATTTGACCAGAATCCATTGTTCCATTTGTTCAAAGGAGTGATTTAAGGGTATTCCGACTTTTTTTAAAAGCTGAATTAAATTTCATTTTTTTTTGGAAACTTTATTAAATTAAATCTGAAATGCTGTTTACTCTTTGGACCAATCTTTTTTTAATGACGATTCATCTGGTGTCTACATTGTGGCAATGTGTCGACGCAAGGCTCACTCCCTACCTGCTTTGTAACCGTTTTGTATGAAATATGTTGCATGTTATGTAGGTAAATGAATCTAATATTTTTAGTTTCCTATGGTTTTGACCAATATTTTGATAAAGTATCTTCATAGTTCTAGATGGATTGAAGTAAATTAGAAAGAAGTTATCTATGGCATGTATCTCCTTATAAACTTTTTTAAAATAATTGCAAATATAATTTCGTTCAAAAGGTTCAGGTTATATATATATATATATATATATATATATATATATATATATATATATATGTGCACATAAATGTATATGTATATATTTGTATTACCCTTCTTACGTTCAATGGTTTCTAGCTTTTAATGATCTATTAATGACTCAGGAGTGTCAACGTCGAGGTTCTTTTGAAGTTCGTACATCGAAAGCACAATAAAGATATATGTATGAAGTAGTTTTGGATTGTTTGTCATGTTGTCCACCTTATTACCGATTATTACTTAACCGTAGATATTCAGAAGGATAAAAAATAGCTTGATATATTTTAGATGAATAGAGCAGAGCTAATGCGTGCCCGGTTTTACGAAAGCTTTGCTAATTGTTCTGCGCTACCGATTGTCTTGCGCACTATGGATTGTCGTACGAGTGCTAAAAATACACGCTCGACAATCCGTAAGTGAAGAAAGGAATAAAGTACGAGACAACAACAAAAGGAAACCCAATATAATTTAATTGCTCAAATTCATGCAAACTTTCAAACTGTAAAGAATTTTAAAATGAAATGTAACTTAAAATGGTACATACCACACTGAGTTTGAAGGCAGTGGCACAAATGGCAGTGCAGCTTCCCACAAACTGGATTAATAATGCTCCGCCGAATAATTCCTCGAGTTTTTTAATACAACTGAAATAATATTTTCGTTAATTATGGGAAAATTCTGTAATCTTATTCAGCTCCTAACCGGAGTTATAAATAAATTCTTAAACCAAAAATAAACAATAAATCTGCAAGACCTATTATTACTTAGTTTTTAAACAATTATTAAATTCGTTATTTAAATAATGTCTTTTATATATTGTTTTTGACTATATAATATTTCAGTAAAAATAACGCTTTAGCTATATATAATATGTACAGTCTTGTGCAAATTTCTTGGCTTACTTTGTATTTTTTAAACACATGTGTTTTGTTAGTTTGTATAGTTGTTTGTATTCAAAACTTGCTACAAATATCACATAAATAATTTTTGTATTAACACAGATTAATTGAGTTACTATTACGCGCAAACTGGTAATCGTTTCTGAGAGGGAGATCTGGTACTTTTGAATGAAATAATGGAAAATATCTTCACACATTCGCGTCGGAGTTGAATGGGAGAGCAAATTTTTACCTTCCACGGGGTCGAATCATCTAGTGCTGTGTTGTATTATTATCCAACTTTTTTTTGGTCCCACAATTTTGACTCATGATTGACAACAATATTTATCTATGACTAAACTAAAAACTTTGAAATATGTAGAAAAATATAAAACCAAGGAAAATAAAATGCAACTCTAAAAATTGACTCTATTGGTATGAATTTTTATAGTCAACAAATATTTTATAAAGAAACTTCAATGGTTTATAAGTGGAACGTAACCTTTTTTATTTCATTCCGTTAAAATCAAATTTTTGTTACGTTATTATTATGATTATACAACAAATACAAGTCAAAACCCTGATAATATAAATTCATGAAGGTATTTAATTGATTAAAGCTTTTGTTATTTTGTGCTTTCTATAATATCTCAATCAACGTTTGTTAAATGATGTGGATAAGTAAAAAGTATAAAAAGTTCAGAGCGTCATTTTAAGTATGGTTTGAATCCATTTTATTCAATCAAGTAAACTCACTTGATTAAATCGTTCTGATGCATTATTAATCGCCTTAGTCTCCATTTTATATCTCCAGTTTTGGACACGTTAACTTCGTGACTTGTGGCACTGTCCATGGTACTGTTTCCCTGTCCTGAGTAAAGAAAAATGTTCATTTATTAGTAAGCAATCACTATCCAGTCACAAGTGCGTTTAAAAAAAATCTAATGAAGCAATATACGCAGCTATGAAGATTCATTACCTGACGTCCGATCGTCTGAACCTAAAGCTGATATGTCGGAGTAAAGTACGTCCAATTGTCCACAGATCAGGATCATAAGTGAACATATTAAAACATCTTGGGCACTATTGAGCAATGCTAATATTCCAATGCTTATAGCTTGATATATATAAAGCATGATAAACCTGAAACATTAAAGTCATTTAATGTAGAACACTTTCTATAATTTTTATTTATTCCTAGTCTAATTAGTATCTTGATAAATGTTTAGAAGAAACGAGTGTCATCTTTATACTTTTTTGAAATTTTGATTTTAGCATTTTTCAGACATTTTCCACTATGTATCTAGAACTATCTCACGTACAACTCTGAAAAAAAATGTTTTTCTTTTTGTAGCTTTTCATTTGTAGCTTTTCATAACCCGAACGAATACAGAATTAAAAAAAATATTTTGTTTGTCCCATTAAAACATCTGTACAAAATATTTTAGTATTAACTATTGAAATATGGTTTATTAAATCTCATTGCTGTGCCATTTTTTGAAACGTTTCCAGATAAACACGGGCTGAAAGAAAAAATACGTTAATGATCTGATAAGAGTTTAATTCTGTTTCCTTTTAAGAACTCTGAAACAGACAAAGAAATTTAAAACGTAATATAAATCATAAGCAAAAAAAATGAATAGCATTTTATTTTTTCGCAAAATGATAGACGGTCGCGTTGCATATTTTTAAGGATTTTTTCATCTATTTTTTCATTATTGCAAAGAATAACAGAAAAGCATTGTATTTAAGAACGGGCCACGGGTTTAAATTTGTGACAAATACAAAATGTACTAATTTTACACTACAAGCTACATAATGATATTAAAAATGATTTTCAGCCTTTAAAAAAGAAAAGACGCAACTACACGACGGCGATAAACCAAACAAATACAGTGGTAAAATTGAGTCTACCGGAATATCAACAAAATTTCATTCTGGCTTATAGTGTTGTGAAAAGATATCTAGTGCACGAGCAGGGGAAAATTTGTTTAATGAAAATAATGAAAATCTTGTGAATACATTCATGTTGTGAATATTTCTATTTAATAGTCAAAATATATTTCATATACTGGATATATTTGGCGTTAATTTTGTAGAATTCCATTATTCACAATTAAATGAAACTACGTGATGTAGTATTATTTCTACTTTATTTAAGTTCGTTACCAAGACCTAGGTTTCGTTGTATTACAACATCTTTAGGTTTTGCTAATAGCCCACCTGAAGATGTTGTAATACAATGAAACTTAGGTCTTGGTAAAGAACTTAAAGAAAGTAGAAATAATACTACTTCAGGTAGTTTCATTTAATTGTGAATGTATTTCATGTAAATGTTATTGTATATATGTTTTTGTTTTCTGACATCTAAAAATATAAAAATAGAATGCCTGCAAAAAACCGGTTAGAAATTAAAATTAACAGTTGCTACTGCATACTGCATTAGGTAAAAAAAAAAGCTTTTACGCTTGGTTATTAAGCTGCACTAGGTCGGAATGGCTTCTAATTTGCTTTACATCCAATACGTATCATAGTATGCATAACAAAGAACTGAAAGAAATCTAAAGTTTTACGTTGCACAAAACCGAACTTAAAATTACTTCGCAACATTTGCTAAAATCCAAAGAAAAACAATACGACTTTATAAAAGAAAACCTATTTTTTCCTTTTTGGTTCTATTTTTTGGTCGTAGAAACTTAAAGTTGATAAGAAACAAAATAGTTTTGTCTCAGAATGACTTAGAGTATTAATAGCATTATATCAATATTATAATACAGGTACGCTTTTTAGTTGACTTACGATAATTATTAGGACACTAAAAAAAAATTACGTTAACTAAATAAACTTACGTCGACTGAACACTTTCATCCCACGGGTACCAAGCTCTCAAAGGTAATTTATGTTCACCTGACTTATCGAAGAGCGGCAAAACACTCCAGAGTATGGCGGTGCCGAATGCCGCACATGAAAGGACTTTTGTGTACAGGTTGGTGAGCATCATGGCGTTTAGTAAATATTTACTGTTGGCCTTGCTAACGCTCGAGAAACTGGGCTCTGAAAATTATTAATATAATTCTTTTACTCTTTATATATGTAAGGGTAAAGGAATTGATGAGCTTTGAATACAATATAATAACGGTGATCGTACATTTAAGTTATTTAATGTTTTTTTTTTGGTTATTCTGCATGAGGTATATTTTAAAAAACTTGATTTTGGTTTAGTAATACGGTACATTTCTAAGACTTTTACCAGGTCATCGGCCCACCAGGCAAAGGGCCATCGTCCTCTGCGTCTATCACTACACGCCCATATACCGAAAGTCGTATAGTGAGAGGTTTTCCCACTAAATGGGTAATTTATATATATGGCGTTAATTTTGGAGAAATTCATTATTGACAATTAAATGAAACTACGTGATGTAGTATTATTTCTACTTTCTTTGAGTTTCTTTACTTCTTCAGGTGGGCTGTTAGCAAATAATCTTTGCTAACAGAACTTAAAGAAAGTAGAAATAATGCTACATCACGTAGTTTCATTTAATTGTCACTAAATGGGTAGATAACATCATAAAAGTTGAGAGTACAAGCGCAGAACCTGGTAAAATTTAATCCATATATATTTGTTTCAATACCTACCATCAAATTTATCTACGATCCGTTGAATTTCTTCACGCTCAACAATTATTTTCGTCGCTTTAAGGAATGTCACAAATACAGTTATAGCAAGAAGGGCTGTCTCAGTATTTTTTTCAATGTTACCCAAATTCTGAAAAGCAATCAAAAGACTTTTAGGTTATTTTTATTCAGGGCCTGCTCTACCCCATGTAGCGCCCCGGTGCAATCAAGACCCTAGCGCCCTCTGGCAGGCGCCCAATGAAAATGGAATACTTACGTTACATTACATTTTTACCAGTGATCGATAATTCGGATGCAACCGGTGCAATCATAAATGATGTTGGGAGGCAAAAGCCCCTTTACTTCACTTGCGGTAAGCCCCCCGTGGACCGCGGAGTAGACGTTAGAGTTATAGGAAGTAGAGTTATAGAAAGGAAGGGTTTACTAGAATAAAAAAGACAACTTTTTCGTTAATTCAAAAATATTTAATTTAAAAATTTAATGTGAATCACAGGATAAATTAGGTATGGATAACATTTCGTAGACATACACACACAACAGAGTACACATTGGTAATTTTAGTGAATATAAAATATGTACATTAAAATTTTTGTTAGCTTAGCTTAAGGGCAAACAGGTATCTTACTTAACTAGATTCAATCAAGTCTTCTCCTAAAAAGATGCAAAATATCAATAATTACTTTTTGTAGCTTTGCGATCTCCACAGGCTACAGGAAATTATTGAAATGAAAACTAAAACCATAAACTTAAGCAGATCCCCAGGAATAATTAAAGTGTGTTAGAAACAATATTTCGTAGTCTAATCTTCATTTCCTTGGGTAACTTAATTATGCACCTTAGTTAAATACAATAAATCATTAAGAATTTCAATTTCAGGTATGTGTAATTACTAATTAGGAATTACAGGAGACTCGTAATCAAAATATATTTACAAAAATTTACTTTTCGTGCTTTAAAGCAAAATCTTTAATGTCGTTAGTGACTTCAAGTTTTATTTCATGTTCAATACTTATTAACAATAAATTTTGCGTCAATATTGATATGAGGTAGTTTTTGATTATTTTTAGTTTAGAAAAAGGTTTTTGCTGTGTCCTACAGTAACTAGTAATGTGAAGTCAATTCTAGGTGTTGTGATATAGGAACACTGAAATTGATTACTTCCAGCGAAATATCCAACGACATAGTGGAATCATCAATAAACAACGGGAATAATTCGATTTCATTAAATAGCTCGAACTCCTTTACGTCTAAAGAGTCATCATGGCACAGTTTGTTTTACAAATTAGAATAATGTGTTTTTTCTTTTATCTAATCAAATAGTTTCAGAGTTTTAATTTTTGAAGAAAAGAAAAAATTATATTATTTTGATTCAAAAGTCATCGAATTAAATAATTGCGGTATCTAATAGGTAGTAGTAAAAATTTACTTTGAAATGTGTTTCCGCATCTGTTATGGGTTCATGCTCCGTCTCAAAATTAAAAAAAAACCTCCTACGAGCGCGAAGTCGGGTAGATGCGGAAAATTCTGCTGTTACGTCGACTTCTTCCGCTACAGTTATCGCGCTATAAAGGAATTCCACAAAAGCGGACTCATTACGGAATTCAAACAAATTTATTTTTGCATGATCAATCATTTTTACCACTTCTAATAATACTATATCTGACTTTTAAAGAGCCTTGCTAACTTTATTTATCTCATTTAAAATTCCGAACTTAATTTTGTTATTAAAATTTTGCTAAATTTCTTGACTGCGAATCTTTGCTCCTATCGGAATATATGGTAAACATAGTATCATACACTTTTCCTAGATTAAATCGTAGAGATTTTATTGCTTCAACCCTGCTTTCCCATCGAATATTTGAGAATGGTTTTAGAGTTAAAGTTGGCTCTTCTTTGGCACGTATTTGCCAACGTGCTTTGGACGCAGAAAAGAACTTGCTTGTACGATTGAAAAGAAATTGACAATTTCTAACAAACTTTTACCAGCGTCATTCACTACTAAATTTAAGCTGTGTGCCGTACAAGGTACATAAAGTGCGGGCGGGTTTAAGTCTAAAATATCGTTTTTGTAGACCTATATTTTTCCCTTTCATATTTAGACCATTATCGTAACCTTGACCCCGCATATCTTGTATGTCGTATGAGATTAAAAAGTCTAACAAAAATTGAGTTAAGCCATGACCAGCAGTAAAAATTCCAGAAAGTGATCTTCCAAATCAACCTTGTTGATGCCTGTATTTAAAATAATGTACCGTACGACAACCGATATATATTCTACGTGTGCAATATCTAGAGCACAATTTAAAATATATTCGGATTAATTAAATTTCAAAACAATCGGCACAAGGAGGTTCTACGACCATCGACGACGAAGATAATAGCGGCGGTGGTGTTAGAGAGACGAGTTCTGCTGTAGAATTATCGTGGTTTTCTTGTGTCTCTAAGTGTTCGCCTGAAGATGAGCCTGATCCAAGAATAAACTTTTCTGTAGAACTAGTATTCTTTTTGGAGATGCTTCCATCCCCAGTTTTCTTTTTTTCGATTCTGTGCACCAAAAAGTGTCTTTTTTCTATCGTCATCAAACATTTAAAATGTAAGTATTTAAAACAAAAACAAGCTTTTAAAAACAAGTTGTAAAAACAAGCTTGTGCATTCGTGATAAGTTCATACCAAATTTCGGAAATCATAGTAAATTTATCTTCATTTAATCTTTGGCGTCTACAAGATTTGTAATCGAATCCCAGGTACTTCGATATCTCACGAAAACGATTACCAGACATTGTTGCTTTTATTATAGGATTACCCAATTTCATTGACCATAATCCAGATCTAATTTATGAGCACCAATTGAACCACGTATGTTACGTAGAGCAATAAATGCCTCCAATTCTTCTATCGCAACTACCCAGAGCATTGACCTTACACAGAATTATTGCTTAGAATACTAACGGAACAAAAACGACCCGGCAGCAGTTTTTAGTAACTCGTTTTTTTTAAATTTACTATTATTATTATTCAATTAAAAATATCTTGAATTTAGTAAATATAATAAATTATTAAAAGACAAAAAGTTTCACGGACCTAAGTAAAAAAATTAAAAAATTAGAGACGATCCAACTAGTGGGTGGGACAAATATCGAACGGTGACGCTTCTAGTATTAAAGAATATTTGATATCATTTGTCCCAGAATTGGTCAAAAAACGCAATTTATTTTAAATCTTCTGCTCATGTAGTACTGAGTTAAATCATAACTTGATTAATATATTTAGTACCAGATTAACAAAATGGGTATATTACTAAAATAACATTTTTTTCCAAATATTAAGTTAACTAAAAGAAATAGAAAACTTAAGGCAGAAAACTTGTTTTAATATATATATATATATATATATATGTATGTATGTGTATATATACATACATATATATATATATATATATATATATATATATATATATATATATATATATATATATATATTCTCAAGAATTAACGAGGGAATTCATTTCTTTAATATGCGATTGAAGCAACAAATTTTCTTTTACGTTGTCACTTTTATAGTTATTTTCAAAATGATAAATATAAAAAAACTCAGAAACACGAGCACTACTAAAAGTAATAAAAGAATATAACAATTTTTTAAATAATTACTTCCACTGAAAATGTCTTGGATGCAGAGAGAATAGAATTGTAAGATGCATTACTTACCATATATATGTCCATACCTTCAGTTATCAAATAAATGATTAGAGTACCCACAAACATAAAGCATGAAAAAATTCCGTAGAAAGTAGCCTTCCAAGTTCCCGCGAAGGAAGGAGGCATCCAAAATCCACAAAATGTCAAAATACCCAATACCATATTTAAGCTTGTATTAGTGTGTATAACTTCCATTTTTTCCGAAATTTTTATTTAATTTTTAAACGCAATCTAGTTTACTACTCGTGGAATATAATAATATTACAATGGCCACCTTTACTCATTTTCACACCCGTGTGACATTGCCTTGACAATTATCTTAATGGCTAAATTAATTAATTGCTTCTTGGGACAGTCACAATAAAAATAATATATTGTATAGACAAATTTTAATACATTTATATTTTTATTCAAACTTTTAACTTATTATAAAAAAACTAAATGGGACAATATGTTTTATGTTTCAGAATGTGTTACAAAATTTGTTTTAGTTATAATGGGCGATAATGAAAACGTAATAATGGTGTTTTAAAAAATCTTTGAATGTATGTGTACAAAGCACACGATGCTTTTCGCACCACAACCCGTAAATGTAATAAACACTACATTTTGAGGAAAAAGTAAATAAATTTATAGTAATATTAATCACAAAATATTTAAGAGTTGTTATATGTTGTCACACAATACACAATACTATGCTACGATAAATTATTCAAGTTTGGGCTTTTGCTTTATTTTCCTATAATAATTACAGAACATCCTATGAAGACGATTAAAATCTAATGGTTTGCTTGCTTACATTTAGCGGGACTTAACAGTACAGTTAGAAAATAGGGAGTTCCTACATTTTTTTTAAGGTTTTTAAGCTTCTTTATGCCCATAGCCCATTGCATTTCACAATTACAGTTAAAGTGATAAAATAGAAATGAATATTTGTACTGCGTATCCGCTCGCTGGAAGCATAATTTTATATATATATATATATATATATATATATATATATATATATATACATATATATGTATATATATATATATATATATATATATATATATATATATATATATATATATATATATTATGTATTATAGTAAGTTTGTAGGCATATAATTTGATTTTTTATATTAATCCTTACTGTTATCACATACACATAGGTAGTACAATACGTATCGTTAAAAATAATAATGAAGTTTTATGATAAAAGAAATAAAACATTTTTAATTTTTTTTCACAGTTTGTTCAGGAGAGACATTTAAAACTAAGGTTGCAAGTTACGAAAAGAACCATTAGCAATTAATGCGCGTTTCCAATAGTTTCGAAATTTGTTCATAAGAATGCCATATAGAAATTAATTGTAGCATTTAGTTTAATACCACCTAGGACTTTTATGCTATATTAATGTTATTCAATGAAAAGTACACCTTATGATTGTCTATGACAAACCCACTTTAAAATTGGCGTCATAACATTGAATATAATTAAACATTGTACTAATATTTTTAATTAAACAAAAATAAGACTTTTATTACACATAGCATGCGTGTAGCAAAGTGGAAACATTTTGCGATCCCAGATTCCTGACATACCGACTCTTTTTATTTGATTGTGGCAACAGGGTCGTTTTAAGAGGGACATACCATCAGGAGTCACTAGGCTTTTTTAACCCTAGCTTGAAATCCACCTTCCCTAATTTTAATAGTTTTAGGATTTTCATACATCAAAAGGAAAAGAAACAAAACACTTATAAGATTATTCATGATTCCAGCCATTGACCTGTATAAAGCATTGTTTTGTTATCAGTCTTTTGACTTCAATTAGAAGTGAAAAGACCGATTTGTGTTTTTGGCATATGCAGAACGGAAATTTTTTTTTAAATTTACTCAGTATTTGTGACGAAATATTAGTTATTAGTGGACATTTTTCTATTAGCACTCATTTCTAAGATACCATGAAATCTTCAAACGACTAGTGCACGCGTACAGAAAATTTTCAGCATATACGTGCTTTGCAAGAAAGTGATCTCAATGATCACATATCACTAGCTGCACATTTGAGGAATATCCCATAAATTTATAAAAATTATTGAAAATAGGTTAATCAATAGTAGATATATAT
The DNA here is from genome assembly GCA_039881145.1 of Druceiella hillmani. Lineage (NCBI taxonomy): Eukaryota > Metazoa > Arthropoda > Insecta > Lepidoptera > Hepialidae > Druceiella > Druceiella hillmani. Next base: position 18,269,981 of record JAYKKI010000014.1, on the reverse strand, counting down.
TTTTATCCCATTCAAATCTCGAAAACTGTTGTTGAATGGCTGCACAAAATGTTTATCATATATTTCTGAACATCAAGTTACATGTCCCTTATTCTCTATATTATGTGTGCGTAAGCTCATAGTTAACATTGTTTCCCTATAAGTTGATTAAAATATTGTTAGCTCAACTCTGAAATCCTTAATTAAGTGAAATATGTCGGTAATGAACATCTTACAGTTTAAAATTTTTGGGTACATTGAGTTAGTAATATAAACTGAGAATGCAAGGTCACATAGCCGCGGTCCATTTTTGAATAGATCCTTCTCATTATACCTTGATACCTTATCATCTAAAAATTTCAAAACTTGATCTCTTAGATTAAAAAAAAATGAAAAACCTTTCGCCTGTCAGCAAATAGCGCGAAGCCATTGTAATTCCTCATATTCACAAACTTCGTCTTCAAATAAAGCTTTGAATTGACATCAATGCAACATTTTAGAACAAATAGAATTAATACAGCCTAAAGATCTATAATTCTGCTGTACATTTTTATAATATCGTATATTTTGTTCAGTTTATCGTAATGTTATATATTAATAAGCTATGGTAAATAAATCGAATTTGTAGCTCCTTTTTGCTTCATTTAGAATTTATGTCCTCATAGAAACACTGAGCTAATTTTATTCTATCTTTGAATTTCTGTCTTAGCTGCTGGTACAATACCCAAATATGTTTTACGTTCTTATAAATTTAATATATTCTCGATACAGTAATAATTCTCTAGTTTAATATATTCTCGATATGCTATGGTTATCATACTCATTTCTTTTGCTGGAAATTCATTTTTTTATAAATATAATAACTATAAAAGGTTAAGGGAAAAGTGCATTGTTTTTAATATAAATTCTGAAATTTTTCCAATCCTATTTTTAACTTTCTTATCTGCAAATAATTTATAACAATGACAGTAAAACAAAAAAAAATTCAAGGATGTGCTATGTACTTGATTTTTACTACATCAAGAACATAGCATATACGTTATCATTATTATTAGGGAATCATTTTAATAATACTCGTAAAGTAGTAATGAATATATATTTGCAAAAAAGTTAATTTGTACTCTAACGTGTAACGCTACTGTTGATAGTCATGTTATTTACAATTGAGCTACAAATTGCCATGCTACTTTATTTTACGACTATGTCTTTAATAGACTGAAAATAAAACCCTCATTTTTAAATTAATATCGAGTTGGCAGAGCATAGGTGGGTGATACTTGAGATACTCCTTTTATAACCATGCTCTAAATTTACATCTAATTTTACCTGTATTTTTATTTTCCATTACACTTTACAAAATATGTGTTGCCAGAATAATAGAACTAATAAATTTTTTAATATTAAAAAATAGTCAGTAAAGAATCGTACCATCGCACATACATCGTACCATCACACAATTTTGTTTAACATTAAACAATACACGCAGAATGAGCAGTGTTAATAACAGCTATTGCATTTCATGATAGCGATGATAGTCAGGAATTAACAATATACTTTATAATATTATTTTACTCTTAGATTAAGGAAAATAATATATTATTAACAATTCACAGATTAACAGACTGCACGGTATTAACAGACTGCTAAGATCAGATTATCTTAAGAAGCACAGCATCATCACATTGTTAAGACAGATACCAATTTAACTATAGTATTCCAATCTGATATTCATGAACTCAGATAAAGTCCTGTGCAAGGCCTTTGAGAATGTATCAGCACATTGTTCAGTTGGCAGTAACTCCGTAATTAAGGAATTACATACGAGTATTACAATTATTGAGCGCCTGGTTTCAATCTCGTTTATATAGTTTGCGTCATACAAGCACTACAATCTTTTGGACAGTTTAGATTAGTTTCAAATTATTTCTACATTTTCTACACTGCATTTCAAGTTGATTCATTGTAATACTGTAAGTATTTCTTTACGTAATTTACAGTGAACCTTATATCTGATTTACTTAGAATTTCAGCACAAATTTGTGATTCCTCCCCTTTTCCGTGTCCTCAGGTGGGCTGTTGCTTTGCTGCAGTCTTACATGGAAATTAGCTTTTTATAAAATATTAAACTTTTTATTTAAGGATCTAGATTAATACAAATATTTTTCCCTTAAATTCCTCTTTATAGAGAATGCATTCGTGTAGCCATCATATTTTCTGAGGCCTTTTAAAATATCACCTTGACCAAACCTGTGTCTATCTTCGAGAACACAGGTTTGGTCAAGGTGAAGAACTTTCGATCGCTATCACCATTGGTTTGAATGAATTGCGTATACCTGAGAGAAGCATTGTACTAAGCCAATTGTTATCTACATTGAATCCAATGTTTCGGAATTTATGTGGTGTTGTCATTATTCTGCTGACCTAATCTTCAACATTTTGACATTCTGCAAGAGTTTTTGTACATTCGCTGTGTTAGCACCGGCTCATCGGAAGTTATTTCAAATCTGATTTGCACTCTGAGCTTCTTGAACCTTCTTTTTGGTCTGAGCTTCTTCTTGAACATAGAATGTCGTACCAGTCAATAACATTATTTTCGCCTTTTCCTTTCAAATCTATAATCTTGCTATTTCCCGCGCAATTCCAGGGTTATTCACGTTGAAAATAGGTTTTGAATCCAAATATTTAAAAATAATAATCTTCACGGCCTGTTAACTTCTCAGTTATCGTTAAAAAAGTGTTTGATATAATTTTACATTTGCTTTCGTGTCGTAGTTGGTAGCAAGGAAACTTCACTTAAAGTTAATTTGAGAGTTTTTGCAGCTTTTAATTGTTGAACTACTTACATGCTAATACTACTGGGTCTTCAATCGGTTGATTTAATATTAACTTGATGGAAAAACGTAGGTAATTCTTGAGACATTCCTTAACGAAATATTCAAATAAATAGCCGCTACAACTCTTATTATCCCCGGATTAAAAAGAAAAAAAGAAAGTTCCGGGATTGAGTCGCGGCTATTAAACACTGTAGTATATTCTATTAGGATCATATAGGAAACGGTAACATGACCATGGGTTAATATTTCAACACTAATCCTTTTCAATCCTGGCTACAGTTCGTATTTGTGAAAAACGTCACTCCTTCGATTCCGTCATCAGCTTCAAGAAGTAATATGAGATTTATTTCAAATATTGAATATATTTGGCGTTAATGTTATATTTCATGAAAATCACTCAAATTAAAGAAAATTAAAGAACTTTTTCCATTATACCAAATGTGTACAAATTAGAAATCAGAAAGGAAACGATTTTTTCTCACAATAATTTTGCTAATTGTTATTGAATATATTTGGCGTTAATGTTATATTTCATGAAAATCACTCAAATTAAAGAAAATTAAAGGACTTTTTCCATTATACCAAATGTGTACAAATTAGAAATAAGAAAGGAAACGATTTTTTCTCACAATAATTTTGCTAATTGTTATTCTTATAATTTTGCTAATTGTAGTTCTTTGCCACGACCTAGGTTTCGTTGTATTACAACATCTTCAGGTGGGCTATTAGCAAAATTAACTCTTAGGAACATCCAACAGCGTTTATATGTTTCAAGTACAATAGCGGATGCCTGGTTTGTGTGGGTTTTCCCACTGCTTATGTTACGATATACCAGTATTTTAGTGAAGGTAATAAATTCAATTGTTGTTATTATATGAGGTTGCACAATGCAAATGTTCCGGTGTACGTAATAAAATTAACTGGAAGTTATTCTCAGTAATATATTTAAACAAAAGCAAGGATATCTGAAAGTTAGAACAAGGTTATACCACTAATTCTACATATCTCCGGTTTTATTTATTCACATAGTTATTTATTTGTATATTTATATATATATATATATATTTATATATATATATACATATATATCTTTTATGTTTATTTATTTATTTATTTCCTTCAATTTTATTAAATTTTTTATATACTTTTATTTACATGCGTATTTGGACTGAAACAATTTGAAGAGTACTGTAGTCTCAATGTTGTCTAATTATATTATGTCTAGAAGATATTAAGTATGGGTGATGATATTATATTTAGTTGTTCATTTAATATATTAACCTTGGTGTCTTTTTTATGTCTGTTTATTTCTAATGTTTCTAGGATATTAAGTTTATTACCTTTTGTATGTATTTATAATATATAGGGGGCATTATCAGTATGAGGGTGATGATTATTTTCAACAAGATGTTTAGTAAAGTGAGATGTGTCTGGCTTGTTATTTCACCAGCTAGCAATGTGTTTCATCCCAAATACACATATAAATATAAGTATATAAAAAATATAAAAAAAAATTTAAAAAAAAAAATATATATATATATATATATATATATATATTTATATATGTATAAATAAAAATATGAACAAATAAAACCGGAGATGTGATGAATTAGTGGTACAACCTTGTTCTAACTTTCAGATACCCTTGCTATTGTATAAATACATTACTGAGAATAACTTCCATTTAATTTTTATTACATACAACAGAACATTTGCATTGTACAACCTCATATAATAACTACAATTGAATTTATTACCCTCACTAAAATACAATGAAACCTAGGTCGTGGTAAAGAATTAAAAGAAAGTAGAAATAATACTACATCACGTAGTTTCATTTAATTGTGTAATACTTATTATTTAACTGATTATCCTTTCACCCTCGTTACATTGGTGTTATATTCCAATGCGCGTCTTACTTTACCGTTTTACTTTAGTTACAGTTTCATTTCCTATAATTATGTCATAAACGTTTCCTGGGGAAAGTTTAACTGAACACCTAAACTTTGGGCTACTAACCTTAAAGTTGTTTTTTGTAGCTACTTATATCTTCAAAATCCTCGGGAAAATGCAAATTGATATTTTTGTTAGTGATTAATGTTGCTGTTGATTTAAAATTTAAAAGTGGGACAATAATTTTAGTGGGGTATAACATGAAAATATATATGAAGTTATGAACGGCTACGTTATATATATATATATATATATATATATATATATATATATATATATATATATATGTATATACATTATCTACTTAATTGAAGATTAAGGAAAATAAGAAACGATGCCGCAAAGAGTCAAGAGAATATAAAAAATAAAGCATTTTAAATAACATATGGCACTTTATTTAGTGGAGTGTATGAGTAGAAGAAAAGTTATGCTATTAACAGGTTTTAACGTGAATCTTCAAATAGCACTGTTGAGATTGTTTAGCCTAAACATTCAAACGATTATTTTGTACATGAAACATATATTATGAATCTTCAACATTGCGGTTCCAATTTATGGTTTGTTTTTCGAAATGTAATTCTATTTTTAAAAACCATACATTTAACAGAATATTGAAGTCTGATATTTTGGGCAACCCTAATTGATTCCAGTGCTCTACAGACGATCATACTTCTATAAGTATGATGAATGAATACGTCTATAGTCAGACACAATTATTATGAACATTCAACAAACTTTACCTTCGCTATACCAAACACATTTTAATAATATCCATGAAATAATAATCACTTGCGAATAAACTATACGGCCTAGATTAGAAACTATTTTATTACTGCATAATGCTAATCCAAAAGAAATCAAAATATCATAATGAACTATAGATTTTATGTGGACTATATCAACCAGATATATGAGACAGAATAAACACGAAGATATGATATACTCGAAGCTAGTTCATTTGAAACCCAACGAGTTGACATCTTGGTCATTAGCGTGTACTATCTCCATAAAGTGTTTAGATATTTATCTATGGAGAAACCATGATATGTTCATTCACGTTGCTTAACTACATAAAAAGGCCTATTTAATTATATTATGAAACAAAATTTTGTTTGAAGTACAGCAATAGAGTTAAAAATTGCAACGAAAATAAATAAATGATTTATGAAAGACACTGAACCAAAAATCTTCTCAGATAAATAAAGATATCTATTTTTAAAATATTTCTTGGTTTTTGTACATCGATTATAGCCGGTAGTTGAGATTTGTATCATGTCTTTTACAGAAAAAAAACAAAATATTTGGTATCCCTTTTGTAATTTTCATCTAGTTTTATGTAATAATATTCTAGCGAACTTATTAGTATTTTCCCCAGGGTACAATGAAAGTTAGGAACATATTTAAAATTATTTCATTGATTAAGACATGGAAGTGAAAAATCATCTAGAATTTCCTACCTCGGTTTGTTTATTTTTCCGGGTTAGCATAAAAAATAAGTTAGTTTAATTTAATTATACTTAGTGTAAAATTTAAAAAATGCGTATAGGTCTTTTAATTTTTAATGTATTATGTCCCAAGTCTTTTAATTCAGGGATTTATATATATATATAAAAGACATGTTAAAATTTTTTTAAATCTTTTAACCGTTATTTTTTAGTAAGAGACCACGTTACTTGCTGTAATTATCTTCTAAATTTCAAATTTTCATTCCAATTTTCAATTTTCAACTCTGACCATGGTATGTCAGTCAGTTGAGACTTTAATTATTATATATGTTGTAATCAATATATTAGAGAGTTTGATTAAATAAACCTCTGATTAAGGATCATCCCGCTGGGATGCTGTGCGCGAAGTAAGATTTATTTCTTGACTTATTTTTAATAACTAAATTATTTATTTAGTATTCGGTGAAAACTTACATTAATAATAATTTTCGTGAAATGACACAAACTGTATTCGGAAAGCAGGATTGCTACTTCGAAAATGGTCGGTCTGAGGAAGATATATTTTTTTATCAATATAAAGCGCAGTTTTCATTATTGTTGTGTGAATTATGTATTACGCAAAGATGTATAATAAATAATATAAATAGAATTTAATTATGAATTTTTTTCCGAGTTTATGAAAACGTATAATCTACAGTTAAATTATTATATTCGTATATTGTTAACATATGTATTGTAGAGTTTGAACTAGAAAATTCACATGCATACTTCGGAATGTAGGTAATTTCAGAAACATAAAAAAAAATATTTTTTGGCCCACCGCAGCTGAGTCCGCCTTTTAAAAGCCTTTTCTGGAAATCGAAATAATATTTTATACATTGTTTTTTTCTTCGAGTAAGAAATTCTGGTACTCTTAGATGACTTACATACTCTACTAAATCTACTTTTTCTTTTGCTGAACGTCAAAGTATGCATTGAATATGGTTCTTAACTTTTACTAAAACGTCAAGTAATTGCCCTTTAAAAGAGTTTAAACAGACCTAGCTAATTCAATTAGACTATTCTGACAACGTTAATTTTATAATATTTTTTTAATTATATAATTAATTTGATAAGAAAATCCAGAATTCACCACAAGTGTAAATAGAAAAGTCGTTTTCTCAGATACACGGTTCATCCTATTTACTGCCTCGAATAGAAAATAAATATATAAGCTATTTTTAAAAAAAATGTAATTGTCAACAGGATTTCGTAGCTTTCATCTAAAAGACTGAAAATTAAAGCCAAATGTGTTCAATATTTTTTATTTGACTTAAAAATAACTTATAATATTGTGCTCATAAATGATTAATCATTACAGAGTTACCTTCGACCCTCTGCGTGCAATTTACTTTTATACAGTCAGAGAATAGAAGTGATCTGAGAAACCAGTGCTCGCTTACTTCCGGTCACGTAAAGTATAAATATGGTTGTTGTTTTTTACATAATGCTGTACGCGTATATCCCAAAACAGAAAAAATAACATTGACGATAAATTTTATTGTTCAATTATTTGGCAAATATTAGTGAACAATTTTTGAAGTACAAATTACGTTGCGTTTAACCCGGTGTAAATGAACCTCTTTTTAATCACATCTTCAGTGAACCAGAGTGTATATTTTATATAAATTACCTAATAAAATATTGTTATTACATTCATAATAATAAAAATGTTTAATATTTAATAAAACTATGTATTTATTAAGAATCTTTAAATTTGTAACAAAAAAATAAAAGAAAAATGGATCCAATGAAATTATCTTTTGAGATATTATGTTACTTAGTTTCAAAGAGGAACAAATTGAAATATTAAGAAATAAACAGATCCATAATAGGTTACATAGTAAATAAATTAGTTTGAGTCCTCTGAATTTTTGGCTCCAATCCGCAACCGTATCACAAATGGCAACATCTAATATTGTTTTCAGAATAAACCGACCAACGAACTTTAAATTTAGCATCGTTGTCTAAAATAATTTGGAGAAGTGCACCATTAGATCGAGACCAGGTTTCTTTACTAGTTTTATGGAAAAATTTGCTCTAATTAACGAAAAGTCCGATGAAAAGAAAAAAAAGTCCGATGATGGGAGATGCAACAAGGAAAACATGGTTGTAACAAGTCGAGATGTACGTCAGCAAACCAAGAATTAACTTATATAAAATGGGAACTCTCTATTCTTACCGAAGGAATTAGAAGTAGTCGGTGCAAATAGCTTGTGAATCAGCGGCACCTACAGCAGTATATTGCCACTGAGAGATAATTTCGAGGACATCTTCAATCGTGGGCCTGCGGGTGCCATTCATTTATTCATTCGAGTACGTGCTACAAATGTTTTATAAGACAAACAAACATAAGCGATTAAAAAATAACGTGACATTTTGAAGCATCTCAGGAAATAACAAGCTATCGCATGACAAATTTTCGAATTGTTTTCTTATTTCTTTATTTTTACAAAGAGCATAGACAAACAGATGTAGGCAGGTACGTTTCAATCGCGGTAAGAAGCTTACTTATAGGATAAATACAAACTTTGCGACATATTAATATTTTATGATAACTCATTTAAAAAAAATACGTTCACGTTTCATAAAGAAATTGAAATCACGCGATTATCTTCAGCTAATGGAACACCATGGGAAAGTAAAGACTGTCGGAACACCCGAGTAATTCTTTCAATATTTAGAGTAGAGTAGGCAAGCAGAATAAATTTGTTAGAAGCAAATAAAGGGAGTTTCCCGGTTAACCCAGGTAGGAATATTTCTTTTTAGCATCGAATAATGTCTTTTATATATGTATATTTTGATATTTCAAAAATATAAAAATGTAATGTTCATGAGAAAATCGATTGGAAATAGTTGATGTACTTGAGTGTACTATTTTATATACAAATATTGAAGCTTTGTCATACTTTCAATCATCAAACTGGTCTCAATTCAATTTCCTCCTAACTTGCCTTGAACCAAATAAATATGTAATAAATGAATATAAAAAATACTAGGTTTTACTCAACACGAATACATCAGATGATTGTTTAACTACTTTCACTAAAGGGAAAAGAAAAAATAAATTTTTCCCTTATGGGTTCTATTTCCGGTTCGAAAATACTCGATAGTTTTGAATAAAATAAAATATTCAAGTCACAGAGTTATTTCTAATATTACTAATACGCCCATATCGACATTATAAATAGGTACGCTAATTAGTGCAACTAAACAAATTATAATAATACTAAATAAAACTTACATTGACTAAAAACTTCCATCCCACGTATCCCATCCCACCAGGCTCTCATGAGAAATTTATATTAACCCCACATATCCAAGAACGGGAAGACAGCATACGAGTTTTTCAATTTGAAAATCTAACATTATATTTTACACGTGTCTCTTTTTACAAATGAAAAGCATAAAACTAGCATCCATACAAAAAAATTGATAAGAAGTGGAGAAAAACCAGTTGAAACTATACAAAATTTATATAAAATGTATCCTTTTTGGCTCTATATTTGAGTAAAAAAAACGAGTATGCTTTAGACCACACGACTGAAGAAAAACTTCATATTCACAAAATATAAACTTTAAAATGAATTTACAATTTTATTCACTTTAAACGTAGAATATTTAATGTATTGAACAAAATAATAATTTATAAAATTGTTCAAGAACGAAATGAAATTACACAAAATAATAAAAAAATCACCGTTCGCGTAACGCTAGCAAACTCGCATATATATATATATATATATATATATATATATATATACACACACACACACACACACACATATATATATATATATATATATTTCATGCACTGGCTATGAGAAGACGAGAGAAAGAAAATGTGCGCGCGCACTGCTCTCTCTTGCTCCTACAGTGTGATACAGACAATAAGCTTGCACTGTGTCTTAGATATACGAAACATAACTGGTTATGAGAGAAAGAGAGAAAGAAAATGTGTGCTCGCACCTCTCTCTCTTGTCCCTACAGTAATATACGAAACGTAACTCTCTCTCTTTCTGTCTTCACTAACTTATATCTCCCTCTCAACTTCCGTTCGCCTCGCCCAATCATACTTTTCGTAACGCTCATGTCACGTATTCACCAGCTTACTCCCCAAGTCAAGCGTGCGTAAAGAAGTTTTACTTCCTCTTCCCCTTCTCCTTTAGCTTTGTGCGTGTAAACTACATTATTCATAAAGTTTATTGACAAAATGTCGAAATATAATTTCGAAAAAAGTAGACAAATTGTGTAGTCGTTCATTTACAATGCAGAATGTGTTCCAATGTTTGTTTCAGTCAATGGGTGTTATTAAAAACGTTGTAATCATTTTTATCGTAAGTCGCTGGATATTTTTGCAAACTGTGCATTCCACGCTAAACGCGTCTTTAACTATTAAGAAAAATATACATTTTGAGATAAAAACACAATTGGAAGAATTTAGATCATAAAGTATTTGAGGATTGGTATAAAAATATACGTTGGCATACAATATAAAGTTCTTTGTTAAGATAAATTGTTAAAATGTTAATCTTTGCTATATTTTTTTGTGATATTTTACGTTTGTTAATTCAATATTTTTTTAACATAATAAGTTTGAAAGTGGAGAGAGTAAACATTTTTCAAAGATTTTAACTTCATTATCGTCTTTCAAATATAATATCCAAATTGTAGTTTGCCATCACGGTAGCAAAAGTGAAATAAAAATTCCTATATATCGTAAAATTGGAAGTTAACTTCCTTAACTCTTGTTTAATTGTCTGTGAGATTGTACTTAATAATATAATAATAATAGTAAATAAAAAACTTCTTCCAGTTTCTTTCATTTGTATTAACATTGCATGATATCACCCCCTTAGTAATCAATTGCTTGATAAATGGTTACAAGGAGGTTAATATTCTACACCCCCACGTGTCAGTGCTGATGAACTAAATGATAAACAATCATGATGATGACAATTGACCTACAGAAATATATAAATTAAGAAATAATTATGAAAATTAAGTGCATCATTTATTATTATCATAAACTTTGATTTAAAATTTATATTAACATTGCTTAATATTGGATAATATTTTTTTGATGTGAAACATCTATAGACGCCGGTATAAACCGGATCGTTGGCGTGGCGACGCTTGCCGTGACGCTATACTAATGTATATATATAGTTTATATGTAGAGTGTACGGTATGGCGACGTGTCGCCATGCGCAACCGACTACGCGACCCCCTCCTCACTCAGTTCGACGCTGTTGTTTACTACGGTACACATAACCTGTGCTTTATTATTTGTGTATTAATTGTAAATAAATGTTTATTAAATAAAGTCACCATTTTCTGGAAGAAATTCGTAATACTTTATTTTTTCATTATGCCATATTTAGTTCCTGTAATCTTGCTTTTATGCATATTACTTGTACGAACACTATGTTTTACATCTGCCAGGCGTACCGTGACGGCTCATAGCTTTTTTAAATTTTTTCACAATGTGTTTTCACCGCGACGTTTAACGTCGATTGTTGTGGGCAAAGGAAACATTTGCTGACAGTGAACGCATTTGTCCAGAATTAAACATTACTGTCATATCACGTTAATGAAGAATGACCTATAAAAATTATGTACATCATTTAATATTAGCATCACCTATGAGTTAAAGGTTATCTTAACATCAGTCAATATTGGCTAACTTTTGTCTCTATAGAACGAATTCAAAAATACTTCAAAATTAAAAAAAGACACCTTAAATTTTATAGCATAAAATGTTATTTAATGAAACGTTATACTTTTACGTTCAATAAAAGAGAATTAATATTTTAATCAAAACTCAAATAGCATACGTGTAGCCATATAGGTTACAAATATGTGTAGCATGCGTGTAAGGAGATGAAGCGGTTTTACTATCTCTGCCCTCTGCTTTACCAACCTTTAGATGTTATTTGATAGTGAGACCAACAGATGACATTAATATGGCTTTAATAGGAAAATAATAATGAGTGTCAGTTTACAATTTTAGTCCCAGCGCATCTTGTCAAATGAAATTAAAATATTTTGATAGTTTTAGAGTTCTATATGTTAAAAAGAAAAGGTTTTTAAAACACAGCTAGTAAAATTTATGGAAATTTTTAAAATTTAGATACTTTTATCGTAGTTTCAATTAAGTATTAATTTGCTTTACGCAGCTTTATTTCAACAATTTCCTGGTACATATGTTACCAGCATGTTTAACTATAAATATCAATTTGTTATGTTGTTTAGAAAATTAAAAATTAGCACTATTACTAAACTATTAAAGAAATTTAGTATAATTATTTTGCATTTAACTTGACTCATTGACGACATAAACGCTTTCAACAGAATTTAGGACATCTAGATTGTGTTACCATAATCCTGAAATTATTGGAACAACTAATTTGTATAACGTTCAAAAAAAATTCACCGAGATCCGGCTGTATTCTTTTTACTTCTCCAGCTCAAAATTAATATTAAAAATAACTTCATCTTCCAATATCTAAGTTTCGTTAACTTATCAACTTTCTTAGAATGATCTTTAGATCATTCTAAGAAAGTTGATAAGTTGATCTTTAGGTCAATCCAGTGAGTTGTGTAAATACTGGCCAATCTTGTAAATATTCTGAATAAGAATATTTTATACCATCTGTAAATCTGTTTCACGCTCACAATTAAATGAAACTTCGTGAAGTAGTATTATTTCTACTTTCTTTAATTTCTTTACCATGACCTAGGTTTCGTTGTATTACAACTAAACGATATTGCTAATATCCCACCTGAAGATATAAAGTAAGAAAAAGTGAAAGTAGAAATAATACTACATCACGTAGTTTCATCTAATTGTGAATAATGAATTTCTACAAAATTAACGCCAAATATATTTAATAACTGTTTCACTTTATTATATCGTTTTATACTTCGATTACATTGTCGAAAAAATAACATGAATTTTTACAATTTTAATTAAAATTAAATAGAATTACCTATTCAGTCATGTGAAATTTAAGATAAATATAATCTAAGTCTATAAGAAATCTGAAATCAATTTCATGTCGATTAATTCAGTTAGAGAAGATTAAATATTTATTATAAAATAAAAAGAAAAAGCAAGAGTTTATAATGTTTGCTACTGTATTATTTAATAAAATATCCTTTAACCCACATTAAAATAGAATGATATTAACGATTAGAAGGAAATATCAACTTTTGCTTTCTTAATTTCCCATAATTATATCATAAATACTTCCGGAAAAGTTTAATTGAACCTAGCACTATTGGGTTGGCATTTTCTCTTTAGTTACTTAAATCATAAACAACCTGAGGAAAGTTTAATTGAGGGTATTGAAGCTTCGACTCGATGTGAACACACCGTACAAATAAAAATTAAAGAAGGAACCCTTATGGTGAAACTTTGTATTCTGTCCTCGTATATACATGTAGCGGTTGATTTTGTCATGAAGTAACATTTATATTAATTTGAAACTTGGCACAGTTGTAATTTGTTTAAATATTTGCTATTATTCAAAACAGGGTCCAAATCCCCCCTATGGGATGAAATTTAAAAGTAAGGCAACAATGTCAGCGAGGATATCACATGAAGAGTTTTTGTTTACATCCCAAAACAAATTTTCTTCATATTTTATGCTGCGTATTTTTTTATATTTACCCATTAATGCGTAAAAAAATGCATTTCCTTTAAATTCACCATCCTGTCTCCGGTATTTACGATCCAAGCATTCTGGAATTCATTTATAATTAGTTAATAACAAAATAATTTCCATTACTTTATATAACGAAAAAAAAATTAGTTTTTAAAAATAATTAGAGATAAAAAAAATGAGATCTCACCTCTTTTATTTTCCCCAATCTTTATTATTTATTTAATTAGAGATAAGGAGATTAATATGAATGTGGAAACAAAAAGCTTATAAATTATGTATATATTGGTTAAATTGTGTATATATTGGTTTAATTGTGTATATATTGGTTTAATTGTATATATATTGGTTAAATTGTGTATATATTGGTTTAATTGTGTATATATTGGTTAAATTGTGTATATATTGGTTTAATTATGTACATATTGGTTAAATTGTGTATAAATTGGTTTAATTGTGTATATATTGGTTTAATTGTGTATATATTGGTTTAATTGTATATATATTGGTTTAATTGTGTATATATTGGTTTAATTGTGTATATAATGACTTTTTTGCAAAATATCCTGTTATTATAAATTACTTTGCTGTTTTCATTTTTTTCAATTCCTTTTCGCAAATTTTCCCAGGCTGTGTAACTAATTTTGTTTCTTCTGGCTGGAAACAAAAATATTTTGGATACTTTGTGGTTACTCCTAAGGCTTGTGGTGTAAATTTAACCCTTCGCATGAAATATTGTTCTGATAAATGATAGCTGTACGGGTGGTTTGTTTACACACTTCTTTTGACCTTCCATAATTAATGAATTGATCTCTATTGATGGCTGTACGGGTGGTTCGTTGATGAATTATTAATGAATTGATCTCTATTGATAGCTGATTAATGAACTGATCTCTATTGATAGCTGTACGGGTGATTCTAAATGATAGCTGTACGGGTGGTTCTAAATGATAGCTGTACGGGTGGTTCTAAATGATAGCTGTACGGGTGGTTCGTTGATGAATTGATCTCTATTGATAGCTGATTAATGAATTGATAGCTGTACGGGTGGTTCTAAATGATAGCTGTACGGGTGGTTCTAAATGATAGCTGTACGGGTGGTTCGATGATTAATGAATTGATCTCTATTGATAGCTGTACGGGTGGTTCTAAATGATAGCTGTACAGGTGGTTCTAAATGATAGCTGTACGGGTGGTTCGATGATTAATGAATTGATCTCTATTGATAGCTGTACGGGTGGTTCGATGATTAATGAATTGATCTCTATTTATAGCTGTACGGGTGGTTCTAAATGATAGCTGTACGGGTGGTTCGATGATTAATGAATTGATCTCTATTTATAGCTGTACGGGTGGTTCGATGATTAATGAATTGATCTCTATTGATAGCTGTACGGGTGGTTCGATGATTAATGAATTGATCTCTATTGATAGCTGTACGGGTGGTTCGATGATTAATGAATTGATCTCTATTTATAGCTGTACGGGTGGTTCTAAATGATAGCTGTACGGGTGGTTCGATGATTAATGAATTGATCTCTATTGATAGCTGTACGGGTGGTTCGATGATTAATGAATTGATCTCTATTTATAGCTGTACGGGTGGTTCTAAATGATAGCTGTACGGGTGGTTCGATGATTAATGAATTGATCTCTATTGATAGCTGTACGGGTGGTTCTAAATGATAGCTGTACGGGTGGTTCGATGATTAATGAATTGATCTCTATTTATAGCTGTACGGGTGGTTCTAAATGATAGCTGTACGGGTGGGTCTAAATGATAGCTGTACGGGTGGTTCTAAATGATAGCTGTACGGGTGGTTCGATGATTAATGAATTGATCTCTATTTATAGCTGTACGGGTGGTTCTAAATGATAGCTGTACGGGTGGTTCGATGATTAATGAATTGATCTCTATTTATAGCTGTACGGGTGGTTCTAAATGATAGCTGTACGGGTGGTTCGATGATTAATGAATTGATCTCTATTTATAGCTGTACGGGTGGGTCTAAATGATAGCTGTACGGGTGGTTCGATGATTAATGAATTGATCTCTATTTATAGCTGTACGGGTGGTTCTAAATGATAGCTGTACGGGTGGTTGGATGATTAATGAATTGATCTCTATTGATAGCTGTACGGGTGGTTCTAAATGATAGCTGTACGGGTGGTTCGATGATTAATGAATTGATCTCTATTTATAGCTGTACGGGTGGGTCTAAATGATAGCTGTACGGGTGGTTCGATGATTAATGAATTGATCTCTATTTATAGCTGTACGGGTGGTTCTAAATGATAGCTGTACGGGTGGTTGGATGATTAATGAATTGATCTCTATTTATAGCTGTATGGGTGGTTCTAAATGATAGCTGTACGGGTGGGTCTAAATGATAGCTGTACGGGTGGTTCGATGATTAATGAATTGATCTCTATTTATAGCTGTACGGGTGGTTCTAAATGATAGCTGTACGGGTGGTTGGATGATTAATGAATTGATCTCTATTGATAGCTGTACGGGTGGTTCGAAATGATAGCTGTACGGGTGGTTCGATGATTAATGAATTGATCTCTATTTATAGCTGTACGGGTGGGTCTAAATGATAGCTGTACGGGTGGTTCGATGATTAATGAATTGATCTCTATTTATAGCTGTACGGGTGGTTCTAAATGATAGCTGTACGGGTGGTTCGATGATTAATGAATTGATCTCTATTTATAGCTGTACGGGTGGTTCTAAATGATAGCTGTACGGGTGGGTCTAAATGATAGCTGTACGGGTGGTTCGATGATTAATGAATTGATCTCTATTGATAGCTGTACGGGTGGTTCTAAATGATAGCTGTACGGGTGGTTCTAAATGATAGCTGTACGGGTGGTTCGATGATTAATGAATTGATCTCTATTGATAGCTGTATGGGTGGTTCTAAATGATAGCTGTACGGGTGGTTCTAAATGATAGCTGTACGGGTGGTTCGATGATTAATGAATTGATCTCTATTGATAGCTGTACGGGTGGTTCTAAATGATAGCTGTACGGGTGGTTCGATGATTAATGAATTGATCTCTATTTATAGCTGTACGGGTGGTTCTAAATGATAGCTGTACGGGTGGGTCTAAATGATAGCTGTACGGGTGGTTCGATGATTAATGAATTGATCTCTATTGATAGCTGTACGGGTGGTTCTAAATGATAGCTGTACGGGTGGTTCTAAATGATAGCTGTACGGGTGGTTCGATGATTAATGAATTGATCTCTATTGATAGCTGTATGGGTGGTTCTAAATGATAGCTGTACGGGTGGTTCGATGATTAATGAATTGATCTCTATTTATAGCTGTACGGGTGGTTCTAAATGATAGCTGTACGGGTGGGTCTAAATGATAGCTGTACGGGTGGTTCGATGATTAATGAATTGATCTCTATTGATAGCTGTACGGGTGGTTCTAAATGATAGCTGTACGGGTGGGTCTAAATGATAGCTGTACGGGTGGTTCGATGATTAATGAATTGATCTCTATTGATAGCTGTACGGGTGGTTCTAAATGATAGCTGTACGGGTGGTTCGTTGATGAATTATTAATGAATTGATCTCTATTGATAGCTGTACGGGTGGTTCTAAATGATAGCTGTACGGGTGGTTCGATGATTAATGAATTGATCTCTATTTATAGCTGTACGGGTGGTTCTAAATGATAGCTGTACGGGTGGGTCTAAATGATAGCTGTACGGGTGGTTCGATGATTAATGAATTGATCTCTATTGATAGCTGTACGGGTGGTTCTAAATGATAGCTGTACGGGTGGTTCTAAATGATAGCTGTACGGGTGGTTCTAAATGATAGCTGTACGGGTGGTTCTAAATGATAGCTGTACGGGTGGTTCGTTTGCACACTTCGTTTGACCTTCCATAATTAATGAATTCATCTCTATTTAAATTTAATGAAAATTTGTAGTAATGAAAATAATAATCCAAAATTAATTTTGTAACTTTACTCTTTATTGAGTATCACTATCATATCAATTCGCTTTAAAACAACAAGTCTCATCCAATGTAAGCATTTGATTGAAGTAACCAAAATCTTCAGTGTTTGTTTAAACTAATATGAGATATGCATCGTCTCCACAAGGGATTCACACTCGCATCGAAAAACTGACACTGGCTGCCTGAGCTGCCTGACACCAAGGATTTTAAGGACATATTCACGCTGACAAAATCACAAATATCATTAATCTCATACACAACCGTTCCAACATAACAAGTACGCATAGTGTACTTATTCAGTGAGTTATGTACATACGAATATCAAGTAATTACTGTTAAACTAACAGATGGCGCTCCCAGTGAGAAATAAAGTTTAGAAATAAACTTTTTGTAAATAAAATTATAACAACACGATTTCGATAAGCCCCTCTTGAGTTTAGATCCGAAATTACCGGAAATAGAGAAAATTAAATTTTAATAAAGTCCCGGGACTTCGAGATAAGATATGTCCTGGAACGCTAAATTTAATATTATTATACTTCAAGACTGATGATATCTTCTAGAGTTATGTTGCATTAATTTTCTTTATGCATTGGGATTGTAAAAATGTCCAACAATTTCATATTTCATTTCTAATGGCATTACTTTATAGAATGGTCGCCCCCGATACAGTTTCCAAATCAATCGTATGACCTTGTAGTTTATCATTTCAATGATTGGGTAACTTATAATTAATATACGACAACTGGTCACAATGACTATTATATTATAATCATCAGGTAGCAAACCTGACTAAAATTGCTACCTGATGATTTCGAATTTCCTTGATTAGACTAATTAATTACCTTTGCACAAATAGGTATCCGTTTGAAAAATATAAAACAAGTAAATAAACGCTATATATTAGATATAATAAGGAAAGAAAATTACTTTTCCTAAAGCAATATTTCCTACATTCTTATACTCATTCCCCAATATCACGTTTGCCGATATATTAATTAAATATAGTAATTAAATGGAAACAAATAATTACCTTATAATAATTAAACATTCATATGAAAATGATAAATATGAAAAAAATAAAAGGCGAGAGTCATCAATGAGAACATATCTTTTGTTCAGATATTCTCTAGGAATGACAGTTAACAAAATTACTGAATAGTAGTACAACGTCCAACTACATTATCTGTATGTACGCTCTAAGTACCTGCCAGTGATACGCAACGCTCTAGTGTGAAGCTTAAATTCATAGTGAAAGTGATATAACTGAAATTAAATTGGCACGTCGTTCGAAATCGGAGTGATGACTTTTATCAACCGTTACTATCCAAATCACATATTGTCTTCCTTTTATTCAAATCGATGGAAAATTATACTTTTAACGTCGGTACCAAAAGCGGAAGTAAATCGTTAGTAATCGGTAGTTACAGATTTGTTGCGAGTATTTCTTCCGTTCTTGAAGCTTTCTGATTCTGCACTGTATCCCATGATTCATTTTCAATGTCAAAATCAAGCACAAAATGACTTCCACGTCTGATGATCGACAATTGCCAATATTTCAAATTTTATACATGATTAAGTGTTCGAATATGATCAGGCTAGTCACTGAGATAAAAGCGTATTCAATAATATTTTTCCGGCTAAAGTAGTCAAATTTATTGCCAATGTAGTTTTTTCCTCGATATTATGCTCATACATACATAAGACAACAACAATAACAATAACAACAACAACAGTAAGACAATAACAACAACAGATTTCAACAACAGTTAATAATATTTATATTTAACACTGCTTTCAGTAAAATGGCATTCTCAATATCTAAATAAATAGGTTTTGTCGTATGTTTGAAACTACGCCCAAAATTTACATTCGTGTTGATTTCTGAATTTTCTTGTCAAAATTTCTTTCTTGTAATTTTAAAATATCGATTGTAAACGGACATCATTAGTATCATCTCGATCGATCAACTTTTCCTACTGGAACTTTTGTAAATAAATCTACTGAACGCTTCATTAAAAGTTATGAGTAGCATTCATTAAACACCATAGTTCGTCGAAAGGAAGGATAGACCCAGCGAATTTCCAAAAATACTAAGATATATCACTTGAAGACAAAGTTCAAATAATGGTTCAATTTCTTGAAAGAAAAATTGACGGTGGACTAAAATGTGGCGAATCAAAAAAACCGTGTACGTTTTTCGTTCCAAATTACTAAAAGTACATATTTTTAAAAATATGATTGTAAATTTTTAATTTGAAGCCCGAAAAAATAGGCACGAAAAACAGAATAGGAAATATAATAACCATTCGTAGATAATATTATAATTATTATTTTGAAAATTTCATTTATTATTTTGTTGTGTCATAATATTATGGATATAATTTATGGAAAAACAATATATGTAAAACTGTGATATAATCGGGATAACCATCCAGCCATTAGACTATGTGTACATAAATCCAAGTGTCATGACACCGTCAGTGTAGTGTGTAGGTCTAGTGTGAACGCGCCTTAGATTTCTACAATCAACCAAGTGGGGGTAGTTTTAAAAAACACTCCCGCGTCGCAGCGGTGACTCCTATACATCGTCAGTCTTCCCGTGACCACAGGCTGTGCAACCAGTCTGAAACGTCGGGACATAGTGAGTACTTAGTTTATAATATCTAGGTTTACTCATTAAATATATAATTACCGCGAAAAAACCCGTTTCAAATCAAATAAAATATGTGTTCGAATCGCGAAAGTTTAAAAAAGTCTATTGCTAACCGGTACGGGCCGGAAACAGTAAATAAAGTGTGCCATCTTGAATCGCTTCGGAATAAAGTTGTGACTTTGCAAACATCCATTACATTTTTAACTAAATGTAGGGATTGGGACTTAATACCTACGTGTTGTCGCATTAAACCGCGTAGTGACATTGCATATTCCGATAAGATTCTACGAAACGCGAGTGTCCGCCTTCTTAAACAATTAATTAGAAATCAACGGTTTAATTTGAACAAAGTACAGTGTAACCTTTATGACCTTCACTCGGAGTGCAGTGTTGTGTTATCAAGAAGTGACTTTGAATTGTGTGACCGAATTACGTATTTACGAGCTAATCGCAAGTTCGAATTGTGTACCGAGGGACATGATAACAATTTTCATAGGTTGTTGTCACGTAATAAAGTAGTGAAGAACCAGCATTAGGGTAACAATACAACACACAAGTTAGCAAACACGGTAGTTAACTTAACTCACTCGAGTTTGGATGATGATACACAGAGCGTTCTTGAGAAGGGATTGAACTTTGCTATGACACCTAAACAAATACCGTATGAGGAAGTTATCAGCGGTGTAGAGGAGACAATCGTTCGCAACAAAATACCACCAATAGACGCGGAAACGCTGAGACAAGATGTATCAAGGGTGTTGCGTAACTGTCGTCCTCAGAAACCCAATGTCATTGCGGGTGAGCGGCAAGCACTTAAGAACCTACGGGAAAATGAGGAATTGTTAGTTCTTAAAGCCGATAAAGGCAATGCTACCGTGGTGATGTACACCGAGGACTACAATAATAAGGTACGTGTGTTGTTGAGTGACAGTAATGTGTATAAGCCGGTATCATATAATCCAACGGCCAGAGTTACAAGATGCATAAGGGCAGCTATACACGAATTTCAGGATCTATTTACGGAGGATGAATACCAATATTTACATAGGCCGGCTATAGTTCAACCACCAAAATTGTACGGATTACCTAAGATTCATAAAGCCGAGGTTCCTTTGCGGCCTATAGTGAGTCAAATTGATTCGCCGACGTACAGGTTGGCCAAACATGTAGCTGAAATATTGCAACCACATATAGGAAACACCTCATCCTTCGTCAAGGATTCCCGGCATTTTGTCGCCATTTTTAAGGACATAAGGTTGGAACCAGATGACATAATGGTAAGTTTTGATGTCGAGTCACTGTTTACCAACGTTCCGTTAAAAGACTGTCTTGATGTGGTCAGACAGATGCTGTGTGATCTCGAATTACCAGACCAATATGGGAGACTTTTGGAACATTGTTTGGACGGAAACTTCTTTTTGTACCAGGGTCAGTACCATCTTCAGATCGATGGTGTCGCTATGGGTAGTCCGGTGGCCAAAGCACTTGCCAACATCTGGATGGAATATTTCGAACAGCTGATCGACAGTGCGGCCTGTGGTATAAAACTATGGAAGAGGTACGTGGACGACATTTTCTGTATCCTGGACAGAAGGATCCGAAGTGCTAACGAGGTGAATGAATATCTCAACTCGATTCATCCTCGGATTAAGTTCACCTATGAGCTGGAGGAGAACAGGACGTTGGCATTTTTGGACGTAAAGGTAATGGCGAGACCTAATGGAACGTTGGCTCACACTGTATACCGGAAACCGACTCACACAGACAGATACTTAAACGCTGCATCACATCACCATCCTGCTCATCTTCAGTCAGTAGTCTCCACACTAACGCGCAGAGCTCATGACCTCTGTGACCCTGAACATCTACAGAATGAGCTACAGCATGTCCAGGAGGTACTAAATATGAATGGCTACAGAACACGGAGATTGCATGCTAAGCACACTGGAATTAAACACGCCGAGGCGATCAGACAACCGGCTTTTCTACCTTATGTAAAAGGGGTGACGGATAAGATTGGAAACCTACTCAGACGGTTTTCAATAAAACCGATGTACACCCCTCTTACAACAATGGCCAAGCAGCTGCGGACACCAAAGGACGTAATTCCATTGCAGAAGCCAGGTGTCTATAAAATCGACTGCAGCTGCGGTCTTTCCTACATAGGTCAGACAAAAAGGACAATCGCCGAACGCATGAAGGAACACATAGCAGCTGTGAAGAACCGCCAGATAAGTAAGTCTGCTATAGCAGAACACTTAGTTGATTCGGGGCCCAATCACTGGATCGAACTTCATGACCCCAAGGTTATTTCTTCTGAGCCTCATCATTTCAAGAGGATTATACGGGAAGCGATTGAAATTAAAAAACATCCAAATTTCAACCGTGAAGACTGATTCAAACTCTCGGCGGCATGGAATCTAGTGATTGCAACTAGGTGTTCGCGATGTGTACATAAATCCAAGTGTCATGACACCGTCAGTGTAGTGTGTAGGTCTAGTGTGAACGCGCCTTAGATTTCTACAATCAACCAAGTGGGGGTAGTTTTAAAAAACACTCCCGCGTCGCAGCGGTGACTCCTATACATCGTCAGTCTTCCCGTGACCACAGGCTGTGCAACCAGTCTGAAACGTCGGGACATAGTGAGTACTTAGTTTATAATATCTAGGTTTACTCATTAAATATATAATTACCACGAAAAAACCCGTTTCAAATCAAATAAAATATATATATTCATTGTTTCAAGAAAAGGGGTATTTTTATTTTACTCAAATCCGTAATAAGATACCCTTTCCCCAAATCCAACAAACTAATTTAGTTATCAAAAATATTTCGGGAAATGAAACTTTATTGACCGTTTTCAAAAAGGAAGTTAATATCCGCACTTCCGCACATAAATAAATTCGCAAAATACTGATACTTTAAGAGATTTTGATGTCGGTGCCAAGTGAAACAATTCGCAAAACACTGATACTTAAAGAGATTTTGATATCGGTGCCAAGTGAAACAATTCGCAAAATACTTATACTTTAAGAGATTTTGATGTCGGTGACAAGTGAAACGTAACACATGTGTATTTATGTGAATGTACTTTTGAAAGTAAAAGAAGAAATAAACGTCATGAAAGTCAATGACCGTTAGAAGTGGGTATAAATGTCAAAGAGGTGACAAGCATCGACTTAGCGCCAATTTAAAAAATATCTAGCAGCAATAGTATTTCAAAAATTTATTCAAATTCAGAATAAATATTGTACTGCAAATTTCCAACTAATAGATTTTCATTATTTTATAACTTTCAGTGCCCTTGTTTTTGGGAATTTGTTTTAAATCGGTTTTTGGAAAATCGTTTTATTTGTGCATAACATAGTGTCTGAAACTTACTGATTGTAAAGTTTACAATAATTTTTTAGCTGGCATATTAACATCCAGAATGTCTATGGAAGAAAAAAAATAGGAACAAAACAATCTTAACTAACATTGTCACTCATTAAGGAATGACAGCTGAAAAATTTGATTATTGTATTTCCACAATCTCTAAGAGGAAAACATTTACACGTTGATATTTCAAACTTTAATCGATTTACACCGACATATACTATTGAGGAAATCTGTTGTTACATCGTCTTCTCTAAAATATAAGTCATGAAGAAACAAGTCCATAATTTCGACATAATGTTCGTAGTTCGTTATTCGAAACATGGCATAAAGTTTTGTATTCCATTTTCATAGTAACCCGAAAAAAACCTTAATACATTTGCTCTATAAAAGTTACTTATATTTCTTTGTTATCCATAGACAAGTAATACTGATAACTGCTTTTCTTTTTTTATTAATTTTTCTTTTAAATATATATATATATATATATATATATATATATATATATATATTTGTATGTACATATGTATGATATATATATATATATATATATATATGTGTATACATATATATATATATATATATATATTTGTATGTACATATGTATGTATGTATATAAACAAAGAATTAGCAAAAATATATAATAACCCACCTGAAGATGTTGCAATACAACGAAACCTAGGTCGTGGTAAAGAACTTAAAGAAAGTAGAAATAATACTACATCACATAGTTTCATTTAATTGTAAATAATGTATTTCTACAAAATTAACGCCAAATATATTCAATGTACTTTAGTCACAGATGGTGACAGAACTCTTTGATGAAGAAGAGCAAATTTATCGATTTCGGGGTCGTTGGGTTAGTCGTTCGGCTGAACAACCCTATTCACAAATGATGAATAGAATTTAATGGAGTCGAAAAGTGCTTATTAGACATTTGATTATATGCACTTGCATGTTTGCATATGTAAATGCATAAAACGCTATTTTTATAGCGTTTTTTGCCACTTTTCAACTGATAGTACTTATTTCAGTAGTAGTGAATACTAAATAATTGTCTACCTACACAGAAAGGAATAAAATAACTTCGGTATTTAATAGACAGGTAAAAATGTATGGGTATTAAAAAGGATATAATTAGGCAGAAAGCCAAATATTTGTGTATATATATATATATATATATATATATATATATATATATATATATATATATATATATATATATATATTACCTTAACAAATTTTAAAATTCGTGTTTTATATAGGTTTATTCAAGGTATATTTTCTGAAAATAAATGAAGCTAGCATATTGTTACAAGAAGGATGAATTTATTTTTATGAATATACGAGAGTACTTGCATAGAATCCCTGTATTTATGGAATATATCAATAACAATATCCAAAAGAGTAAAAAAGACCTAAAAAATAAAAAAACAATTACGAAAAAAGAAATTAAAAAAATTTAAATGTATATAAAAATCAAAAAGACAAAAACGATAATAAATCAAGCACGAAAAAGAGTAAGGCACCAACAATGTAAAGATTATAAAAATTATAAGAACGAAGATACAAGTTTTCATCAGCCACGTTAGATATGTATGGGATAATTCTATGAATTGGGAAGAATAAAAAAAAAATAATTATCCAAAATATTTTCCACGTTAAGTTCTGTTAATAAATTTTGCAATGTATAACTTCGTTTATACTACTTTGACATTTCGTATCTCTAAAACGTCTTTAAATATCTTGAAATATTTTTTGGGAATAATATCTCATTATAAGATATCATTTTGACCACATTTTAGTAAAAAAAGGCCAAGGAGCTACCCTTTTTGAGATCATCCTTTCAAATCCCACTTTAAATACTAATAAATATTGCGAATATCCTACAATTGCGCCAAATTTCAAATCGATAAGAACAGTCGTTACTGAGAAAAATCAGCCGTGGTATATATATAGCCAGGCACCAAAAATTTCTTCATAATGGTTCCTTTTTTAACTATTAACATAAAGTAAATAATAGAAGTAAAAATATTTTAAAGATGCTATGATGTATTTTTAGTTTAAAATCGAAGCTTCGACTTATTTCCTTATACTTTTCCAAGGACATCACAAGGGCAGATATAAATAACTAACAAGAAGATAATAGGTTAATGTGCTGCGTTCAGTTCAACTTTCCCACTGATATTTATGATATAATTAGAGGAAATAAAAGTTTGACTAAAGTGAAACGGTAAAATATTACGCTTATAGAAATGTAACACTAATTAAACGTAGATAGAAGGATACTCTATTAAATAACAAGTGTAAGAAGAAACAAGTATTGGTAAAATTAAATTTAAAAAAAAAACTTTTTTTTGGGAGCTCCGTTCGCGTACAGTGTTTACCACTTCTACGATTTGCGAATGAATTTCAACATCTCTCTGACATAATTATTTCTTCCGCTCCAATGTTACTGCGGTCTTCGAGCTATCCATAGCGCTTCACGTCTGACAGCGTTCAAGAATACGCCACACAAATATAGAACTAGCTCTGTAATCTGAGCATCTACATTGTAGCAACAACCTTCCTGGATAAATACTCTCTATTTGACGATGAAAACCGAAAATCATGATCGTAGCTTATATAACCTGAATCAACCGCTGTTATCAACCAAATTTATAAGCATAACATATTACAACATACTAGCGTGACCCGTGCGAAGTCTTCGCATTATAAATTATTCAACTCAATTTAATAAATCAAAATTGATTGCAGGTATTCAATTCATTTCTAATTTTGCACACTGCTTATTACGTTTTTATTCCATTATGAAGCTCAGATGACAGATCAAACAAATATTTTACTAAAATTGACATATAGAGGCGCAAGTATCAAAAGCATTGAGCTAAAGCGCCACTTTATTTATACGTGAGTGGATTTGAAATTAAACAAAAAATTTACCGACCGTCAATCATATTGACGTTGAGTCGTTAGATGGCAGCATTGCTGTTTTGTGTATATAATTTTAATAATTAATTAATTTTCAAAAACAATGGCACTAATAATTTTTTTAGTTGTGGATGCCGGTAGAGCAAGCAATTATCTATAAAATGATATATAATTTATGTGGATTAGTTGTGAGGTTTTTTCTAAAAAGGGAGAGTAACATCTTAACCTTAGCGTATTAATATATATGATGATGATGATGATGATGATGATTACGGTACTGATCTAGTAGCTAAGGCGCTAATTGGAAATTAGAATATAATTAGCTTACCATATTTTTCAGACGACATCAAAGAAAATGAAATGGAAAGTGGCTACAAATTTGTCGTTATTGCCTTATATATTTTGGTTGGTAGGTGACTATTCGTTCCAATAAGAGGGATTTAAATTTTTGACTTCTAATCTAAGTATACGATGTTAAACAATGTAAGACTTTTTGTACAAAACGTAAGACTTTTTGTGCAATAATTTTGTACAAAACCTTTTATTAAAAATATCAAGAAGCAATATTTATAAGTATTCGCATAAACCACCGGATCGATATCCGTTTTAGGAAAATAAAGAAACTCTAAATATATGCTTTTGAAGACTCAGGTCATATTTAATATCAATTGTATAACGGAGATGCGAAAAAAATACCTCCAGATTCCATATAACATTTTCACGTTGTTTCGCTATTTAAGATTTGGAATTAAAATGGTAAGTAAATCATTTAATAAGAAATCATCTTAATATGGAATGAGAATTTGGAGGCTTATTAAGGTACTATAGAAAGTTAATACACTTTACGATAACCTATATATTATTAGTTTTTTCCGGTATTTTAACATTACAAACATTGACATCAAGACAATTTCCTTTTCCTAAATCCGATATGGAGCGTTATAATCATCAACTTATGTTGAATGCATGACAATTAATAAAATTTCTTAAGCATTTTGATAATCGTATTCTTTGCTATTAAATAAATGTCGGGTATAATATTAATCACATATATAAATATATATATATGTATATATATATATATATATATATATATATATATATATATGTATATATATATATATATATATATATATATATAAAGGTGCAAGCAGACCGACCGGGATAGCATATATGGGCAGAGCGCAACGACCGAGCTTCTATTATATTTGGGAAATTTCAAATTCCATCTCTTGGGAAGTTTATTGTATTTGTAATTGTAACATTTGTATTTAGTCGATTCAAATAAGTAACTAGCATATTTAGCCGTAAGAAAATGTTCGTACGGTGAATTTGTTTCGGTGCTGTGAAAAGTTGTTTTTGTATTCATTTTTGTAAAATCTGTATAATGTAAAAAACTTGTACAATGTTATTTGAGGGATATTGTAGCATAACATCTTGGCATCAGAAAGTTCTCGCTATTATTTGTACCTAGAAGGCTAAGAGTCTACGTACAGGGATGAGCATGTTTTTTTATAGGCAATCTGGAATCATTCGTCAATATACCACCAATAAATAAGATATTGCTGAAGCTATTATCCCTATATATGAAAATCTTTCGAAACTCGAGTTATAGGATAGTGACGTAAGTGGCTTCGCGCAAAATAATTATGAATGTTTTAATTCTTTAATGGCAACCAACGCCCAAATTGTGGAGTTACTCTTGTTGTTAAAATAGCACGTTGATTATCTATGATAATTTTCAAAGAAGGTACACAAGCCCTACGTACCAAAGATTAAAACTACTATATTGAAATTTATCCTAATCTTCGTCAATATTTCGTCTAATCTATATTATTATCTGATGCTCTTAGGAGCAGATCTTCACTGAAGTCATCACGATGATGAGGTGTAACCTCCTAGTGGGCCACACATTGACAATAAATTTTGAAGTAACGTATCTGAAATTACAGCTTAATTAATTATGGTATAATAAGTTTTAAAGGAACTTATATATGAAATTTCAATCATATTTTTCGGGAAATGCCTTTTTTCATTATGGCACTAAAACTCAGAGAGGAATTGCACGCACGAGGAATTGCATTATATAAATATTTTGAAATTTTTTTTCTGGCACAATAAAGCTACCATTTAAGGGAATGTACTTTTAAGTCGATATTTCAGAAAAACGAGGCCTGTTATTGCGAGTTGACCCTGAAAATATATTTTTTGGTAGACCAGCAAGTGCTTACTATGTGCCATCTTTTGACATATTACTTTTTTATTAAATAAAAATTATTTTAAAACTATTTCTTAGCATTAAAAATAATATATCCAACTTAGGATGCCCTTCAATTTTATGTCCTCAAACTAAAAAATATATATAAATTAAGTTTTTTTCTTTGCTTTTTAAGTGACTAACTCCCCTTAAACTTAAAAAACAACGAACAAATTTTACCTACTAACCTCCATAAGTTATGTCAACCGTGCATCAAAATTTGTCCCATGGACCAATCTAAAGATATACTAATTATGACTTAGCTTCTAGAATTTCGAAATTAAAAATCCATATGTTTACAATAAAACTACAGAATTCACGTGCTGGTGTATTAAAGGTATTTACGAATAAATATTTAAGGGGACATTATTAAAATAAGAGAAAACAAAAATTTTGTCTTTGAGATTTTTGTCTGTTTGTCCATATATTTATTCGTTCGCATATAGCTTAAGAACCAAAAAAGATATTCTAATGAGATTTTAATCGTAGATTCTCAATTACATAGGATAATGTGTACATAGCATTGCAAAATTGAAATTTCAGTAAAAAGAACACTTTTTTTATAAAAAGTTATATGTGTATCTTTTTAAAATTAATTTAATAATATTTTCTTGATAACTTGACGATATCTACTTTTAATTTAATGACTTTTCCGAAGATCCACGCCAAAAAAGTCACGGACATGGCTACTGTGAAAATAAAAAATCATGAAAATTGCAGCAATATCTGGTAACAGAGAACAGAGAAATTATCACAGCTTCTATAGTATTTTAATTGAAAACTTAAAAATAAATCCTTAATTATTAGATGTACCGTTTGTGTTGATCGGGTAACAACCTCGTAATATGTGAAACCTTTCAAAACATATTAAATAATTTTGAAAAGTTTCACATATTACGAGGTTGTTACCCGATTATACCCAGAAAACTTTAAAAAATTAATGAATCAAAAATATTTTAGGTTTATCTTAAATAAACCTATGCTTTACTATTAGACTCACATTATGTGAAGGTTCTATATTCAGTAAGCCACATAAATATTATGTAGTACATACATAGTACTTCCATTAAACTATCATTATTCAACAATATCTCTGAAACTATTTCACATGCAAATGTGAAAACAGAATATTTTGTGATTTTTATAATTCGCTATTTTCAAGTGACGACATAAAATTAAAGCCACCTCCACATTATACATGAATTTTATCATTTCAATGACTTATTTATTTCAGTGTGTTAAAGCTTTATATAGCAATATAAACATAACGAAAATTATTGACATACCTTTTTTTCATTATGACTGTTCAAAGTAGCAGCTAATTTGTATGGTGATTAAGATAATCGTCAAGGCGATGTCACACAGGTGTAAAAATTAATAAAAGTGGCTCCATTTTGTACCATGGCACATTCCGTGAGTAATAAGCCAGATATAAATTGATGATAAAATAAAAGTTTCAATAAAAATGGAAACTATCCGCACGACTACGAGCTTGAATTTCATTATGGGCGTTTTGACATTTTGTGGATTTTGGATGCCCTCTTCCTTTGCGGGAACTTGGAAGGCGGTTCTCTACGGAATGTTTTCATGCTTTATGTTTGTGGGTACTTTAGTCACTTATTTGATTACTGAAAGTATTGACATATATGTGGTAAGTAATGAACTTTACGATTACACTCTATCCACATAAAAATATTTTCGACGCAAATAATAATTATATGAGTTGTAAACGGAATTAATTTTTCTTTGTGGCTATAAAGTATTTTCTTTAATAAATATTAGGCGTACAAAAATATGATCTCGTCTGGGAAAGTGTCACTACATTCTCTAATTTATAGTCATACTGTTGTTAGTTTAAATGCATATAAATGTGTCTTAGAAAGAACAAATTATAAAAAATATACTGATTTATTTAGAAATGTATATCCTAATAAATAAGTATTGTTACCGCAAAAGACAACAGAGAAATACATTAATGTTATTTGTTTTCCGTAAAGGTTCCATTATTCTATTTATGATGCTATATGCTAGGAATTATTTGCGTTACTTAATAAAGTAAGATAATTTTAAATTATATTCAATTAAATCTAAACTGTATTTCCAAGATTACCAATATACCTGTAAACTCGCAAGAATATGCTAGCAGTTGAATAAATAGTTACATTATTTTTCGAACAAAACTTTTCGTACATTTACACAAAGTTAACATATTTTTTTGTGCCAGTTATAAGTGCAAAAATAAATACGTTGCTTCAATCACTTATTGAATCATTAAAATGTACATTTTAAAACAACTTTTACTTAAACTTTCTTTTGCTTTTATTAATAACCTAAAGTTAAGAAAGGTGTGGTTAATTTTATAACAACAATTGCTCTGTCACCTTCTAAAAGAAACACCTCACAAGAGACTCTTGTAACCCAATACATGATTTGACGATTAACAATTTAAAATCCATTTTTTAATAAACAAAATTAAAATTTCCTTTATTATAATTATTTAAGTATCTCTCTATTACTTTGCAGAACTTGGGTGACATCGAAAAAAATATGGAGACAGCTTTCCTTGCCATCACTCTCTTTGTAGCACTAATTAAAGCGACCAAGATAATTTGGGAACGCAAAAGGATTCAAAAAATTTTAGATAAATTTGATGGCAAGTATCGAAACGAATAAATATGGTTTAGAAGTCGCCAAATATCCATTATTAAACGAAAATTATGCTTTTTCTCAAATTAAGCCGAAACGAAAAAAAAAGCATCGTGTAACTAATGTATGCCTAAAATAAAAATTATGCCGTAATTAATTATGCAATAATCGTTATTAAAATTCACCCACCGTTCCCTGTTTAAAATCATCTTAATCATTTTCAGAACCCAATTTCTCGCAAGTTAACAAGGTCAGTAGCAAACATTTACTTAAGGCCATGATGATTACTAACCTGTACACGAAACTTCTGACATGCTCCGCGGTCGGCACTGTCACACTCTGGAGCGTTTTCCCACTCTTCGATAAGTCGGGTGAACATAAATTGCCTTTGAGAGCCTGGTATCCGTGGGATAAAAGTGTTCCTTCGACGTGAGTTTTTTTTTATGTTCTGATATATTTTCTAGGTAAATTAATCAGGGTATACTAATATGCATCTACTATTATTGTTATAAATAATTCTGCAAAACTTTTAAGTTTTTTCATTTAAAAAAGAGATAGAAAAAATACTAAATTTTTGTGCAAAATCATTATGGTAACTTCTTCTTTCTCTTTCCAACCGAATTCTTCTTGAGCATACTAATTTGTTTGTCATGAATAAAAATAAATCTCTCGAAATATGTCATCGTTTTGGATCCTATAATTGGTGTGTGTTGTATTTCTCATACTTGAGTTCTCTCTTCGTGGCGCATAATATATATATATATATATATATATATATATATATATATATATATATATATATATATATATATAACAATCGAAACTCAAAAAAATTATTTCGCAAGAGCAGTCAAAATGGCGACCATTTTCTTTCATACTCGTTTCACATTTTGAAATATTTTTATGCTTATATGTGTCCAATCTACCTCAGTTTAACCTGTAAGTTAGTCATGAAGCTTTAACAAAAATTAAATTCCTAACTTTTGAGTGAATCAACGTTTAAATTTACTCTCAGTTCGAAATTATTTAGATACTGTCCTGTTTTCGTTAATAGTACGTTAATACCTACGAGTACATTAAGATTCTAATCATCTAAAACCAACAAGGTTATACGAAAAAGAAAACGGGAGCTCCAGTACTCTCCATCCGCTGACGTTGGAGTTTGGAATTGGGATTGAGTGTTAAATTATTAGGTATAAGGTATTCGCTGGTGCTTTCTTAAAGTGTTCTTAAATATTTTAGGTTTATCATGCTGTACATATATCAAGTTATCAGCATTGGTGTTTTAGCATTTCTCAATACTGCCCAAGATGTCCTGATATGTTCACTTGTAATCCTGATTTGCGGACAATTGGATGTACTTTATTTTGAAATGTCAGCTTTAGGCACGGATGACGATGAACTAGGTAAATAAATTTTATAGCTGCATATGTCATATCGTAAGAACTTTTGACAAAGTATACTTATTTTTATATTTGCTCCATAATGAATCAGATTCTTTTCTTAATTAGGTCTGCAAAGCAATAGTAAGGCCATCGCCACAAGTCAAAACCTTAATGAAGGACTACCAGAAGCAGAAGACGTAAAATTGAAACTAAGACGATTTATAATGCACCAGAAAGATATAATAAAGTAAATACTATTGATATAATTAAAAAGAGACAAGGAACAACTTGAATAATGGCCTGAATGATTGATCATAATTATACCATATCCAAAAACTAGTAATGAAAATAAAAATATATTGCGACGTAATAAACACTGATGGAGGTATTTCATGAAGGGGTAAAATAATAGGAACCTATTTATTTCATTTTAAAACGCTGCAGTTATGATTTCTTAACATTTTTATTGTAATGTGTTTGAAGTTTCCTTGTAACACATCCGCATCGAAGCCCATCGACCTGTTGATAATTTGTTATTTCCTAATTTTTGTAACTCAATTTAATTTTTACTAGCGTGACCCGTGCGAAGTCTTCGCATTATATCAATTTGCGTGGTAGATTATAAATATTTACACATGAGAAAATGAACTCACAGCTGTCATATTAGTTACAACAGAGTGTTTAGAGTCAATTTATTAAATCAAAATTGATTGCAGGTATTCGATTCATTTCTAATTTTGCACACTGCTTATTACGTTTTTATTCCATTATGAAGCTCAGACGACAGATCAAACAAATATTTTACTAAAATTGACATATAGAGGCGCAAGTATCAAAAGCATTGAGCTAAAGCGCCACTTTATTTATACGTGAGTGGATTTGAAATTAAACAAAAATTTTACCTACCGTCAATCATATTGACGTTGAGCCGTTAGATGGCAGCATTGCTGTTTTGTGTATATAATTTTAATAATTAATTAATTTGCAAAAACAATAGCAATAATAATTTTTTTAGTTGTGGATGCCGGTAGAGCAAGCAATTATCTATAAAATGATATATAATTTATGTGGATTAGTTGTGAGGTTTTTTCTAAAAAGGGAGAGTAACATCTTAACCTTAGCGTATTAATATATATGATGATGATTGCATTTTTTAATTTATGCACGAGTATATTATTCTTTTCAGTTGCAACTCTATCATATATCAATAAATATGACTCTATCATATATCAATAATCTAAAAATAGACCCATCTATAAAAAATATACTCAAAGAGTAATAAAATCCAATTCTAGGCAGTACGAAACTAATATCAGTTCTTTAGGAAAGCAACAACAATACTGGAGAGACATTTTTCACATTTTACACCACTATAGCAAGATTGTCTTTGTGGAACCTAATTATAACTGCAGTTAGTCGGTGTTAAAATCAACCTATTATTATTTAGGACAATTTTAATATACAAATACGTGAAATGAATTTATTTCAATATCATCCAGTTGCTTCTGATTATGTATAATAGTATAAACCATTAATTATGGCAGATCACAAAAAGATTTGAAAACTATGCAAACTAACATGTTATAAAAATACGAACGGAGTACAAAAGAGTTTAATAAAATAAAGCGCCCTTTCATGTAAGTAGTTAAAATGATCCACGTTGTGTGATCAAACACTACAAATAAGACATAATATTTCAAAAATAGTTAAGCAAAGCTTAAAGTCATCAAATACGTGATAATATGCCTTCTCGACTTATTATTAACATTTATTGGAGTCAAATATATATCCACATTACGATTAATAAAATAAAATTGTAGTTGTGTTGAAGAAATTGAAGAACTGTTCAGCGGAGCAATATTTCTCCAGTTTCTCGGGAGCTGCATTGTCATTTGCGCCATAGCCTTCAAACTCAGTTTGGTATGTAATTGTTTAAGTTAAATTAATTGAAATTTTTATTTCTAGAATTTTTCATGCATTTAAGCAGTGGAATTATATTGTTACTTAACGGCATTTGCCTATATGCGCAAATGCTTAAATAACTTTGTTAACATTAGTGCAGTATATATTTGTTTTTATAAGTTAATTGTTAAAATTAATCTAACCGGAGAATTTTAGAATGAATTTTGAAATTGTATTGTTAGGATAAGGAAGAAGAGTTTGGACAAGAATAAATAAACGTTCTTAAACATGTTCACACTCAACTGTATTACTCCAGTGGAATTTGCCTCTGCTTTCATTGGTTTCTATAATCCGACGAATACTTTTGTCGTACTAGTTGAACTGTCAACTCTCATTCTAAGTTGTTGTTATTCGTTGGCCATAATTTGACGCACTTAGTAGCGTGAGTTAGATTATTTGCTAGTCGGCATGTAGTAAAATAAGAAATGTTTATGACCTCATTACTTAAGCACGAATATGTAAACGATCTATCTCAAGCAAACATTTAACATACACGTTACAGTGGAATTACAAACTAAAATCAAGCAGCCTATTAAGTTTTAACCACAATAATTAAACTCGAATATGGAAATTGCCTATCTTAAACATAATACTTAGTCAGATAATTTTACCGTGTAACACTGAAAAGAAATAAAACAGTACTTTAATTTTTTAGCACTATAACATTTAAACTCGAAAATGCAAATGTTTTATCTTAAAAAATAAAATTACAATTCACAGTAATTTTACAGTACAGTACTGAATGAAAACCAAGCAGACTTGTCCATTTTAACTACTATATTTTAACCCAAAAATATAAAACTCTTGCATATAAAAATAAATGTATAACACAACGTAAATCAAACAGAATTACTATACAAACATCACATGGGTTAACAACTATAAAACTGATTTCAAATTAATTATTTGAATAACCTAAATAACTGACTACAATTATTTAGCAATCTTATTAACTGTTTTTAAGCCACTGTATTTAAAATGACAGAAGTTTCAGTTAGAATATTTTTACCCTATTTAATATTGTTTGAACATAGTAATATTGTTAGATGTATAAAATTATTCACAAAACTCTAGCTGGGCTGCTGTTTTTTGTGTCTAAATGAAAACGCGATTCATAACTTGAAAAAATTTCGAATACATTTAACTTGTCCGATTCTTGGAAGCGAGTTACATTTTGCACTCTAACGAATTTTGGTGTCACTAGTAATGAAGCTAATTGCTTGTTCTGTGGTGATTACCTGAAACTCTTAAAGGTGATACGCATCTACTGGGGTTATAAAATGCTTACTATAATATAATGTAAGTTTCATGTTATTCGCAGTTTGAGCAACTGGCTCAGTTTTAATATCAGAAAATTGTTGATAATGACTATTACTGGTAAATATTCCTTTTGTATATTTTATATAGACGATGGTTAGTTTTGACCTAGCTCATGTCACAATCTATGATATCTAGCTGATGATAATAGTTATCGATGACGTCTTTGCAATTTTGGTTTGGTTATAAATTGTCTGTGAGAATGTTTTTATTAATCTGCAATTTTTCACACGACAATAATCAGCTTCATATTCATTATAGAAAGACTTTTCATTTCACCGTAAATTGGAGTATTCCTTTAATAATGACTTAGTTTCGTGTCGAAAATATCCAAAATATATTTATTAGGTCTTTAATCTTTAAATTGACTTCATGCTTTAGCAGGGTTTAGGATGGGTTAGATAAAACTCGAAGAGGGATGATCTGTTATACGTTTTTGGCGTTCCGTAATAAAAATTTATCTTCTACTGCACAGCTTTTCCGTGATACTACATCAGAATTTGCAAATTTTTTCCAAGAATCAAAAGCATTATCTACAACCATGTATATAAAAAAATATACAAGTATGGAAAAATAATCAATTAATATTAAGAAAACGAATTCTTGATTGATCCAATGGTCATAGTAATTTTTTCGTCGCTTCATAAGTATATCAATTTATAATTACAACATTTCAGAATACGTCATATATTCGCAGAGTGCTTAAAGTCGGTTATTATTCCTATTAAACAATTTTTTAATCTTCAGAGATGCTGTTCTAATTTAATCTGTATCTTTATTTGCAGACACCATTCTCCATAGAATTTATATCGAATATGATCTACATGTGTACCATCTTAATAGAACTGTTTTTATTCTGTTATCCTGGCAACGAGTTGGTAATAAAGGTATAATTTTTTTCTGAATTACTAATAGCTTAGCTTGGTTTAGAACTAGCGTAGATCGGTAATTTTGTTGGTTCGTTTTCATATTTTTTTTAATCTTGGAGATATCGAAATGAATATAGAGAGTTAACATAAGTCTAATTAATAAATTAATTTTGATTATGATATTTAAATTTTTTTTTTATTTTGTTTCTTCCTGGCTACTCGTTTAGCAAGCCAAACTAAATGGAGAACCGCATGAAAGAATAAAATAAAAACGCTCCTTTTCAATTACTTAACTTATTTATATGAAAGAAATAGAAGGTATATTATTTCTTTTAATATCTGTTATAAGAAAAAGTGACAAACGGTAAACCGGTAATACGCTAACTCATTCATAACAGAGTCACAGGTAAACTTCCAAAAAAATTCCTGTTATTTTAATTGCATGAAGTGTAACCAAAATTTATCAATCCAAACAACGATAATCAAAACCATGTGGACACTGTATATTTCGCCAAAACTTAATGTATACTTTTAAAAAAATAATTTTAAATTAATGAGCTGAAGTCTAGTGAAGCTAATGAGCTGAAGTCTCTAATTGACACGTGCTAATTTATAAACTGATGAATTGTAAATATGGTGTAATAAGGTTTTGATATCTTTTAGCTTAAGAAAGGATAAAAGTGGAGCAAATATTTAAAAGGAATCCTAAAATTTCAAAGGCAGGCACTAATAGGGAACTTATTTTATCTATAATTCTATTAATTTTCTTATGTATGGTTCTATGAATTTTTAGTTTTACTGTTCAAAATTAACAGGACTTTTAGCACCACGTACCAAAAAATATATTAATTTTGATTCCAACGTCGTTCGCGTCAAAATTCTTAAATTTTAATTTCCTAACCAAATATAAACCAACATGAATTTTGAACAGCAACTAGGGCAACGAATAGATACCATAAGAAATTCACCAAAACTTACACAACTTAGATAACAAGAAATTGAGCATAGATAATGATGAAAATGTTGGAAGGACTAAATTTTAGAAAATCAGAAATTGATTTTCTAAACTTTTCTTCATGTGAACATGGTCCATCACCGTATGCTTCATTCCTCAAGAGCCAAGAACATATAATATATTTTTGATATTGTTTAGTTTGAATCAAACAAATCTATATAAAACTAAATGCAAGTTATTTTTGGCATTTGGAGTTAAAGAACTTTTCTGAAAATATACGTGATATTAGTAATTTTTTCATCAAATATTTGAATTATTAATCAAACAAAATATGCTCTTTTGGCTTATATTAACTCTCTGTGTTAATTTCTGTATCTCCAGGATTAGAAAAAAAATGTAAAAACTAAATCGAAGAAGAGCACAGAACTTGATGTAAGTTTACCGATGTTCATTTTCACATGGGACTCACATGAACAGGCCTTCTCATAGTTATTTTCATACTGAAGAGGGACAATTTACAAAGTATTGTCAGTCTACACGCTAATCTCGCTGAAAAGTGTTTGTTGTAAATTCGCTGAAGAACAGTAGCAGGATTCTTATGAAGATATATCGTAGTTCATGGAAAGGTTCATGAAACCCAAGCTGGTTTCGGAATGCATCGGAGCATCGATCAATTTTTTACTTTTGCACATATTAAGAATGATCATGATGTGCCTTTGATCAAGCAGAGAAGAAAGCCCTTTTATATAAACTGCAAATTGCCACACTATCCAGATATCTTCTGAATTGAATCAAAGCTTCCTAGGTCGACCACAAATCGAAATCTGCTTCTAAAACCCACCGTTCAAGTGCCGTGTACTAGTTGCAATAGGGCGCAGTACTCGGTTACAACTATTTAAATAAAATGATCAGCAATATCGTACAGGTTACATGTTTAGTTTCTGATATACATGCCTTATTGTATCCAAAAAAATTATTAATTTTAGCCACCAGCATGAATGGGATACTAAGCCATGTATCAATCATGGATAATGATCATATTCACTGGTTCGCAAAATTGGAAACGGCGTTACTGAAACCATTGCAAGATTGATCATTGCAAATCGATTTTGTTGTACTCAAATGACCCAAAGCTGTTGTATGAAAAAATCGCGTTGCCTCACCTCCAACACCATCAAAACCGACCCGATATCCAACCGACCTCTCTGTCGCTGCTGTTGACTTTTGCATTAACACCGGACTCGCGCCTCACCTGTAGATGATTGGGACGTCCTTCGCCTTTTTGGCATTTCATGGATGCGACTCATTTATTTAGTGAGTCGCATCCATGAAATTCCCCTAAATTCTCTGATATTTGGAATTTTTGATTTTTGGAAAAATCATGCTTTTACTAGTCAGGACGTTACTTAAAGGCCAAAATGTCAAGGTCGGTTGCATGAAAAATCATTGGGTATATGATAGTAAGGTGACTACAATTTAAAATAGCAAGATAACAAAAGCTTTCTATTTTTTCATATAATATACGTAGTAAGTAGTTACTAATTCTAGAACAAAATTACACCTTGAAATTTTTGAGCTATTTCTTTTATTTTGAGCTTTCTTTTTCGGAGAAATTGATAAAAAATCAATTTAAAATTAATAACAATTAAAATTTTGTTGCAGAGTGTACGTATATCGGACGCGGCCTACAATAATCCCTGGTACAATCAAGACATAGGGTTCAGAAAGATGCTGATCCTTGTAATGGAGAGGTCTAAACATCCAATTACTGTAACTGCCGGACGCATTATGCCACTGACTCTAAGGACCTTAACTTCTGTACGTTTAGTAGTTACTCTATTATGGAAAATTTAAATACAATACTTCTTGTGGACGTTTGAATGTAATATCGCTACTTAATTTGGTGATAGAGTTATATAAATTCTATTAAACTCGATACCTATATTTCTATTTAAAAATTTCATTCAAAGCGATAGTGTTTACGATGGAGTGAACCATTCATCCAAAATTCTAAAAATATTTTATGACAAGTTTCAAAAGATAAAAATGACTGAAGAAGAAATTTAGTGAGAACAAAGTATTCTACGTATAAAAATAGTATCCCTCCTATGTACTCTTGTGCCGCATTGTCATAGTTATCCGGTACTTTGATCCGTTCTTATTATATACAAAAAATATTCTTGAGCTACCTTCTAACAAATAGAAAAAAATTTAAGATTAGAAAAGTTTGCACTGAGCTTTTTTGTTGATTATATAATCAAATTTTTGGGCACATCCCCTTGAGATAAAAATTTGACTTTTGGTTTATTTGTTACATTGCAATTATACTTTTTGCTTGTTACTTGTTTTATTTGTTACATTGTAATTACACTGGAAAATTGAAGCAAGTTTGCCAGTTTTTACCTGGTTTCATATTAATCAGTAAAAACTGGCAGACTTGATAGTAGGGCAAGGGAGATAATATGCTATAAGTATACCTTAATTTTGGCAGTTCTACAAGCGAGTCCTAAACAAAGGGAAAAAGTTTAACTCAGGAGTTTTAGATTCGAATCTTGGAATGAATTCTTAACTAAAGTAAAACAAAACTTTTCATTGTAAATGTTTATATTAAACACAGCTAAGATATATATATATATATATATATATATATATATTATATATATATATATATATATATATATATATATATATATATATCTTATATATATTATACATTCAATTGGATTAGTTACTTGGTTTTTTTATTTAAAAATGTCATTTAAAGTGAAAGATAGTCAACCCTTCACGACTCATGACAATATTATTCTGACGTTACCAAGCAATAAATGACCAGGAAAGAGATTCAGTCAAACCATTACATTGTACATTTAAAAATGATGCTTACAACGTTAAATGTATTGGACATATGGTACTTAGAATATACAAATTAAGAACTCCTTAAATTTCTATATTAAGATATAGGAAACGTTTTTTTAAAGCTCGATTCTTCTAGAGAATACCAAGATCGCAAACTTTTACTGAATAAATGTTGACACTGTACACGTTCACACTTCAGAATGTTTTTGCATATTTTCTCATTTACTATTACATGCAATCGTTGTTTTACACCATAGAGCCTATTTTGAGCTAATGTTTAATTTTATTTTTGAGATTAGGAAAAACCGTATCTACCCTATTCTTACTTGAAGGAATTTTGGTAATAGAGAATATACAGAATATAAATTATAATCAATTTCACGAGACTATTTGAGAATTGTAATTAGCCGTTAGAAAAATCCAAGTAAAATTCCGTATCAATATTTTTTTCAGATTCTACGATCTTCGTATTCGTTTTACGCTGTTCTGAGAACTATGCATGATGTTTAGTTTTACCTACACAAAAATCTTGTTTCTGCGGAGATAATTGAAATTGTGTGATTGTGTATATAACAAACAATACATTCACAGTATCTACATTATAAAAGAAAATGCATAAATTTGTTGGTGCACTAAATATTTTGTGTAAATTTATTATTGTTCAGTGTAATGCAAATATAATATTTAAAAAAATAAGAACTTGTTTTTCTTCCTAATTGCTTTGGGCATACATATAAAATTCCGCTTACAGAGGAAATAGAAAGTAATTAAAAAGATATAATTGTGGGAAAACCAACTTTACTGAGACTTCCTGTCTACAAATCGAGAAATTATATCGAAAATACCACGTTAAAATTTTATTCACAAATAAATACATAATTAAATTCTAATTACCTTAAACTTTTTATTATATTTAGAGATTACTTATAGCCTCTATTCCATTTGTTTGATCTAAAATATAGTGGGAGGAACAAGCCAAATGACATATTCCGACCTTTAAACAAAAGCGGTTGATGAAAAAAGAGCCGAAATTTTTTTTTTCATTTTCTTCCCTTAAATCGAAAATATTGTGAAATAACTCAAATAGATGGAACGAGAATAGTGATTCGAAATTAAGACAAGAAATAAATTATTTAAATTAGTTACTTATCATACAATTGTTTCAATGATAATAAATAAAAAAATATTGTGATAAATATTAAGTGTATTTACTATATTTAAATATTTTGAAATAATATTCCATCTTTCAAAGCTCTTCAAAAGTTTTTATTCATCGAAAAGATTTGGAAACCAGTGTTATCCAAAATTTGCAAAAAATTTTCTATTTTGTTAAAAAGCTCTTTCCCTTATCCATTATCTCAAGTAAGAAATAGGAGATACATTTTTTTATTATTTTGTCAATCAAGGAGATTGAAGATTATCAACGAGCGTCCATTTCTTGAAGGATTGAACTACTTGAAAGAATAAGCATATATTGAAAAAGGTTCAATTCTCGTCTAAAAGTTCCTAGATTAAATTGTTTGAAAGGTCACCATCGACACTTCATTTGAATATTTTATTTTTATTTTGTGCAAAAAAAATTATAATTTTTCATTTCAATCCGGTAACAGAAATAAAGAAATAGTTTGCTATTAATATATTGTAAAAGTCTATATTAATGAGCAATAGTCCCCGTCCATCATTCAACATATTCTTTGAAAATTGTCTATACTATAGTATATTAAGTAATATTTGTAGATAGATACTTCATGTCAAAAAATCATTTCAATTCACCAAGTAATTCGTAAGATGTTAATATTGTAGGCTTGTTAGACTTAACGTGTGTTCTGTAGTATATAAACAAAAACTCTCTGGTACACAACCCGTAGCATAAATCTAGGGAAGGAACAGCGTATTTAAAAATTTGTTTGTATCTTTTTTCACCTATCACAAAACGGCTTG
Organism: Druceiella hillmani; assembly: GCA_039881145.1. Taxonomy (NCBI): domain Eukaryota; kingdom Metazoa; phylum Arthropoda; class Insecta; order Lepidoptera; family Hepialidae; genus Druceiella; species Druceiella hillmani. Next base: position 18,226,933 of record JAYKKI010000014.1, on the reverse strand, counting down.
TTGTGAAATATTGCAAGCAAACGGTACGTTTTTTATTCTGTAGCCAGTTATTAGTATTGTGTATTAGTCATCTATTTTTTTCCAATTACCTTGTCATTTAGAATTATTCCAATATAACAACTGAAAATATCGTGCTTGGAAGCAATTTATAGAATGTCGAAATATCAATACAATTGATATATTATCGCAAAAATAATTTAATGCCACTATAGTACAAAGGAGAAGTTTGAAATTCGTATTTAAAATAAATGTTTTAATATTGATAGCATGGTATATTTCATACGTCTTCAATTAAAATTATACTTTTCATAAATTATGCCATTAAATATTAAAATATTTTACTTAAGAAATAATTTTATTGTAAATTTAATTTACTACTCATTAAAATTCTAATAATTACAATTCTATCCAAAATTTCCTGTCTGTATTAAACTGAATAGTTTTCAGCAATCCAATTAATAATATTAACAAAAATATTCAGTACGTTGAATAAACCACAACATCAATGTTTGAAATCGTAATATAATATTAATACCAATAAAATTATTATTTGGAAATTAAAGTAATTAAGGATTGATTTTATCAAAATGTTTAGTACGGAATATTAAACTACCTATATAACATTTTTTAGTTTAAAGTTATCGATATAGGGTTCATCACTTAATATTTCATTAAATTCAAATAAAGGTGAATAATATTTCATCTCAGCTCAATCGACTTTAGCATGTATCTAGATGTAAAGTGTTTCCGCTTGTAAGAATTATACCAAAAAATTATAAACTTCCTACATGTAAAATATGAGAAAACCTACGCCTTAGGTACCTGGGTGGTATTTTCTATTAATTTTAGCTGCTGAATTTGAAATTCACAATATTTGGATATTACAAGAAGCGACATGTGTCATACGTAATAAATGGCCGTTATTTTTGCTTTCGACTAATTTCAGTACGTTTAATTCCAACTTTTAATATTTTATAGATTTAAGAAGGCAGCATACATTTTGTTTGCTTCCAACTAATATTAATGTGAAGAATTAGAATTGAAAATTAAAAATGTCGTCATTTATAACATGTCGCCACTTATTCATTTTCCACCAACTATAGGGTCCTGAATATTAATTACATAGTATTTATGAGATGTTACATAGCAACATCCGTCATTTGTAATAAATTGCCGGTTTATTTATTTTCGACTAATTATAGGCTGCCTAACTCGAACTTAGTATAACGTCGTCTACCATTTGCAGTAAATCTCCATTATAATTATTTTCAATTAATTGAGGGTTAATGCCCTTTTTTTTAATTTCATAACTTTCTTTTTACAGTAATTTCCCATTGTATTTCCCATTTTTATTCACATCTAAGTTGCAATAAATCTGCACTATATTAGTTTTTAAGTATTTTAGGTCGCTGAATTAAAAGTTTACTCTTACTGGGATTAATTATAGTATACTAATTTTTGTGGACTGAATTTGAATTTCACAATATGTTTAAGAATCAATATGAAAGCGTCTATTTTTGCAATAAATCACCACTATATTCATTTGCTGCAAATTTGATTTGCCGATTCTTAAATTTTACTATCATTTTGAGATTAAAGGCGATAGTATTTGTCATTTATTATGTACCACAACTGTGTTCATTTTCAAATAATTTTAGGGCGCTAAATTTCAATTTCACAATATCTTTAAGATCCAAATCGACCGCCTCTGAAATTCGTAATTATTTGTCACTATATTCGTTTTCAACTAATTTTTGGGTGTTGGATTTGAGTTTCAAAGTATTTTTGACATTCAAGTTTGTGGCAATTTAGGTTTACAAAAAATGCCACTGCCTGCATTAAAAATGGCAGCATTAATAATTTGAAATAATTTGATTTTAATAATAATACGAACAATGGGACTATTGCGAATAATTTCATACATTCATATGTAATTCATAATTATTATCACCTCATCCATTTATAATTAGTAAGTAGCAACATATGTCTTTGGCCACCCATAAATACATACGCCAGTAGATAGACGAGGAGGAGCAATGTTTTGGGGTTACCTACGTTTAGCCATTTACATTACCCCGAGGATGGGATGACGTATGAAAAAGAATGGAAATATAGATTATATTTGTTTTAATTCATACTAAAGAATCCATAGCAGCCAGCTTACCATGTCATTTCAACAGCATTTGGGTGTATAAATTTTTATTTGTACTTATGAAAATTGTTAAGATCAGAGAGGCCTCAATGACATAGTATCTTAATAAAAGTTCACAAAATATATGAATGGAAAGAATTTTATTTTTCTGACGCAATCGTTTCTATATATGTGAGGTGCTATACTTAAATATCTATAGGTGTATAAAATAGGTTTAGGAAAAAGGAGGAACTCGTAAGTTTCCAAATTCAGGATGCCTTGGGTTGACCAGCACTATTTCTGATATTATTTTATTAGGACCGTGGTTTCCCAAACACCGTACCATTTCGTGCCATTTGTTCGGATTACTTCTCAATCAGCGCACGGTTTTTGCCCCGATTTTTTGAAAATCGTTGATCGTAGTACACTGAAAGTCTTGAAGATTTAACTATTATTTTATACACCTTAAAGTCTCTTAGGTATAATCATTATTTTGATCATATATTTTTTAGCCTTTTAGCCAAACGTATACTTATGAAATAATAAATACATCCAAGCTTTACTGCTTGTACAATCGACAGTTTTGTGTGACACAAAAAGTAGGTTCAACATTATATATTGGTTATGAGGAACTTGCGTTTTACGTATTTCAGTGCTACGGCTTACTATTTATAAACTCACAATTAATATTCTCAAGATTGGATGAGCTTTATTACAATTCCGATATATTTAAAGAGGGCCGATTCCGGATTCCCATATATTTTAAATTGCTTTAGTTTTTAAGATGTGGATTAAATGATGTGGATGTAGATTAAACAACTGCCTATTCATTACCACTTTTCACATTTAACTTGTAATATTTCTGGGAATTTAAATATTGTATTATTATCATACATCTATCTGGGCAGTAAGATAACATCGGGCAAGAATACCACCCCAGCTTTGTCAAATACATTTGGATACATTTTAATGGGGTACTACCCTGATAAAGTACGTCAAACATCTATTTTATTTACCACACTTACATATATTTAAATTTTTACATTTACCACATAATGTAGTGAAAGAATTTGGGCATTTAGATGAAACACCAAATTTATATTCCTTAAATCGTGAGGAGTCGCAATGTGAAAATTTAATTTCTTCATCTATATCTCATGTTAATAACGAAAGTTACTCTATTACCTCATCTCCATTTAGAGAATTTAATGGAACTAAGCGTTAACTTCCTAAAAACACACAACTTAGTGAAAGTCTCAAAAATGTCTGCATTAACAATTTTGTTAATAACACTACATTGTCTAAGTCTCATATTCAAAAGGAAATCGGTATCGATAGACACACTTATGTATTACGTGATAATGGAAAATCACACATTCATAATATTAATAATTATAAGAAAAATTCACACGAATCTATGTCAAGGTAATATCATAGATGAGATGTAAAAATGATAGAACCTTAAATATTAATCCTAATATTATTAGAATGGGAAAAAGCAAGTATTCGTAAACACAACTTATGTGGTGTACATTAGATCATTTTTTTATCACTTCGAGTATAAAATTTTCGGTCAACGAAAAGTCAAAATGAGAATATATGTTTCAAAGAACGATGACAAATATGACACTCATATATTACGTGTCCCGCCGATGTATCTTTATCTTTGTCTTTGATTATATAGCGTTCGTTCTGAGCCAATGTAGAATAATTGAATATCGAGCACTTTGTCATATTGTATATTAATATGTATTTCTTATAATAAACGATTTAAAAAATCCGGAGCAGCCAGTAACATTTTACAATACACATACACATATGTGTATAAATAACACACACATATATATGTATGTATATATATATATATATATATATATATATTATATATATATATATATATATATATATATATATATATATATATATATATATATACGTATTCTCAGAGAGATTTTATTCTATTAATATTATTAAATAAATACATACATTACTTGACCTTGATAATTTCAAGTTATGTTTACATTTCATATCCTTAATTGAATACTGGCTTAACTCAAAATAGTACATTACTAGGAAATCACAAAAAACGGTCTTGTAATTAGGACTTAGTCCATATATTAACGAATAAAATCAAGAGTAATTAAACATAACTGCATGTTTTCTCTCCTTATGATTGATCATTGATTAGATCTGAGTAAAAAAAATCCAAAAGCCACCCAGTTTTCTACAAAAACTAAAGCAAATAAGTTCTAATGCAAGTAGTATATTTAGTTTTAAGCATGTTTTATTTAATGTCATTAATTAGTTATAAAGACTCATTGATTATTTAGTCTGTACATGATACTCTAGTAAAACACATTTGTGCGATTGTGTCATTTTATTCAAACGATGTAACCATGAATAAATGGAAAACTGACTTTTTTGCTTGAAAGGAAAAATACTTTTATATCAATCTTTTAATATAGCTTTTTCACGGGTAACATAAATTTACAAAATTAACGGGTTTTACCACCTGCTGATCAGTCTTTATTTATAGATTAATTGCTGATTCTTGAATATGAAATCTAAAAAGTAACTTTAAAAAAATTTAATTTTAAGTCTAAATTATAAAAATTATAAAATCTTTCAATATTCAAGTTAAAAAGTCTGCTTAATTTATATATATTTAACGAAACAAACTTAAGTTGAAATATCCAACAAAATCTCTTTAAAATCTTCACATACTTCTAAAGTAAAAAACAAACTTGCTTACCTAAGTCTTTTATAAACTCGCTGTTAAACACAAAATAAACATTTCTTAAGCGAAGGCAATTAATTTAAAGAAACTAGCTTTTTTTGATTAACTTCGGTAATTCATCACTATTAAAGTGACTAACGTCCTTTTTGTAGATAAAGTTTCTTGAAAGCAATGGATATATTATCAAAAAAAGTGTTCACCACTCCCTATCATAGCTTTTTAAAATGGATAATTTCGAGCCAAATAACCATATACCCAGTTACCATATCACACAAGCGTTGCAAATAGGGCGAATTTTTAAAAAAATAAAGTTCCAACTAATGAACCGATTGAGATAAAGTTTTGTAATTAGAAACTTCACAATAATATATATTTTAGGAGTTAGCCTTTCTGTCCAGTCTTAAAATTTAGGGTACTTAGAAAAAATTTAAATACTTAATTGTCATGGAAACCTGACTAAAAAGTTGCTTCACGCTATCAACCGTATTAGTCTTTTTGAAATCGAAAAATATCGGATAACTTATTTTTACTGGAGACATTTGTGAAAAAACACAAATAAAATTGATATAAATTGCACGCGTTCGTACAGCAAGCGTGGAGAGCGTGACGAAGAAGTACAGCGCTTCAGTAATAAGTGTTTTATAAACTAAACGATCGAGTTTCAATAAAAAAATTATTTTTAATGTTTCATTTTAATTTTAATATTTTCCATTTTTCCCTTTTGTGTTTTAATGTATAAATAATTTAATCTTCTGAATAGTATTTCATGAAGTCAAGTATTTCGGAAATATTTTGACAATATTTCAGATCTTTTGTATTACAACATAATATGTGTACGATGATGGGTATGCCCAAGATCGTTTAAGTATACCACTTTTGAATCTACGCATGCGTACCAAATAACCAATAGATACCATTAAAATTATCTATAAATAAAAATAATCTGATTTTGTCCCTATAAAAAATACAACTACTACAATTCGACATTCAAACATGACATTTAACATAGTGTTTCGCAAGGTAGAAAAACAATTTTTATTTTATCCGCACACATTTTATTTGAATCACATGATATAATAATAAATTTATGCAACGTATTACACAAATCACCCAAGTCCTGCTGCAATGAAGAGTCACTTTTAATATCAAATAATTGTTTAGATGTAAAAAACATTGCGACAATTAACACCTTGAAATTTTCTTCGTTAGAAAAACCTTGGTGATATGAAATTCTTTACATTATTGGCAAAGAAATCTGACAATAAATTTACCTGGAAAATTCTTAATGATATACATAAAAAATGTGAGGAAATATCAAAGGTAACTTTGTGTTAAATAAATACACTAATGGTAGAAATTATAGCCAGTTTTTATGCAATCATAGTAAATTGTCTCCGCATATATTTAATTTTTCTGTAGATAAAATTAAACCTCATGCATGGTCCTCAGAACAGCGTAATACGAATATGAAGATCGTAGAATCTGAAACAAATATACTTAAATCACTTTACTTTGAATATACTTAAATCACTCTACTTCGAATATACTTAAATCACTTTATTACACTGTCCTCTCAATACAAAGAAATCAAAGAGGAGAAACGGCTTACGAATAACAAACTTCTCTTAAGCATTTTTATTTCTTTCTATCAGGTAATTAATATTTTCGAATATTTCCCGTTTAAATTGTAACCATTTATAATTTTATCCAGTTGATTTTGCCAAATTCCACAATTTCTAATAGGAAACAAAACGACGAAAACGACGTTTCCTTGTTTTTTGTTTAGCATTTTTTTATCTAGAAAATTTTAATTCACATAATACTGGTGTCAAGTTTAATTTCGTAGTATAATCGATGCAAAATATTAAACTGTACTAAAGTCCCTTTTCATTTTTATTACTTTATAATATTTTCCTGTTGTTATTTTTTCCATTTTTAACCTAAAGTTTCTCATTTTAAGTTCATTTAAAATTATATATTTAAATAAAAAATATATTTACATACAGTACATGGATTAGAAATCATATTTTGGTTGGAAGCACATGGGTTGGAAATCATAATATTTTCGATATATATTAACTATTTGTTTTACATTGATGGTATTTACCATAAAAAAGGAACTAAACTTTCCATAGGCAAACAAAATGTAAACTTACAGAAGTCAAGGTCGACAAAGTCAGAGGCAGGATGCGTCCCGCAGTTATAATAATGGGATGTTTGGACCTCTCCATAAAAAGAATCAACATCTTTCTAAACGCCAGATCTTGATTATACCACATAGTATTGTAAGCAGCTTCCGATATAAGGCTACTCTGAAACACGTTCAGTTAATGAACATTAAAAACTTGCATTAAAATCAAATAGCTCAGCGGATTTAATTTCAAATTGCAATAAATATGTTATCCCATGACTTGGCAATATCTTATTGCATAAAAATTGCGAATTATTGTTATATGGCGGTTTTGCTCTATAATATAAAATTGACTGACTTTTTTTTATAATTTTGAAACAGTCAAAATTATTTGACATAGGAAATTAGTATAGGTAAATTTTAGATAATTTTTTTTATCATCACATAAATGAAATTATTTTCAGGAAAGTACTTTTTACTGTAGGAACTTTTAAAAAGTGGTCTGCACTTAATTGCAGATCGGTCCATTAGTTTCAAAATAAATAGTAACCAAGCAATAATATCTGACGGTTATTAGTTTTTGAATATTGAGACTACGGATACGTGCAAAGATATCCATTTAGACAACGCCATATTTCATACATTACTCATTTCCATCCACCATGTATATTTCGCCGGAATCCTAAAATTTCCCCTTTTTCCTATTTTTTTAGTACTGGCTGAATAAATTAATGATTATTAATTAATTATCAACTAAAAAAATTATAACATTATTTATTTATTTTAACTTGGGAAATAGATAAAATAAATCTCAAAATACTCGAGATCACAGACTTGGGATTGACACTAGGAAATATTTTAGACGAGAGTAACTAAACTCATGTGGTTTATGGAAAATTGTTAGATATTGTCACTTGAGAATTTATATCAGTACGATTAAATCAGTGTAGTCTGTTTATTTCTTTAATTAAACTTTGTTCTAAAATTTAGTTGCAAAATATTAGGCGAAGCTCGATTATATGAAAATCGTAGTTAGTAACATAGTATATGATTAGTGCACCCACTTATTGTCGCGCACATACACACTCACGCATGCACACACAGAATAACAGAACAAAAAAAATGTAATAACATTGCAGACATGTAGAATACATTTTATATTATTCGGAAAAGAAAGATACCTGAAATTAAAAATACAAATTAAATAAGATCAGCATCTGTGAATAGTACAAATATGTAAATCGTGCGTGAGGCCAGTTTGGCAGAATAAATATACTTTGTGACTATGGTATATGAATGAAGTTACTTAATCGTGTAATGAGACGTTTTTGGTGAATATTATATAAACGATTGTGAATACAACGGGATCAAATGATAATTTTGAAATATCGCATACAATTTTACTGAAATTCTTTAACGAATTTCCTAAGAAAAATACTAGGTCCATTAAGGTAATCATGAATTTCTTTCCGCACTATTGGTTAATATATATAACGTTAGCTACTAAACTTCAAATATATGTAGTGTTTAAAAGTTTTGAATATATTTGGCGTTCATTTTGTAGAAATTCATTATTCACAATTAAATGAAACTACGTGATGTAGTATTATTTCTACTTTCTTTAAGTTCTTTACCACGAACTAGGCTTCGTTGTATTACAACATCTTCAGGTGGTTTAAAAGTTTTGCATAAATTTGTTGTTAATTTTGTGGAAATTCATTATTCACAATTAAATGAAACTACGTGATGTAGTATTATTTCTACTTTCTTTAAGTTCTTTACCACAACCTAGGTTTCGTTGTATTACAACATCTTCAGGCGGGCTATTAACAAAGATATCTTTGCTTCTAAAAAACTTAAAGAAAGTAGAAATAATACTACATCACGTAGTTTCATTTAATTGTGTTTAAAAGTTTATTATATAATGAAATCATGAAGATAAATTTGTAGGAAAGGGACTTGAAAAATAAGTTTTTTTATTTCTTTCATTATGTCCTATAGAAATAGCACAAGGTATTTCTCGTTTTTACCTGACTTGCTGATGAGTGAAAGGGAATTTAACTTGATATTTAAAGGAAGAAAATATTGATCTAAGTAAATAATAAATAAAATTAGGCCAATTAAAGTAAACACAAAAATGTTATACCTTTATCATCACTTCATTGCCAGAATAACAAAATAAAAACAATTCTAATAACATCGCAGACATATAGAATACATTTGATATAAATCCGAAGGAGAGTGGTGTCTGAAAATAAAAATACACATTAAATAAAATCGGCACTTGTGAATAGCAGAAATCTGTGAATTGCGAGACCAATTATGTAATTTAAATACATTTCGTATATATTGTACATGAATAAATGAAATTTCTTAATAATAAATATAGTGTCTTTAAAAATAATTAATTGGGTGTTTGATGACATATTTGATTATAGCCTTCCCCTAGAACCAGTAATAAAAGCCTCTTATTCTGATCACATATAAGCTCATGAAATGTATGTACTTCGTTATAAATTCATTGTTTAAATTCATAAAAGTTTTAAATTTTTTTTAATAGGTCGCAAAAGTTTACATACCACACTGAGTTGAAACGCTGTAACGCAAATGACGATACAACTTCCAACAAACTGGATCAATACTACTCCGCCGAATAGTCTTTCGAATTCTTCACTGCAACTGATATTATATTTCTATTAGTTAACGCATGTATATATATATATATATATATATATATATATATATATATATATATATATATGTATATATATATAATTTATTTCTTTTTATCTACATTTAAATCAGTAATGGAAATATTTTTAGGAAATTATATCAACTACAATGTCTTATTTATTATTTTTGGTCAAATAATATGGATCAGAAAGCCATTATTTTCCATCAAGTTAGTGTAAGCTTTTATCAGATTTTAATATCTCTAAAGCAAATACAGAAAAACAAATTACCAATTCTAGGTATGTTCGAAATTATTCATTATTATTGTGAGTGGTAAAATATATCATTATGCATTCTGAAAAGTAATATTAACATTTTATACATTTTTGTACATTATTTGATCTCGTCTCCGATTCTTTTTTCAGTTAAGTAAACTTACTTTATTATATCTTTCTGGTGGATTATGAAACCTCTTAGTTTCAGTTTTACGTCTTCTGATTCTGGTACCTTGTCCTTAAATTGAGCACTTTCATGATTATCTTTTTTAATTTTGTGCTTCCCTAAATAAAAGAAAGAGCTTATTAATTAGGAAGCAACCATTGTTGAGAAATAACTGAATTCCAGAAATATGTCTAACAGTGCTCTACAATATCTTTAGTTTTATAATTTCATTACCTGATTCCTGTTCGTCTTTACCTAAAGCTGATATCTCGAAGTAAAGCACGTCTAATTGGCCAGAGATTAGAAACATTATTGAACATATCAGTGCATCCTGAGTACTATTTAAGAACGCTAGTACTGTAATGCTGATTGTCTGGTATATGTACAACATGATAAATCTGAAATATTTAAGGTCATTTTAAGAAATTAACTGCAAATTTCTTTTCCGATTTAATTTCATCTCCGGTCTAAGTTCATTTCACTTCGGAAAAAGTCAAACAACAACAATATTTTTAAATTTTTTTAAGGAATCGTCAACCGAGATTTAATCGATCTAGAAATTAATTATCGGAGAGTCTAGAGCAATAATACTTTATGATTTTTATTTATAAGATTATTAAGGATTATGTGAAACTCAAATCCCAACTACATTAAATGAAGAGAATTAAAGCCACCGTTTCTTTATTTTTAAACTTTGTTTGAGTACCCGATTAGTAGTCTTAAAATATCACAGTATTTTTAATACGGCCAGGATTTGGAAAACTGTACTTGCACATAATGAATGTTAAACCTTTTAATGCATTGCCAGACGTTATTGTCTCACAAGTAAGTAAATGACCTCAATTTTTAACAAGGAATTTTCATTAATTTCTGAAAAAAATCATTGCAAAATACACATTTCAATAAAGTTTTATTTGTTTATTTAAATAAATACGGTTACAGAAATATTATTTCTAGGCACATATACGTTTCAGCAACAATGTAGTGATTAATGCATGACGAATATAATATTAACAAATTTAATGACATAATAATACTTAACGATCATAAAATTTATTAATTTATTTCCACTCGTTCCAATCAAATTTCACTCTGATATGACCGTTATTACAAAAGAACCTGCAGAATTTTGTTTATATGATGATATTGAACCGATATTATGCTTATGCGAGCTAGAGACTTAGATAGGTCCGAAAAGGCGAGACTTTCTGATAACATAATGTAAAAAATCTGCTTAATGAACAAGAAAAACAAGAAAAAAAGTGCAATGTGGACAAATATCTCTTTTGAGCTACAAAGTATGAAAACCTAGCCCTCAAAAGAGAGTCGGTTAAAAATAAAAATCTAAAATAGCCATAATATTGTATGTAAACATATCACACCTTTTATAAGATTTAACGACCGATTTGTATTAGATCTGACTGGCACCTCACTCACCTAATACTCTATAGGTGTGTAGATAATGAACCGAATACGCTTCCAAACATTTTGAATGATTTTTCACTACATTCTCCAAATGAACAAAAACAAAAAACTATATGCTTGTAAAGGTCTCGTGAATATTGGGTTAAAATTTTTTTTTTGGTTCTTATTTCAGGCGAGAAAGCTTAAAGTCAGAATTAAACCAACTATTTGAGTCATGCAGTTATTGTGAAAAATGTATATACATTAAAATAACGGCCTACTAATGGATTTAAAATTACATTAAACTTACGTTGAACGAACGCTTCTATCCCACGGGTACCAGGCTCTTAAAGGTAACTTAATTTCAATTTTGTCGAAGAATGGAAGGATTACCCAGAGTATGGCAGTACCGACGCCTAAGAATGCAAGGATTTTTCCATACAGATCGATACGCTTCATGGTTTTTAGTAAAAATGCGCTGTTGGCCTTGCTAACTTGCGAGAAATTAGGTTCTGAAATTTAATAATAGGATATCAATAAATTTTAACATTTGTTCAAAGGAAACCGTATACAACCTGTAGATTTGTGCATACACTAACTGACTGTGATGCACTTTTTTGCATTTTGGTTAAAATTCTGGAAAAGCATAATTTTATCTTATTAACACGAAACCCGCCGATAGCTAAACTACATCCAATTTTGATAACCACTTACCATCAAATTTATTAACAATCCATATAATCTTCTCACGTCCAGTAATTACTTTCGTCGCTTTAATGAATGCTGAAAATACGCTGATGGCAAGAAGACCTGTCTCCGTATTTTTCTCCATGTCACCCAGGTTCTGTACAATAAACGTAAAATATAAGGATATTGATATTTATCACAAAATATACGTATTTAGACATTCAAGAACACATGAGTTAAACAAATTTTTACAACTATCTCTAAATTAAAGATATCCTGAATACCGTAAATGGTATATTATTAAACTCATAACTCTAATAATAGAAATCTCAAAATATTGAGCGTACAAATGCAACATTTTGAAATATTTGGTTGTTTATTTAATAAAATATTCTATCGAAAACTTATTTGAACAAATGTGTATCGATATATATATATATATATATATATATATATATATATATATATATAATATTATAAAAACATTGTGAATTTATTCTCTTGACACTTTTTAAAAAAAAAAGGCATAACCCTTTCAGATATTATAGCTGTACAGCATAGTTAACATGACATTGCTGTAATTATAACTCATTACTAATATTATAATTATAAATATATTAATTTATGCATCTCATTTTGACAAGCATTACATAGAAAAGTGTTAAAAAATGCAACAGCATAATTAAAGATGACTAATCTGCACTTTATTTTTAAAAATTCTTATTCCTGCTGAAATATTTTGGAGGCAGACAGGATATAATTAAACAAACATTACTTACCACATATATATCGCCACCTTGAGTCAGTAAATAAAATATTAGAGTACCCAAAAACATTAGCAGTGAAAACGTTCTGTAAAGAGTCTCTCTCCAAGTTCCAGCGAAGGAAGGGGGCATCCAAAATCCACAAACTGTCAAAACAGTAAAAATGAAATTTAAGCTTTTATTTGTGCGTACAGTTTCCATTTTCACTGGAATTTTTATTTGCTGTCGGCTGTCGTCTGGCTTATGTGTTGGAAAATATTATTTTGTTACTAGAATACGCCATATTTATTCATTTCCACGCCTGGAGGACATAGTCTTGATAATTATCTTAGTTGTACACATGATTTGCTGCTTTGTACAGTCATAATGAAAATAAAGGTGAAAACGTATTAACGAATAAATTTTTCTTCTTTATTTTAGTGGAACGCATTGAATTATTAAAACAATGAGACTAAAACACGTACAATTTTCATAACTATACATAATGTGGTTTAAAATCTGTTTCGGTTTTTGAACATAATGAAAAACGTAATAAATTTTCTTTTTTTTTCAAAATCTTGATTATTTCTTTAGATGTTGTTTACCGCATGACAATTGGAAAAATCGCAAAGAGAGTGTCATCAATGATATAAAAAACGACAATAATGTCTCGTTTTTGTAAATTGACGGGTTCATGGAATTTTTGTATAACATCATATTTTTTTAAAAAATGTGATATCTTTTTACTTTAATATTTTGTTTATTTTTAATATGAACTTCACTCTATCAAGATTATTTTTTTCGTATTTCTTTGATCTACCTAGTTCATAGATAATAGGAGACGTCGTTTTTTTAACTTCATTTTCCCTTAATAATTATGAAAATGATCTTTAATCTATTAACATTTTAGTTTTGTATTATTTTTTGAAATTTTCAAATATTTTCATGAACCAAAATAAGATAAATTCAGAGAAGAATAATAAATATAAATCTTTAAAAGAAACTTTACGTGCATAAGTCAAATAGTATAAAAATTACAAGCAAACGAACAAATGCGAATAAACAGACATAAAGGCAAAACAATACGTTTTACCATTAAGATTATTTTCGATTCCTTAAATTCCACAAAATATGTCACGATGATCAGAATCTGAGCATCCTGAGAAATTGTTGAAATTTCCAATATCTCTGTTAGTATATAAACGGTATTGTATCATTTTTGTGGAAAGGTTAGTGGAGTTGTTGGATATCTAAAAGTTAAAAACTCTTCACGTGGCTAAATAATTAAAAACATAGAAGTCGAATACAGGTAGAAATTAAACTGCAATATTTGCGAGAAATTTTATACATGGAAAATTAATCGAATTTTTAAAGTATTTAAAAAGCTTAAGACATTGAATTCTTTAATTCAACTCGACAGGCTGACAACTTTGATAGGTCGGAATATCAAAACCATTCTAATTTTATAAAGAGAAAATATTGTTTGTTCTTCAGAATTTGGCACAAAAATGTACCTTTACCGTTGAATTTCTAGTAGTTTTCAAACGCACAGGGCATTTAAAAACTATATGAAACGTGTACCTAATTATCAATTAAAACTACGTCAAAATAATGTACGAGTATATTACAGATAAAAAAAGGTATTGTGAAAATCGTTAACAAGTAAACTATAAGTTTTATAGAAACTATTCGTAAAAAATTAAAAGAAGCTTTGCTTTTTTTCTATATAATTTTATAGTCACTACTTTTACAATAGAGTGTCCATCTACCCACGCACGTCAAATTAATATTTTGTTACTATGAGCACATTATTTTATCGTTAAACTTTAGCCAAACTTTTTTTTCCTGTAATTTGTAACTTTTATCCCAAACACCTGTTGTGAAGTTTAATTGAACTATTTAGAGTTTCGAGGTCAAAGTATAGATACGTGGTGCCGTTGTCTAATGTTTCCAATCATTGTAGATAGTAATTATCTAGTCGCTCGGACTATGAATTTTTTTGTAATATCACGACATTTATTATATATGAGGTGACGTCTTTATAATTATTACCCACTATTATAGTGGGTACGTCTTTATAATTATTGCCCACTATTATAGTGGGTACGTCTTTATAATTATTGCCCACTATTATAGTGGGTACGTCTTTATAATTATTGCCCACTATTATAGTGGGTACGTCTTTATAATTATTGCCCACTATTATAGTGGGTACGTCTTTATAATTATTACCCACTATTATAGTGGGTACGTCTTTATAATTATTGCCCACTATTATAGTGGGTACGTCTTTATAATTATTGCCCACTATTATAGTGGGTACGTCTTTATAATTATTGCCCACTATTATAGTGGGTACGTCTTTATAATTATTTCCCACTAGTTATTCTCATAGTCAAACACATAAATTTTTATATGTAATATTGAATATATTTGGCGTTAATTTTGTAGAAATTCATTATTCACAATTAAATGAAACTACGTGATGTAGTATTATTTCTACTTTAATTTCTTTACCACGACCTAGGTTTCGTTGTATTACGACATCTTCAGGTGGGATATTAGCAAAGATTAACTCTTAGGAACAACCAACAGTATTTATATGTTTCAAATACAATAGCGGAAGATTCGTTTGTGCGGATTTTTCCATTGTTTATGTTAGTGAGTTTATTGCAGGGGCGCAGTGTAGGTTTTATTATATTACCGAGAGCTATACAATATACCAGTATTTTAGTGAGGGTAATAAATTCAATTGTTATTATGTGAGGTTATACAATCCAAACTTTACGGTGTATGTAATAAAATTAAATGGAAGTTATTATCGGTAATATATTTATACAAAAGCAAGGGTATTTGAAAGTAAGGACAAGGTAATACACTAATTCTACATATCTCCGGTTTTGTGTATTCATATATTTATTTCTTTTAATTTTTTATTAAATTATATATAATAAAATTTATATATAATAAAATTCGTAACTATATTGTTTAACCTATAAAGCAACCATTACATTGAGAATAAAATGAAGAAAGGAAAATAAGATAATCTAAGAAAATAAATAATAATAATTGATATGTACAAATTTCGGTAATAATATTGGGAAAAAACGAAAAATCCAAGTACGTAAAATTCCTGCATATTAAAGACATTTCCGGTTCTTATTTGATGGTCATAGCAGGTAATTATATTTTCTAACATATTTTTATATTCAAAAAGTATAAAACTCCTTATGAATAATTGGTAACAAAGAGATATCGAGTTCGGTACACTTGGTTGAACTGATAAAAAGTCTGCTAAGGATATTTTAATAGTTCTAACTATATATATTTGGCGTTAATTTTGTAGAAATTCATTATTCACAATTAAATGAAACTACGTGATGTAGTATTATTTCTACTTTCTTTAATTTCTTTACCACGGCCTAGGTTTCGTTGTATTGCATCTTCAGGTGGAATATTAGCAAAGATATTTTATTTACAATTATTCACTCCCCACTTTGATACACTTATTTCCTTGATCTTTGTGATTCGAGTTTCAAATATGTAATTTTTATGGGAAGTTTATGTGGTAAATTTTCACCAGAGCGCACGTACTTCCATCAAGTAAACTTAATTTATTACGTTGTTTTAAAGCATAATGCATTATCTTAGCTACAACTTTACGTTTTGTGCTTCTCACAACCCTTTCTCAGGTGTGCGGCTTTCGGTGCTATGCAATTTACTGCCTTGTTCAAGAAAAAAACTTGTTTATTGGGTAACAGTCAACATAACTCTAAATTCCTTAACATTGAAGAATACAGGTGCCGTGACTAAATTTCAATGATTTTGGTAAAATAATCTAATAAGAATACGACTCTGGGATGAAAATTGATGTTTTATCCCCAGCCATTTTAGGCCCAGTTTCAATATTAATAAATATATCCAATATTCTAGAATTGCGCTAAAATTCAAGTCGATAAGAACAGTAGTTGCTGCGAAAAAAACAGCTATGTTGTGCATAAAGCCAGGCACCAAACATTTTTTTATAAGGGTTCTTTTATATTTTGATATAAATTAACTATTAAAAGTAAAAATATTTAAAGGATGCTACGATGTGTTCTTTATTTTGATATCGAAGCTTCGACTTCTTTAATTACACTTTGCCAAGGACATCACAAGAAAAGATATACATAACTAACATGAAGTGTGCTGTGTTCTGTTCAAATTTCCCGGAAGTATTTATGATATAATTAGAGAAAATAAAAGTTTGACTGAAATAAAACGGTAAAATATTACTGTCCTAGCAACATGACACTAATTTAACGTGGGTAGAAGGATACTCTGTTAAATTGCAAGTGTAAAGAGTAGTAAATACGGTCCTAGTAACATGACACTAATTTAACGTGGGTAGAAGGATACTCTGTTAAATTGCAAGTGTAAAGAGTAATAAATACGGTCCTAGCAACATGACACTAATTTAACGTGGGTAGAAGGATACTCTGTTAAATTACAAGTGTAAAGAGTAGTAAATACAGTCCTAGTAACATGACACTAATTTAACGTGGGTAGAAGGATACTCTGTTAAATTGCAAGTGTAAAGAGTAGTAAATACGGTCCTAGTAACATGACACTAATTTAACGTGGGTAGAAGGATACTCTGTTAAATTGCAAGTGTAAAGAGTAGTAAATACGGTCCTAGTAACATGACACTAATTTAACGTGGGTAGAAGGATACTCTGTTAAATTGCAAGTGTAAAGAGTAGCAAATATTAGTAAAATATGCTTTGGGATAAGATTATTCCTATTATATTTTCTAATTGGTATTTCTTTAACGTGAACGTTTTTCGGAGCGCCGTAATATCCTCGCTTGCATAGAATTTATAAAGTTTACAACTTCTACGATTGTGGAATGAATTTGAACATCTCTCTGACATAATAACTTCTCTTGCTCCTCAGTTCGCTGCCGTGTTCACGCTACCTATAGCGCTTCACGTATAATCGCGTTCAAGGATACGCCACACAAATATAGAACAAGCTCTGTAGCCTGGGCACCTACACTGCAACAACAATCTTCTTTGATAAACACTCTCAATGTGACTATGAAAACCGAAGGGTTTCATAATCATAGCTTGTACAACCTGATTCATTAGTAGTAAAAAAAATATCAGAACTTTAGAGCACTGCTCTAGTAGCCAAGACGATAGTTCGAAGATAGGATAAAATTAGCTTAAAATATTTTTAAGAAGTCATCAAAGAGAATGAAACGAAAGGTAGCATCAAGTTTATTACTATTACCTTAATTTTTTTGTAGTAGGTAACTAGTCGGTCACTAAGAGGAATATAAAATTGTTTTTTGACCATTTAATCAAGGTATAGGATTTTAAATAATATACAGCAGATATACATTTTGTACACATTATTTTATTAATAATATCTACAAGATTGATAAGTATTCGAATAAACTACCGGGTTGATCTCCGTTTTAGAAAAGTAAAGAAATTAACGAAGCATATGCACTGGAAGATTTAGATAATTTTTAATCACAATTAAATAAAACTACGTGATGTAGTATTATTTCTACTTTCTTTAAGTTCTTTACCACGACCTAGGTTTCGTTGTTTTACAATATCTTCAGCCCACCTGAACTTAGGGAAAGTAGAACTAATACTTCATTACGTAGTTTCATTTAATTGTAAATAATGAATTTCTACAAACTTAACGCCAAATGTATTCAATATCATTTTTAATATTAAAAATGAACAGGAGATATAAAAATAATACCGCCAGGACCTACATAAAATATTCACAATATTCCACTCTTTTAGACTTGGAAATACAATGGCAAATAAATAATTTACAAAGAAATGATTTTATTACACAATTATAATTTAGAGACTTACTAGAGTACCATGGAAAGTTAGTTTTCAATGCGCTATATCCTACTAGTTTTTCCAGGTATTTTAAGATTATGATCATTAATGTGCCGACCATATCCTTTTTACCCAGTTACTGCGCAGCCATCAAATGATAATGGTTGTAACAATCTATGAATATATGTATATGTATATAATATTAGATATACATATATATATATATATACATATATTTATATATATATATATATATATATGCATATATATATATATATATATATATATATATATATATATATATATATATATATATATTGTGCGATTGCTATGCCGGTTGAGGGTAGATGCAGTTCATTTTTGGCTTATCGCTTGCTTGCGACGAACCTGTCGGTCGTCAACTTTTGAAGATTCGAGTCGTACAAATGACAAACATAGCGACGTTCGCGAAATACTAATGTATAATCAGTTGTCCGTGACAATCTAGTAAAACTTAACGACCTTAATCATTGTGCCAGCGCATCTACCAGAGAAGCCGTCCAGGAGGTGAACAGGTCAAAGTGTATTTGCCTTTGGTTAGGTATAGCAGATCGCTTATTTTGCATATTTGAGCTATCGAAATCTTATTAGGGATAGGTATATATAATCGAATAAATATTGAAACTATTTACCGCCCCCACATTTGGTCCTTTCGAACCGGTTTGAAACTTTCGACATTCGTCCGTGACGGTAGAAAAATAAAATGACGTCACAAGGTGGCGAGTCTAAATTATCAAAAGCTGAACTTGCAGTCCAAAAACAGGTTAAAAAATTAGCAATGATGAAAGAAAGAATATTTTCACAAATGCAACAGGTTTATGATTTAAGTAAAAAACTTGATGAGCCGAGTAGTCACGATATGTTTTTGGTGCGCCCTGCGGTTATTAGTAATTTACGTAATAAATTCGAAAAAATAATAAATGAGACCTTTGAAGAAGAAAGTTCCATTGACCCCGAGGTTGTAATGAATTTTAATGAACCCAAACGTTTTGACGAGTTATATTATCACGTAAAATTGTGCGTTTCAAAATTGTCGATAGAAAACGGCTCGTCAAATATTCCGAAATCGAGACCGAGATTAGCAAAAATTGAATTATATTCATTTGACAGTGATATCAACAATTATATTCATTTGACAGTGATATCAACAATTATATTCATTTGACAGTGATATCAATGAATCATATTCATTTGACAGTGCCGTTAATGAATTATATTCATTTGACAGTGATATCAATGATTACTGAAAATTGAATTATATTCATTTGACAGTAATATCGAAGATTTTCCCACGTTTTTTGAAACTTTTAGCTCATTAGTACATAATCAGCCTAATATAACAAAAACATAGGTAAATTTCATTCCTTAATATCCTACACAATGGGCACACTTTTAAATATCGTAAAAAGCATACCGATCACATCGGATAATTATGAAGTCATATGAAATGCCTTGTTAGACAAATATAATCATCACAGAATTCTAACCGGTAAGTATTTGGATAAAATCTTGAACTTCATACCGCTCACTAAAAAGTCGCCTCATTACCTCATCCAATTTTTTAACGTTTTCGATAATCTCATGAAGGCATTGGAAGCATTAAAAATCAAAAATTTATCTAAATACATTCTATGTCATGTTGCTCAAAAAGCCCTAGAACCTTAAAAAGCACAAATTATTTGTACAAGGAATTGATAAAAAAAACGATACCTATCTTTGAACAATTGAAAATTTTTTTACAAAACCGAATGAATGTACTTGAACATTTCACTAATACAAATGAAATAGATACTTCATCGTTTATACCTAAACAACAACTTCATAATAATAAAAACGTAAAAAATAAATATTCAATTAAAAGATTCAGTAGTAAATCATATTCTCAAACCACTGAAAATAATGGACTTGAATGTTTACATTGTGATAAAAATCATATGATTTACCAACGCGAGTCATTTCGACTATACCTCTATAGTAACGCATGAGCCGTGCTAAAGAACTTCATTTATATCACAATTGTTTAAAAAGAAATCATATTTCGTCACAATGTAAACGTAATTTTAAATGTTTTATTTTTACTGAAACCATCATGCACTTTTACATAATAACGTTATATAGCGGATGATGAACCTCACTAAAATGCTTCTTTTAATAATAACAAAAATGATAGTTAACTTGTCTTAACTCTCTTTCCAACACATGCGATTATAGCGTATTTTTATGGACGGCAGTTGTTTATAAATTTTAACCATTTGTTTTTTATTTTCAATAGGTATCTGTTCATTCCATCTTCAAAATTAATCTTTTTATTTTTATCAGGAAATAATTTATATATGAAATTAATGTCGCTGCTAGCCCATTTATGTAAGACGAAACCACCCAGTTTTAATAATGAAATTACCTCACTATGTAACTCTAACGCTTCCACTTCACTATCAACAGACCAGAGTAGATCATTCACACAGAAACCTTCACGAAGTAAACGACTTGCAGCCGGGCATTGCTTCTTCTCATTTGACACTAATCGGCGTAGAGTACGGACAGCAATAAACAGTGCACTACAAAATCTATAAGTATTTATGTTTAATTCATAAGTTATTATAGGCTCTGATGGATTCTCACGCCATAAGATGTTTTGATAATTATGCTCAGAGGGATCGATTAACACTTGTCTATGTATTTTTGATATATCAGCCGAAAAACGTATTTTATGTAATCTAAATTATAATATTATTTTTAAGAAAGCGTGGTGTAATTTTTTAACGACTAAAAATAGATCATTCAATGATCTTAGGTGCATCCGGGATAAATCAACCTTTCCATGTGCTGATCGATTCCGGCGCTCAATCGCATTTTATTTTGCTTAGTTGTTTACGTCGCCTAGGGTTGCCAACCCGCAAATGTCCATTTAATATTTTTGGTTTAGCTGGTGAACAAGTTAAAAATTATGTCATGGTTTCGTGTATATTGAATTCCAGACTATAACAAAAGTATACATTTAATATAGACGCTGTCATCTTAAATAAATTAACTTCGGATTTACCGAATATAAATATTCCACAATCCGGGATTTTAAAATTTAAAAACTAAGATTAACCTGAGTTTCATAGACGGATGCCTATCGACATAATCTTAGCTGGTGATATTTTCCCTTACATTTATGACGGTCAAAAATAATTATAAATGATAACTTGGCAATTGCTCTAAATAGTGTTCTTGGTTACATAATTACTAGTAAATTAGCAGGATAAAACCATCATGATGATTTTGGTGGAAGTATGTGCGATCTGCTGGGCCAACTGGGGGTAGATGCTTTTCATTTTTAGCTTGTCGCGCTTCCGAGCAACAGACCAGTCGGCCGTCAACCTCCGAAGATTCGAGTCGTACTCATTGTCAAATACAGCGACATAAGCGAATTATTATTCGCTTATGTCGCTGTATTGTCTTATCAGTTGGCCGTGACAGCCTCCTGTTCCAGTGCATCTGGCATTCGAACCCTGGGTGAAAAGAGCCGGCCAGAAGGCGAACAATCAGCGAATTGTATTTGCCTTTAGTTAGGTATAGCACATCGCTTACTGTATTCCCATTTGAATTATCAAAATCATATTAGGGATAAGTAAATACAATTGAATAAGTATTAAGACTATTTACCGCCCCTACAAAATATTACGAATGTACCTTATTTGTTATACACATATACATCTCAAATAACGCATATTGCCCCTAGCAGA
Organism: Druceiella hillmani; assembly: GCA_039881145.1. Lineage (NCBI taxonomy): Eukaryota > Metazoa > Arthropoda > Insecta > Lepidoptera > Hepialidae > Druceiella > Druceiella hillmani. The sequence continues at coordinate 18,204,367 of JAYKKI010000014.1, read as the reverse complement.
TTATCTTTTACGAGTCTTAAATAATATAATTATAGACAAAATTTAAAAAAAACAGAATCACGGACCTAGTTCTTACTAATATTGGCTACGTGTTTATTGCAGCTCATCCAATACTAAATGAAGATTGTAACCGTCCTGCTTTCACTTTTACCACTACATGTCTGACAAAATGCTACATTTCTACTTATAAGAAATTTTCAGAACTTTGGTATCAATACCAGAGCTTGTCGAGCAACATCATCAGCCATATGTTACAAATACAGAGAAAATCGTAAAAAAAACCTTAAAGGATTATGGTCTTATGTTTCTTCATTACATGAAACAAATGGCTATTCACCAACTATGTCGACCGGTGAAAATACCAGTAATAACCCTAACGATAATTGCCAAAAGTTCTCAGGGTACTTTCAGTCAACTTTCAAATCTACTAATCAAAACATAAATAAGCTGATAAAAAATACTGAAAATATGCGTTCCATTAATTTAAATGACGCCAGTTTATCTTCTATGTCATTTGATATTGCAGACGTTTTAAAAATTCTTACATCATTAGACTTGATCAGAAAGAATTGAAGCAGCCTTCTTCAAATATACCGCAAATACCATATGTGTTCTTTCCACTCTTTCGTTTAATAAGTGTATAGTGCATGGGACTTTCTCTAACTGTTGAAAAAAGGCGCACAAATAACAAATAACAACTGTGCATAAGATTGGATGCGAACATAACATAGTTATCTATAGACCAATTTATTCCCAAAGTTTTAGATAGATTAGTGCACGGGTGGGGTAAGTCAGATCTTTCATAATTACATTTTGTCATAACAATATGGCTTTGTTCGTGGTAGATCTATCACCACTAACCAGCTACTACACTCCCAGCACTTTTTCGACTCTTTGGATTCTAGAGCAACAGATGGATGTGATGTATAGGGATTTAAAGAAAGCATTTGACAAGGTCGATCATTTGATATTGATACGAAAATTAGCACTTAACAATATCAGGTGCAACCTGTTTAGATGTTTTATTTAATATATAACTAATAGACAGCAAGTAATTATAGTAAATGAGTTTTAATCACCATACGTCCAAATGACTTCTGGTGTACCACGGAGGTTTATATCAGGCCCTTTCTCATTTATTTTATTTATAAACGATATAAGTACCTGTTTCAGAAATAGTAATTTTCTAATGTATGCAGTCGATCTTGTGAAAGACACTCATGACTATTCGAATATGCTAGTTGATCTCGATAGGCTTCATGTTTACAGTGAAGAGAACAAACTGCATTTAAGTTAGTCGAAGTGCAAGCTAATCTGTTTCACCAAGAAAAATAGTAAGAAAACGTTACACATGCTATAGGAAAGAACTCAATCTAAAAATTCGACAGCATGAGACCTTGGTATCATTTTCTATAGTAAACCGCATTTTGGTTTATATATTGAGCAGATTGAATTTAAGGCCTATAGAAAGTTTGGCATAGTATTAAGAACAGTCAAAGTCTTTAAAAATGTTGAAACATACTTAAACTTGTACAATGGTCTTGTAAGATCACAACTTGAATACGCTGTTGTTGTCGGGAATCCACTATACGCCACTCATTCTGACAGTACCAAGAACATAAAAAAGACATTTTTAAAATCTCTCCAGTATCGTATTGGTGGCTGTAAATTACCGTATAAAGTATTACTTAATAAATATTAATGTGATGGCCTCTGTCATAGATCTTAGTTATTAGATATGATGATTATGTTCAACAACCGTCAAGGTCATTATGACTGTCCATCTTTACTGAGTCGGATAAAGATTCGAACTCATAACTCGTAGCTGTCTCTGTCGATAACGTACGAACAAATGCACATCAGAGTACCACTACGGCGGTTGTTTGACGTGTAGAGTAAAGAGGTGTTGTGACTTGGCATCTTTACAAACTCGCGCCCAGTTTCGATCAGGTGTGAAGAACAGACACCGCGAAATTCATGCATAACGGATGGAACAGGCATATTCCTTTTCATTCAAATTTCTTCATTCAATCTTCTTCAAAAATCTCAGTGTTTCTCCAATGTAATTAACTAGAGCGCCTTACATACATAACTTATAATCTATAATTGCAGCTTTATTTGATTTATAAGTAGAATAAATGTGCTTCCCAAATTAATTTTATGTTTTATTCAAAGTTTTGTTTGGCTTATTTAAGTTAACTATCACTTTTATAATCGTACTTAATTGGATACTCTATAAATGTATCTATTTTTTTGTGGAAAAGTCAGAACACAAGCTTATTTCCTTTTTGTTGTTTAGAGAATATATAAAATAGTTTGTGTTAGCTTTTTTTCTTTATATAAAAAAAAGAAATAAAATATAACCCCAACCCAACACCACGAGATTTTTATTTGTTCACAAGAATAAATAATAGAAGATTACTATTTGATGACGTTCGTTCGCGTTGACTGCCTGGAAGAGACGTTCAAGCAAGGAACCGGAACTTTAGAACAAAAAGTTTCAGAGCGACGCCCTCGTAAAAGAATCTTCCCTCACCACGACAACGCCTCTGCATACTAAGCCAGACGAATGACTAAATATTTCATTTACAATAGAAATTATGGATCATCCCTCGTACAACCATGAACCCATACAGCAATATTTCTATTTGTTCCAAATAGAAATATCATTGTATGGGTTCATGGTTGACATAATAAGATAGAATGATGCGATTCCTTAACCCTGACAGAGAGTCACCGCTCCGTGGACCGCTGAGTAGACCGATTACTTCGCTCATTGGCTTCATGGAATGACACGATATTTATAGAAACACAGACAATATTTTGACAAACAATAAATCAATTACAAATTTGCTATTTGGTTATATTTTCCATATTCTAAAAACTTTTCTTGTGATCCTGGAATATAAAGAAATAAATAAAATGCCAGTACATCAATCACTAAAAAATTAATACAAAGGGCCGCTACTAATCTCTGAACATCTGGATCAACGATTAAATACAAAAAGAGATGTTTAATACATATGGCAGACGTATTACTACCAGAGCAATCTCATATCCAAGCTGAATACAAGTCCAGCCCCGCTCGACGAATGGCCGGGAATCGAACCCAGATCCTTGCAGTGCACCGCACCATCAAAGACCGTATGCCTTACGATCAATTCAACACACCACGGCGACAATTTAAACGGATGAAAATGATTTCAATCATTTACTTGCTCCTACGACACGAGCGGAATTAATTTAATTTTACGTACCATTTCAGAAAAATGTATTTTAATTATTCGTTAATATGCAAAACCTAAATTTCTCTTCTGCGAGTTTGATAAAAAAAAATCGTAGGAATACCTGATGATTCTGAAGTTGAGACAGGGTAGATTTCTAAATTAGCTAAACTATTTTCATAGTATGAAAAAGGTGATTCGTTGTTGCAAAAAAAGAATTATAGGTGTTGTAAAAATGTATGGTTTTACACAATGCCCGTCTGATTACGTGTTGTTATGGGATATGTTAATGAAGAAAGTGTATGGTTAATTTAAAGTACCGTCTCATTTTATGATGATGCTTTACTCATGTCACCCTATAACAATGTATTTTACACTGCAATTATAACTTTTATATAAATTTTAACTTGCACCTAAATCTCATGAGAGGAAACTAAATTTTTGTGCGCTAGAAATTGTTAAATTATCTGATTCTACATTTACACATGAAAATAGTTATATTGAATAATTTTTTAATAAGTTTAACATGACTAATGCTTCTTCCTATACGATAGTAGCGGATGTAGATATTACATTAATTAAGAACATCGATCATTTACTTAAAAGTTTTATACGACGGAAATAGTTTGATTATTGTTTTGTCATAAGTTTCAACACCAGATATATCATTTGCCGTAAATGTATTCGGTAGATATATAAGTAAACTTGATGTAGATCATGTTACTGCTATTAAACCAGTAATTACTCATTTCATTGGCATGAAAGTTATTTTTATATTGTATTCAGCTGACAATAAATTGGTTGGTTATATAATGCTGAATATATAGGTGACACATACATGTAAAAACGAACTTTTAGGTATTTATGTTTGATAAATGATATGCCAATTAGATGGGCTGGACAGAAATAAGAACATATGGTGCCATTAAGGCCACCTATAATACTACTCCATGTAGTCTTATTAGCCACTTAAGATGAATGTATAGCAGCATATGAAGCAACCGAACGATTATGTGGAAAAATCAATTCTTATTATGAAAGGAAAAATTGTGATGAATCTTAACTAGCACGTAGAAAATCAGGATGGTATTAAATTTTTGCACAATTTAATGTATAATAAAATATTAAAATATACAGACGTAAGATATCATTTTGTTCGAGAGAAAGTTGAAACAAGTCAACTGTACCTCTAACAAATCATTGTACAATATATAATAAATTTGATTAAATTGGCTGATAATGTTTTCTAAGGTTTATTATTAAAACTTTGAAATTGATGTAAACTAATCCGCCGTAAAATTATATTCATCATGGAAACAATTCCGCTGTAAAATTGTATTCATCATGTCCTGAAATCCAATAAGCTTGCTTTTTTTCTAATAAAATTTTGGTAGTTTCAATGGAAAAAAATTAATATTCTGCCTGTGACAAAATTTTCAATTTTTTTATATCAACTATGAACTTCTTATTTTGTACGCTCTCTTTGGGCGTGTCGATTATAAATTTTAAGTAAAAAAAAATCAGTAATTCCTATTTTTAAGGAATCTTTTATATTCTTATTACCAATAAAGAATCCTTATTTGTAAAAATATGACGTAAAGAATAATGAATTGATTGTCGTTAGTGCTAAGATTAATTCCCTACTTTGTTAGATATTTCTTTTTCATTTCTGTATTTTATACAACATTAAGGCCTGTAATATTTCAAAGAACATTGCAAGGAAATATTAAAAATAGCCTAATTAAGCACCAAACGCCGTTGTCAGGTAAAAAGCTGTAATGTGCTCCCTCACGTATCGTAGTCATTTTGGAGATTTTGATTTAAAATTCAATTGAATGATCAAAATACATCGTTTCAGGCAATTCGCCTTAAAGTTTAAAAAAATAATTTAAGCATGTTTACAGCTGATTTCGATAAAACAAATACACATATATGTATTATATGTATGAGTAAAACAAAATTAATAAAATATTTAACAAAATTATATGATGATAAAAATATTCGGGAATAAAATTCATTACCCATTTTTTCAGCTTGATACTTACTAATATACAATTATTAAAAGATCTACGCGGCAAGAAAATTAATTACCTTGGTAATAAATCTTTTTTTTAATACTTGTGTGAACATGTTTGGACAATCATGAAAAATTTTATATTCAGCACCTTGAATGAAAGACCGGAAGAAGGAATGAAATCCTTCAATCATTCATTCGCCCGCCTATGACTCTCGTTTTTCTCAGAAAGCATTAAACCTACGTATGAATACGTAAAACAATTAATTAAAACCTGTAACATCATATTTCCTAACGAGTTCGCGAAATATAAAGTTATAGAAATGAACCCTAGACTATATGGACAACTTAAAATTCATAAACCAAATATACCCATACGAACTGTTGTCTCATACACAAATGCACTCACAAAAAAATTAGCTTTTCAACTGAATAAGATCTTCCGAAATAAAACCGGATTTGCGCCTAAACATACCATTAAAAACTCTGTTGATCTCTGTAATAAAATTAAAAACATACATCTAACACCCAAATGTAAATTAATATCACTCGACGTAGTAAACTTATTTTCTAATATACCACCAAAAGATTGCCTAAATATCATTTCAGATATCCTAGAAAAGAAAAAATTAAATCCCATTGAAGCATCGGAAATTAGAGACCTCTTTAAACTATGCACAGACCAAAATTATTTTCTATTCGATAAAAATTTTTTTCAACAAGTTAATGGCCTTGCAATGGGCTCCCCCCTCAGTCCCCTTTTAGCCGAGTTATTTATGAACCATCTAGAAACCACCCTCTTAAACAGTAAATTAGCGACCAATATATTATACTATTATAGATACGTTGACGACATCCTTATCTGCTGGAAAGGTACACAGAGACAGTTAGACCAGTTTGTTAACTTTGCTAACTCCCTACACAATAATATCAAATTCACTTTAGAAGTAGAGTCCGATAATAAACTGAATTTTTTAAATACAACAATAGAACGCAAAAATAATAAAGATAAATTTAGTATATTTAGAAAAAACACATGTACAGATTTCATAATTAATGGCCAATCTCAACACCCTTGGTCCCATAAGTTAGCAGCCTTCCATTCCATGATTCACAGAGCTTTAACCATCCCTCTAGAAAAACCTAACCTACGTAAAGAAATAAAAACTATAAAACAAATCGCAACAAATAATAATTATGACCCATCAATTGTCACAAAATTGTACCATAATAAATTAAGAAAAATACTAATACAAGAAATATACCCGGTCGTACCAAATAAGAATAATATTTACTATAAATCTATCCCATACATAGGTAATGTATCACTCAAATTAGGAAAACTCTTAACTAATAACAAAAATATAAATAATATAACATGTACGTATAGTACTTTAAATAACTTGGGTAAAACCCCTATTAATAATAAAGAAAAAATAGATAAACATAAAAAGAGTGGTATCTATAAACTCAAATGTAACGATTGTAATAGTGTATACATAGGTCAAACAGGAAGCGATTTTAATACAAGATATAAAGAACACATTGCCAGCTGGCGAAATAATAAACCAGACACATCTCACTTTGCTAAACATCTCATTGAAAATAACCATCACCCCCATACTGATAATTCCCCATATATATTACAAATAAATAAAAAAGACAATAAACTTAATATCCTAGAAACATTAGATATAAACAGACATAAAAAAGATATCAAGGTCAATATATTAAATGAACAACTAAATATAATATCATCACCCATTCTTAATATCTTCTAGATATAATATAAATATAAAACATTGATACTACAGTACCCTGGAAATTGTTTCAGCACTAATACACATATAAATATAAGTATATGTAATAAAAACAAAAAAATTAAAAGAAATAAATAAATAAATATATGAATACACAAAACCGGAGATATGTAGAATTAGTGTATTACCTTGTCCTTACTTTCAAATACCCTTGCTTTTGTATAAATATATTACCGATAATAAGATATGTAGAATTAGTGTATTACCTTGGCCTTACTTTCAAATACCCTTGCTTTTGTACAAATATATTACCGACAATAACTTCCCTTTAATTTTATTACATACACCGTAAAGTTTGCATTGTATAACCTCACATAATAATAACAATTGTATTTATTACCCTCACTAAAATACTGGTATATTGTATAACTCTCTGTAATATAACCTAGTCTGCGCCCCTGCAATAAACTCACTAACATAAACAAAGGAAAAATCCGCACAAAGCAGTCTTCCGCTATTGTGTTTGAAACATATAAATGCTGTTGGTTGTTCCTAAAAGTTAATCTTTGCTTATATCCCACCTGAAGATGTTGTAATACAACGAAACCTAGGTCGTGGTAAAGAAATTAAAGATAGTAGAAATAATATTACATCACGTAGTTTCATTTAATTTTGCCAATTTTATAAAATAAACATAAAATAAAAAAATACTTTCGGTAAAATCACATTAACGCATTTAATATTAATGAAATGAATAGAGCAATTTTAATAAGTGTTTTGATTTAATTGCTATCTCTCAAAAATGAAATTCCCAATTTCGATGAAAAACCCAAACAAAAACCATCCAATTATATATTGGAAGTTTGGTGTATCCATATTGCAATCGTCATAACTATACTGAAAATCACATTATAATATGTTTAATAGCGCAATTTCGATTAGTGTTTTGATTTAATTGCTATCTCTCAAAATTTAATTCCCACTTTCAATCGAAATTTTAAAAAAATCAAGCAATTATATATACTATAAGTTTGGTAAAACCATACCTTTACCTTGTAAATAAACATATAATTAAAGTAAAAGTCATTTTAATATTCGTGACGCAAAAACATTTTTTTGTTTTTTTAAAAAGTATGTAAAATAAGTTTTTGTAAATTTTCAAAAATTATCATTCTAACAATTTAAAAATCTCCGAAAAATGCATGCAATAAATTATTTGGAATGTTCCCGAATTTTGCACCCAAAACAAAATTATTTGGGATCGATCCTCAGAATAAATAAATGTTCAAAAACATAACAGAATAAATAAATGTTGAAAAAAAAAATTTAAAATATATTTAAAAATTATCAAGATACATTCATAATTAGCACATTCTAATCTATTGATAATATCTAACTTTTTGAAGCGCACTAAATATCAAAGGGCGTGAGGATATAAAATCAAAATGTATTTTAAAATTTAAATTAATTACCGTCATCAATATGTAGTCTATTTTCCGTTCATCGATTCCAATTTTATCGCGATGCTATCTTTCGTGAGTCACGTTTTTGATTTTGTCCTTTATCGAACAATTTATTGTCAACAAGATATTCAATTAAAAGAATAGGTCATATAATCTACAATTAACAGCGACGCGGTTTAAATGAAGACTCTGACGCTGGAATTATATCTTTTTTTTCAATATCGGCCATGATATACTTCTAAATCATTTGACAAGCAAAACTATCTTGAATATATAATTTTTCTCTCTTTACTTGGAAGATATACGTGTCTGTAAATATGTATGACAGGACATCTAATAATATTTATATTTTAATTCCAATTGCAAGAGTTGTTAAAGAAAAATACTTGAGCCTTTTAATAAACATATGCTCTCAAATAATTTTCATAACTCCACCAAACCCTTAAGGAATGTTTACCGTGTTTTTAAGTCTTTTAAAAGCCATCGAATACACATCACACTGCAAAATTGCAATCGGAAAAAACAAGAAAAGCTACGTGTAAAAATTAATTATTTAATTTCTATTGAATGTGTATTCGGGAAAAACCTGATACTACTGCTTCTTCGCCTAACCTGAAAACATCTACAAATTAGTTATAATTATTAAGAAAATGAAACTAAATTAAACGCCTCTGATATATTTTTATAGTTTAATTCTTCATTCATAAACATATTACAAAGAAACTGATAAGCCAAACAATTCTGTACCAAGTATAAAGTTTTAACAAATTACGGCTCATATAATTTTAAATAAGCTTCTAGATTCTGTACTTCAAAGTTTCTAAATTCTGTACTCCAATCAGATGGTTAATCGTTTAGTCCGTAACATTACCCTTTAGACAAATAATATGTCTTATACTTTATTGACTCATAATTTTCTGATCATATCTTCATTATTTATGGTCAAAAATGAGGTAATACCGAAAGAACTTATAGCCAAAGCGACAAGATAATTACTATCTACAATAATTTGAAGTATATTGGACAGTAACACTACCTATTTTTACTACAGTCCTAAAACTAATGGTTCATTTGAACTTCACCAAAAATATTTGGGATAAAACTTACAAATTACAGGAAATAAAAGTTTGGATATATTGGACAGTAACACTACCTATTTTTACTACAGTCCTAAAACTCTAATGGTTCATTTGAACTTCACCAAAAATATTTGGGATAAAACTTACTAATTACAGGAAATAAAAGTTTGGCTAAAACATAACGGTAAAGTAATTTACTCCCAGCAGTGAAACAGTAATTGGGCAAGCGTGGGTAGATGGACACTCTACTTAATAACAAGCGGCTTCAAAATAATATTGGAAGAACTATGACGTTAACTATGACTTATAAGTTGGGATTAATTTATAGCTCGCTACTCGTGGACTGCTCCCACGAGCAAAAAAAACAATAACTGTATTTTGCTTTATTTACTGTTTTACACAAAAATAATATAATGTTAATTATTATTTTGAAGACCTATTGCGAGTCGTCTTCAGTTTTATTTGGTATTATTGTCAATAGAATATTAAATGTAGTTCAAATTAACGGTATTATTACGGTTTCATACACTGACGACTTTCTTATATGTGCAACCAATAGAAGAGCGTAATAGAGTTTGAGAGCACCATCAATTCAGGGCGGGAGCATTTGGTATACTATATTAATGAAAACAAAATAAATATGATTACAGAACACACTGTTTTATCAGATATTTATTCAGTTTGTTGCTGAATAAAGAGAACATTAACCTGCGTTACAAAAAAATAACTTGAAGGGCAATCAATATAAACTTACATATGCATCTCCATGGACTGAAAAATAACCCAGAAATCTCTAGTAGAATCTATAGCAGCAAGCTGTAGATAATTATCCCGAATATCAAAGCGACTCACAGCATTAATGTATGGAGAAAAATAATACATGCTTCGTGCTACCTACCAAATATATATCCTGACTATGAAAATGAGATTGCAGGAACAATATTACAAATACAGCAACGGAAATTGCTAAAACGAAAAATAAAGTGCTTCGACTTGGCAACGGAGGTCTAAATAAATACAGAGCCTCTTTCTATTCGCAGAAGTGAAACCACTTCAAGAAGTAACACTTGAAGCAAACTGCCTTCAAGAGTTAGCGCTAATATATCATGTGTACTCCAAAACTTATGAAAACGAAAAACATCAAACTTGATATAGCGGCCCAACTGCCTTACAGAAATGGGATATTCAACCAGCTTTCGTCAGTGGACCTACAATTCATGTATTATGAATAACCCGTATTAAATATTCTCAATTAACATTTTACTATATATGATTGCTCTCAAAACAATCCGCAGTCGCTTACCAAAGCATAAATTTTTGCATACATGCTCCAACGGCTTATCTGTCCCAGGAATAGGATTTATGGGAGCAGGATTTTATTACTTACAGTTTGAAGACTATAACGCTGCATCAGTATTATCAGGTAATTTTGATGGGAGTGTAAATGTAATCCAACTAGAAGCAGAAATACTAATAGAAAAATGTACTTATCGTAAAAGGGTCTACTTAGCAGAACCGTAAGCAGTAATACAAACCCCATCAACAAATGGTTCCGCTGAATGCCCTCGCATTATTAAATATTTATCCTTAACAATCTTACAGAGATGCAAAAAAGCCCACCCATGAAATAGACCTAAAGTTTTATCGATGTGTATGGAAACGAGAAAACTAATTTTCTTGCTAAAAGAGGCGCCGAACTATTATAATCAGCAGCTCAAATATCACTAAAGTCGGCTCAAGTGAATATCACGTCAACAATCATTGTGTAAATAAAAATCAAATACGCTAATTCAGCCAAAGGAAAAAAATGAGAGACCCTAATTTTAATGGCGCCATGCGAAGAGATATGTTTCATTATGTCTCCGCTGCTGTTGTAAAACAATAAACGAACACCACTTGCAAATATTAATTTGGAAGTTGTTTTACCAAAAGTGATGATGGATGCCAAAAAATAATCAACTCTCTTCCGTTCAGCGTAGATCTGTACGGCAGATAAGTCAAGGTTGGGCATTGGCTAGTAGTAATAATTGCAGTAGTCACATTATTAACATTTTCCTCAATGATTTAGTTATTCAATATGAGAATCAAATACAGAACTGTAAGGCTCAAGGTTCTACACTAAATTTGCTTTTATAGAATAGTATTTAACGTCTCAAACTTAGAAGCCGTGACCATTTAGGATGTATTTTTAAATTTTTTTTAATTTTCTGGAATATACTCGTAAATTAATTTAATGTAGATTTAATGACTCCTTACTTATATTTTCTAAAAACGTATTATGTGTCCTATACAACGAATAATTCTACAATTATATATATTTTGGTACCAAACTCAGAAAAACAAGCAAACATAAATTTACTTCTCTCAAAATTAGTATAATTAGACATTTGGATATGCTTAAGTGGTCCCTATGCCAAGTTAAATGAAAAATAAAGAGTCTGGTAAATTTATTGAACACTTTAATATTAGAAATAATCTTCATTTTTCTCGGTTATATGTCAAATTATAAGTATTTGATTCTAAAATCTGGGCTCGATCATTTCAAGTAATAAATATCCCAGTTTAAAATTCAATCCAAAATAGTTTTAAAAATGTGTGTTATTTTGAAACTGAAGTAAGTGCTGTATAGATTGAATATAATAATCATTACAAATATTTCATCTAACTTTCACGTCTGCATCAAGTCCATGACTATTTATTGCCTTTCCCCAAGAATAGATACAATAAACCATTTATGCGTAAAGGAAAGCAAGTCTGAAAATATCAGCAATTTTTCCTAATAAACCTTCGAATCATTCTGACTTATATTTTCTAAAACTCTATGTCTCAAAATTTATAGACAAAAGCTTTACGGTTGGTTTATTCATCTGCATTTGTGTACCTTTCTCTGTATCTTATAATTTTTAATCTGCTTTGTTACACACGTAAAATTTTATTTAAATATATTTCTCTCTTATTCTCGATCATGTTTTTTTACAAAAAAGGAAAAAGAACCTTAATAGTTAAAAAACCTTTTTTAAGTAAATCAAAACTTAAGTAAATTGCAGGGGATAATTAATATGAAAAAAATATTTTCACTCCCGTCTTTGAATAGGGTATAGAAAAAAAATCTAAAATAATAATCCTTATGTTTTAATAATTAGCAATAATTGACGACAAGGGAATAATTACAAGGATTTTTATAAGAAAAAGAATAATCCATTAAAACTTTAATAATATATTATCACATTTTGAAAAATAACTAATAACAGACTTCATCACAATATGCAAAGTAACTAAAAAGCCAATGTTTAGTTTTATTTTTCGATATTTCATGTTAAAACAATACAAAAAAATTAATTTGTTAACGTATTTTCATTGCGACTGTTCGAGCAGACAGTAATTTGTCTGCGATTAGGATAATTGACACGGCAGTGCCACACAGCCGTGAATAATAATAAATGTCGCTCAATCCTTAAATAAGATCACATTTCACGAGGGATAATTCAGCTGACGGTCAATAACGAGAGAAAAATCAATCTAGAATGGAAACTGTACGCACAAATAAGAGTTTAAGTTCAGTTTTTACCGTTTTAACAATTTGTGGATTTTGGTCGCCCCCTTCCTTTGCAGGAACTTGGAGAGCTACTATATATGGAATATATTCATTTTTAATGTATGTGGGTACAGTTATAATATATTTGATAACAGAAGGTATGGACTTGTATGTGGTAAGTCATGTGTTTCTATAATTATATCCTGTATGGATCCAAAATTTTCCAGGGAAAATAAGAATTTGAAAAAATTATAATACATTCCAGTTATTTTTACTTTGGTATTTCGCCTAACTGTCGTTCTGTTCACTTATAAACGTCTGAAGAACGTAATAAAGAAATTCGTTAATTTATAATTTATTACATACATTACAACTAAAGCGTCTATCTCGATAATGTCGAATTTAGTATCTAGAAAAATGTGTCATTTTTTCCACAATAGATATTGAATATATTTGGCGTTAATTTTGTAGAAATTCATTATTCACAATTAAATAAAACTACGTGCTGTAGTATTATTTCTACTTTCTTTAAGTTCTTTACCACGACCTAGGTTTCGTTGTATTACAACATCTTCAGGTGGGATATTAGCAAAGATGCATCTTTGCTAATATCCCACCTGAAGATGTAATACAACGAAACCTAGGTCGTGGTAAAGAAATTAAAGAAAGTAGAAATAATACTATATCACGTAGTTTCATTTAATTGTCTACAATAGATGTTAAAAATACTAAGGTACAATAATTTATATAATAATTTCTGGAATAGTATCAACACATGCGCAGCACTCCTTAATTTGTAATAATTTCATTTATCAGTAAATCTGAGATATATATATATATATATATATATATATATATATATATATATATATATATATATACATATATATATATATATATATATATATATATATATACATTTTTTTTGCGGACATAAGTTTTGAGTATGTTATTAAAGAATACGTTATTAAAAGAATTCTAAATTGATTCAGAATTATTATATAGATACACCATAGGAAACAATAATAGGCAAAAGAGGAATGGGTACATATTTCGGGTTTTTTCATAAAATTTATAAGAGTTACATAACAATACTTATGCCAGTGAGTCCTATAACTTATTGTAGCTGATAACGTAGCTCCAAGTTTCAGGCAAATGTAAAAATGTACATGGGATTATTACACTTATGTTTGTATATAGTATTAATCATAACAATAATATTCCATTATCTCGATACGCAATACATATTGAAATAATATCGGATATCCAAAGATGCACCCTGTCATTTGATCGATGTTTTCAAAAGATAGTTTGGCAATAAAAAATAATTGTCTCACATGTGTAACAATTGTTGAGAAATGACAGAAAATTAATAATTTTTTTTTTTAATTAACTTGGTCTGATGTCGTTCGTCGCAATGAGAATAACATTTTCGTCGTTTTTGACCAATTTTGATTCGCTCGACTATTTTGTACTTAAATAAAAGTACACTCATTAAAAATAGAATGCTTGAAAATTCAGTTTTAAAATTCATACGCTATTTTTGAATGATTTTAATGTTCACATACTTTATGTTTATTGCGCAGAACATGGGTGACATCGAGAAAAATGCGCAAACAGCCCTTCTTTCTATCAGCATAATTTCAGTATGTGTTAAAGCGACAAAACTAATTACAGGACATGAAGGAATTCTAAAGATTGTTTATAAATTAGATGGTAAGTAGTATAGACACCAGGTTGGATATACCTGTCGGTGGGTTTCTTAATATTAAACCAATGCTTTCACACCACTTCAACCAAAATGCTGTTAAAATATGAAGTTAATAATACCTAATTTATATAAAGTGTATATTTTATTACAAGCGCAATCATTACAAATCCACTCAAAATGCATCCTTTTCTTCAAACAAATATTAAAATTTAGTTAATTGGAGGGACATAACTTAACATAGTAACTAAAAATAATTTTGATGGTAAGTTCATACTGGGTTTGAGTGTCTTCGTACTTCGCGCTATTAAACCAAAACTATAATTTCAGTTGTAATGAGAAAAAAAAACCTTGTATAAACGTGTAATTGACATATTATGAACAAATCTACCCAATGTTCACCGGTTTCAATAAAGAAGCATCGACATTTAATAAAACCATATTAATAAATTTCAGAGCCTAACTTCTCCTGCGTTAGCAAGGCCAACAGCAAACATTTACTAAAGGCCATGAAGCGTACCAACCTGTCCGTCAAAGTCATTTTATTCTTGGGTGCCATGACTGTCTTACTCTGGACAATATATCCGCTTCTCGATAAGTTCCAAATTCAATTACCATTAAGAGCCTGGTACCCGTGGGACAGAAGCATCCGTTCTACGTAAGTTTGAATTAGTATTCTCGTATATATTTCCAAGTCACTTAAGAGTCGTATATTTATATTTTGAGTTTTTTGCCTAAACTTAAAATACGAAAAAAATTTAAATCTAATGTACTCTTTACAGTATAATTGTTTACTTAAAAAATCATTAAGAAGTATTGAATTGTTTTACGTTAAACTTAGAATTTCCAATATATTACTTCGATTCATTAAGTGTAGATGTATTCAGTTGCGTTTATTACAATGTAATGATTAACATTTCGAAAATGTTTGATGTTAGTATAAAATTCCTAAAATTAGTATAAAATTCCTAAATTATTAAATTTAGTTAATTTTCTTTTCAATTCTCAGTTGACTTTCTTCTGAAGACCCAAGTTTTTTTACTCTCTCCGTTTTGACTTAAACAAAACTTTTTACAACTTTTGGCTTATGTAGGAATTGTTCCTTTTTTCTGTTGTATTCCACTGCTTAAGCTCCTAATAACGGTCGCACTACAGTATATCTTTGGTGCGACCGTCTGTTTTTCATGAGCGAAAACAAATTCACTAAATGTTACGCAATATTAAATTGTAGAAACTTTAAATCTTATATTTAGCATACATTTGACTCCTCATTAAGAAAAAATTGTGAAAATATGTGTAATATGGCAATTTATTATTCCGAAAAAGCAGTTTACATAAAATATTACGCATACATAAATTTACGCCTTTAAAGGATTCCTTAAGTCAAAATTAAAACGGAATCCTTATAAGATCATTTATGCGTCGGTCTGCCTGTTTATCATGGCCGTTTTTCTCAAAAACGGCTTGATATAAAAAGTTCCAATTTGACATGGTAACAAAAAATATTAATCCGCACATATCTCATTAACTAAAGCTTAAAAATTTTCATTTCAAAATTCAGGTGGATCACATTAAATACTAAATTTTTTTTTATCTCCATATATAGTCTAGGATATTGGTCGAAAGGACTTCCTAATTTTCCATATCATGTTTTAAGAGATGTATTGAAAAATATACAAAAAAATATATCCTCACCCCTTATTTTCGAAACTACCAAAATTATAAAAAATATGTGGGTTTTTTAAACCCACGCAAAGATTTAGTAAAAATATAAGTTTAATTCTGCACGTCACATTTTTTTTAAATATGTACAATGTTTTTACGCCTACAGAAGATACAATAGAAAATGGGTGTAGGTTGGAAAAAAACAGTATTTGTAAATAGTTTTAAAAATACCTTTCTATGTTTAAAAGTGCCTAAATGTGTGCGGAAACCTCATTCTACCCGTACTTGACATCATTTATTCTTCACAGTTAAATGAAACTACGTGATGTAGTATTATTTCTACTTTCTTTAATTTCTTTACCACGACCTAGGTTTTATTGTATTACAACATCTTCAGGTGGGCTATTAACAAAGATCTTTGTTAATAGCCCACCTGAAGATTTTTGCTAATATCCCACCTGAAGATGTTGTAATACAACGAAACCTAGGTCGTGGTAAATAAATTAAAGAAAGTAGAAATAATACTACATCACGTAGTTTCATTGAACTGTGAACAATGAATTTCTATAAAACGCCAAATATATTCAATATTTGAAAACAGCCGATTTGGCCACATTGGCGATATTGTACCGTCGACTCCGAATTAAATTTCGGAAGACGATTGGTTCATCATTTATTCTATTATACTTATTAGTGTTTTTTTTATTTTGTTACCCATGTCCATTGTTTTAGGATAACCTTAAATTATCGGTTTAATTCCCACTTTGGCTTAATTTAGTGCAACCTAAATACCACCAATCTGCCGTTCGGACAATCTATATTTTTATATATAAATAAAATACTCTTGATATTTCATGGAGAATAATTGGTTTATTAATCATTTTATGTGTCAGATTCTACTTTCTATAAAAAAGTTGCAGCTTGCTTCTAGTCATACGTCGGACATCCATATAGCTATATAATTCGCTATATAATCCTGATTAGTAACGAGAAATAAATGCAGAGTATCTAACCTTTACTTTAAATACACATCTTAAATGGATTTAACATATACGTGTTATTATTCATAATTTTTGAATGGATTTAACATATATTGTATTAAGTGTTTCATGTCAATGTAACAGTTGCTGTTTCACATATCACCTAAATCAATTTATATAGTGTTCACTTCATCAAAGGGCAATAAATATAATTAGCCAGTCTGTTGTTGATAGAAAAGTTTTAAAACGATTTATAAAACATAATAACTTAAAGCGCTTAAATATAATAATTTTCGCTATTAATCTATTTCAAAAGTTACTTATTTCTAAAATATTCTAAAATAATAAAATGGAATAAATTATATTTTTGTACGCCCAAAACAATATCATTCGCTAAAAAATAATTATTAATTTTATACAGTTACAAAAAGCTAAAAAGTCGCTAATAATTCACAATAGCATCATATAATAATGTAAATTGAAATCGGGTTCAAATATTTTACAGCATACGTATATTTGAAAAATGATGAATACCTTGATAATTATATCGTGGATTTGTAGTTTGTTTAACGTAAATTTTCTTTAAAACCGTGTCCAATAAAATATTTGATAAAAACCGAAACTATTCACAGCCGGAAAATACCGCTTTCAGGCTACAGTGCCACTAGCATCATAAAGAGGAAAGTTTTACATAAACTACTAATAATATTTACATACAACATTCTTATTGGGATAGTTTACAGCTTTCCGATTTTCACAGATCATATAGTACGTATTTATGCTGTATTTTAAACATTTTATATAACAGAAGAAAAAATTACTTATCTAGGTGGTTTTTTGACGAACGCTGGGGAAAATATTAAAAAGCTCTACGGAAAAGTCTGGACAGCGTATATATAAAAATTATTATCATAAATAAGTTGGAATATTTTCTTAATTTAAAAAAGCGGTTTGTGTAAAAACTGAGGAAGTACAGGTCCATATTAAAATAAATGACATAAGTCCTTATTTATAATCAGGTTTAATAGTTCAAGTGAAATATGAAGTTTCTGAGGTAGTTGGGGGAAGAAATGGACGAGCACACTTAGCATGGGATAATCACAAACATCGAATTACGTTTAAGAAAAAAAACAAATAATTAATTGTGGCCATACTATGGCTGTGGAAGTCGGGGCTAAGTCGCCAGGATTTTACATAAAACTGTACTTTGCTTGAAGGCTTTTAGTGATGAAACGATGTTTTTTCGACAAAAATATTGTACATAATTCGCATGAACGTCAAATAATTATAAGAACCATTTAAGATATCTACTGATAAATATTTGTTTCTTTCGTTTAAATTTAATACTTGTTGCTTCTAAGACCGAATCACCAAATTAATTCCCGTTCAAAAAGGAAAATATTCACTGTTAACGATATTACAGAAATCAATAAAATAACGGATACCTTTATATCAATAAAATTCATAACCGTTGATTTTTACTTACATAATAATTCATTTGAAAAAAAATTAAATAGTTAAAAATACAAATAATTGAATTACAGTAGCTATTAATCAAAAGAAGAAAAATCAAGAAGAAACGTAAAATAGAAATTAATTTAAAAATTACGTCTGGTTTCGTCTGTTAAGTTTTAAAACATTTCTTAGTTTTGCTATCAATAGAGTAAGCTTAAGTTTTTTCAAATAAAAAAATGAATTCGAAATTAAATATATAATCAAATAATGAAAAACTCTTAGTATGATAATGTGTATACGTGGTACGTGGTAATGTGTATACGTGGTACGCTTATTGTATACGTGTTTTACTTGAAAATATACTACGAAGAAGATATTTTTTTCTATAACACTGAAATAACGAACATAGTTAATTATAGACATAAGCAAATTACGCACCAAACTTAATACATATTAATATTTTATTAACTAAATATACGATTGTTTGTGTCATAGTAACTGTGTTTTTTTAAATACGATATACTTATAAAATTGTAATTTGATTACGTAAGTTTTTGGTTTAAATAAATGTATAATAAACCATTTGATAAATGTTAAATTATGTAAATCATGTTATACCCAATTCTTTTATGAATTACGAAAGTCTGATAAAGAACAAAGCAATCCAGAACTAGCGTTCTGCTCAACTGCTGTCAGTTGAATGATCGCCTACAAATTTCAGGGTACGTTTTGGTAAATGTCCTTGGACGTTATCATATATACTTGTATGAGTATTTAGTGCGTAATTTTATATGATTTGTGTTTATTATTTTAATTTGTATTTACGATAAAAAAATTGTGCTTACTAACTTTAAAGAAAAATATATTCTTGACATACTGAATATAATTTTTTATTATAAATTAGCGTAATGTTAAAGATTTTTTTTTTTAATTACACCGGTTTCATGACTCTTTATCCAACTTTGATTACTCATAATTACAGCAGTATACGTTTTCTTTCCTGGAAAATTTTTCGTAACCTTAAAAATAGAGAAACAAAATTAGTAAGTTCTACTATCATTTTGATTTTATAATATTTTATCTAATAACATGTCTTGCATTTTAATTAAAGTAATGATATATTCTGCAAGATGTCCCCTTATGTATTCGTTGTCACATTACTAGGTTTAAAGTTCATTCTAAACAGGCGCTACGCACTAGACTCTTCCCAGTTAATATTATTGACACGTAATAATAGCCTATGATTGCTGTGCGAAAAAGTAAATGGCGGCTGTAGATTTCTCCATCTACTCTGAATGATCCCATCTCCGTCCTCTATCGTTCTCCATCTACTCTGAATGATGATTTGAGATTCATGTTATTAGTCTTAAATTAATTATTTGTTAAACCATATCAATAAATATTTTTGAAGCCGAATAAACCTCATTATCTGGTTCTTTTAAAACTACATATTTGTTATAAATAGGAAATAAAACCCTAAAGAAGATTTGGCGTTTAATTTCCTCTATGAATTTAAATATTTCAGATTTATCATGCTGTATATATATCAAGCAATCAGTATTGCTGTCTTAGCTGCCCTCAATGGTACTCAAGATGTACTGATATGTTCAATTATGTACCTCATGTCCGGACAATTAGAAGTGCTTTACCATGAGATATCAAATTTAGGTACAAATGATGAGGAATCAGGTATGTACTTTTAAATCTACATACATTGCATTATTACAAATTTTCTAAAAGCACACTTGTTTTTGAAGAATAGTTCCTCCTTAATAAATGGGTTTTTGTCGTATTCAGGGCAGCAAAATACTGATATGGAAAGAGCTGAAAGTCCCAAATTTAATGCGACACTAACAACTGTAGAGTTAGAGGACGTAAAATTGAAACTAAGGAAATTTATAATCCACCAGAAAGATATAATAAAGTGAGTTAATTTGATTAAGTTATATTCTATAATGAGTTAAAATAACTTGCTGAGCCATAATCTTTATAATATTGAATTTATATGCAGTATTAAATAATGAATAACAAAATATTTCAACACTTAACGAATATTGATATGTCGTGGACATTCCAAGAATTTATAACACAAAACACTTTTCTTTTAAGTTGATATTTTTAATACTTCATTAATATTATTATAATTCGGTTAAAATAAATTGACCCAAACTTGACGAAATAAATTAGTCACAATTAAATTAAACTACGTGATGTAGTATTATTTCTACTTTCTTTAATTTCTTTACCACGACCTAGGTTTCGTTGTATTACAACATCTTCAAGTAGGCTATTAGTAAAGATAATTTTATTTATTAGCAAAGATCTTTGCTAATAGCCCACCTGAAGATGTTGTAATACAACGAAACCTAGGTAGTGGTAAAGAACTTAAAGAAAGTAGAAATAATACTACATCACGTAGTTTCATTCATTCATATTGTGAATAATGAATTTCTACAAAATTGACGCCAAATATATTCGAAATAAATTAGAATAGCATTCAAATCCATATTACGCCATGAAAAATAATAATAAATATACATTTATAGCGCAAAATATTGTAAAATTAGTATATGAAACTCTTATTAGGCCAGTTCTAGCATATGGTTCAGAAACCTGGCCTTTGACTAGAACTGGAGAGAATAAAATAGCAGCCTTTGAAAGAAGGGTTCTGAGGAGAATTTTTGAGGGTGTCAAGGAAAATGGTATTTGGCGAAGACGTCTTAACTCAGAAATCTATAGGTTGTTTGGTGAGCCTGATGTCATAAAATCATCATCACACCATCAAAATCAAAACAATGAACTGGGCTGCCCACGTATCTAGAATGAAAGATGAAAATCCAGTAAAGAAAGTTTTCATCGCAAAACCTCTAACAACTCGTAGAAGAGGTAGACCAAAATTAAGATGGATCGATTCAGTGGAAGAAGATTTTAACATTCTCAGGATAAAGAACTGGAAAACCCAGGCGAATAGTAGAACCTCCTGGAAGAATCTCCAACAGATTGCCTTGGCCCACCCTGGGCTGTCAAATATGATGATGATGATGATGAATATTGTAAAAATATATATAATGGTATGTGTTCCGTATTAACAAATAATTTTAGTATGAATTTAATATTAATTTACATTCCTATAGAAAATTATTTATAAGTATCGTAATTTTGACATCCACAACCCATACGTCAATTAATTAATAATTTCAGTTGTTGTGAACAATTCGAAGGACTTTTCGGCGGAGTGGTATTAATCCAGTTTATAGGAAGTTGCATTGTCATTTGTACCACAGCCTTTCAACTCAGCCTGGTATGCTAATTTATAACTAAGTACTTAAATTACCTAAGCTTACATGTCGTGAGAATGCTAATTTCGTTTATATTGGTGTAGTAAATCGCTTATGATTGCCACATAATCTATTATTTGGACATATAAGTATCATATTTATGACATTATTGTAGTTCTGACGCAAGGCTATTATAATTCTAAAAAAGTTCCTTTAATCGAAATAATTTTATTCGAAGAATCTAATCAGAGAGTATTGATGATGCGGCAATAATTTGCTCCAACTCTACATGCGAGATATGTTGCAGAAAAATGTTTAATCAAGCAATTTATTTATTTCCTTTTTTAGTTATTTAACTTATAAATTTTATTCCGGAACTGCAAAAAAAATATATATATTTATATATATATATATATATATATATATATATATATATATATATATATATATATATATATATATATATATATATATATATATATATTTATATACACATATATACATACATACATACATATATACATACATACGTACATTCATACATACGTACATACATACGTACGTACATACATAAGTACGTACAAACATACGTACGTACAAACATACGTACGTACATACATACGTACTTACATACATACGTACGTACATACATACGTACGTACATACCTAAGTACGTACATAAATACGTACGTACATACAAACGTACGTACATACAAACGTACTTACATACATACGTACGTACATACATACGTATGTACATAGATACGTACGTACATAAATACGTACGTACGTACATACATACGTATGTACGTACATACGTACGTACGTACATACGTACGTACGTACATACGTACGTACGTACATACGTACGTACGTACATACGTACGTACATACATACGTAGGTACATACTTACGTACGTATTTACATACGTACGTGGGTACATACGTACGTACATACACACGTACATACTTACATACGTACATAAATACATACCTACATACATACATACATACATATATATATATATATATATATATATATATATATATATATATATATATATATATATATTTCCTTCTCAGATGATCCTAATCTTAAAACTCGCTTTAATAGTTTATTATACAGTTATTAAAAGGAAAATGGTCCATGTATTAAACATCTTTAGACGTTAATTATTATCTCGTATTGTTATTACCTTTAATATTTCGTCTGGTAACTATTTCGTCTGGTAAAAGGCGAGATATTCTTTCAATTTCTAATCAATTCTGCCTAAACAATTACTTGAAGTATTTCAGGTGACAGGCAATTACATGAATTCTGATACATTTGCTTCAACCTCAAGTCGATTTTGTATTTTGGCAAAATGTATCAGTGAGTGAATGTATCAGTGTAGTCAGATCATGGTGTATTTCTCGATGATCTCTTTGAATTAATCACAATGTTATGTCATCAGTTTACCATAAAACATACTTGCAACAATATTTCTAAAGCAGTAATGTAAATTAATGTTCAATATAAGAAACGAATTATGGACATCAAAATATTATTCGCCCTCATCATACACAAAAGTGAACAATGAGTCTTGTACTCTTTTGCGGTTCTGATATTGTCAGTCCCTGACTATTCGGTGCTAAAATGATGCAGACAAAACAGTGGCTAACAGTAATAATCATAAAGATGCCTATAGTTATAATGGGTGTAGATGTTTTCAACTTTAGATGACCAAGTACTTTGGGTTAAAGGTTAATGTATAGCCGTTATTAACTAAAGGTTTTAAATGTAAAAATAACTCATTCACTACATTATACTTTCATTCATTATTCGAAAAATATGACACTCTGAGGATAATCCCACTTTTTTGAGCTTTTATAAAGTTTTGTGGCAAGACTTAAAAGATTAATGGATGGTCTACACAACCACTCAGAGAGATATAAAAAATTTTAAAAAATCAACAGACACCACGGAACCAAATTTACTATTCCTTCAGCAAACCAACTACTTTTGGTCAATGAGTTCATTAAGAAATTTGAATGTACATGCAAATACTTACAACTTGTCACCCAATCCCACTCGGTTCAAGTTGATTTTTAATCATTTCTGGAAATACTTTAACTTGCTATTAAAGAAGGGACTTCAATTATATTCAGTACGAATTGTATTTAGTATATATAGTTGATCTCAAAATTTTACAGGTCATACTATTCAGAGTTACTGTTCTCATTTAATACATATCTTTATTTTCAGATGCCATTCTCTCTTGGATTTATATCAAATGCGTTTTACTTGTCTACCATGTTATTCGAATTATTCTTATTCTGTTATTCTGGCAATGAATTGATGATAAAGGTATATTTTTTTTATTATCATTAATTTTATTTTATTTACAAATACTGTAGATTGCCGAATTTTTCCAAGTAACTATTAATACAATTTTACTCCAATTTACAATAATTTTTACTTATAATTTTGCTTTTACAACCCCTTGTGTTAGTAATTGTCTCCAGAAACTAGTTTAAATTTGACAATTTTTTTTAGTTTGTATTTCTACATAAAAATTTATATATTGTAATAAAAAAAATTATTGAATATATTTGGCGTTCATTTTGTAGAAATTAATTGTTCACAATTAAATGAAACTATGTGATATAATATTATTTCTACTTTCTTTAATTTCTTTACCATGACCTAGGTTTCGTTGTATTACAACATCTTTAGGTTGTTCATAGCAATATTTGCTGATAGCCCACCAGAAGTTGTTGTAATACAACGAAACCTAGGTCGTGGTAAAGAAATTACAGAAAGTAGAAATAATACTATATAACGTAGTTTCATTTAATTGTGATAAAAATTATCTTCTTTTTGTAATTCAAAAAATATATATGTTAAGTTTTCAGAAATATACTTTGTTATTAATAACCCATGAACGAAAAGTTAGTTTAGAATATCTTTAAATAAATTGAATCGTCACAGGTATTGGTCATATGTAAATCACATATGATTTGTGTTCATGTACCGCAGGCTTGTTTAGAAATTTAATAAATAATTTTTATCGCGAAGTACTCAGTACTTGTGATTAAGTATAATTTTAATAAAACGTGATGCAGTAAATCAAAATGAAAATAAAATAAGCCTTGCTTAAAATTTATTATCGACCAAGCTACTAAGCAGTTCGGTTATTTTATAGCTTTTAAACTATACAAACGGCTAAAGAAAAAATTACAGAAAAAATTACCAGCAAAATGATGTGTTTATACTTCGTGTGAGAAGAAATTTGGAATTTTGTTTAATTAAAACACCAAATCAGGCAAATCTATTCAATTGTGTTTATTAAAATTCTAACAAATTTTCAATTTCAATATATATTTCTTTTATAATATTAAATAAAAGATAAGAAGTATTGCAGATTCAATAAAATATTTCTAGTAATTTTGTGAAGTAATTCGTTTTGTGTATTTTGTGGCATAGCTATTCTATTTCAAAATGTATGTAAAATGAACCAAAAAAAGGAACTAATGAATTCCAGTAACGCTGGTAAAATGTACATAGTCGACATGAGTAATCCTCCCCACGCATCCCTAATTTCAAGTCACTAGAACTTATTATAACGCCTTTAGATGTTTTTGTCACTACTTAGTTGAACACTCGGTATGTTTTCAAAAGTTTCTGTCCAAAAAAACACTTTCTGAAATACATTTATTTATTTCCCACGTCAAATTATGAACTTTGTCTTATTTAAAACTAGGGAAAAAATTAAAACGATATTATTTTATGCCATAGACACGTTACTGCAAGTTATAACTTTCAACAAAAGGATTTTAACTTTCGAAATAACAAATTTATTGAGACATTATTACCAGAAGTATCATTTTATTTAAATTTTTATTAACTTAATGCATTGCAGAGTGCTCTTATATCGAATGCTGCCTACAATTCTTCATGGTATAATCAAGATCTGACGTTCAGAAAGATGCTAATAATTTTAATGGAAAGATCCAAACGTCCCATTATAATAACTGCCGGACGCATCCTGCCTCTAACTCTGTCAACCTTAACTTCTGTAAGTTTTGTGCTTAGCGAGTTCCTTTCAGAAGGTTTACATGGAATATTGTCTTAGGTGTTTCAAGTGATGTGGATATTTTATTATCCCATAGACGACATTGTCTCAATTACTATAGAATCTGACTCTCGTTTGAAAAAATTTGTTTTGCACCCAGCGCTCTAATACTTAAAATCAATCTCACACTATATGCAAATGTTTATACTCTTAAAATTAGAATGTTTCATGAAATTTAAAAATTAATATTAATCCTAAATTAAAATAGTATGAATTGGTGATAAAATGTACTTATTTAAAGCATAATATTATATAGCTTAAAATCATGGTCTTGCTATAGAATCTAGTTCATACAGTACTTAAGTAATATTTAATAAGAACTCAAGAGAATTATTTGACTTAAAGAGTTTTCAATAAATTCCTAACTTAATTTTAATATTAAGATATACTTTCTTTCAGTTTAAAATGTTTTTTTATATTCTCATACAATATTACATACAAAACTGAAAGTAATTTTGTATTATTTATACTAAGTTATTTTTGAGACAAGGTTTTTCTTTTTTTTTAAATTTCAAACGTAATATGCAAAAAAAATTTATTTACACTACGTCACATAAAATATTTATAATAAACTTGTTATTCATTATGTCGTCTACTTAATTTTCTCATATTTACAGAACAATCTAATGATAAAACTAACCATCAAGGAAATCAAAATGAAATGAAGCAATAACTTTTTTTTCAGATTCTTCGATCTTCATATTCATTCTACGCTGTTCTGAGAAGCATGCACAATGTTTAATTTTATCTACAGAAGAATAAGTACTCAGATGATAGTTATATTACATACAAATTGACTTTATTAGCAATAACTTGAAATATATATCATAGAAAATAGCGTTTTCACATTATCTGTAGAACTGTTGGAGAACATTTATTGATTAATGAATTTGTAATATTTTTTAAGTCATTGTAACTATAATAGATGAATGTTTTTCTCTATTAATCGAAACTTATATGTACCGTGGCATGATTAAGAGATTCTTCAAAAATTGATCGGACATTACAGAAATTGGAAGTACTTCAACATTCTATTGTTACAAGGAAGTTGAGGAGACTACAAAAATAATAACTATGTTCTTTTGATATTCATTACACATCATTTTAGGATTTTTAGAGTCCGCAAATATTAACTGGTATTACAGCCTTTTCGTAATTTGGGTGGTTTTTTTTATATAAAATATTTATATATCTTTTATTTAAGGTACGTTTATGACATTATTTTTCAACCTATTAGATATTTGTGTTTCACTAGGCATGTAGTTAAGAACATATAGTTATGGCAAATGTCATCTCAAATTGTGCAACTGTGTATATAGATTTTTCTTAGAATAACCCTCACTCAATCATGGATGTTATTCCTTTCCTTAGTTTATGTTAAGATTATTTGACATCAACGTCACCCTATTTAACTTCTCTGCTTAATTAAATTTATTTTTTTCCTGTTCTACTGCTGGATATGTCGAAGCTAATAGTTTCATAGCTGAATTCATTGCCATTTCCAAATTATAATTAGGCTTGCATATTGATACCATTTCAATATACTTATATCAGGTCAGCTTGTTGTTTTATTTTTCAAATATATTGGCATTCCTTTTAAAGATTTCAATTTTTTCACCACTTTCATTGTTCTGTTTTTGTGTAGATGTAGCTTTTCCTTTTTGACATTGAAGGAGTCAGGTGCTCTGATCCAGGTTAGTACCTGTAGTAAATGCATTCAGCACACAAAAAAACATAAATACTACCTCGCTTGTCATTAATTGTATCATTATATTCACTCTTGTGTAAGCTAGTTGGGTGCCTTCTGCTCCATTTATTTTGGGATTTTTTTGAAAAGAAGGTTCTTATGTTGTAAACATTTTTCTAAGGTAGAAGAATCGTTTTCTGTATAGTATTTCGTATACTTAAATCGTAATTTTCCATGCTAATCTTTAGACCTGATTTTACCGAAACTTAGTTTATCATTACAATAGAAAAACAGGTCGTTACCTTGAGTAAAATACTAAAAATACTGCAAAAGCCTTCTACATAGTCACTGAAGTAAACCATCTTTTGAGCATACTCTTAGACGATCTTTTTAAATATGTTGCAATAATATATTATTTATTGTGTTATTTAATTCAAATAAAATAATATAACGAAAATTAAAACAGTCTTTAATTTCTTATAATCTAACAGCGATTATTAAAATACAATTACTCCTGGAATAAATGTAATTATAAATAAAATAGAATAGATATATATGTGAAATATCGCCTATACAGACAGCGTCTATCAATAAATCGAATATAATGAACTATGTTAAATATTTCTATTGCCTTATTTAAATTTTATCCAAATGTTTTGGTAATTATCACTTACTTTTAAAATAGTTTTGTTACGTGAGAAATTAATCGATTTCTTAAGTTTATCTTCTTTAATCTTTATTTAACTGATTTTAATTATATTAGATTTATTTGTATTTCGAGTGGGACTCCACAAGACGTCTGGAAAATAAGAACAAATCATTGGTTCCGCCCAAAAATTGAGATTTTGTTTGAATCGTTCCTAAAGTAGAGCATAAAAAAAATCAAAGTGTATCATGTCAGGTAAAGTGGTCAAATAATTAGACCCCATTAAATAATTTTTTCTTCACAATTTTTATATCAATACACCTTTTCTCCTTTTTTTCAAACTTTAAAATTTCACTTTAAATAAGTAAGATTTTCTGAAAAACCAGTACAGTGCTTTTAGCAAATTTTCTACATATTTGTATTTTATAAATTAAATTATGACTTAACTTCTTCCGGGAAAAATTTTATTACAGTATCATAGAGCGATAGAGTGTAAAAAGAACTATCATTAATCGTATATATTGAGATATATAATGTTAATGTATTACTATTTTTAAAAAAAAATTCTATGCAAAATAGTCTGCAATATCTCTGAACTTGCTAATCTTGCTTTATTTGATAACCTACGTACTTGATAACCTGAACTTGCTAATCTTATTTAAATTGATAATAATCTACCAACTTGACGACCTGAACTTGCTAATCTTGCTTTAATTGATAACCTACCTACTTGATAACCTGAACTTGCTAATCTTGCTTTACTTGATAACCTACATGATGTAAGAGGTTAAATATTTAGACAAATGAGAATATAAACTTTTATTAACATTTTTTTTCACTTTGCTTTAAAAAATCTTACAAAATGTGCATTATCATTCTTCAAAATGTGCATTATCAATCTTACAAAATGTGCATTATCAATTACAAAATATATTTGCCAACTCAAGCAAATCAATGAGGTAGATAAAAACCAGATTTTTTTTTCAATTTCATTATCATTATTGCCAGTCAGCTAATTTTTCCATAATTATGTCTGAGTTATACTTAACATATATTATTTTATTGAAATCCAGACGATGAATTATTTGGAGCTAATATTCTCCGAATTTCATTACCATAGAAGCACAAATAATAACAAGCGTCCATGCGGAGAGCAATCACACTTGTTGTATGTCTACAGCCTTTATTGTTATTATTTGGGTTGGCCTGTAATATGACTCACTGTTTTTGTATTCTGTTTCAAGTATATTTAAATTTTCATACAAAAATAAAAATTTTTAGTTTTAAAAAAATTGTGAACTTTTTTAATTTTGATATTATCATTGTCATTTTAGAGGGAAGCACTATTTTTTTAAATTGAAAGCATTTTCTGTAATTCTTTCTCCTTTAAAAATTTGATTCAAGTGATAACTTTGGTGTGAGTGCAATTAAAACTTTTTGGTTTTTTTTTGTTTACATTTCTACGAACTAGCATAGTTACATTCTATTAATAAAGTTCGTTTAATTCCACAATTACTCACTGTTATTAGAGTATAAATGGGTTGACCATAGGCACTTTCTGAATAAATAGATTAAAATAAAATAAAAGTACCACTTGAAGATTTCATAGCAATTGCCTGGTGGAATTTGGTTTAATTAAAGAATTGATTCTACTTTTCCTTTTCGATCCAACTTCCTCATCTTAAAGAGGAAATAAGAAGTAAAAGTAAACATTAAGGAAAAGATTTGACAAATAAAAGATTTGGCAAATAAATATAAAATATAAAAGTATGCATGAAATATATCAAAAGCTTATAAACGTGTAAAAACTATATGAAATTATCGGCTTTCGTACACATTACTCGTTAAGGTTAATACCAAACTTATCATCCCATGTATTTTCAATTTTCTTTTAATTTGCTGTCTGAACTAAAATAATTAAAAAATAACATAAAATAAGCTAAAAAATAGAGAATGCAGAATTCTTACAATGCTATTGAAATATATATGTCGGACTAGAAATTTTTAATATTTAAAATGTTAAAAAGTAGTGTCGAGTCTCTAAAAGTGTATTACGCCGCTAGATCTGTTTTTGCTACGATTTAGTTTCCAACTAACAATTTGATAAGAAATTCAGGGAAAATCCTTTTTTAAACATTTCTGCCATACGTATTTTTTTAAAATAGTTTCATACATTAGAGCCTTGAAAATTTGTCAATCAGATTATCAAAATTTAATGCATGTTAGTTTTTATTTCGTTATAATTATGAAAAAGAAAGTTAAACAATCAGTTCCTTTTAGATATGGTTCATAATAACTTTATAACTATAACTTATCAACTTACCGCAAGAACCTGACAAGCTTTGGGATAACAAATTTAAGTGAGTTAATTTAATTCTTTAATCAATTCTCTAAGCTATTCGACATTATTAGATGTTTCGTTACGTTAAAATGCACGGAAAGCACGGAAAAGTAAATATAATTCTCTGTGGTAAAATAGGTATTATGCTACGTGGATCCCATTTGTATAATATAGAGAGTTTCCACGTCAATCAAAGAAGAAATGAATAAAAAAGGTTTACACGAGAAGGATGGTCTCGATAGGGAATGATTATCCATAACTTGATAAATGGAGTGTTTCAAATAATGTTAATACCTCTATTCACGGATGAAGCTAATGATATTCATTAATTGTTTGGTAAAACTTATTAAATATCCTATATTTTGAGATTATAAAGAAAATTGAAATTCCCCAGTTTGAAAAGTCCCCAGTTATCAATTTTGACACAAATCGGTCCATTTATTTACCTAACTTTAGACGGAGTG
Organism: Druceiella hillmani; assembly: GCA_039881145.1. Lineage (NCBI taxonomy): Eukaryota > Metazoa > Arthropoda > Insecta > Lepidoptera > Hepialidae > Druceiella > Druceiella hillmani. Next base: position 18,172,953 of record JAYKKI010000014.1, on the reverse strand, counting down.
ACGCTTCTGCTGACACACTTAATTGTTTTGCCAATTGACACTTCCGTTATTTTTTACATGGATATTAAAGGAAAAAATTAAATACATAAATCTTCAAAATTATGAAGATTGTAATAGGGACAGTTTTTTCTCGCCTAAGAAAATTTTACAAAGCTTGGCCAAACTTGATCAAATTACTGGTAAATTCATAAACAGCAAGATTTAACACTCGAATATTTTAACTCAACTAGCTTTGGGTAGCAACAAAAAACGAAGCAGACTTTGGAGACGTCTATATTGCATCTGAAGGACCGATGTACAAGCACACATGAATTTTCAAGTACCATTATGGCTATAAATTCAAATACTGTAGAAAATAACTAGTAATTAAATAGAAGTCTAAATATTTTTGTTATAATACATAGCATTTGCAATGCTTATATAGACTGGATATACTTTTTATGATTAGTTGTTTAGTTTTATTCATTACTTAATAAGTTTTTCAGCGAATGTTCCCTAAGAAAATAATGCTACTAAGGACGCCCTGATGTAGAATGTTTTTGAAAATTAGTTGTCCTCCAACAACTACGCAAATTTTAACTTGAAAAAATGAGTCGTTAGAAAATTCTTTGAATTTATTTACGGAAATAAATTTCACTGAAAAGAGATGTTTGTTACGCTTATTTGCTGTGAAATTTTCTAAAACGCGTTTTTAAACCTAGTCGAAAAAGAGTTATTAGGTAGTTGTTTGTCATTATTTAAAATTGGCGCAGTCAAGCCATATTTTGTGAAAATGCACAATAATATTGTTGGAAATTCCAAAATAAAATTTTATTTATGGACTCTAAAATTACAAAATAATATTTAAACTTGATAAATTTTTCAATACAAAATATATGGCCTCTGTCTCAACTTCCAACAGCCAACAATTTCCAATAAATTGGGGCAAAATTGTACACCAATTATGACGCAATGCGCACAAATTGCGCGGAATGGTACACTTATAGAGAAACTACTGAAACATATGGTACGCCGGTTGAAACAGGTCACCCAAAATATCCAGCAAACTCCTTCTCTTCTAAAGAATACCTATCGATTTTAGTGTATAGAACATCATGGGTACAGGAACGATTGAGAAGAAGAAATTCGCTACGTTCTGCGGTTACTTTTTACTTTATAGCAAATTTCCTTCGAGGAAGTGACGCTTATGAAGCCATTCCGATGTGAAATATTTTCAAAATTGTATACATACAGGTGTTTTTAAACTTATTGACCTGGTCAGTAACTACCAAGATGACGGCTGCTATATTTCTGGGTAAAATTAAAATAAATACACTGACAGACAATAGTTTATTTCATTAACCGTAGAGATATGAACTTTTGCGGGATTCTGGTGTCGTTTATTAAAATAAATACGCCTTTTACCACATATTTTTTTCTCGCTACTTACAACTGAAAATCCAGCGGAGTAAAATCTAGATGGCTTTGGCGCTGGTATACTTCGGTCGATACAACAAGTTTCGTAGTACGACGAAACCTAAGCTCGTGGCTTGAAAGCTAAAGTCGTGACTCAAATGTAGTGGCACCTCATCATTTTAGAACGACATGTTCCATAAAAATCGCAATATAAATTCTTCGAACAAAGTTGCTTACAATTGTTGGTCGTTAGTGCTACAGATATTCGAGGTATGTCGGTCCCCATTTACTTCATAGTAAAAAAATCAGACCCATATGCAGTCAACGATTCTGCCGGCCCTCACATGTACACTATATTTCGATTGAAAACTATTTAGCTTTATACTACTATTTAGCCTTTTATTTAGCAGATATGAACTTTCGAATACACTCTTTGATGGTGCTATGGAAGGTCATAATTGATCACTATTTGCCATTCTAACGTATGACCTACGTTCAAAATTCTACCTATGCTCTTTGTATTCCAAGAAAAATGGCTAGAACCCCAGTATATATGCGTGCTTCTTTGTCTAAAAGTAATTTATGTGCCGAATTGTCCAGCTCGATGCCCGTCAATAAAGACGGCCGCACAGCTGAAGTTGTTATTGCAGCATCTTAAATTAATTGTTCGTCAGATGTTATTAAAAAGAATAACAGCAGTAGTTGTAGAAAACCACAATACTAGGTTAAATAAATAAAAACACTATTAAAATAGACAATCACAATAACATGACAAAGGCTAATTATATATAAAATTGGACATTGAACGAAAATATAAATAACCTTAAAATTATAATGCAACGAAAGTTCATTTTTCACTAATTTGAAGAAAAAATTTAGCATCATGCAATATGGCATCTTTTCTCAAAATGTTAACAATGTTACCATATTATTATGAAAATGGGACAAAAGTTGTGTCCGATTTTGCATTTCAAAATTTTCGAAACGTCATAAATCATGAAGTGCTACTCAAATAAATTAGTGAATAAATTTAGATATTAAAATCACAATTTAATTGAAACATGAAACACAAGTTCTCAGCTTGCCACAATCAAAGTTTTGCAAGAGTGCTAACAAACGGTTCTAAATGGTGCGCGAAAGATGAGCTTTTGAAACCGCTGCAGAAAACTCAAGGCGTCCAGCAAATTATGGTTCTCTCTTCATTTTTATGTATAAATGTACGTCATATCCTAATCCATATTTCAGAAAAATTAAATGCCATTTATTATATAATAAATGTGTAAAAAATACAAAAAGAAGAATATAACAACTACAGAATCATAGTAATAAAATAAATCATTTCCAGTTCCTACAATATTATAATGACACCTATGATTTCATGTAATCATTTTAATTAAATTTTTTTCAATATTCAGTAACAAATATTTTGATGTTTTTTAAGTTTTGCTGTACTTCAGTAAATCTTAGTTTTGCATAAACTGTATTCTGGCCTATAATTATAAATGTATATGGTTTGTGCATATTCTGCATGCAAATGCTAATTGGTTGCAATCAGTTCTTTTTCATTTTAACAACACTTATTTTCGAGGTCTTCGAAGTTAATTTTATCCACTTTCGTGGCTCTGTCGGCAAATACCAAGAACGGAATCTTTATGATTTCGACCTGTCCGTCTGTTCATCTGTCTGTCTATTCATCTATTTGTCTCTATGTCATAGTCATTTTACTAGGAGACTATTGACAATATATAAATGAAATTTAGATGGTATAAACGGTGATGGTATGAAATTTGGATTGTCTTCTATAAACCGATATACAATGAAATAGTGGAATTATGAAAAAATAATATTAGGGGGCAGTCCATATATGTAATTCGGGGACGAAGAAAGTCCAGGGCACATAGGTGTGTGGGATATCTTTAGATAGGTCTTAAAAATGATATAAAAGTTCCGAAATGGCTCTTTTATTTAAAATAATAATAATCTTCGGCCTCACAAAATATGATCACATTTCTGAATACGGGTCACTTCTCAAATGGCTGAAGATCCGTGATCGACGCCAGCTTCACATACTTACACTCCTTTTTAATATATTAAAAAATCCTCAGAGCCCAAATTATCTTTATGGCAAATTTAAAGATTTGTCTACTCACGGCCTTGGGCTACGGTCTGAAAGTTCACTCACCCCACTTATTCCTAAACATACCTCTACCTCTTACGAAAAATCCTTTACTATCCAAGCAGCAAAAATTTGGAATCACCTGGATCCTGACACTAGGAAAGACACGTCCCTAAATATATTCAAAGATTGAGTGAAAAAGACCTGCCTCTCCTGAAACCTTTTCCTTTGTGCCTTTGTTCTTTCCTGTCTTTCCTACCATATCAATAGATTGTAATACTAATACTTTGCTATTTTTTTTATTTTTCTTGATCTCTTGCAGTCTACCAACTAAATTTCAATACCAATTGTTAAGGTTAACTGGAAGAGATTGCTTATATAGCGATGAGTCCGCCATAGGTATTATGCATAAAAGTGGATAAATAAATAAATATAGTATAAATAATCTTTATTAAATATTCGAAGCGTGTACGCTGTATTGCCTCTAAATATCGATATTTACATTACTATGTTGATAACAAAATATTATCTGTTTTTCGCACAAACAATATGGAAAAGGTTCAGTATCGACAATGAAATGTGGAACAATGTAGTTCAGCACATAAAAATTCCAATGTATATGCTATGTAATGTATAAATACATTCACCTTTTGAAATACTTTAAGCCAAATATTTGTTAAAAAAATTGAAAATTTTTTTGAACACGGTATCCTTTTTTGGCCTAGCTCTACACTTCAATGGATGGACACTATGATCTTTTCGATTCTCCTCAGTTGACAGTATAATAAATAAAAGTTTCACTAATTTCTTACTTGAAATAATGAATAAGGAAAACTTCTTAATACATTACCTAAAAATGACACCTAATATAAAAGTAACCACAATATTAAAACCAGGACATTATTACCGTACTACGTGCAAATTTTCGTGCAAATTTTGAGTTTGTATAGAACCCATTTCATTCATCCTTTTTATGAAAAAGAATACAATTTAACTTTTGTCTATGAATAAAACGAAATTTAAGCGATTCGAATGTTTACGTGGCATTCAGTAATTAGTTTCTTGGTATGAAATCACTCTATGGCTGATCTCTCTCACATATATGGCAATATTCTTGTCATTCTATAAGCGGAGAAAAATGTAGTACGATATGATTATAAGGAATGTCAGTAGGTAGAAAAACAACTTCTATTTTAATTATAATAAATACTGTATTTGTGTTACACGATATAATAATATATTTATGCATCATATTTAAACAAATATTATTAGATTAATAAATGAATACTTTTTTATAATACTACAAAAGATACCGTCAATGTGCCCTTTTTGTTGATTATGCACGCAATCGTATATCGTATATTATCTCCGCAGAAATTGAATTCTCGTAAAGGTGACATTACACATCATGGACTATTTTCAGAACAACTTAGAACGAATATGAAAATTGTGGAATCTGAAATGAAAATTATTATATCAAATTATTATCTCGACTTTCTCAATAGTTAATTATACTATTAAGTCAGTCTTATGTTATAATATTATATAATGATAGCACGTTAGAGACTTATTTATGTTATAATATATAAGTTATACATATAAAGGAATAATATACTGATATGAGTAATTAAATAAAAAATATTTTCAACCTGTAAGCTTACCTATGTGTATTCATAAAATAGAGTTAGTCAAATTTTTTTTTATTTTTTCAAAAAAGAACTCTTCAGTGGATGAGTTAAATTTTTAAATACTGTGTTCTCTAGTAATTCTACAAATGCTCTAAAAGTGTTATTGTACGTATTAAGTACGTAGTGAGACTTTATTATACCCGCAGATAATTATTTCTTCTGTTGGTGCAATTAAACGTCGTGCATAGTTCTCAGAACAGCGTAGAATGAATATGAAGATCGTAGAATCTGAAATGAAAGTTATACAATAACTCATAATAGAGTATGACCTTAAATCTTATATTAGATTGCCACGCATGCAACTTGAAACTCTAATATTATTAATTGACATATGATATTCTACATGTTCATATAAATAAAAAAAATTGTAGATATGAGAATCAGACCCGGTTGCAATCGGCCTATGGTTATTTTTAGACAAATTAAGTGTGAACAATCCACTCAAAATATTCCATTTAAATTGTCTGATATGGAAACCACAAACTACTAACAGAAGTTAAAGTCGACAGAGTCAAAGGCATAATGCGTCCGGCAGTTATTGTAATTGGATGCTTGGACCTCTCCATCACAAGGACCAACATCTTTCTGAATGCTATATCTTGATTGTACCAGGGACAATTGTAGGCAGCTTCCGATATACGTGCACTCTGCAACATATATGTAACTGATATAAATGTCATGTTTGATAAAAATGTCCGGTAAAGAAAAGACTTAAATAAGTATATTGCGTCAAAGAGGAGATTAATTTATTTAATCGCTGAAAATTCCAATTACCTAATATAATAAATTTTATTAAGTAATAACATAATATATATAATTATGTTTTCAGGAATAGTTCTTTTAACGGTGAGTATTGAAAATGATTGCAGTTAGTTTTATTTCAATATGTTAAATTGAAGCTGAACAATTTCAAAGGAACATTATAAGTTATTAAAACTTGAGACTAGAGATACGTGGCAATTAACCCCGGTTTCTATATACAACACTTTAGTATATTTCTAACTGCATATCCATTTAATGGTTTTCCATGATTGGCTGTGTTTAATTTGAGTTATATTTGTTTTATTGAAGTTCTTGTGGTGTGGCGTAACGTTTCCATTGTGGACTAGATTTGGTTGAAAATTTCAAATTTAAAAATATGTCGTAAATGATATTAAATTCATAATTAATATGTCTGTATTATTAATCCTAGTATCTAATGTAAAAACTTCTATTTATTTTCAGTCTTTCCATAAGTTACTCATTAATTAAAATTGCCTTTAAATTTTTCCAGAACCTATTTTCAGAGTTGACTTCATTTTTATCAATCTTGGAAAACAAGCTAAAAATGGGGAAAACTGCATTAAAGTACATTCAGTATTCGCAACATTATGAGGTATAAATAAGCAGACGGTTGTCAGAGACTTCAGCTCATATTATATAGCAATATTTAGCATCGGTAATTTAATATAAAATTATTTTTATAAAAGTATACATATAATACGAGTTAAATATATGGCGTCCATTTGATTGCCAGACTTTGTAATTACTGGTCAGGCTGTACTTCGTGCGGTCAAAATATCCCTGGACTCGATTTTTTTTTTCACAGTAAAATAGTATAAATACTATAAAGAATTATAACGGCTATGTGTCTAATTAATAACTAATGGTATAAATTTTTTGAAAAAATTTAATCTATCATGCTTTATCGTAGGTCCAATGAACAAGTTTATTGTTTATTATTTTAAAGGCAGTTTTCCGTTTCGTATTTTAGGTTATATTAAATATAATATCTCAAGAAGTAATGTGTCTTCACGTAAATCACTTAAGTATTTGAAAAATATCATTCGTCATGTCTTACACTAGTATATGAATGTTAATTTTTCTTGGGTATGATTCAGTAGATTAGTGGTCCGGGATTTTCATAAAACGAAAGTTGACATATATGCAAACTAAATTGCTAATATAAGTTATTCATAAATAAAATTAAACTAACAGTAATTAAAAATTGTATACCTTTATCATCAACTCGTTGCCAGGATAACAAAATATAAATAGTTCTGCTAATATAGTACACATGAAGAACAAATCCGACAAAAATTCGATGGAGAATGGCGTCTGAAAACAAACACAGAAATTAAACGAAAAACCTAGCATTTTCTCAGATTTGTACGAATAATACAAATCTGTGAAAATGCAAGGTCTGCTACGTATCTACATAATACTTCACAATTGATGTATTTGAATGGAATTGTTTAACATTAAAAATAAATAGTTTACTGTGACCACTATAAGGATATATAATGTACTCTGAAAGATATATGTAACTATGATCATATTTACAAAACAATCAAAAAGAACTTCGCGCATTCGTGAAAGGTGCATTGCACTCCAGCATCGTGTAGAAGCCATTTCAGTAGAAACAATATTTTTATTGCTAAACGCTTAAACATATTACATTATAGCAATATATTCCTTCCTTGATTTACGCCTGATCTCGTCTAAATTCATGTGGTAACCAAAAATTTTTAAAGATTTAATATCTAATAAGAATATTTTTCCAACCCAAACTAAGTGGAGACTAAACTACCTCGATTTTAGATGAAAATCATAGCCATAGTGCATTCATTATTAGACTAATTACTGCTATTTTATGAATTGGCAATTTATAACGAGATCAAAAAATAAAAGGACATCACCGATAACTTCACCAGGATCCCATACAAAAGTGACACAAGCCAAGTCAAAATAAATATGGTGTTTTTCTTTTCAGTTGTATCGCTCTTGACAGAGCAGTAGTGGTCATGATGAGGCTACATCATTATTTTGGTTGGTGTGACCCTTCTCACATTTTCTCGCCATCTTAACGTATTGGCCGACATCCTAGTGCATTTATTTAGAGGGTCCCCAACTGCTGATTTTATATGATCAGCCCATCGCATGAATGATCTGCCGCGCGGTATGTTTCCTTCCGCCCTTCCCTGGATCACCAAATGCTCTATGAAACCATAGTTTCGCCTCGAGACATGACCAAAGAACTTCAATATTCGGGACTGTACTAAAGTTGATAGACGCTGCGGGATGCCGAGTTCTTGAAAAATGGTCTACATATTACGTTGAAATATCGTCTACATATATGCAAAATGAATATTTTAAAAGGAAAAATCATTATGCGAGTACCAGTTTTCTTATGTTTTCCTCAAATATTATTAAAACCAGGTATTGATATAACATTCTAGTTAATAGCTTACAATTTCAGTAATTTTGTATCACCTTTAAGTAGTTTCTGCTAATCACCAAAAATAAGCAGTTTACTACATTAACCGTTATAGTCAATGCAATTTTAAGATATCAAAACTATTCGTTACCACAGCCGTATAAGAAGTGAATAAAGCAAGGTTTGTGATCATGATCATTTAAGAGGAGAATCATAAGAGCGTCCAATAAATTAACAAGTGGCTGTGTAAAGAATATTTTCCAATAAATTGACAAGAGCGATAATAATTTATTCCTGGTTTATAATTTTCCCATTAAAAAACGTGTGAGAAATAATATGTATAATATAAAAATAAAGATAGCATTACACGCAAACCGCGAATGCAAAAATAATCAATCACGAACATATTTCATGTACACAGTTACTACATCAAATAAACAAAGTAGTTAGAGCATGATTGTGTTTCATTTTGTGGTAATTAAATAATACAATATTATATTGCTTAAATTTGTGTATAGTTTCAAAGAGTGGCGTTGAATTTTTCATTTGTTTTGAAAAGTTTCATACCACGCTGAGTTTGAAGGCTGTGGCGCAAATGGCAGTGCAACTTCCCACAAACTGGATTAATATTGCACCGCTGAACAGCCCCTCGACTTTCTCAATGCAACTGAAATTATGTTACAATTATTAATTATATTTATAATTATGTAAGTCAATACTTAACCCAAACCATGGTTAATAATACATCTAGAAGATATATGATCCCGGTATTAAACAGTTTCAAATCCTGTTAAACTTTATTTCAAATAAATGCGTTTTTCTATTGTTTTTCATTGTATGACATAGATCAGGATTGTATTTTAATCATGTAGGTAAACCGAGATAATAAACTTATTTAAATTTCCTCGTTATTTTTTCTTAAATACATCAATTTAGTTAGTTCACGTATTTGCATAATCGATCATTCTGTTATATATTAAGCCATAGTAAATTGAAAGAAATTGATTTTGTGGAAATACAATCAGTGAGAAAAAGAGCCACTATTATGCACAACCTAACATGCACCCCTGAAAGGCAGCCGTTGTGGGTACTGTATTGATGGAAATAATGGAAAATTTTCCAAAACATTCAGAGTTGAATAGAATTGTCAGACTTTATTAATTGGTATATACAACAGCTTATTATAAGACATTAACTGAAAAAAATGCTGAGCAACCAAATAATAGAACTAGATTCTTACATAGCAACTTGATAAATTATTGGAACATATTGTATAAATGGCATAGGCACTTTTTAAAATTCTCATTAATTTATAAAATTTTAAAGTGTTGTTTCTCATTAATTTATAAAATTTTTAAGTCATGTTTTACATTTTTAATAAAAAATGGATGTACATTTCATTGAAACTTTAGTTTACGGAAAGATGTAATACTAACATATTGCTTTCTTTGCGATGCATTGGTTCGTTTCTTCTATTGTGTTTTTTTATATCTGTTAAACGATTCTTATGGTCATCTTAACGTTGTGTCATAAACTATCACTTAGATCACAATTTAATTCAAAATTTTCAGTTACCCTAATGGGCCAAAACACCATTTTTGGGGTGATTTTGTTAACAATCGCGGACGTACTTATTATTTAATTTGTAAAGCTTACAAACTTTTAATTGTCAACACCTTGCGACTCCGTCTGTATGGAATTCCTGAATGAAAACGCAGTGTTTTAATGCGCTTATTTTACCCTCTTTTATTAGACACAACTAATTATTTTAAGTTCTATCCCTCGCTTTCCTGCCCGTTCTGAGATTAAGTTTAATTTTCATTTTCATTGATGAATTGACTGAAACGACATTTCAAGTTTCTATAGTTCTCGAGTTAATTTCTTTTGACATTAAAAATGCAAATTACAGATATATATATATATATATATATATATATATATATATATATATATATATATATGTATATTATATATATATATATATATACATATATGTATATATATATATTTATATTATGTTATGTTTATAAAGCAAACGTTAAAACAATAGCGATTTACAAAATAGGTTTTTCTTATTTTGTCTTTTTTTGTTTTTTTTTAATTCTTTTTTAGGTATATGATCCTTGATCGATATTGATTGACATTTGAATTAATAAGTGATATTTTAAATTTCATTGCCAATTTTCTACATAGACTTATTACAGAACACTCGACACATCGTTTATGTTTTTTCTTCATTATTACTTAACTCCTTATTCATTATATTAAGTTAACTCACTTTATTAAATTTTTCTGGTGAATTATTAATTGTTTCAGTTTAACTTTTATATTTTCTGCTCCTGACACACTTTCGTTAAGTTCGTAACTGGTGACATTGTCCGTATCAGTGTTTCGCAGCCCTGGTTGAGAAAACAAGATTAATCAACTTTACTAACTAAAAGATAATAATTATACAAAAATAAGTCATTTAAGGAAAAAACTTTAGCGATGCGATATTTGTAGCTGTGAAATTCCATTACCTGATTCGTGACCGCCTGTACCCAAAGCAGATATCTCGGCATAAAGTACGTCCAATTGTCCACAGATCAGAATCATAAGTGAACATATCAATACATCCTGGGCGCTATTAAGCAATCCTAAAATAATAATGCTGATGGCTTGATATATATACAGCATAATAAACCTGCAATATTTTAGGTCATTTAACGTGAAACGGTTTCGCTAATTTGAAATTATTTGTTATTAAAAGTTATAATTAACATCTCTTTAAAAGTTAAAAAATAACAACTCATTTTATACTTTTTCTAAAGAACCACCTGACTAGATTTATACAACCAGCAAAATTGATTTTTCCTTAACCAATAACTAAATTATAACCAATAATGTGACATTCATATATCAGTCAAAATAACTGGAGAGAATTGATTTCAATACTGTATTTTCACTTCATTTTTGTATAAAATTACTTATATCATATTGTATAAAATCAATTACACTTTATCTTAAAATATTATTAACATAAATAATGTTAATATAAATAGGGCAAGATCGAGAGTTTTACACCTACTTATAATAACCGCTAAAAGTTTCAGTAACCGTAAGAGATTGTCATCGTGGAAATATGTCCTCTATATGCATCAGTTGGATACCCTCAAGTACATAACTAAATAAAATAAATAAAAAGGAAATGTTTTGGTTTTAAATCAAATACATATGAAAAATAGTCATTTATGGCCAATTTTCAGGTTGTCTTAAAGCATTGAACACGTGTAAATCTACAAAACCTCTAAAGTACTCACTCAGTGGAAAATCACATCGATGATTCATGATATTCAGAAACCAGATGATTCGTTCTTCAAATTATCGGTAGAGCGTCTAAAACGTTGGACGAAAATTTAAAATCATGAGACATCTCAGACCCACCTAATTGATATTTAACAATCTCCAGCCAACAATAAACAATCCATTGGCTGATATTGAACCCGGTTTTGTAAAATTTATAGCGGCAATGAAAGATCTAAAAGGCAGAAAAGTTGCGGACATAAATCGCAATAAAGAGGAAGCCATCAAAACTGCTAGTAAAAGCCTTCTTAATCTACTCTGTCTTCTTATTAAAGCGATCAGGCATAAGTGGTGCCTTTGGAACAAATTTGGTGCCTTTGGAAGAAATCAGTAATGATTAGAATACACAGAAAACTCGATAATTAAGAAGCAAAAATTATCACGGCATCGCTTGCTTTCAATCATCAGCAGTCTTTATGAAACTTATACAATGAAGACCAGAAAAATATAGAGGAGACAAGTCGAGAAATTCAAGTGGAATTTCAACCAAAGCAAGACGGTACAGACCAAATATTTTCCCTACAACTGTCCATAGAGGAACAGATAAGATGCAGAAAAAGGATAGTCATGATCTTCATCTATTTCAAAACTGTTTTAAACTGTATTCATTGGCCGTTGGAAGTGGAACACAACCCGCGGAAAGTCATATTATTTCTTCGAGAAGAATACAGCGTATCCAGTAACCAAGTGCGTATCTGGCATAAACTATCCGATGAGTTTGCCATCAAAACTGAAGTCCGCCAAGTGAAGCTGGCCTCACTGCTACTCTTTAATATTGTGGTAGACGCCATTACACAGAAAGCTTTTGAGAATGAGGGAATCATACAATTCAGTGACCATCATTATTTGTTGGACATTATTTTCGCCGACAAGAGAGTTATAACTTACGATAATGGAAGATGATTTGGAGACATTTATACGTATATATATATATATTGGTTTATGTATATATATACATATATATATATATATATATATATATATATATATATATATACATATATATATATATATATATATATAAATATACATATATATATATATATACATATACATATATATATATATATATATATATATATATATATATATATATATAACTTTTCACCATGTAAACATATTGCCTGGTATATCTTTCACAGGTATCAAAATATATTATTATGTCATGAAATCTCTGAAATGATAGCCACGCCGATTTCATTTCTTTTCTTATAATACCGTAAATTGTTTCCTAGAAAAAAACGACTAAGGCAGGCGAATATGTGCGTGATCTTAAAGGGGTTTCTTTTTTTTTCCTCTTAAGGTAAGGAAACTTAAAAAGTCAAATAGTTTAGAAATAAATCACTCAATAGCTCATTATTTACAAAGAGTGCAAAGCAAAAGCAGCAGACAGTTACGTTTCAGGCGGCTTATTATACGACAAATATAAAATTTACAATATTTACAACATATGAATACATAAAAGATAATACATTTCAAACAACTTATTTTCTGTTTCTTAAATAAATGAAAATCGCGCGACAATCTTCAGCTAATCGAATACCATGGAAAATTAAAGAGTATCGAAATACGGGCATAATTCTACAAAGTATTTTAGAATACGATACGCAAGCAGAGAAATTTTGTTTGGAGCAAATAAAAAGAATCACCTGAATGACCCAAGGTACGAATATTTCTTTTTAACAATTGAATAATGTATGTTACAAATATCTTCTCTGATACTTGAAATATATCGAAATTGAATACTCAAGAGAAAATCGGTTGAAAATAGGTATACAAAAATTTACTATATAATTATCGAAGCTTTATAATACTTCCAATCGTCAAACTGAACTCTGATCGAGTTTCCGGATTTTTTCTATCTATTACTCTATCCAGAACACCAAAACCTACCGCTGATTGTTCAGCTACTCTCACTAAAGAGCAAAGAAGACACAATTATAACTTTAAAAAAATATTTTTTTCCCTTATATACTTTCGAAGTCAAAAAGTACTAAAAATTAACCCAAAATAAAATATTCAGGTCTCGGAGTTATTTGTAATATTATTAATACGCACATATCAACATTACAAGGTAGGTACGCTTATTAGTGCAACTAGAAAAATACTAAATAAAACTTACGTTCACTAGACACTTTTATCCTGCGTGTACCAGGCTCTCAAAGCCAATTTATATTAACCCGACCTATATTAGACTTATTAATATCTTACCTGTATTAAACTTATTACCTGACCTAAATTAGACTTATTATAATCTTATTAGAAACGTATATCCGTTTTCTAAATGTGTGTATATTAATTAATTGATTTGAAAAATTATCAGAATACTGAATAAAACTTACGTTCACTAGACACTTTTATCCCGCGTGTACCAGGCTCTTAAAGCCAATTTATATTAACCCGACCTATATTAGACTTATATTAATATCTTACCTATATTAAACTTATTACCTGACCTAAATTAGACTTATTATAATCTTATTAGAAACGTATATCCGTTTTCTAAATGTGTGTATATTAATTAATTGATTTGAAAAATTATCAGAATACTGAATAAAACTTACGTTCACTAGACACTTTTATCCCGCGTGTACCAGGCTCTTAAAGCCAATTTATATTAACCCGACCTATATTAGACTTATATTAATATCTTACCTATATTAAACTTATTACCTGGCCTAAATTAGACTTATTATAATCTTATTAGAAACGTACATCCGTTTTCTAAATGTGTGTATACTAATTAATTGATTTGAAAAATTATCAGAATACTAAATAAAACTTACGTTCACTAGACACTTTTATCCCGCGTGTACCAGGTTCTTAAAGCCAATTTATATTAACCCGACCTATATTAGACTTATATTAATATCTTACCTATATTAAACTTATTACCTGACCTAAATTAGACTTATTATAATCTTATTAGAAACGTACATCCGTTTTCTAAATGTGTGTATACTAATTAATTGATTTGAAAAATTATCAGAATACTAAATAAAACTTACGTTCACTAGACACTTTATCCCGCGTGTACCAGGTTCTTAAAGCCAATTTATATTAACCCGACCTATATTAGACTTATATTAATATCTTACCTATATTAAACTTATTACCTGACCTAAATTAGACTTATTATAATCTTATTAGAAACATACATCCGTTTTCTAAATGTGTGTATACTAATTAATTGATTTGAAAAATTATCAGAATACTAAATAAAATTTACGTTCACTAGACACTTTTATCCCGCGTGTACCAGGTTCTTAAAGCCAATTTATATTAACCCGACCTATATTAGACTTATATTAATATCTTACCTATATTAAACTTATTACCTGACCTAAATTAGACTTATTATAATCTTATTAGAAACGTACATCCGTTTTCTAAATGTGTGTATACTAATTAATTGATTTGAAAAATTATCAGAATACTAAATAAAACTTACGTTCACTAGACACTTTATCCCGCGTGTACCAGGCTCTCAAAGCCAATTTATATTAACCCGACCTATATTAGACTTATTAATATCTTACCTATATTAAACTTATTACCTGACCTAAATTAGACTTATTATAATCTTATTAGAAACATACATCCGTTTTCTAAATGTGTGTATACTAATTAATTGATTTGAAAAATTATCAGAATACTAAATAAAACTTACGTTCACTAGACACTTTTATCCCGCGTGTACCAGGCTCTTAAAGCCAATTTATATTAACCCGACCTATATTAGACTTATATTAATATCTTACCTATATTAAACTTATTACCTGACCTAAATTAGACTTATTATAATCTTATTAGAAACGTACATCCGTTTTCTAAATGTGTGTATACTAATTAATTGATTTGAAAAATTATCAGAATACTAAATGAAACTTACGTCACTAGACACTTTTATCCCGCGTGTACCAGGCTCTCAAAGCCAATTTATATTAACCCGACCTATATTAGACTTATTAATATCTTACCTATATTAAACTTATTACCTGACCTAAATTAGACTTATTATAATCTTATTAGAAACGTACATCCGTTTTCTAAATGTGTGTATACTAATTAATTGATTTGAAAAATTATCAGAATACTAAATAAAACTTACGTTCACTAGACACTTTTATCCTGCGTGTACTAGGCTCTCAAAGCCAATTTATATTAACCCGACCTATATTAGACTTATATTAATATCTTACCTATATTAAACTTATTACCTGACCTAAATTAGACTTATTATAATCTTATTAGAAACGCACATCCGTTTTCTAAATGTGTGTATACTAATTAATTGATTTGAAAAATTATCAGAATACTAAATAAAACTTACGTTCACTAGACACTTTTATCCCGTGTGTACCAGGCTCTCAAAGCCAATTTATATTAACCCGACCTATATTAGACTTATTAATATCTTACCTATATTAAACTTATTACCTGACCTAAATTAGACTTATTATAATCTTATTAGAAACGTACATCCGTTTTCTAAATGTGTGTATACTAATTAATTGATTTGAAAAATTATCAGAATACTAAATAAAACTTACGTTCACTAGACACTTTTATCCTGCGTGTACTAGGCTCTCAAAGCCAATTTATATTAACCCGACCTATATTAGACTTATATTAATATCTTACCTATATTAAACTTATTACCTGACCTAAATTAGACTTATTATAATCTTATTAGAAACGCACATCCGTTTTCTAAATGTGTGTATACTAATTAATTGATTTGAAAAATTATCAGAATACTGAATAAAACTTACGTCGACTGAACACTGATATCCCACGGGTACCAGGCTCTCAAAGGTAATTTATGTTCACTTGATCTATCAAAGAGCGGGAAGACCCCCCAGAGTATAGCGGTGCCGAATGCTGCGCATGTAAGAACCTTAGTGTAGAGCTTGGTGAGCATCATTGCATTTAGTAAATATTTGCAGTTGGCCTTCCTAACGTGCGAGAAATTAGGCTCTGAAAAATATTAATATTACTTATTGAATTTTATTTTTTTTTAAAGATACAGAAAACGGTAAACTTTGAGTAGATTTTATTAATGACCACTATACTTTTAATTAAGGCTTTTAAATAATATATATGTATATATATATATATATATATATATATATATACATATATATATATATATATATATATATATATATATATATATATATATGTATATATATATATATAAATATATATATATATATGTGTGTGTGTGTGTGTTAGTTATATGATGCATTTTTTTGCATTTTCGATGAATCTTAATTTAAAAAAATCGTAATTCTGATTTAATCCACAGAACTTTACAGATTATTTGTCCAACCAGCGAGATAGCCGTCCCTCTCTGTAACTGTTGGCGACCACACACCTGAAAACAAAGAGCGAGGCGGTTTCCCTCTAAGTTGGCAGATGACCTGGCAAAAATCGAACAAAGTTGTTAAATGCAAGCCTGGAACCAATCCTCGACGTTTTTCAGCTGATAATTGCAATGATGATGAGTACAGAACTTAGCAAAACGTAATCAGTAGGTATTCGATATCTACCATGAAATTTTTCTATAATCCTGTGAATCTTTTCACGCTCAACAATAATCTTGGTCGCTTTAATTAGTGCTGCAAATAGGGTGATGGCAAGAAGAGCTGTTTCAGTATTTTTCTCAATGTCACCCAAGTTCTGCAAATGAATAAAATGAAATTTATATTAATACACTAAAGTAATTTTCAAATTATCTACCATAGGATGAACGGGTTTTTTTGGAAAATAAACCCGTTCCTCCTGGACTTTAAGTTTAAATTAAAGACATAGCAGGCTTAGGGAAGGAAAGTTTTTTTAATATGTATTCTAATGATTATAGAAATAAAATTATTGCTTTAAAGGGTAGTTAGATTAAAAATTTTCCTTTTCTATTATTCTAGTATAATTAAAGCTATTTTCTAAATACTAAAGGCCGAATATAGTCAGATCCAGAAACATCATCAAAAATAACATAACCATAAAAACATTTTAGAAATGTTTATTTCTTCTGAAAATATATTGAAGATGTAGAGAGAGTACAATAGTAAAGTATATTGCTTACCATATATATATCCATACATTCAGATGTCAAATAAATGACTAGGGTACCCACAAACATAAAGCATGAAAACATTCCGTAGATAGTCGCCTTCCACGTCCTTGCAAAGGAAGGAGGCATCCAAAATCCACAAAATGTCAAAATACCTAAAACAATATTCAAACTCGTATTCGTACGTATAATTTCCATCTTTTCTGGAATTTTTATTAATTGGTAACTACTGTCTGGTTAATTGCTTATGGAATGGAATAATATTGAAAGGTATGCCACATTTATTCATTTTCATACAGACACACATATGTGTCACATTGCATTGATAATTATCTTAATCACAATACAAATTAGTTGCTCCCTTGAACAGTCGGCATGGAAAAAAGATGAAAATGTGTTAATACATTTGTCTATATTTTTTAAATCGTTATTAAAGGTTTAACAATTTATATATATATATATATATATATATATATATATATATATATATATATATATATATATATTTATTTAGAAGACAAATTGATGTTATTATGAAGATACAATTCACGCAGAAATTTTTATTTGTAACTTCGTATAATTCCACCTACATACAAGCAATGAAATTCCAGCATTTTATTATCTATGGCTAGATAAAAATTTCAAGTAAATTTAAAAAAAAAGCAAAGTTTCGATAATAAAATACAAGTAAAAAATATCTAGTCAGATTTGCTCCAAACTTATATGAATGGTCTTTAACACAATTAATTAAATACATATTTCGGTCATTTTCCAAAATCAATCCTTAAAAAAAGAAAACACAGGGCTAAATAATGAAGTAGTGGATAGAGTTACTGTGCTGCTAAAATAAGCGAAAAAATCCTGTTTTACTTACAGGAACGAAGCTGACGAAGTTAAGAGGTGTGTAAAATCTATGCGAGTACACCTCTCTTGAGAAAAATACGAGATTCCATTTAGAAGGCGTCACTTCTACTGGAGGATTTTCTGATGCATAAAATAAGAAACACAGATTATCCTGAGTTCGACGAAAAAACGTTTATCTCTGACGGCCTGGCCATAATAATGACAACCGTATAAAACTTAATAGCATAATATCTTAACGTTCCTCATAGTCAGACGCAGTCCATGAACTGGCTATGTGAACCTGTCACATTGACCTTTAAGAACGACGGTTATGCCCTCGTTAATAATATTGCACTAAAGTCTTTTAAAGGATTAGAAATGGAACACATGTTCTGTCGATTGTGTCGCTAACAGATAAACTAGTAAACTATCCGATGGAGTTCCTTGGCAGTCTTAACTCCCTGGTCTTCCTTCTCATAGACGTGGGAACCTTCTGAACTTTAAAACGCCTGCCATGCTGTTATTTGACTTAAACCTCATAAGCTTAGCAAAGAGAAAGTACTAGACTGCATATGATAGCACTCCAAAAGAATTTATCGAGGCCACTGAATTTACAGAATGTGGGCGGGAGAAATCGGTATCCATATCTTTTGAATACGCCTTCTCAATCAATCTACTGCAATTCCCCTTAAAGACTACTTGCAATGATCATAGTTAACACAGGGGTGCTTTTGACATGGGCAGTTCTATGTGGCCTATTCCGGAATGTTAACTCCTACAGCAGCCTTGTAATTTTAGCTCCAGTTAGTAAGACCAAAATAATAGTATAACATTTTATTAAATTCCTGTCTACGGCTTTAAGCATGTAAACTACTTTTGATGTGAAACATCTATAGGCGCAGGTATAAACCGGATCGTTGGCGTGGCGACGGGTCGCCACGATATACTAAAGTATACATATAGTCTATATGTAGTAGAGTGTACAGTATGGCGACGTGTCGCCATGCGTAACCGACTACGCGACCCCCTCCTGACTCAGTTCGGCGCTGTTGTTTACTACGGTACACGTAACCTGTGTTTTATTATTTTTGTATTAATTGTAAATAAATGTTTATTAAATAAAGTCACCATTTTGTGCCAACGCATGTGCTACATAACGTACAAAATTGGTGTGTAAGCGCTCGGGTAGCAAGAGAAGATATTCTAGCCCTCGACGACCCGCTTTGACCTCGGCGGAACGTCTTCATCTCCACAGGTAACGTGGTACATTGAGCCAAGCGCAGGAACCACAACCATCTATGCGCGCAGCGGGTTCGAGCGGCATAATGCAGTCTCAAGCCACACTATTTGATGTAACTGTGGTTGCAATGGTGGCAAAGACCACCTTATCAACACCCAGAAGAAGGAGCCAGGCTACACCAGACAGTAATAGTACAAGGCCACAGTTAGAGCAGATTACGCGTGCGCCGGGGTAGGGGCGATCGAGGATAGGTTCCATTCCTCAAGGTTACCGTACATTCAGATACAATGGTTGCGATATACATAAAATACGGCATTGTGGGACAAGTAATTAATATTCCGGTTGACGTAAACTACATGTTGCAAATCCATAAGTATGCTCAAAATGTTTCACGTACTCCACTGCTCCCCGATACAGCCTACCCTTTTTTTCTTGATTTTCACCAAATGCGTAGACTTTTAATAAATAAAAATAGATGAAAACTAAAGTTTCTTTAATGCTTTTAGATATATTAATTCTGGACATGTACGTTTTTTTGATAATATTAGATTTTTTATAATATATCGTCATTATTATTAACGATGTATATAACAATGTATATACCAAATTAGGAATAAATTGCTTGACAAATACTTCCAAGAAACTTGCTTCATAAATGCTTCCTGTTTGGTTTTGTACAACTAAATACTAATCATGATAATGATAATTAAGCTACAAGAATATTCTTTGAAATTTTAAACGAAGTTCTCTAAATTATAAAATCGCCAGGCCATTTTATTTCAAAAATCATATCATTAAGAACCTGTAAAGAAAAACTGAATTCTTCCTAATGCCGATTTTTTTTCATTATCTTTGCAATACCAATTTATATAAATGAAATAGAATTACCCTTTCAGTCATATCATCTACTCCTAGACGCAATCAGAATTCCATTACATGTTGATTAGTTCGGTTAGAAAATATTAAGTATTTATGATAAAATACTAATTAAATGCAAATCTGAACAAATGCAATATTTTTTTTTTATTTTTGCTTCTTGTGATACTTGTTATTTAATAGATTATCCTTCTACACACATTAAAATAGAGTAACATTCTTATGCGCGTAATATATCATTCTCTATTACTTTAGTCCAACTTTTGTTTCCCTTAATTTTCCATAATTATATCGTAAATACTTCCGGAAAAGTTTAATTGAACATAACATTATTGGGTTGGTATTTTCTCTTTCGTTACTTAAACCGTAAACACCTTGAGGAAAGTTTAATTGAAGTACTTAAAACTTCGACCCAATATAAAAAAATACACCGTATACTTCAGACTTCGGAGTTCACACCCGGCAACTTTGGAATTTGTCTTCATGTCAACATGTAATAGTTGATTTTCTCATAAACTAATAAAGATATAAATTTTAGGGCACAGTAGTAATTTTTTTATATATTTACTATTATTCAAAATAAGGTCTCAGAGAGGATCCTCTATTGGTTGAAATTTAAAAGCCAACAAGTTCAACTGGGGGAAACGTACGAAGAGCTTTGCTTGCATATTCCAAACCCAATTTTCTTTATATTTTATGCCGCGTAATTTTTCATATATAACCATTAATTCGCAAAAAAAAACAATCATTCCCGTCAATCCTACTTCCTGTCTTCGATATTTACGATTCAAGAAATATATTTATAAATAGATAATAACAAAATAGTTTTAATTACTTAATATTACTATTCATTTTTCCTAATCTTTTTTATGTATTTAATTAGAGATAAGGAGATTTAAGTGAACGTGGAAACAAAAAGCTTACAAATTATAAGACACTGAAATAATATTTTCTCAGTGTATGAGAATAAAAAAAAATTGGTAATTTTTGAATTGGTGACCTAAAGCACTTGATAGATAAAATTTTTTGATTCTATTGCCATATTGCCTGTATTATTTTGATTATACAAAACAATGAAAAGGTATACATGTTTATAAAGACCGTTCGGTTTGACGGATGCAAACTCGCGTGCGAGAACAAGTTGCCTTATTGAGACTAAATTAGTTTAGTAATTAATTAATTTAATTTTCTCGCATTACACGAAAATGTAAATCATCCATCTCAAGAAAAAAAACACAGATTCACTTAAATTGTATAATATAATATCGAGTGAAAGTTAAATAGACATATCCTTTTTAAACAAATTACTAGAAGGAGAAAATATAACATACATAAAAAGTATAAAAATATTACTCTTTAAAAATTATTCAAAGAGTAATATTTCTAAAAATAATTTATTTTGCCTAAGATGATTTTTTTAATCTAATAAAATTGAGTTGATATGGTATTTTATTATTGTTACAGAATCTGTCTGGTGAAAACAATTTGAGACCATCAAACAATTGCTTATAATTGGGTATTTGACTAAATTTTTTTTATTTTATTAATTATAATTTCAAGGTACAAGCTGGTGAAGAATGAAAAACATTTCTTAATAATCTTAAAAATTGACCGAGTTATAAATGTTTAAATTTAACCTTTAGAGAAGGACGGCAATACTGTGTTGTGAGGTCATTTTTAATATTGCACATTATATTCTACGTGAGGAAAAGAGACAGGCATATACAAAACTCTATTCGTATCTTCAAATTTAGAAGCCTACAACTGGGTTATTTTTCAATCAATTTTTGAATTTTTTTCAAAACCGGTTTTTAATAACAAAATTTAGAATGAGTCAACTACCGTATTATCTCGCAGAGGAAATAAAAAAAACTGAATTTATATTCTATAAATGTATTAAAATTTTGGATGAACGGGGATTTGGGCATAAACTATGCTGTGTTTTGCGTTGCGATTAATTTGTGTAAACTCAAATATCTATATATCGTTTTTTTTTATTTTGATAAAATGTTTAGATATAAAATGATCTTACAGAACAAAATAAAATAGTTTGAATAAACATGTGCTTTGTAATTTTACTTACTTTATGATTTAAATTTAAAATTCATACTAAAATGAAGTGAAAGTACGAAGAGGCGTTTTAATAATATAAAATATTGCATTTGCTTAAATTAATCGATAGTGCTGGTGCCATAAACTTAATATACTGCGGATATACAACAAAACGTGCGAGCGAGAAATATTTTTTTGGAATTATTGAAAGTGGAAAAGAGACAACAATACGGCACAAATAAAATTATTTTAACAGGTAAAAATCCCCAATACTATTTTCTAGACATAATATATTTAGACAACATTTTTTTTCGTTTTACGTTTTACGGCTTCGCATAAGGTAAAGTATTTGAAAATTTGCATCAATTTGAATTGGTAATCTCATTGAGTAAATGACAGAGGTTGTGTAGTAATTTTAATTACATTTGACGGAATCGCTTCAAATGTCAAAATGAACAATTTACATGGCGCAAAGTAAAATAGCGTACCATATACTCCATATTTCACATACAATAAATGTTATATTTTACCCAATCCGTGTCACTTATTAAAATTTGTGAGAAATATATTTGGTGACAAAAAAGTTTTAGTGGACGAAAATGGTAAAAAAATTAATTTATCTCTATTACGCAGTATCCAAATGAAGTATGGTCTGAAATTGCGGAACAAAATTACATTTAGGCATATTAATTACTTCAAACAAAAAATTAAAGTGATCTAGCGGCGCTGCCACGATTTTTTGAACTTATCACGATTTAAGAATTTGGAAGCCACTGTGCTATTTCTCATCCTTGTTACGAGATATTTGATATTTTTAATTCCAGGAAGTTTCTTTCCTCTGGGTTTAAAAAACCTTTGTGCTCAACTAACAAACAAGAATTTTAGAAATTATACAATTTACACTAACAATTTTTCATAGTTCAATTAATCTTTTATATGAGCCTTTTAAAAACCACATATATATTTTAATAAAATATATAATTGAAAATTATTCGACGACAAAGTTAAGATATGAAACCACTTTAAAAAAATTCTCAAAAGAAACTTTGAGAAACCCTTTAAATAAGATTATTTTATTTAAAAGCCAATGGTTTTTATAGGAACTCCAAAAGAATTGTGTAAATAGTATGAATACTTTCTTATCTTTTAAGACATGCTGCCATAATGTCATTATATGAGGAACTCATGATGATTATTTTTCTAATTTTAAAAATTAATAATTCACAGTCAGTACTTAAAGTTTATTTAGATAATATGTTAATTGTTTAATTTAAAACATTTGTGCATATGTTTTTAATTTTCTACATACACACTGCTTTAAAAAATTACATAGTACTTATTTTTTCTCTTATAACTCCAGTTATAATTTTCACCCATATTTAAGCGCTTTTGCGGCATTTCAGTCTGTGATATTGTATTTTTTTTTCACGAACACGGTTATCACAATAAATGGAGCCATATTTATTCATTCCACACCTGTGTGATATCGGCTTGGTAATTATCTTAATCACAATACAATTTATTTGCTACTTTGAACACTCAGAAGGTGTCAACAAAGTTTTTTTTGTTGTTATTGAATGCGTTGAATTACTAAAAAAATTAATAACCAGCTGTTTAAGCGATATATATATATATATATATATATATATATATGTATGTATGTATATATATATATATATATATATATAAATATATAAATTGTGTAGTTAAACCGTCTTCATCTTGTCTTCAATTATCAAAGTTTTATTCACCTTTATGACCTAGCCGTCGGATTAAAAGTAGTGAGTGGGACAAAAGTGTATCCATGATGAATAAATGTCCTTAGTGAATACTCTCTTAACCTATCTGCCTACTTGCCACACATTCTTATAAAATCTAATTGGACAAAACGTTAAAAAATATTGTTATATTTTTGTAACAGATTGAAGTAACTCTGAACTTGTGACATTTAATTTACAGTTTTTGTTGTCTTTTTTATGACCATTGCAAGTTTTCGTTCCGTATTATCTGAAGTTTAAATTTATCCCACCTAGTTCCCCACTTTTATAGTTTGTTATAAGTTTTTGTGATACTACCATTGCTTCAATATTACATGCAACAGTAATGAAACTCTTTAATTCAAGAGAAAATTTGTTTGTAGCCATTAAAAGTACATCGAAAAATTAAATTTTTATTACCATTAATTTAGAGTTTTTGGTGTTTTTCTATGAATATTGCAAGTTATTCTTGCCCTATTTTCTCAAGTTTAAATTTACCCCACGTCACCAATTTTATACTTGGTTATCAGTTTTTGGGATACTACTATTGCTACATTATTATATGCTACAATAATCAAACTCTTTAAGATAAAATTTGTTTACAGCCATTAAAAGTACATCGAAAAATTGAACTTATATAAATAAATTTTATTACTGAAATTTTCCGAGTCTCATATTTAGCTTGAAAAACTTCAGAAATAAAATTTGAAATCTCAAACTTTATATTTCAAAATTAAGAATATTTATAATTTAATAAAAAAACATTCTGCGTGTTTCATCAGCAACGTGCTATCTGCCCGATTTTTACAAAATTAATAGAATTGTAGGAAAATTAACGTATAAAAAATATAAGTAATCTTATTTTATAATACATTTAATTTAAAAAAAATATTAGCCTCGAAATTATCTTTTTTTTAAATTTTTAATTATGATTTTATGAAGGCCAATTTTTTTTTTTAAAAGGATATATTACATTTTTATAATCTTGTAGTTTATACCATTTTGATGAATAATACGAGGTGTATAATATATTTTTGAATATATAGATAATGAGAAATAACTATTTTAGTGAAGTGATTTGAAAATATTTTTATTAAACTATTTACAAATATTAATGTTTTGTTATGTAAATATATTGCTTACTATATCTTTCACATGTGTATATTTCAGTGTCATTTATAATTCCAAATCAGTTATCTTTGGACTTTCCTCTTTACTTGTGCTTTAAGATTTCCCATTGTACTGACTTTCTAGACTGTAGGTTGACTGAGGTATAAATAATAAAAAAATATGCTTTAAAGCACCATATCTTTTTGCTGTCTGAACCTAAAAACTTAAATATTTTACAATGTAAGGCTATAGGTCTCAGTATATGATATTAATTTCAACTTTATATCTCGGGCCTATTAAGTGAAAGAGCTTTGACAGGAAATCGATCGAATGAACTTAAAACAAGGTGATCGTATGAGGATATCATTTTTTTTTAATTTAGGGGATGGAACTCTAAAAACATAAAAATCTACATAAAAATATGACGATGCACATTGGTAATTACTATAGATTGTTCATAATGACCAGCTTTTTGTCGCAAAATAGGATCATGTAAATATGTTTAGTTAAATAACCTAAACCATAACAATTAATAATCAAAATAGTACATTAATGAATTGTAGATACACGATAATCAAATCAATAGTTCCACCATATTTATGACTAATATTATTAAGAATTGCATTATAACATGCATTATAACATGTTTTTTTATTCTACAAGATGATGCAGAATAGCGACTAAGGACAGTATCAATAACTATACTTTTGAGAATACCGTTAAAAATTAACTTAAATTAATGTTAATTAGTTTAAATTCGAATACAATAATGGCACCTTTTCCCGAGCAAAGCCGGGATAATTAATAAATAAACAAAATTCAAAAGCAGAAACTGTTTCAAAATTTTCGGTACAATTTTGTAACCACTTATTATTCAATAAATTATCCTTCTATCCGCATATGACAAATTAGTTTTTCGTTTCTATGAGAATATTATTTTACAGTTACATTTTAACTAAACTTTTATTTCTTGCAATTTGTTAGTCATATACTAAATATCCTTGGTGTAATTTAATTGAACCGTTTAGAGTTTTGGAATCGAAGCAAAATTTCACGGTGTCACTACCCAAAATGTTTCAATTATATATCCATGGTATTTATCTAAACACCTCTATCAACTTAAATTCAACTATTTCTAATTTTATAAAATGATCTTTTAGAAGGCAGTGGAATAGTAAGGGTGAGGCTTTTGTAGACTACTTGGGACATTGACGGGAAACGGGCATATGTGGAAATAGCATGGATAACAAATCGCCAAACAAAAGTAACGCAAACAAAAGTAAAGCCGTAAAGAAAACCATTGTTATAATATTTCTAAGGTAACAATTCCCTCTGAAAGACAATGTCCCTCAGACTATAAATTGTAATTTTACTCCATTTTTACGATTCCATATCTCATAACAAAAACGTAACCTTTGCAAAATATAGTGATTTGTGCTATTGAAAGGATAATAAAATTTAAATACGAAGTTTTAGAAATAGAATGCTCAAAATATTAACCAGTACGCCATTTCGTTGTTTGTGAGTAATAAATGCTAAGTTTCCTTATATATTTTTACTGGTTAGAAATTAACTGGTTATAATTAACATTTATTGGTTATAATTAACGATTATTATCATTTTTACTGGTTATAATTAACATTTATTATAATTTTTACTGGTTATAATTAGCATTTATTGTTTAAGAGTAATAAATTCGAAGTGTCCTTATATATTTTTACTGGTTATAAATTAACAATTATAGTTATTGGAATAATTACATTTTAAATGTTAATTTTTTGCTTCTTACTTGCTGTGCCCGTCACTTCATGCACACCAAACAGAAAAATTGATCTATGCAGTTTTTTAAACGTCTAGATTTCATCTATGTAAGTATACTTCCAGCTTTCACCGGATATACATACATTTTGCCAATATATATAGGATTCATTTCAGGAGGTGCTTTTATACCTTAATGGAATCTCCTCCCTTGTTTTTCACTGAAATCTCCAAATATTTTCTGGAAAATAGACTGAGATTTCAGAAAATGGACTTTTGAGCTAATGTTGCATACCAATTTTCTGAAATTTTCTAACAGGTTTTCCACTTGTCTGAAATTTTCTCGTCGCCCACAAAATTTTTAACTACTTTTTTGAAAGAAACCCATGCTTCCTTTTCTTCAGAGTTCATTTTAGTATCGAAGTCTTTGTTTTTCATGAGTTTTCATATCAAACCTATATATATATATATATATATATATATACACATATATAATGTCCGAATCTTATCCGAAGGGCAATTCGTAAAAAAATATTATTTTCTTTATGTCCTTTTATTGTAGCAAAGAGTAAATATAAGGCACAATTTCCATATTTTTTTCGACACCAGTCTCTTCGCCCATTTGTTTTCAAATATGACTCATTTATTATGAAAAAAAAATAGAAATATTTTAAACAGAAACTCCAATGAGTAATAAACTATAAGAGTATAAAAATAAAAATATGATTTTAATTCTGCAGCATATAGAATGTAATTGAAATATTTAAAAAGATAATATAGAGATAGGTGCCATGTTTCATATGCACTCTAGTAATTACTGTTACGTACATCCAAGTTGAGCATTTTAGTATCTTTTAATGTCTATATTTTTTTAAATTAATAACCACAGAACGATAAAGAAATATATCAATAAATAGAATGATATGTCCACTTTACACAAGTTTCAATTCTCCAAAAAATTCCTTATATAACATCATTACAAAATGTTGTCAAATTACATGCCATTTCAAATAAAAACTAACACCATCTGTTCAATATTATTCACATTATACTTTATTTGAAAAGGAAATGAGTTTCGTAAGAAACGCCACCTGTTCCTCATTTGATGAACTTTAGTACATAGTCCTAAGCGGTGTAGCTATTGAAAGTTGCCTCTGTGCCCATCCTTTTTTTTTCTTTAAAAGTCTAAAAACTATACCACACATATTGCTTTGTGAGAAACGCCATCTATTACTCATTTGATGTAATTCGTTCCATACTTCGCTTAGGCAAATGTGACCTACTGCGCCTTTTTCACTTTTTTTCCTAAAATATTTATGAAGATGTATAATATTTATTTGTTTCCCATGAAACACTATCAGTTACTTACTTGAGAAATTTTATTCCGCAGTTCTACGTAGCGTATTACTAATTTGAAAGTTGCTACTGTGCCGTTCTCGATTTATTTTTCTGAAAATATCTGTTAAGACTATATCATACTTATTTGCTCAGTAGAAAACACCATCTAGTACTCATTTAATGAACTTTAGTTTGTAATTCTACACACCGTAGAAATACATTTAAAGCTTACTTAATACTATTTGTTTAACATTGCTATGGAAACTGATACTGTGTCCTCCGTTTTTTTCTGAAAATAAGTATAGAAATTATATCATATTTATAATTTTCTAATACGTACAAAATTTGGAGAAACTTTTAACAATATTTTTAGAAGCATGTGACATAAAAATCTAAAAATATATTTTTCAAATCCTTATAAGTCATTCCTTCGAGACTAAACAGTTAGTGAAAAAAAAGAAGAAACTCAAGCAAGGAATTAAACATTCGTTTTAGGAGGTAGTTCTACAAATAATTTCTATACTTATTTTCAGAAAAAAGCGGAATCGAAAATCGGACCACAGTGTCAGCTTCCATAACAATGTTAAACAAATATTATTAAGTAAGCTTTAAGTGCATTTCTACGCTGCTACGAACTAAAGTTCATTAAATGAATAATAGATGGTGTTTTCGACTGAGCAAATAATTATGATACATTCTTAACAGATTTTTTCATAAAAATATATCGGAAACGGCACAGTAGCAACTTTCAACATGGTAATACGCTGCGTAGAACTACGGATTATAATTCCTCAAGTAAATAATAGATGGTGTTACACGTGAAACAAATAAATATATCCGCTATAAATATTTTAGGAAAAAAACCGGAAGGGGCACAGTAGCCATATTTGCCTCAGAGAACTATCGAATGAATTACATCTAATGAGTAATAGATGGCGTTTACCACGAAACAATATGTATGATGTAGTTTTTAGACTTTTAAATAAAAAAAAGGAGGTGTACAAGAGTAACTTTCAATATCTACGCCGCTTAGAACTATGGATTAAAGTTCATCAAATGAGGAACAGGTGGCGCTTCTTACAAAATTCATTTCTTTTTCAAGTAAAATATAATGTGGATAATATTGAGCAGATGGTGTTAGTTTTTATATAAAATCGCATGTAATTTGACTACATTTCGTAATGATGTTTTAAAAAAGATTTTTGGAGAATTGAAACTTATATAAAGTGAACATATCAATCTATTCATCAAAATGTTTGTTCATCGTTCTGTGATCATTCATTTAAAAAAGTATAGACATTAAAAGCTTACTAAACTATTCAAATTGGATGTACATAACAGTAATTACTAGAGTGCACCTGTCTCTATATATATATACATGGCACCTGTCTCTGTATTACCTTTTAAATTTTTCAATTATATTCTATATACCTTAGAATTAAAATTATATTTTTATTTTTTATACTCTATTAGTTCATTGCTTATCGGAGTTTCTGTTTAAAATATTTCTACATTTCCAAAATACGTGAGTCATATTTGAAAACAAATGGATGGAGACAATGATGTTAAAAAAAATGAATACCCTTGTGAAGTCGTGGGTTATATCTACCCTTGGCTGTAATAAAAGAACATAAAATAAATAATGTTTTATTATGAATTCTTCTTCGGATAAGATGGCGTACATTGTTTTCCCTGCCCCTTGATAGTCATGATGCATGCTATTGAATTAATTCACAGGTATGCATGGGTAAAATTGCCTAACATTGAATGACGAATTCTTAAAAATTTCGAGGTATTAATTAAAGTAAAAATTGTAAAAAATTTATCGCATAAGGTTTTTTATAAATCTTAATAAATGCTACCCAAATATCAAGCTGCCATTATAAAATTGTTTACTAGAGAGTAGTTATAAAAATGTAGTAAAATGTGAATCGGTGTCATTATAAATAACATTTAGTTAAACATGACAAAATAAACGTAGTTTGTTTTTCGGCGAGAGAATAGTTTACTTTTCAAAATGGCTTCAAGTCCTAGAAATTATACGAATTAATTTTTCTTATATTTGTGGTGAATTCATTACGAAGAAGTAATGTAGGAATATAACAAGATTTGTGTAAGATGTCTATTGTGCTTATTTTGGTAGTATTATTGCAAATCAAGACAAGCCATGGACGCCTCCCAAGTATGTTCTACTTGTTTGGAAGAACTGCGACAGTGGTTTAAAATAAATTCTCTATTCAGCGCTCCGGTGATCTGGATAGAACCAAGAAATCATTATGACGACTGTTACTTTTGCTCCTCTAATATAAAAAGAAAAGATAAATCAGAAACACAAAAAGGAAATTCACTATCCCACAGTTCAGTCTGCAATAAGGCCCACACCTTAAGATCCTTCTTTTGCCGTTCATGTACCCAATGAAGTTGGTAGTGAAACTAATGATAATGATTTATCGTCTAAAAAAAGGAAAGACGAAGGTTTAATATTTTTTTCCTATCCGCAATACCGAGCGACAGTTATATATACAAACTGAATTGAATAACTTATTGCGTTATTTAAATCTCCCCAAAATTGCAATAGAACTCTTGGGCTCTAGACTCCAAGAAAAAAAAATTATTGGCTCCGAGCCCTAATTTTTCGTGGTAAAAGTACAGAGAAGAAGCTTTTGCTCCCAAATAAATACAGCAGCGGGAAACATTATTGTAATTAAATGGATTACAAAGCTTTGGTCCTTAATTGATGTTAGTGTATGAAAAGGCAATTTTGGAGTAAAGAAATTCAAATAATTTTTGGTGAATAACAAGCAAAGAAATTCAAATAATTTTGTGGTATCTATTTTATTTCAATCATTGGCACGCTAATTTTACAAATACATTGAAGTAATGACTGTGAAGTCATGAGCTTTCCATTTTATTTAAAATATTGTGCTTATGTGATACGTAATAAATTTTTGCAACATACTTAAAGAAATTATTAATTTACTAACAAATAAACACTACGTTCTCTATAATTCTACTGTGCAAATGATATTATACGTATTATGTACGAAGTGAGAAATAATTATCTCCGCGAATATTTCTTTCTTCTCTTGGTGAAACTAAACGTCGTGCATAGTTCTCAGAACTGCGTAGAATGAATATGAAGATCGCAGAATCTGAAATTAAATTTATTACGTCATGAATTTTCTCAATGGTTGATTTTACTCATGAAATAAATAGTCTGGTAGAAATTGAGCATTACTAATATATAAACGCACGTAATGTGTCGTCTGTAGGTACAGCTGGTGGAATTTGTTTAGGGAAAATTATATTGTTTTAATTATTGGCTGTATCATTGTGTAAAATTGAATAAAGTACATTCTATATAATTTCGTTTGTCTCTAATTGTATACCATAATACACAGGTTCCGTCAATGTTAATAACAAACTGCAATTGAAGAAAAATTCTTAAATTTTAAACATTTTGAACTCATTAAATATACTAATTTAAACATTTCGTCAGGTACGAGTTTCGATTTTTTTGCAATAACCAAAAAAAATAAAACCTTCACACAACCTGAACTCGCTATAAACGATTAATGACCGATATGCCATTGTAAAGTACTCTAAGAGCATATTTAATCTATGGTGACATAAAAAATCGATTCGTCATCGGAGATTTCGAATGTTAAATTTTTTTTGTGCGTTCAGACGATGGTTCGAAGGGATCCACCATCGAACCGTTCGAAGGCATCACAAACGGAAACAAATATTTTTAACATTCGACATCTCCGGTGACGAATCCACCGACATGATATTTAGCGTATTTCAAGTAATATTTTTAACACTTTCGTTATTCACATTCAATATTTTAACACATTCATTTGTATGCTTTGATTAAATCTCTTTTTTCTAATTTTTTTATAAAGGTTTAGAATTAACAATTCATTTTGCGACTTAAATTTAAGCTTACAAGATTTTAGGCACAATATTACCATTTTGATTAATATTTTTAAACAAAAATCACATTTACGATATACAATAATTTGAACTTAAATATAACTCTAAACTTTAAATGAAAGTACCATGTGTATACTTATATATTAATAAAAAACTCAATCAATATACACGTTCTAAAACAATTATTCTTCGCAAATATCCTGGGAATAGAGCCCGCTAAGTATTAAACTTACAGAAGTCAAGGTCGACAGAGTCAGAGGCATGATACGTCCAGCAGTTACAATGACGGGGCGTTTGGATCTCTCCATTACTAAGATCAGCATTTTTCTGAAGTCCAGATCTTCATTGTACCATGTAGTATGGTAGGCAGCATCTGCTATAAGTGCACTCTGTAAAGGATATATATTTCAATTTTAACAAAAATAAACATTCGCAAGTTCAAATATAAAGGAAAAAGTTCAGTGAATTGAACATTTTAAATTTCTTTTCGCATTGGCATAAGTATCGTATCTCGAACGACACGAGGTTTTTGTTGTCTATTAAATGTTGGTTACAAAGTTACCGTGTAGTCTTAATACATTCTTAATACAGTTTTCATTTTAACAACGTCTTTTATAATTTTGGATGTTGCGAAATTCATGCGACACAGAACATATGTTTAAATTTCGAATATTTTTAAATTTTGAATATGTCGTCAGAATTTTAAAATAAATTTCCAAAATTATTTATGCTAAGTGTCATTTAAATATGTTGAATTGAAACTAAATAATAGAAAATAGGTAATATAATAAGGTTCCTAGTTCTGGAGACATTAGGCTGAGAGTTTTGCGATTACAATTCTCCATTTTCACGACTCCATATTTGGAACATCACTCACCTCAACCTTACCATTTACATTAGGTTGAGAACTTATAAACCCGCCATTACCGTTTCAAAATTATTTAATTTTTATAATTAATTACAAAAAATAATTATATCGTTATCTATCACTTGCTGTTAGCAACTATGCATAGATAAATAATTATATCATTATCTATCACTTGCTGTTAGCAACTATGCATAGATAAATAATTATATCATTATCTATCACTTGCTGTTAGCAACTATGCATAGATAAATAATTATATCATTATCTATCACTTGCTGTTAGCAACTATGCATAGATAAAATCCTGTCCTTATCGAATTTTTTGGACTTTTTAATGGCAAGTTGTGTAAGTTCAACCTAAAAATGGTCTAAAATTTGGCGAAATATGTAATAGTCAGAAGGTAAAATTTCCCGAGAATGCGAAGGATAACAAGGTTGTAATAAGATATTTTAGGTAATCATTGGTAAAATGGAGACTCAGTAGCTAAATGCATATCGGTCCTCTTTTGAAATGGAAGTGGTGTTAAATTATGCAATAACCAATCAGATCACCAAAATCTATCAAATAACGCAGATTTAATCTGTTTCCAAGAGGATTTTCATTTTTCTAAATTTAACCCATTAGAGCATAAATTTTATCTACGTACTTAATAAGACTTTTAGTAAAAATAACTAATACTTGGAGTCATTTTATTGATCCAATGGGGAAACATTTGTTATGCATTCAGTTACTGATTAGATTTTATGATATGTCCCATAAACCGGAGACTATGCCAAAAAGATCCATTTACTGCTTCATAGGAGAATAAATACGTACAAATAAAATTGTTTAGTTTAAAATAATATTTATTAGGAAATAATTAAAAAGTGAAATTTAAGTATATTTTCTCTAAATATTATGTTGATACCATAGAAAACACTGGGCTTTCGATCTAAAGAAAATTAAATGAAAATCTGTCAAAACAAGTATTTTATCTACTAAAAAATAAAAATTATTTCATTTCCAAATGATCGAACATTATGCTGTAATGGGTTAATATAGGAGAATACCATGAATGAAAATTATGGGAGAAATCAAAATTTCCTTCTTTGTGTTTAAGGAACTAATGCTTGACTATATATAGGAGAGTACGTTATACATATATTGCGTGTTGCTTCTTCTAAATGGAATTCATGCAAGAAGAGACATCTAACTTCCATTCGTGAAATTTCCATATTTGTCCATTCTTTACTCTCCGAAACTCAGTTGCTAATAAAACAAAAGCTCTTTCTGGACCAAAGAAGCTCAAGAAATGTTTATATAATTTCAGAAATCGTTAGAAAAAGTGGTGGATTTAAATTTCTAATACTTTAATTTTTCTTCATAATTTTGCAGGCTTCGAGGTTAATATTACAAAGAATATTAATATGAGTTCATTTTGTCTTCAATTGGGGATTGAATAAAATATTCAAAATGAAATCAAGTGAAATATTCAAAATGAAATTGAAATATTCAATATTCATTTTGAATATTTCATTTGATTTTTGAAGTTAAATGGATAAAGTAACGTAATGTGATTTAAATTATTTTAATTGACTCAGTTTAATAACAGACAATTTGAAATACTCAGAAAAACCTGAAATTATAGCTAACTCCAATAATATTGTGTACAAAACTCATTAAATTATAATAGTTTATCTGTCTATTTGTAAAGGTCTTCGAGATTACACGTTACGAATAGACAGATGTCTTTGGGATAATTAAGTCCATATTTTGTAGTAATATAAACAAATACGCCGAGTTAAATATGCCATAATGTGTACACATGATTCTTTTCACCTCGGTTAGATTTGTTTATTTTTTTGACATCGAGCAGTTAAATATCACTCGTCCTGATATTTTAGATACCGATGACTATAAATAAATTTTTGAGCAGCTTTTAAAAAGAACATTGTTGAGAAATATAGAATTTGCTTGTACGTTGTTTTTTTTTATTTTTCACATAGTAAGGTTTCGAAATTCTTTTTAAATGTTTACAGTCACTCTTTATCTTATTATAACGTGTGGACAAAAAGATGGTTTACAATTTGCTATAGATACAAACGGATAACATTTTTATTTAATACGGCGTTTTTAATATAGATCAGATAATAAAACAAGTGTAATTCCTGTTTTTATAATACTGCACCTGTACAATATCGTTATTCAATATATTATTTTTAATGTGTATTTGTTTATTTGAAAGGTTGGTAAATAATGTTTATTTAAAGAGAATTCTAATTTCAACAAGTCCAGTGGCTTTTTCTTGCTGTTTATATAAATTCTGTACGTAATAGACGCTACAAAAAAACCTGTGTTTTTTATAATAACTAAATCATTAGGACATTTGAAAATGTCACTTGTCAATTTTTTTATTATTTCGGCGTAATTTCTCGATTGGCCGGTCACGCGAGTAACTAGGAAGATCGATAATAAAAAACCGGATATTAGGCTAATGAAACCACTTAAATGAGCTAATTTTAAATAAAATCAAGATTATAATGATACAAAATTAAAAGGTATACCTTTATCATTAATTCGTTGCCAGGGTAACAATACAAAAATACTTCTACTAACATGGTCCACATATAGAGAAAATTCGATACATATTCCCAGGAGAACGGCGTCTGAAAGTAAAGACGAATGACAAGAGTATCTGCAAAAATATCTGTGAATTGTAAGGTTACTATATAGATTAAGTATTCTTTACATTCAAGGTATTAGGAGGAATTTCTATGATAATATATTAAACGGGAAAGTGAAAGAGTCGACTATAAACAAAACGGGAAACGCGTTGTATTTTTTAATATAATTTGTATAATATATTTGATTATCCCTATAAAGTAAAGAGAAAGGATCCAACATATTAGAATAACATAAATTTGTTTCCATATAATCGCTTGGTTGTTAAGCTCATCTCTCATAACTAATGTGTGAACTCTGAAAATTTGTTAAAATTCCCAAACCTGCTGCAAAATTATTAAGAAACAATACGCCGAAAGAAAAGAATGACTTCTAGGTATTATCTTCAACAAATAAGTGCCAAGTGTTGCAAAAAAATTTCTTATATATTTTGCCCCCCAATGACTGCAAAGTAAACACAAAATTACATTGGCGTTATCAAATATCACTGCACCACCGAACGTGGAAGGCTTCAAGATACTCTAGGATCTAGAGTTCAATAAAAATTAAGTCTTTTACTTCTAAGAACAGTTAAAAATATTTATAAAAAGACACTGTATTATTTTTGTTTGAGAACAATGCGCAAAGAGACAACAAAATTTATAGAATTTGTGGACTGGACACCTCAAGAAATTGGAAACGTAAACTGAAAATACCACCCAAAACTCGATAACAATGTGTTTCTCTTTTTGGAGACTTTTGCCAAAATCTGATCATTGTCCTAAAATAAATCAGTTTGAATGAAATATACAAATGTTTCAAACGTTAGGGTTTAAGGTCCAGCATAATGCTCAATGTCATCATTGCGGCAAAACATTCGTGTACACTTCACAAATGTCTTTAACAAGCTCAAAAATTTTCAGATATTGCGTTGTCAAGTTACGATATATGACCTTAACAAACGGTCAAATTCAATTTCCTGGTCTGTCTTATATATCACCATACCGACAATTGATGTTCATTTTTAATGCCGATACTAATATAAGTACAATAGTACAGTAAACTCTTACGATTCAAATGAGCATGCTATTCTTGTATTTAATAACGACAAAATACCGATCGTCAAAAATTCTATCGTGAATACGTTCCAGATCTCGATGATATATTTTGAAATCGGTTCTGTGTTAGATCAAAAAGAAGTTGCCAACTATTTCATACGGTTCCTAATTACTTGGATGCATTAGGTCTTCTCAAGCACGAAATTAAACTAAATATTTTTGTTCTATTTTAGCTGATGCACAATTTTAACCCACCAAGGCAAAATGCAAAGTTGTCCTGGACGTGTTTGTCGCTGAATACTTCTACTTCAGCTTCCCGTTTCAATTAAAATACTAAGAGTTTTGAATGGCTATTTTCTTTGCAATGACTATAAATATATTTCAAGTTCGAATTCTGTGGACTACATAGGTTGACCTACGAATGATGTACTCCCGCGGCTAATGAGAATCATATTATACAAATCCTACCCGAGCAAAAAACAAATGGTAATTTAATTTAAAAAAACCTCTAGACGTAAATATTAAAAATTTTCTTTTGCTTCGTGCAATTACTGCACTAATATTAACGAAGTCAGTAATTTAAATGTTACTTCACATAAGCTTATGGAAGTTAAATGATAAATTATAATTTCCATTCTAAGAACCATGGGATGTTTGAAATTTTAAAGATTTATTTCAAATATAACTAAAAATATTCCATACCAAACTCAGTTGAAAGGCTGTAGCACAAATGACAGTGCAGCTCGCCATAAACTGGAGAAACACCATCCCGCTGAATAGTCTTTCCACTTCTTCAATACAACTGAAATTAAATTTTTATTAATTAATGAAAGTATGTGTATCTAAAAAATTCTACTTTGTTCAGTTTTTTTTAATTTTTATGTTAAAATTTGATCTAAACGAATATGACAAGAAAAGAAGAGGAAATATAAATATTTGTGCACTTCTCTTTGCAGATTAATCGTGGCTATGCCGAACTAGTTAACAGATCCTTATCTTTCTGTAATTCTAGTAAACTAATGCATTATCATAGATTTCAATTGTCATATTAAATGGAACGATGTTTAAAAATATATTATTTTTCGAATTAGTTATACTATATTAATAAGTTAAAAATTAATCTATGTCCAACTGATTTAATATGTAATTTATATTACGAGCTATAAATAATTTTAATCCTTTTAAACTGTGTTTTAATATGCATATTTTATTCATAATTCTTGATTAAATATGTAGAACACAATGCAGTAAATTTGTTTGTTTAGTTTGTCTTTTTTTAAATACCAAATTTTGTTATTTTGTGTGATTGTTTTGCACTTCCATTTAAGTTATTGTTTCAATTATTAAACTGAATTATAGTATATTGGAATAAATTGGCCTTGCAAAAATACATTCTTATCATGCGTATATGCTTAAAAGTTTCTATCAATAATAAATTGACTTGAGTCTCAGAACAGAGTGAAAACTAACCGTGCCGTTGCTTGTGTGAAAATAGCATTACGCACATGTCGTCACTATTAATTAAATGTGATTTAATTTATTCTTCTTAACAATTACTGGTCATTAACATGCTTTCCGCACATTGTTGCCTTGCTTGTGCCTATTTTTTTTACTTCTTTAAAAAAACTTACTTTATTAAATCTTTCTGATGCAGTATGAGTCGCTTTAGTTTCACTTTTATATCTTCTTCTTCTGATACTCTTTCGTTAATTTTGCCATTTACTGTATTGTCCACACGATTGCTTCCTTGCCCTGATTTGGAAAAAGTACTTGTATAATAAAAAGCTACGTTCTCTTGGAAGAAACCTACTTTGAAAAAATCTTTAACGTTTCTATATATGTTGCCATGAATTTTTTTTACCTGATTCCTGATTAGGTGTCGACAAAGCTGATATATCGGAATAAAGCACATCAAATTGTCCACTAAACAAGAGCACTATTGAGCATATCAATACATCTTGGTTACTATTAAGGAAACCTAAAATAATTATGCTGATTGCTTGGTATATGTGCAGCATAATGAACCTGAAATATTTAAAATTATCCTGAATAAAGGTCAAATGTGTTTAATGTTTTGTAATTATTTATAAGTTTAAAATAAGGATTGTATAATGATAATTTTTTACTTGATGTATTTTCTTTCATAATTAAAATGAATTTAGAAACTGAAGAATAAATTTAATTCGATGAATAAAGTTAATTTTTACTCAAAAATCAATCGCTGCTCGTTCCGATCCATCAAGATTATGTAATGTATTCGCCAGGGAAAAAAAATTCTGACATTCATCTATGATAATATTTTCATCGTATTTGCATTAGAATCAATTACGTATAGTAATTGATTATTGTATTATTGATACGCATTTACATAATAAATTGCCAAGACCGTGACAAATCGAGTGGATGATGGTAATTAGGATATTCTTGAAATAGTCCTTTAAATGTTTACCGCATTGAGAGTTACCATCAATACGACCTTCTCTGTGATTTGCTATTTATTAAAAATATTTAAAACTGCTTCACATATATTCTCGGTTGATCAATTCACCCTTACTCTGTCGGTAACACAAAAAATAATTCCAAATCATAAACAAAATGTGCAGTATTTTTTATGTAGGTACTGTTCGTATTAAATAGCCTCATATCGGTAATTAAATATACGTACTTAGTTTCGTATAACACGTTTCTAAGAATAGTTCTCAGTGATATTTAATTCCTCAAGGAAAATATTTTCTAATAACTTTTTTCGGGATACAA
The DNA here is from genome assembly GCA_039881145.1 of Druceiella hillmani. NCBI lineage: Eukaryota > Metazoa > Arthropoda > Insecta > Lepidoptera > Hepialidae > Druceiella > Druceiella hillmani. The sequence goes on along the minus strand of JAYKKI010000014.1, from coordinate 18,132,907 downwards.
TTTGTGGTGCAATATATAAAATAAAGTTTAACAAAATTTAATCCTATTTATTAATACATAGGGACTGAAAATCAACCACAATAATATGTATCGTCTTTTTTGAATTGATGAAGTTCAGAATTCAGTTTGTTCACAGTCCATTAAGATCAAATTGTTTTAATATCTATAGGACGTGCAATCTTGTATATTAGCTAGTTACAGTTAATTGTAGTAATAGTCGTTGTTAATATGGATATGAAAAACTGATGAGACAGTAATACATTGAACAAAGGATATGTTCTCTAATGAGCTATTTTTAGTTTCTTTCGAGTTTTATTCATTTATTCTATATAAATTGAACCTATTTAGGTGGTTGTTGAGATTATAACTCAAACTACATAATTTTTAATAGATTGATATGATTAATCTTATCTTAGGTAACACTAATCTTAAGTAAGTAGGATACATCGACTGCGACAAATAAATCCAGCTGAACCCCATTAAAATATAATAAATAGATACGCACAAATCTATTGAAAGTGGTTGCCTGACGAAGCTATTGCATAAAGAATGGGAATATTGATTGATTGATTTACATATTCAAGGCAAAAGTAGAAAGGATGTGAAGGACTCACGGTGGCGTGGTTCGGCTTAACTCGGTCGACTCGAAACAATTGAAAAACTACTCATTTATTAAGTCGTCCGGTGCTTCGATTACAGATTCACTTGCAAATTTCAGTAACTCTAACTGTTCTCATCTTAAAAAATCTTATAATCACGTCGTCAATAGGTGTTAAAGCCGAAACTAATAATGGCTCAAACTAAAATTACTACTTTTTTGTTAGTAGTCTCTGACAGTGTATAACATACGAAACCTTCAAGAAGATATTCACTCAAATTATTTTGAAAATAAAGTAGTTTGTTTTTCCCAGGATGAAGCAGTCATCAATAGAAAGTTCGAAACAGAATAAACTGACTGATAATTTTCTGCTATAAAAAACGGTGCCCATATATCAACAGAAATCGCATAGCATAACAAAATATGAATGCAAGGAACGTTGCAGCAATATGCTATTATTATTTCAAATGTTGCAGCTGCTTAATAAATATCACAGCTCGTGATTTTGAAAATAACCGAGAAAAGGTTAGAAAGAATGATAAAATAGACCAATCTCTGTGAATTGTTAAAATATTTCCACATTTCTACTTCATCATCGCCTCAGTCCTACCCTTCATTTCCGATTGTAATAGAAAGATGAATGATGAAGAAGTGAGTTATGTGTGTGGGTGTGTGTGTGTGTATGTGTATAAGTGTGTGTATGTGCATGTGTGCTGGTATGTGTGCGTTTTCCTATAGAATAGTGGCAAATAATTCACAATTAAATGAAACTACGTGATGTAGTATTATTTCTACTTTCTTTAAGTTCTTTACCACTCCTTTGTGGTAAAGAACTTAAAGAAAGTAGAAGTAATACTACATCACGTAGTTTCATTTAATTGTGAATAATGAATTTCTACAAAATTAACGCCAAATATATTCAATAGGCAATAATTCGTTATACATTGAAGCTAACATACCCACATAAGAAATCTAAATATTATGTTCCTATTCAGTTGAACAGAGTATGGAAGGAGACTCAGCAAAGATAATTAATCCACTTTTAAAAATATAGCTCAAGCTACTGGATATTATATCCAAATTGGATGGAATTTGCATTTGCAAAATATTTTATTAAGTCTAGTATCTCAACGCGCATATAACAAGTGCAGACACTTTTGTTCCTTTTTTCGTAAATATAATCAAACAACCTTATCTACTAATATACAAATCGTTACTGTTGGTCATATCACCTAAACCGGCATGGTTTCTTTAGCAGAACTACAGACAGAAGCACTAATTAAAACTTACGTTGAGTGAACGGTGCTGTCCCACGGGTACCAGGCTCTTAAAGGCAAATGACTCGATTTATCAAAGAGCGGATAAACCGCCCAAAGCGTGGTGGTACCGACTGCCGCGCTCGTAAGAAGCATTGAATATAATTTGGTAAGCATCATGGCCTTTCGCAAATATTTACCATTGGCCTTGCTAACGCGTGAAAAACTGGGCTCTGAAAATTATTTAGATACTTTCATTAAATTTTGATATAATTATTTTGTAAACGAAAATATTAGCGAAAATTTCACGTTTAATTAAATAATAATGTGAAACATTCATCGTCGCAAAGTATACACAAATTACTTGGGTTAAACTACGAAACTCTCCGACGTAACATTCTATTTTTGTTTCTACATACCATCAAATTTATTTACGAGTCTTCGAATATTTTCACGCTCAGAAATCACCTTGGTCGACTTAACTAAGGCTACAGATAGAGTGACACATAGTAGTGCTGTCTCCACATTTTTCTCGAGATCTCCCAAGTTCTGTAAAGTGAAAGAAAAACATTTAGACTATTCTGTCTAACAAATATAACTCACCTCCACGGAAACGGATAAAAAGCTATATTTTAAATTTTGTGTTAGTTTACGATATGAGCACGTGTTAGAAAATAAAACTACTATTTGTTTCTTGTTATTATTAAAAAATGGACAAAGTTAAAAGATAAACCTCTTGGTTCTGAACTTCAGAAAATTTTAAGTTTAAATTAAACATTTTAAGTTCAAATTATCAGAATGCAAGGTGTTCATGATTAAATGAGTGATTAAAGTGCGAATTTCCTTTCGTACTTCTAATTTAAAGAAAAATATTTTACTATGTTAATGTTGTTATAAAAAGAAGACACGAATAAAATGTTATTATAAGCATGAATTAATCTATCATTTGTTTTACTATTTTATTCAAAATGGTACATTTTTAATCAAAATTCCACCCACGTGTCTGTACGTCCATCTGTCACAATTTTTCTTTTAAATTTTGCTGTGTTAATGTTGTTATAAAAAGAAGACACGAATAAAATGTTATTATAAGCATGAATTAATCTATCATTTGTTTTATTATTTTATTCAAAATGGTACATTTTTAATCAAAATTCCACCTACGTGTCTGTACGTCCATCTGTCACAATTTTTCTTTTAAATTTTGCTGTGTTAATGTTGTTATAAAAAGAAGACAAGAATAAAATGTTATTATAAGCATGAATTAATCTATCATTTGTTTTACTATTTTATTCAAAATGGTACATTTTTAATCAAAATTCCACCCACGTGTCTGTACGTCCATCTGTCACAATTTTTCTTTTAAATTTTGCTGTGTTAATGTTGTTATAAAAAGAAGACACGAATAAAATGTTATTATAAGCATGAATTAATCTATCATTTGTTTTACTATTTTATTCAAAATGGTACATTTTTAATCAAAATTCCACCCACGTGTCTGTACGTCCATCTGTCACAATTTTTCTTTTAAATTTTGCTGTGTTAATGTTGTTATAAAAAGAAGACACGAATAAAATGTTATTATAAGCATGAATTAATCTATCATTTGTTTTATTATTTTATTCAAAATGGTACATTTTTAATCAAAATTCCACCTACGTGTCTGTACGTCCATCTGTCACAATTTTTCTTTTAAATTTTGCTGTGTTAATGTTGTTATAAAAAGAAGACACGAATAAAATGTTATTATAAGCATGAATTAATCTATCATTTGTTTTACTATTTTATTCAAAATGGTACATTTTTAATCAAAATTCCACCCACGTGTCTGTACGTCCATCTGTCACAATTTTTCTTTTAAATTTTGCTGTGTTAATGTTGTTATAAAAAGAAGACACGAATAAAATGTTATTATAAGCATGAATTAATCTATCATTTGTTTTACTATTTTATTCAAAATGGTACATTTTTAATCAAAATTCCACCCACGTGTCTGTACGTCCATCTGTCACAATTTTTCTTTTAAATTTTGCTGTGTTAATGTTGTTATAAAAAGAAGACACGAATAAAATGTTATTATAAGCATGAATTAATCAATCATTTATTTTACTGTTTTATTAAAAATGGTACATTTTTAATCAAAATTCCACCCACGTGTCTGTGCGTCCATCTGTCACAATTTTTCTTTTAAATTTTGCTATGTTAATGTTGTTATAAAAAGAAGACACGAATAAAATGTTATTATAAGCATGAATTAATCAATCATTTATTTTACTGTTTTATTCAAAATGGTACATTTTTAATCAAAATTCCACCCACGTGTCTGTGCGTCCATCTGTCACAATTTTTCTTTTAAATTTTGCTATGTTAATGTTGTTATAAAAAGAAGACACGAATAAAATGTTATTATAAGCATGAATTAATCAATCATTTATTTTACTGTTTTATTCAAAATGGTACATTTTTAATCAAAATTCCACCCACGTGTCTGTGCGTCCATCTGTCACAATTTTTCTTTTAAATTTTGCTATGTTAATGTTGTTATAAAAAGAAGACACGAATAAAATGTTATTATAAGCATGAATTAATCAATCATTTATTTTACTGTTTTATTCAAAATGGTACATTTTTAATCAAAATTCCACCCACGTGTCTGTGCGTCCATCTGTCACAATTTTTCTTTTAAATTTTGCTATGTTAATGTTGTTATAAAAAGAAGACACGAATAAAATGTTATTATAAGCATGAATTAATCAATCATTTATTTTACTGTTTTATTCAAAATGGTACATTTTGAATCAAAATTCCACCCACGTGTCTGTGCGTCCATCTGTCACAATTTTTCTTTTAAATTTTGCTATGTTAATGTTGTTATAAAAAGTTTAAATTTTGCTATGTTAATGTTGTTATAAAAAGTTTAAATTTTGCTATGTTAATGTTGTTATAAAAAGAAGACACGAATAAAATGTTATTATAAGCGTGAATTAATCAATCATTTATTTTACTGTTTTATTCAAAATGGTACATTTTTAATCAAAATTCTACCCACGTGTCTGTGCATCCATCTGTCCCAATTTTTCTCAGAAATAGTTTGATGTAAAAACTTCAAACTTATCATATGATAAAGTATATTAACTCGCGCGTATAGAAAAATTAACACTTAAATATATTTATATAATTTTTACTTAAACACAATTTATATAATTTTGATTTTAACAAAGTTTGGAAAGAGGGTGTAAAATATTTTTGTAGACATTTTTGACAACAAACTTTTCACAAAATTCTAGATAATTTTGAAATCCTTATAATTTTATTTTTCCATTGATATTAAACACCATATATAAACTGAAAAAAATTAATTACTTTATTTTCGATTGCTATATAATTTTTATATAAAAATTGTTAGTGATATCTACTGAAATATACGTTATACAATATGCTTATTGTAAATGATATCTACTCGAATATATGCTAAACAAAATGAAATCACCATGTCAAATTTTAAATATCAGCTTCGGACAGTTCCTGGGAAAAACTGTTTGAAGCGACGGGCGGACACTTGAAAGAGTTTTTCTCAGAAACCGTCTGAAGTATACATTTAACATTTTTTGTTATCTTCATGAGGTTAATTACCAAAATTACAAAATTAATTATTTACTAAAGTATACCAACCAGAACACTTTAAAATAATATATTTATGTGAAGATGAATTTATAAAAAAAAGACTAGTTCCTAGCTGAGTACTAAATTACTATTTATGTATTCAATAAAAACCCTGTGGCCAACATACAAATTTTCTTAAAGGATTGGGCATGGGTAAATATCACAAAAAGTAAAATTTGTAAAATATAGTAATGCATTAGAAAACACATTAGGTAGAAAAACTCACAGCTATTGGAATTAATACTACAATAAATAATAATCAGTCTTGTACCACAAAGCAACGCTGTAATCCCATGTCTGAAGTAGTTAATGGAGCAGAAAACACAATCGTACAATACTGCGTTAATAAATATGGGCGCAAGAAAGACAAATGAACACTGCATCATATTTAAGCGTGCTCTAGGTAGGTAAAATAAATAATGATTTTGCCTACTCAAGTAAAACCTAGGGTTGTAAAGCGCTACCAAACACAAGACCGAAAGGTTATCAACGTAATGATTTAATAATTTTAATAAATTGACAATCAAATAATTCTCCTCGAAGTTGAACATAATCACATCGACTATACGGATAGCAAAGTTTATAGAGAATTGATAAACAAAGCAATCATACGTTATGCAAAGCAAAAATGTATTAAACTCTTTTAATATTTATTCACAAACAGCAAACAGAATGAAATTGTAATGAGCATTACTTACCACATAAATGTCTATACTTTCAGTTACCACATAAATTACTAGAGTACCCACAACCATGAAAAACGAAAATATTCGGTACATATTCCCCTTCCAATTACCGACAAAGGAAGCGGGCATCCAAATTCCAGTACATGTTAAAACGCCAAAAGTAAAATTTAAGCTTTTATTCGTGCGTATAGTCTCCATTTTCGTTTTTCGTTGACTCGTAATTTTTTATATTTTCGTTGACTCTTCTGGTATATCACTCTTGAAATGCTATTATATTGCAAGTTTAGATCGTATTTATTAATTTTCACACCTCTGTGACCTCGTCTTGACAATTATCTTAATCACAATATAAATTAGTAGCTACTTTGTACAGTCGCGATAAAAACAAAGAAGACTACTTTCCAAAACGTCGAAGTAGTATTTTTCGGAGAGGTCATAAAATAACGTTGGGAAATGATAAAAACCATTTTCATTTAATTTCGGTCTTTGCAAAAATTAGTATCGAACAAGTATTTTAATTAAAAGAAACTTCTACAAATTGAGAAATTTACTGAGAAAATTAGTTTTATATATTTACTGAATATAGAATTTTTGAAATCGATGCAATTCCTGCAAATAATTTTATGAATTCCTCAATAATTCTGCAGTTTGCAATAGTCGTACTTTTATTTTTCAAAATTATGTATTTATTTTTATTCATACTTTAACGTATATATAATATATACATTTCGGGTACTTGCTATATGAGCAATCTCTTCCAGTCAACCAACAAATATAAGCATTTTGTGATGTGAATGACTGTAAAAGACATTAATAAAAAAACGAAACTTAGAATATGAAAATTAACTAAAAATGTCATAACGCACACACACACACACACACAAACGCGCGCGCGCGCGCACACACACACACACACACACACACACACATATATATATATATATATAAGCAAAACTGAGCTACATATGAATAATACAAAACAAAAAAAAGTTATGATAAATACGGTAGACCTAATAGCCTTATTTTAGAAAGCAGTCTTTGGCTACCAATTATGATACCTTGAGACTTAATTAGATTAACTAACAGACCCGTTCTATGAGCCCATAGATGGATTAAAGCGAGTTTTCGTTTTTTTGTAGAATATATTTATAAATCATCAGCGTAAAGATGTTAATTACTATGTACATTCCCGACATCCCGATCAATAAATATTGAAAAAGAAGTGGAGAAAGAACCTCTCTTTAAGGCACACCAGCTGATAAGTCCGTCCATTCAGAGAACGCATCTGAAGACTTCACAGATTGCCGAGGTCCATATAGATACAAGCTAAACCATTCTGATGAGTGTTAAGATATATTCAAAGATTTCAGACAAGTTAGCAAAATATCAAAGTCAACGGTATTGAATGCACTGCTGAAGTAACAGGGGTTACAATATCTAACATAAGTCACAATTAAATGATCTTTGCTAATATCCCACCTGAAGATGTTGTAATACAACGAAACCTAGGTCGTGGTAAAGAAATTAAAGATAGTAGAAATAATACTACATCACGTAGTTTCATTTAATTGTGAATAATGAATTTCTACAAAATTAACGCCAAATATATTCAATATCTAACATAAGCTTAAGGGATTTAGGCCATCGCATCCCATAGAATTGGGTTTTATAGCCAGAAAATTGATTTTAACTTCCGAATCACAAGTATTATTAAATGTGAATTCACGGTGAGAAGAGAGAGGATGGAGTTTCTTTAATGTTTCCCACTTAACAGCTGAGTCAAGTAATATGGGTGGGATTATCAAAGAAAGAGCTTAAAGTATTAAGGCCAAGCTGTCAATACGCATCAGTATGAGAATTACCAACTCCCAGAATGCCCCATAATGAAGAGCATTTGCGTAGAGAAATGGAGATGTAATGCTTTTTAGCATTTCTACACATTTGTCTCTTAACATCTATTCCTAAGCACTCTAGATATCTTTCATGTTGAAGGACTGGTGTTCGCTTTTATCTGAATTTGGCTCGACAACGCTTAGCCATTACTTTTTTGATGGAGTTATTAAGCCATGGAGCTGCCTATCGTTTCATTCTCGTTTAATGTATGCTTATCAAACAGCTTGATGATGCTGTTTTTGAATTCAGTAACCTTTTAATCAACCGTTTTAATTGCTAAAATACTATCCCAATCAATGAGCTGGTCATTCTCAAGCAAGCAAGACAAGTCAATACCGTTAAAGCTACAAAAATTGGAAATTTTAGGAGATGGCTTACCACTACGCAACTCACAAGATAGGTAAAATAGGCCCAGGAGCAAGAAGTTGGCCATAGAAACATACATTTTTAGGGGAGTATAAAATGGAAAGATCAATCAGGGCATGATAATTCAACTGGTAGAAGGTAACAAAGGATGGAAGAATGGTGAGGTTTCCGGCATTTCCGGCATGTCGCAAAACTGTATACTTCTCATACTATTTGTATACACAAACAGATGTTGAAGTCACCCATATTAATAGTACGGGGATATAATGGTATTAGACTGTTAATAATACTCTCAAAATTACCAAAATATGAAATACCAAGTAGTGAGTGTACTACTTCTAAGAGTAATTTCATTCCGTAGAAAGTAATTTCGATAAATAAATATTCCATTATAGACAAACCGTCGGTCGGGAATTTCGGGACAATTTTAAAAGGAAAATCATCTCAAAGATAGATACCATAGACCCAACCACCGCGAAGATAGGTCCAACCACCGCGTCCACAATGGCGGTCATTAAGGATTAATATGAAACCTAGAAGCGAATAAATATTAAAGGAGAGGGAAGGTTTAAGCCATATTTCGCTAATAAGACAAGCGTGCATATTTAATTTTTCAAAATAATTAATAAAATCCTAGTAATGGCATAGGATACCCTAGGCATTGATATGATAGAAATGCAACTCAGAAAGGCCGCGAGAAAAAATGGATTGAAGAATATCGTGCGTGGTTCTATTGATGGCGTCACAAAATTGTATTTTTGTAAATTTCTATTATTTGTATTTTTTTCTCCGTTAAATTTATATTTTTGTTAATTTTATCCTGGTTAAATATTGATGCATCTTCCAAATCTTCCATTTCTTTTTTCCTGCTCCATTCCTAATGATTCGTGTCCCCCTATGTCCCCTCCTATATCTCTCGTTTCGGAGCATCACTGGTACCACCAAGTTTGAACTCGTTAAACCTCTTGTAATTAGTACCGCAAACGGGGCTTCATCACAAAATGATTGTCGACATCGATCGTAATTTTATTGTTAATTGAAACTATAATGAAAATCATAATCATTTAACTAAACTTTTCTCGTGATGACGTGATGAACACATGTTCCAATTGCGGCCGTTTCGAGATCAAGCAAGCTAACTGTGCGCCATTCATGCCTGTGACTCTGTGTGTCTCCCAATCCTGTATCACTCACATTATGCAAAAAAAATTATTGACCGTTTTACATGATATTTTCCCGTACAGTAGCATTATGAAATCAGTTAGGTGTATTTGCTTATTATTTTAATCATTTATTTTCTGATTTGAATAACATTGATTGATCTTGACAAAAACACTTTTTAAAAATTGCAAGGTTTATACTCGTCTAAAGAGTATTAAACGATTTAGAGAAAAAGTTTGCTATTATAATTATTGTAAAGATGGCGTTACATGTATTAACCTTACAGTTGACTCAAAAATATTTTCTCACGTTTCATATAGAAACGAAGTCACAGACTATAAAATACGAACACAAAAAATCCAAAAGCTTTTTTTTAAATAATTGAAATGATTTTGACCCTACGTATTATTTACCAGATTATACTTCTGCCCACATAAACTTTGTCATTTTTTTCAATGGGCGTATTATTTTATCGCTAAACTTTTTTGTCCAAACTTTTATTAACTGTAATTTGCTAGTTATAAATGCTCTTATGAAAGTTTAATTGAAGAATTGTAGACTACGAGACCTAAATAAAAATATATTTTATCTCTGTCCAAAATGTTTTCTTCATTTTAAACAATAATTATCTAGCTACTTAGAATAATAAAATAAAAGCTGTGAAATACAAATAATACTGAGGTTTTTTTACACACATTTTTTATATTGTTTTTTTTTCATAATACAGGTTTTAGCAGTTTTGGAAATTTAGAATGAGAGAAACATATGTACTGTATGTGTGAGAATAAAAGAAACATATGTGACCTTTTCAAAAATGCCTCTAGGTATGTCTTTTATAACATTTCATAAAAAATCATTTCGTTTTAATTACTTGTTTTTTATTGTAATACGAAAAGATGCATGTTATATTGATCTATAAGCTTGTTAATATATTTCATCACTATGGCTTTCTACTTTCACCCTCAAACAGGTTCTGAAAACAATGTTGATAATTTTTAGCCATATCTAGAAACATTTTACACAAAATTCGATAGTGAATAGTTTGGGAATCTTCATAAATCATGGGTTTTCAATTAATGTCCAACAGAAGATACGAAATTTAAAATGGTCTATTTGCTCTCCCTAAATTTGCCCTATCAATGTTAACTATTGAGACATATGCATTTTAATTATAATTATGATATACTTATTTGTAATGTTATTCCGGGGACAACTGCATCATATTGGATTGGTAAATGTGTTTCGAAGACATTTAGAAAATCGTAATAGTTAGAAATTGTTGAGATGAAACGTAATAAGAATTCCTGTCCATTTTTCCAATATTTAATATTAATTTAATTAGAGATTAAAATATTGAAGAAGTAAAGGCCTAAAGATTAACTGAGATAAGAATTTTACGCAACTCATATTTATGACATACTTATTTTAAAGTGTAAATTTTGAGTCAGTGAGCTGAGAGATCATTACCAGCTTTTTTCCAATATTTAATATTAATTTAATTAGAGATTAAAAGATTGAATAAATGAAGGAGCAGTAGGTCTAAAGATTAACTGAGATAAGAATTTTACGTAACTTATATTTATGACATACTTATTTTAAAGTGTAAGTTTTGAGTCGGTGAGCTGAGAGATCATTAACAGGTACGAATTCGAATTTGCTAATGGTATTATTTGGCTTATGTAAACTATATGAGTTAGTGATACGAAGAGCATGTATGTGAAGACAACATTCAGCATGAATTTCCAGCAATAGAATCTGGGATCGGTATTTCGAAATTAAATCTTATTTTCTGACATTATAAGTTTCAAGTGATGCTTGATACTATTAAGACGGTGAAATTTATTTAAACTTTATTTAACCTACTCTTTACAGTACATATGTCTCCAGTCAAGTAATGATTATGTGGTAAATTTAAATAACCTCAGTATTGCTATGAAGAACGTCATATGAGTGATAAAAATAAATATTTATAAATATCCCCGAAAAGATAACAATCTCTCATGAATAAATAAAACAGCCTAAATTGAAATTATTCAGTTAATACAAAATAATCAAAACATGTCAGTGAATCCAGTGATTTAACATAAACTGTGTCAACGAGATGTTCGATGTAGACCATATATCTGAGCGGTGGTGAAGAACATGTGCATAGAAAAGTGAATGGGACTATAGTGATGTTCTCCATCACTATTATTATCGCCTACCCCATTACGTTGTAATATGATATATATTAATCTAAAGTTCTATTATTCAACAACATACATAAATATAGTTTCAACAAAAGTGAATAATGCACGTAAACATGCAATGTGGCATAAATGCACGGATCCTAGTGCAACACATCCAAAATACGCTTAAGGTCTAGTAGGGTAGGTGTATCCCAAAAATATCAACATCTGTATATATATATATATATATATATATATGTATGTATATATATATAATGCTGTAAATTGAATATCTACAATAAATATATTCCTCTATAACGAACTGAAAGTTCATTCACAATGACCGACTATGCAAAAACGTTTATTTGAATTAATCTCTAACTTAGTATTACATTCCATATACAACTATGTTTAATTAATATATTACAGTAATTGACAGAATTATATTTATTAAAAGAAAATTCTGTCAATCCTTTCAGAAAACTACAAACGAATAACCCAAAAACATTCTCAGATAATTAAGGATTATTGGATATTATATGTATACAGTTTGATTTCGATGTGAGGATTACTATAAACCAGTTTTATCCACGTTTACTCCTCTAGTATATTAATTAGTAAAAGGAAAATATATCCTGAGATGAATAACTTATTATAAAATAGTGGATAAGTAATCCACATCTTCGTATATGACCAAATAGAAGGTAAATATATCTATAAATAAATAAGAAGTCAAGGACACATCTCACTCTAAAAATACCATAAATTATTGAGCTGTATGTGGTCCAATATATAGAAAAAATTGGGCACACTAACCTACATTTTACTTTTTAGAAAATAGCTCATAAATCATTTTTTGAGCTTTAACTTTATTTTTGAGAATTTCCAACATGAAATTGTCTTCAACAAAATTATTTTCTTAGAAGAAATTCACTAATTATAACATTGGTTAGTCGATCTAATCATTCAGAATTTCCGTCTAATCGTCCAAATTTTGTCAATAAATCATGCAGAATTTCCTAACTAAACGATTCGCTTCTTTTTCTAATTTCAATCCTTTTATTAACTAATCAAAATACCTATGGAATAAATTTATAATACTTTAAAATTCACATCCCTTTAATTTTTTCACTAGGGGAGGTCGAGGTGAATTAAGAGTTTCCTCGACTTTGTAAATATGAAGTGTAATATTTTAGCACGGGGTTACTTAGTACACTTAGTTGTTAATTTACGGCATTAATGTAGGGGGTATAATAGTGAAAGAACACTCTTACAAAAAACGTACCGCCTTTTTTTAAAATCTTTTTCGATAATGAGAATTACTAACGACTTTTACGTCATAAATATGTATAAAATTTACCTAGTATTAAGACTAAATAATTCAGGGTTTTTTTATTGTTTTTTGACCGAACAAGGAACCACATTTTAATCATACTTGATTACTCTGTCATTCTGGCACCGACTAAGATGAATACTATGAATACTAGAACATATTACACTTATAAATAAAAACCAGTGGAGAGGGCACAAATTAAATAGTTCTTCGAAAAATGGAATTCGCAATATATTTCATGCATCGATGATATTCACTTTAAATTTATTTCCTTAATTTTAGCCGGAAACGGATGAAAGAAATAATATATTTCTTTAAATCATTCTGAAGTAAGAGGCTTAAAACTTCGTAAATGAACTCTTTGATATCACATTAATAATTTGGTAACACGGCTTACGATATAGGTTCCCATCGTGGGCAGTTTCACCATGAAAGTACGGCTCAACACTTTACTCATACGTCCTAGAAAAACTAAAGCTATACGATTAATTATATATATGTTCCCCTATTTAATTATATTTGGTGTTTTTTAAATGTATATCTCGCTATGAAATATGAAGAGTCCATATTAATGATTACTTGTGATTAAGTAATTCCACTTCAAATGAGGTACTGAACACCGTGCCAAACTCGCATTTGTTCTTTTTTCAGAAAATAATGAAAAACAGTTTTCTCTGTTCGATATGAGACGCTATTACGCTTCAAAATATTTTATTTTTATAATGTAATTCGTTTTCAATATCAAAAATGGAAAAAGTGGTGGCTTCCTGACAAAGAAAGTTTCCAAAAATATAAATTTAAAAATTAGAGAATATTTTTAAATATATAGATAAAATGAATCATTGTAAAATTAATAGTTCTTTTGCCTGAATATATTACGTAATCTTTTATGTTAATATACTTAAGTATATTTTATCTTTATATAATTAGAGATATTTTGGCTTGACATACTCATGAATATTTGTTTTGATATACTGAGCATTACGTTGTCTTGATACACTTAGCAATATTTTGTCGTGATCTACTCAATAGGCCTCCACGAATTGGCAAACGAATTATAACAGTAGCGGGGGGCAACCTGTATTATATGAACATTTAGAGTAATTATATAGGTTGGTTCAATATACTCTATTTCATTTATTAACTTTCAATAACTTTCGCTAACTCATATGCGAAAGCGAACGCAAGACTTTTGTATATTAATAGACCGTACAATGAATTGACTTATGAAATAATTCGAAAATTCATATCAAATTTTTGTATTTTATACACCCTTAAATATGATTTATGTTTTTCATTTATTCTCAAGTGTAATGTTGCTTTTACTTAAGATTTGATACTTTTTACTTACGATATTACTCAGATACTTTTATCCAAAATATTATCCATTCAACAGAGATAAAAAAAATGTACTATTTGACAATACCATTGTAAATACTAATAAAACAGATACTAATTTACAATATTTTTATAAAAACTGTATTTTTCATTGATTATTTTAGTAAATGAGATTTTTTAAGAGCCGTAAAACAAAATCCAAGCTATTATTACTATGAAATATTTAAATTCAATGTATATGGTGGCTTTTATTCTTAGAAATAACTGTTAATTACGATTGTTTTAATAAGTAATTTGATAATGAAATGAAACTACGTGATGCAGTATTATTTCTACTTCCTTTAAGTTCTTTACCATGACGTAGGTTTCGTGTTGTATTACAACATCTTCAGGTGGGCTATTAGCAAAAATCTAACAACAGTAGATCGAACAAAAGTAGAAATAATACTACATCACATAGTTTTATTTAATTATCGATAATGAATTTATACAATATTAACGCCAAATATATTAAATAAATAATTTGATATTAATTCTTATGTATTTACTTGTAGTCTAGCATTATAAACTAAACGAATACTGACAAGTACATTGTCAATTAAACAAAATTACTATGTTTTCTTTGTGTATTATACAAGGTGGAATATTATTAATATTTCATAATTCTACTTCACAATTCCTTATTCTTATATTCCATGTCTACTTTAATTTTACTTGTTACTACACATTTGTGTATATTATAAACGCTACTGACTGTTTTAGCAAGC
The DNA here is from genome assembly GCA_039881145.1 of Druceiella hillmani. Classification (NCBI taxonomy): domain Eukaryota; kingdom Metazoa; phylum Arthropoda; class Insecta; order Lepidoptera; family Hepialidae; genus Druceiella; species Druceiella hillmani. The sequence continues at coordinate 18,117,678 of JAYKKI010000014.1, read as the reverse complement.
GAGGTAGCACTTTCTGATGCATTAGCTACTTACGTATTAACCCCAAAAAAAAGCGAAAAATCCTCGCTCTTATTTCGAAATATGCGTTTTTATAAAAAAGCAAGTTGTTTTTATATTCTCCCTGTTTGGGAATAGTTATGACATTCATGGGGCAAACGATAATGATAAAAAAATCTAAAAGTAAGCTAAGCTTAGACTATTATTATGACTAATATCAAGTTAGAACCAAAACAAATGATTCAAGAAGTCTTAAAATTTTCAAATTTTAGACATAAATAAATTTTAATTTTGGCGTCAATAATAACCGCTTTTTTATTAATTTCATTTTTAATTATAATAGAACACTTCATAATTGGGTTTGCAGCCAATAAAACCTCATATAACTATTTAATTTGACGTTGGTAATTTTTATTTTCGCGAAAAACGTGTGGGACATTATCGTTTCCCATTTTTACTTATATATAAAACTATATATAGCACAGGTCTCTCCCTTCTAATATGTTAGTCTTAACTTCTAAAATATTAGTCTAGGATAACTCGTACACATTTTGTCCTTTCGATATTCTCTCCTATTTTCTTTTATATTTTTCTCATTTTGGACTAAAATGAAAAAACTCATGAGGTGAGAGTTGAAAACATTCTGATTGGATGATTCGAGTTCAAAGTTCAAAAAGCGTATTGTGTCATATTAAAACTGGCCACTCAGCATACTTTTCTAGTTTCTAAAATTGCCCCACAAATTAGAAGAGACAAATAATTTCAATCAATAAATAGTCTTTTTGAGGTTAATAATTCATTTCAATGATTTTTTTATTCGCGTGAGAATATTCCGTATGTAAAATTATTATTTTATCCGTATGTTTGTATTAATTTAATACGTAGTTAAACTCTTAATGCCTGTAATTGGTTATCTGTTAAACTAAAGTGAAAAAGTTAGCGGATAATTTGAAACTTCGTGGTTAGAAAAAAGTATGTTGGTTTAGTTACACGGTATTATTATTTTAAGTTGCCATATGTGAAAGAAAATTGTAGTCATATTTATAAAAATATCACAATAGTCTCTAGAAGGTTGATACAATTATGCAAATCTATAGTAAATATTTTTTTTGGAAATATGAATGCCAATTGTTTCGTGAAATATTCAACTGTAGTATCCAATATCCCACCAAAGTGGGATAAATGTAGTGGAATGATTTTCCAATCAATACGCCGATTACTTGTGGACTATTGCTTCCAAGCATGACTGACTCTGGTCCATTTAAAAATACAATTACAGAGAATATCCAACTGCACCTTCGCACCGAAATTAGTGCAGTTGTCCGAATAAAGGCAAGAAAGTGTAAAATAAAATGGTTAAAGGCTGCAAGAAATGCATTTTCCAGGTATCTAATATCCAGTACAATCCAGGTATCTAATATCCAGTACCGCTTTCGTAAGATGGACATAAGAAGTCCTGAGCATGTACAAGAGTTACAGTATGGTAGTGAATTATAATGAGATTCACTACACGATATTGCTTAGATAATAAGCCATGTTTTACCTTAAATGTTGAGTTCGTCCTCCAGTCCTTCAAATTTTGTCTTCGTCAATGAAAACAGATAAATAACGTAGCTTTTCTGAAAGAGACTTATCCACCTTTAAACTTCTACACAATGAATGCTCTGAACTGAGCAAAGCACAGCCTTCCCAGTAGTCATACTATTATTGGCCATAACAGAATTAAGCTCCCTTACAAATCGTCAAAATATACGATAACGTGCGCTTATCCCAAATAGAAAAACACTTAGCCAGTTCGCAGAATATCAATTGCTCATAATTAAGAACAGCCACTAACATATTGGCTTTATGTCCCGAAAATTTGTTTTTTGAAAATGTTTCATTAATGAGAGAAAATGGTTGCACTAGCCATTGAGAAGGAAGCAATGAAGAATCTATGAAGGGCCGTCCCGTCATAAATTACGTAAAATGATCTATAAAGGTAATATACCACGAGAAAGGGAGTTGCTAGGGTTCTCAGTATCTGTGACGTGATAAAAGGTTTTATGAGGTAAGTTCTCATGATATTACGTCACGCGGTTACTCACAAATACCGACCAACAGTTGTGGTGATGAGTGTATCCACAAGACTCCGACTTGAGGGTCAGAAAAAGCGTAAGTATCTAAACATCTACTAAATTTCGATATGAGTCAAGGAGTAAATTAATAGTTATTAGTCGATTTAATCCAATCAAATGCTGCAAACTTGAGTAAGGAGATTTATTATCGATAAAGGTGAACCCCATATTTATCATTAGAAACTGAATGAACCATATCATTATGTAAAGTTTGGACTTTGACACCATCAGGTAAGCGAGGACGCATGTCATTAGTTAAGGAATAAGTTATGTGCATAGCCAATTACGGGATTGATTTAAGACCAAATGGACGCAATTAAATTCAAAGGCTCAGCGGCATTCATTACTATCGAACCGATAAAATATTCTTGTGTATTTGCGATGGTCACGGAGAACACAATTTTGTAAATACATTTGTTTAATATCGGTAGCAACTATAACTGGGAAAAGATGAAAACTACGCAACAATATAAATAAGTCGGCCTGTAAATTAGGAGCTATATGCAGGATGTCATTTAATCATATATGCATTTTTGCATTTCCATTGAGAACAAGTTGATTGAGACTACAATTCGAGGCAAAGACTTATTAGAATGCATGACAACGTGATGTGAAACGTAAAATCCATTATCTGGCACCAGTGGCGTAGCGTGTCTTGGCGGGGCCCCGTATAAAAATTTTTTTGCGGGCTCTTATGAAGGGTAAAAATTTCTCACAAAAAAAATATTTGCATAAAATTAAAATAAACATTTATTCATTGTAATTTTACAGAGAGATAATTTTTACAAAGAAATAAAATTAAATATAGACTCTCCTTGCCTTCTTTTTTCGGCAATCTGATTTAGTAAATTATTTATAGCTAATGATGACTTTAGTTTTCCTAAATTTTCTGCCTCTATGGACAATAGCGATAGGTCTTACAGGCGCTCATTTCCCATCGAAGTTCTTAGGTAATTTTTTATCAGTTTTAATTTCGAAAAACTTGCTTCAGCAGTTGCGGTTGTAACTGGAAGGGTCAAGAATAAAAAGCATGCTGTTATTACCTCCAGAAAACTGCATGCAAGACTATTGAATTTTATCAGCAATAACTCAATGAGTTCCTTAATGGAATGGATTTTTTGAATTTCACATTTTAAGCAAGCTTTTAGAGCCTTTAATTGGTCATAAAGATTAACTGAGATGTCTTTACTATATTTAGCCGAAAGTTTTCCGGTAGCGTTTAATATCTATTCGTTTGAAGAAGACAGAAGTTTCTCCGGTTGTAATATTTCGAACAAACTACTCAGGCCGCAAAGGCTCTGATATCTTTGTTTAGTTTGAGAAATTAAGATATTTAAACAGCAATAGTATACATTGACTTTGAAATAGGATTCCGGGTCTGAAATTCTCTCATCATCTGATAACTCATCAAAAAACGCTTCGTTATCTTTCGCCTTTTGTTTTTAAAAAGAGTTGTTACCCCCACTCTTTTACTAAATTTTTAGACTCATTTAACAAAATATTGAATGAATTTTGATTTCTCAATTCACACAGTCTATTCAAAAGATTACTTAACAAAATACTAGTTTTCTGTAAGTCATTATTTTCATGCTGTAGAGCTTTAGAAACAGGATTAATGATTTCAAATAGTGATGAAAAAAATGTGACAAGCACTAAGAAATCATAACTCTCTATCATAAAGGTTAATTATATTTTTACGTTCTTCACGTTCATCTTTTTTATTCGAAATTAAATTTAGTTGGTGCAAAGTTTTCATGATTAATAAATAATTTTTCTTTACCGCTAATAAAGCGTCGTTCGTTGAAGACCATCTGGTAGGACATACCTTTTTAAGGGTAATTAAATATTTTTCAGATGAATCCTCACTTAACATTGCCCAGCGCTTTATACTATTGCCAAAAGAAGTATATATTTTTTCTATATTATCGAAAAAAGTGGACACTTCACGGACATGTTTCGCTGCATCGTTTAAAACTAAATTTAATGCGTTCGCAGCACAATGGACATAATCGGCATTCGGAGCATGCTCTTTTATAGGGTTTGTAATCCTCCATAAACACTGGACATAACACTGGACATAAAATTTCAGTTTTAAATCCTTCAGAACTGCAATCGGATACTGCTTTAAACCCCAAAAAGGACTCACAGATTTTTAATTCTTTAGGCACATTATCATTTTCTGTAATCGAAATGTATCGAAAAACTACAGAAAGTTGGTCAATTTTTGACAAGTCTTGTGTTGTATCCAGAATTATTGTCATGAATGGAGCTTTTTTAATTTCTGAGATGATGTTGTTCCTAACTGCGGTACCAAGCAAATTAATAATTTCATTTTGAATCGTAGGCCTTAAATAATTTATTTCACCTTTCGGTTTTAAAAGAAGTTCTTTTAAAGTTGCATCATAATTTGATAGCAAACCTAAAATTGCCATAAAATTTCCAGAATCAGAATCATTACCTCTTAAAGGAAGATTACAAGATGCTAAAGTAATTATAACATTAATTATACGATGCAATACATCTCTCCAGAATGTAATTTTACTATTGATTTCACTTTGCAATAGAGTATCGAATCGAATTTACAATAGAGTATTTCCTTGTAACCAATTATTATAAGACAGGGATGCATTAATATGCTGCTGTGACTTTTCATGGTCAAGTATAGTTTGCGTAAAATTGCTTCTAACGGAAACACCGTTCACCCATGCAGAGGAATACGATTTGCTTCGACGATCTGCTAATAACCAACAGAAGTGGCAATACGGTTTGCTTAAAACATTAGAATAACATAACCATGGTTTTGAAATTTTTATGCCTGCCTTATTGAAATATGAATAATATAATAGGCCGAAAAAGGTCGGTTACTTTCTGAATCTTTTGGAAACGGTCCTTGTGGTTTAAATTGACCTAATTTAAAAACTATTTTTTGTTCGCATTCATTTAGACCGTCACCAAAATTTCCTCTATCTGATGAAACTATATTACAATCTTCAGATATCTCAGAATCGTCGATTTGGGTTTCTTCTATTGCCGGATGGACATCCCACGAAGAATGTGCTTGGGTTTCTTCTATTTTCGGATGGACGTCCGATAGAGAATGTGCTTGGGTTTCTTCTATTTCGGGATGGATATCTGATGTAGAATGTGCTTCAGAAGAATCTGAAAATATAATTGTCAAAAAATAAAAGCGAATGTTTTCATAAATTTCAAAAATATATGTTAAATAAATTACTATACGTAAGGTTACAGTTAGAGAGTGTTCAGAAGTACGCAGGCTCTACGCGGGTTGTGCGTGTGTTAGTACAAAATCACCTGCGCGCAGCCCATGCGTTTCACCCGCGTGCGACCCGGACGCGGCGCGTAGCAAAAAAAACAAAACGAACACAACTCGAGCTTGCGCACGTTTGAACACGCAATTTACAATACGGACTGATAATAGGTAAGGAAGAGTTTCCGTTTTTTTCGTTTTGAGGTACGAAACCCTAATAATCGATTTTCAAAACCCATTAACCGATTTCAAACAGTGATGAAATTTATATGGGACAGCCTTTGTGTTATGTATATCAAAATCTTTTTAAGTACCTATAACAAATACTTTTCTGAAAATCACATCCAAAATCAGTTCAGTTAAACCTGAGATAATCGCAAACAAACATACATAGTACTACTTAATCTCTAAAACTACAGAACCGATTTTCATGAAACAAAATCGGTTAGTTAAACTGTTTAGCAAAACTAAGTTGGTGTGTGCCTCACTTAAATCAAAAATAATCATCTCGATATGAATATCGTGGTCGATATGGCTTTTCGATCTTTTCGAGAAATTCGTAGACAAACATACAAATATACAAATACTGGGTGTAAGGGAGAGGTTTCCGAAAACTTTAACCATGGCTTCAGACCATCAAGAATTTTTTTTTGCGGAAATGAAATAAATTTTTCGCCTCCCCCCTCCATACAAAATCTTCGAGTCAGCTGACAATTTTGTATGGAGAGTCAATTATTTATTAATCAGTTCGGAAAGCTGTCCCTTACACCCCATATATAAACATACACTTACGTACGAAATTCAGTGCTTGGAAACCTAAATGGATTATTTTATTATACTCAAATTATTATCCAATTCGAACAACCTCCGTTTCTGGAAGTGGCTTAAAAACAAAATTCACCCTTCACTACAGGTATACAGATAAGACAAATAGGTTGGGTGGTAGGTACATACCTTTACAATCTAAATCACTCACAGGAGCTGGTTTCTCAAAAAATTATGAAATTTTGGGTACTTTTTTTATGACCTCCTCCCTTTTCTGTTTACTTTTTCTTTTAGTAGCTCCGCTGGGATAATCTCTTTTCCTTTCACTCATTCTTTTTTTACAAATCACTACTAATACAACTAAACCAAAACAATTATTGTTTGTATTGTATTGCAATGTAAGGCACAATTAAATAAAACGCATAAATAAACACTGTTCTCCGTGGTTTATCATCGTATGTACATCGATTACTGTGGGATTCCCTCCCCCGTTGAAGCAAATGACTTAAACGGGAAAATCCCGCAGCCCGCGATAAATACCCGATTTAGGGTGTTGCCAACTTTTGAATTCAAGAGTTGCAAAACAAGAGAAATTGTTTTTTTTTATCATTTGTGAATGGGTGGGGTCCCCCGTAGCTCGGGGGCTCCGTATAATTGATACGGCAGATACGGCGGTAGCTACGCCCCTGTCTAGCACACTAGACTCTACGACACAGTTACTTTTACTTCCGTAAGAAGTACAAATGAAAATACGACTTCAGATATTTCGACTTTCCCAAAACATACAAGCCAAAATATAACACAAACACTTCAAATACTTTGACTTCCCCAAATGGTACAATCCCAAAACGTATAAAAAGTCTTTAGATATTTCCAAAATTGCACCAAACAATTTCATAATTTTCTAATTCTACGAATATACAAGTTTTATATGAATATTAATCACGCTAGCGCGTATTCAGCTTAAAGTACTATGTATAAATATATAAGAGTGAGACGTATAAATAGCCTGCACCGTGATCGGTTTACCCTGGAAATTATGAATATTTGCTTGTATGTATTACATTAAAACGTAATGTATATTAAATTGATACTTAACGTATATTATATAAATACGTTGTCTACTTATATATTCAAGCAAATTATTTTAACCATAATGCCACATATATATAAAACAGCCTCATCAGAAAAGCGCTGTAGCCCCAGTAGGTTACTGCGGTATCCGGTGTTATTCTAAAGAAACTCTTGAGTTATTCTCGCTCAATATTGCAGCAGGACTGTATCAGAAACGTATTTCTTAAAAGTAATTATATTTATATATATATATATATATGTATATATATATATATATATATATATATATGTATATATATATATATATATATATATATGTATATATATATATATATATATATATATATATATATAGTGGGTGAAATCCAGGAATAATAATTTACAAATATCATTGTAAAAATGTTTTCAAAAGAATCAATAAAGTAAGCAGACGAAAGAAACAGGTGTGCTTGGATTAAAAAAAATAGAACAAGAACGATTTTAAAAGTAATCGACCGATCTTGATTAAATTTTATATTTTAAAACAAAATATGTTACATCATTACATATTCAGAAAATTTTTAAATATTAAAATCTTATATTTCATCATGCCTATTTTGTATTAAAATTGTTTATGACGTTTAAAAATACTTAATTTGCCTGGATATTATTTTATTAATAGAGCCTGTATTTGAATACAATCATTAACATAATATTACGAGTATATATACGCCATCTATTCCGGATGCGCAAATAAAGTGGGTAATTAAATTAGCACTAGATAGCGCTATATATTCCTCTCATATTAATACTATTCGCACATTTGCTTAGATTGTTTTCATCCAAGTTACCAATTTAAAGCGGTTGAACCGGCCATTGTGAAAAATAACTGCAATTTTTCCTGGTAAAAATGGTTTCGTTCGTCTTCTCAAAGTCAAAATTAAGCTTTGAACACCATTTAAATAGAGTTCCACTCAAGAAGTAATTTAAAAAATAATCTAACTCTTTCAGTTCAAGACCCAAAAGAAAAGATGGCAACACCATCATATACAACATTCTAAAGAATTGATGAAGTTTAAGCACACATCAAATCTGGAACCAAACTGGCGGAGAACCCGCATAGGAGAAATGAATTCTAATTTAAAACAAGGAAGAAACAAAAATAACCGAACTGTCACGTTTTAATTTTAAAACAGTTTGGAAACAAGAATACAAATGTGAAGTACAAATTTCTCTATTATCTATATATTTTTTTGTTAATAGTTTATATGTTTTGAGGTTAAAAATAGTTTTGACGAAATTCCTTTCTGTGTAAAAAAAGACTTTTCACTTAACATATTTATTAATGTATCAAGGGCAACAATCTGACTTTCTTGAAGCAAGAACGGTATTAGATTATAAGCCTATCCGCCGTAAACAAACCTATTATAAAGATTACGATTTTCTTGGTTCAATAGTTAAAAATGACCGCAGTTCAAAGTTTAAACTGTGTTCAAAATAAATATTTGAACAGAAGTGCACAAATTATATGCAATTAAAAAGGTCGCTTTAAATTTTGTCACTTTGGGAAGAAAAATATATTAAAGGAATATTGTTTATATTTCTACGTTCTTAAGGTAGGTTTATAAATATTTTTTTTAAAAATATTTTTTCTGAGTTTTATAAATATTTTTTTATTTATTCCATCACAGAAGTGTGTCCATAAAAAGTCATTTTGATAAATATTTTTTTTTTAATTGTATACAAAAACTCCACATTTTTAATTCATTTATTAACGTAAATCCAGCTAATTGGTTTCATTATTTTGTCTCGTAGAAAGTAGTGCGCCACATATAAGTACTAGGTAAGTAAATATTGCCGTAAAACACAATTAAATTATAATTAATTACTACTGATGTTTAGCTAGATGGCGCTGTATTATTAATTTCTAAAAATTTTTATCGATAATGCCAAGTCATAAATAGATTTTTGGATAAATTAAACTCAAAACACTTCACAGAATGTTACATGAAATATAATGTTTAAATCTAATGCACCCATTTCCAAAATGAGGCAAAAGTTCATAAATCCGCTGGCATTGTCCTTTGTGGATTTGCAGAAAATTAATGCGACGTAACTTACCGGATGGTGCAACAGCGACATGCTGCTGTATTAAAGGAATCAAATTATTTTGAACGTAATTTCTGCCTCTAGAGCTTCATTACACCCTGAGTTTTATTCGGGACGCAGGTACGTTACAGAGGTCACACCAGCCGACCCTATGCATCATAATGTGTACGTTCCATTATTATGAAAAAAATTAAAATTAAGTAAGTTCGAGAAAAACGATGGTTGAAAAAAAATTAAATTACATTTGAAAAAAATTTTAAAAACGTGATATATACTAAAAAGTAAAAAACAATCTTTAAATATAAAGATGTTGGTCAAGGGTGGAAGAATGTTTTTGATGACAAAAAAATTAACTTAAATGTGAAGAAAAACGTGGGGTGCTCTTGACCTACATTTACGTAATCACTCTACCTGTACAAACAACTAACGATAAAAAATTTACCACAACAAGATATCGAGCGCTCAATGTGACATTTGACATGAGGTATAATAAGAACTTGCTTGTTCAAGACAATATGAATAGTGCAAAAGCTAGTTTTTTATTTTTTCTTTAAAGCAAAATTGTTTTTTTTAGTCCCAAAACAAAATATTTCTATTTCAAAAAGTTTGTTATAAGACTAAAAAAATGTATTTTTGGGTTTTATTTTGTTTCACAAAAATTTTATTGTTTTTTTTTATTATTGTATTATTATCGGTTTCTGAAACTTGTGCAATATTTTAGATAATTCGGACGCCTGAAGGTGATGTAAATTTAATTGAAATATTTCGTTACATTGTTAGATGCATACAAGTGAATTTCAAAAAAAGCATATCATTAGGGAAACGCAGCGATGGTTCTGGTTTTAAAAAATGCCTCGTTAGGAAAGTTAGCCGCCACTACCATTCAACTATTCCATTTTATAAGTGTTAGAAGGATCTTCATAGTCTGTTTTGTCTAATAGTGTCTATGTGAGTCTTAAAATAATTTTGTAAGTCGTGTTGCCAAATTATTAACGCTAACCAGCGATAACATGTTTCGCTCTATTTGTTTGGAGATTTCGGTTGTATAATGTCGTAGGAATGTCTTAATTAACACAACTGTCTATTCTCCGATTCCCGGTAATTAGATAATACATCACGAAATCAGCTTTACAACCGTTTTCAGAACAATGATAATGCCTTCCTTTTATAACTTACGTTCTTTAATATTACCGCCTGCATATCCAACTATGAAAACAAATATAAAATCAGTATGACAGTTTCAGATATATTTTAATTTTAAATTTCGAAATCTTCTTTAATATTAATTTTCAGCTCCCTATACACGAAGCATATTAAAATTTCTATCACCAAATTTATATGACTACAAACGTGAACACTTACGTTATATTCCGGTTATCGCTGAGCACTGTTTGAGGTAAGAATGAAACATGGGAGCCTTATATATGAACTGTTTTTACACGCGATTAGAGTTTATTTTTTTTATTGCTGCTCCTAAATCGAATTATATTTTGGCTTCTGCTCATCTGAGTTTTATAAAACAAAGCGCAGTTATTTCTTTGAAACTGTTTTTGTAGATTGCTGTATTTATTTGTAGAAACACCAACTTTTGTTTAAATGCCAACTTTTTTCAAATATAGATATAGCTAAAAATTCTAACATTATGGATAATTAAGTAACTTTATAATTGTATAACTGGTGCATTGAGTTATATGATTCCTTAGTTTCCTCAATAAAAAGACAAAATAAGTTATAAAGAAAAACATTACAATTTTATTATGTTAAATTTAACTTGCTAATTTAATACTATATTTGTCAATTTTTTTTATTTCTTAGTATTTAAAATATAATAGTCTGCTGTAAAATGTTTAGTGTTTAATTTGCTTTCTTTATCTTTTAAAAAAATTAGTTTATTTTTATAAGAATTTCTATTGGTATCTTTATTTATCTAATATATAAAATTTTAACAACTGTTACTTTCATAAAATACCAAGTACACATATTTAATGATGTCATATGTCTTAGACGACACTGAATTATTATCTTCGAATTCTACAGAGAGAAATATTAGTTTCTCCTATATAATTTGCCCGAAACCTGCTTGGCATAGACATACATCTATATAATTTTACCTTCTTTGACGTGGATACCATGATACAAAAAGATTTCATCAAACTTTTTGCCCAATTTATAAAATCATTTTTCAGATTTCAATTTCGCGAGCATATAATTCGACTTTTTAATTTATTTATGTTAACGTTTTAATGGATTCTTTATTTCATAGTTTTTGATACAAAATATAATTTTTGCCTTAAATGAAGTCCATGTTTACCGCCAAACCTCTGTTTCGAATTGACATATAAAACCGTTTTTCATATTTCAATTTCACGAGCATATAATTCGACTTTTAAATTTATAGCGAATAGTCGCCTTGACGTTTTAATCGATTCTTTATTTTATAATTTTTATACAAAATATGATTTTTGCATTAAATAAAGTCCATATTTTCCGCAAAACCTCTGTTTCGAACTGACATCCCCATAAAATTATGATATCTTAATGACGACATCAGTTCGACAGTAAGGTTTTGCAGTGATGTATTTATAATGTATTGCAAGTAGCTGTCATTTTAATTACGGTAGTTCGGAACTTGATATGGAAGTCAGTGCAAATCTATGACATGTTATATCAAGTATATCATTGTCGTATGAAATATATATTTGTCTTCGAATAATTTATACACCTTTTAATTTTCTTCATTCACTTATAATATTACGTTACGAATACAAATTTTGGAAAACTTAAAAATATTTATAATTAATTACTTACTAGCGTTAGTCGTGTTTAAGACTTTTAGAATACTTCTATAGATCTAAATTTCTCTTCCAAATCATTTTCTCGTGTCCCTTTTAAATTTTTCACAATGCAGTTTTTATTTCCAACATTCAAGTTTTGTTTTTATTCTCAACTTTATCCACATTCCTTATATGTGTAGTTCTTTTATAGTTATAATGACTGTTCAAATTGGAAAATTTATTTAGCATGTTTATTAAGAATAAATAAGAGAATGTTAAAAATATAATTAAATCACACATATTGGTCATCGAGATTCAAAATTATATATAGACGTCTCTCGAATACCTTGTGTAAATAATCTAGAATTCGTCGCTGCAGTCTCTTAGGTTGATCACAAGGCATATTGCCTGTGACGTCGTGGCGCACCGCGGGGACTTGGGTTCGATTCCCTATCGCTCGTCGAGCGGAGCTGGACTAGTGTTCTGGTTGGCTGTAAGATATTTATCTCGTAGCAATAAATCCACCATATACATCAATTAGATACAATAAAGTACTTAAATAAATAAATGAGTTATTGAACATTGCGTTACATTTAAAGTCGTTTTGGTGATAAATATGAATATACGATTAGAGAAATATTCCTCTAGTAAACACTATATGACTACATTTTATATACGAGTATATATTTTTAAGTACTTTCGAATATTAATTTATATGATGTATTTAGACTAATCGCGATACTAAAGTAATTCGTGATAAAATAATAGTGCTAAAGTAGGCACTACGATTTGATCACTAATTATTTTAGTATCGCGATTAGTCTAAATACAACATATAACCTAATATTCGAAAGTATTTAAAAATATATACTCGTATATAAAATGTATTAAGAGAATTTGCCACCTTCTTATGTATTTTGGTTAATGTTATAATACGCTACACGATTTTGAAAAATATCTTAAATAAAGAAATATATCTATATGCGTTCATCTTTTTTGAATTGTAATGAAAGAATGAACATTCATCCTAATTTTGAGATAATATTTATAACTTTTGGATTTTTGTCTATCTTTTTACATCTTCTTCTTATTAATTTGTAATTATTTCAAAAATGGCTTGTCGGTTTCTTTGACACTCCGTTTTTAATACATGCTGCAAGAAGCAACCTACACTTTCATTATTTCTGCCGAAGTTTTTTATTATTCCAGCTCGTTACTCGAACTAATCAAATGTAAAAGCGAGTTTAATAATATGAAATCTTATATGTATAAGAGCGAAGTCGCGAATCTATATAAAATAAATTCTGAATAAAATTAAAAGAACAATGGAGAGCGTTTTTTCCATAATTCACCATCTTTTCGTTTCCATAATAACAGTAAAAAACAGTAGTTCTAATACAGTAATTATGAATAACAAAATTTCACAAATGTCATGAAGAATGGCGTCTGAAAATAAAGAACAGCAACGGTGAACAAAACAAATCTGTTAAATTGCGAAATGAGCATATATAAACTAAGCGCACTTCACAGTCAATGTAGAGCTGGAATGCCTTAGTAATATATTTATATATTTCAAAATATTGAGAATCATAAAGAGTCATATATTAACGCTATGGAAATATATAACAATTGTTGAATTATACATAGAATTATATTCAAATATCTTTTTATTAATTATCTTTAATATCTTTATATTATTAAGGATGAAAAAGAGTTTGGCTTGTTAGAGACATCTTTAAGCAATCAAAATAAAAAAAGAGTCATATGTTAACATTATGGAAATATATAACGATTTCTCAATTATCCCTATAGTTTTGGTCAAATATCTTTATAAAATGACGAAAAGAGGATACGGCCTGTTGTAAAAATTATGAATTTTTTTCGCGAAATTTGCTGGTTAATAAATTTAACACTTACCGTGAAAAATAAATTGAGCTTTCTTAAAATTTGTTAATTTTACGATAGTCATGTAGAAGTTATACATCGAGTAAAAAATAATCTCTTCTAAATAGGTAGCAAATCTAATTTAATAAATGTTTAATTTGGCGTTTACATCATTTGAAGACAGTGACGGCTGTACACCAGCTGTCAGTCCGTGACTAATAATGAGTCGTCTCATATGATTAAATTTATCGACATCTATTTCAACTAAAAACGTCATTTTTATTTTATGCCAAAGACCAATTGTGAGTAAGATCGGCAATAAAGTAATAATAAAGTCTAAATAAAAAAAATAAAAAACGCTAAAGTCTACATATATATATATATATATATATATATATATATATATATATATATATATATGTGCTTGTATAATTCTTTGGAATAGTAGATCCTCTTTCATATTCGACATTATTGTACATTGCGAAAGTGCAGACGAAATCAATAAATTTCCTTTATTCCAAAACAGAGAGCGGACATCATACTAAAAATAATTTTAAAAGTTCTAAATTAAAAATATTCATGATTTAATTAAAAATGTCCAGCATTCCGCAAAAAAGTGGTATTGTTAAAATAATTACACGCTTCGTTTTTCAGTAAATCAAGAACCTAAATCTTTCCCTCAAACTACAAAAAGTATTATATCTACTTGATTATGATATCTACTTGATTCGTATTTGATATCTACATGATTAGTATTTGACATCTACATGATTCCTATTTGACATCTACATGATTCCTGTTTGACATCTACATGATTCCTATTTGACATCTACATGATTCCTATTTGACATCTACATGATTCCTGTTTGACATCTACATGATTCCTATTTGACATCTACATGATTCCTATTTGACATCTACATGATTCCTATTTGACATCTACATGATTCGTATTTGATATCTACACGATTCGTATTGAGATCTAGATTTTAATTTCTTTTCAATACGATGATATATTTTCGAGCAAGAATTTCATTGATTGACTAAAACTCTGAAATACCATTTTCAATATTTTTATGTTATTATTTCCCATAGCAGCAACTGCTTTGTTTAATAATATCTTAAATTCGTTCTCACCTTCTCAATTTCGGTAGTATGTCTGTCTGTTGCAACGATATATTTTTATCTTGGCACGATCTCATACTGTACAAGAATTGCCATATATGTAAAACCATAAGCGGAACTGATCCACATTCTTAAAGTGGTTTTAATTATTTGTGAAGGCTGTAGGTAATTTACACAAAATTGTTAACATATCTATTGGGAAATATATTACTATTATGGTAATTTCTTTTTAAACCATCGATCTGTCGACTCGCACACATTCCTGAAGCTTCATAAAAACGGCCGAAAAAACTTTATTGAAAATCGCGCACAGTGAAACGAAAATTTTACCGGCGACAGTTCCATAAAAATATTTTTAGTAATTCAAAAAAGAATATAATGATAAGGAAAAGAAGAGAAAATTTAAAAAAAATTATCAATGTTAGCCTGAATAATAATCTAACTACAAGCAGGCTTCTGCATAAGGTTCCGTTCTATTAAGGAAATTCGTGAATGAAACTCGTTTATCAAAGTTTAACCGCCGTTATCGCATTTATTAGGTACTATTTATATTTATTTACCATAACACTGTTTTAAAATGACAATAATATAAAAAAAAACAAAGTTTAAACTCAAATACTGTATCAATATTAACTAAGTCAGGTGCATAACCAATTCAAATGCGTTAAGCCTGGGGAATTAAATACAATATTATAGTCTTATTTTATCATTTTTATATGTTATAAAAAGTATGAAACTTTCAAGATGAATTTCAAATTTAACATAAAACCTTGCGCAGTACTTTGAGTTGGAAAGCTGTAACACAAACCACAATACAGCTCCTCAGAAACGTGACAAACATTGCTCCTCTATAATCGCTTGACTTTTCCCACGCATCTAATAGGATCTTAATTATTTTAGTTTTAATAACACGTACCTTTCAAGTAATTAGCTTTACACGTAAATATATTGGCAGCAATTAATTAAGCGAAATAACCAAAATTTAATTATTAACCAAACAACCAGTTTCGAGTAAAAGGAAAAAATACATAACTCGATTTAATAGAACATTAACTAATTATAATCTAATAAAGGACTATTTCCATAATTTTATTTCTGAACCCACCTATGAAGTAAAATGAAATGTTGGAATCTTGAGAAGAAGATGAAGGCTTTAGGATATGGTTGTGTGCTCTATACATACGAAATAGACTATAATTCTCTGCCATTTTGAGCTTTAAGAACGTCGCATGCAACGTACCTTTATAAACTTTAAAGCTTAAAAGTATCCTCCATAATACATTAAAAAAATCTTACCTCTTACACCAATATTTTCTTAATTTATCAACATATTAACGCCGACATAAATTAACGACCATAATACAAACAAAATAACGACCCTACAATTCCTGGTTGGAGAAGCTGATTAACAGGATTTAGTTAACTGAATAGAGTCTTACAAAGATAAGTGTGTATCTTTTTCTTTATTTTTTCAACTTATATATTTTAAGCCCTATTAACAACACAATTAAATGAAACTACGCTATGTGGTATTGTTTCGACTTTCTTTAAGTTCTTTATCACGACCTAGGTTCCGTTGTATTACAACATCTTCAGGTGGACTATTAGCAAAGATGAAGCTGTTGTAATACATCAAAACCTACGAAATGTTATGATACAACGAAACCTAGATCGTGGTAAAGAACTTAAAGAAAATAGAAATAATACTACATCACGTAGCTTCATTTAATTGTGAATAATGAATTTCTACAAAATTAACGCCAAATATATTCAATATCCCTATTAACAAGCTTAATTAACAACGAGTAAGAATAGTGCACGATTCTACCTCAGGTATACTTGATTAAACCGTAGTATCTACTTTCGAAAAAGTATAATTTAATTTCATCAATATCATGTGCATTAAACAATTTAGTCATGTGTAAGTGAGACAGTGATTCGTTTTGATTGAAATATTCGCTATAGTAAACTTAACCCAGATTAATTCTTCAATATCGGTGTTCATAATTTTTTAACCTTATATGATAACAAATATTTAATTCGTCCATTTGGTGCTTATGCACTACCGAATATTCTAAACTCGCGGTCACTTTCGAGTTCTACTACGTGCGCTTAAATTGAAGTCAATTTTCGTTCCGGAATATTATCGAGTGCCTAAATAAAGGCTCACAGATGATTTGAGTTCGACTTAATATTTATTGTATATTTATCTGCTTCATTATTTATCCTCATTTAACAATGAGTACGAGTTAGACGATGCACCATTAAATGGAGAGGAAGTAAAATTATTCAAGGATTTATTTAAAAAAAAATAATAAAAAAGTAATTAACGGCCATTTAACTAAATTTAAAGAATATACTTCTAGTACGCAAAGTACATCTCAAGATTTATCGAATTTACAATTTGAAGGACTTACTCAAAAAATTAACGGCTATTAAAAAGTTAACGGCTATCTAACTAAATTTAACGACTATTTTTCTAAAAAATTAACCGCTATTTAACTAAATTTAAAGAAGTACCCAAATTTCACCTCAAAATTTATCGAATTTAAAATTTGAAGGACTTACGCAAAAAATTACTGTAATGTAAACAGTATTTGAAGATTTTCCTTTCGATTCCATCTCAAATTGACAACTTATGTTGTGATGGCAACAACCAGTTTCGCAAAGGATTGCAGTGGAACACTTTTCTTTAATTTTCAATATATATTCTTTAATTTTTAAAACTTTTTCGTATTATATACATAGAAATGACGACGCACTTCTTAAAAATCAAAATACTATAAATTCGAAAACTTGTAATAACAGAAATTACAAGAATTTGATGGCAAATATCTTACGTCGCTGGATTTATGTTATACATTTAACTCGTTAATAAATTTGTCTGGGATTTGCTTGTAATAAACTAAAACCATTATTTACGATCGTCATTAGATGGTGGAACAAGAACGATAATTAAATCAATGGATTTTACAGCGATAGATTATAAAATTGCTTGGAATTCTTACGTAATCGCGCAGACGTGTTCAAAACATCGTATTTTAATAAAAAACAATACCGCAAGCAGCTCGCGTCAGCATCATTTGAAAAGTAACAAGCATAATGTTCAAAGGAAACAATCGTTAAAATATTTTACATCATCAAGTGAAAATTAATACCTCCACGCAGAAAATATGCTCGTCCTGATGTTTTAAATTTAAAGCTTTATATTTTACATCATCAAGTGAAAATTAATCACCCCGCATAAAATCTACTCATCCTGATGTTCTCAATTTAAAGTTTTGTAATTTACATCATCAAGTTAAAATAATCGCCCCACAGAAAATCTGCTAGACCTGATGTTCTAAATTTAAAGTTTTATAATTTACATCATCAAGTGAAAATTAACCCCCCCGTAGAAAATCTGCTCGTCCCGATGTTCTAAATTTAAAGCTTTATATTTTACATCATCAAGTGAAAATTAATCACCCCGCAGGAAATCTGCTCGTCCTGATATTCTAAATTTAAAGCTTTATATTTTACATCATCAAGTTAAAATAATCCCCCCACACAAAATTTGCTAGTCCTGATGTTCTAAATTTAAAGTTTTATAATATACATCAAGTGACAATTAATCCCCCCGCAGAAAATCTGCTCGTCCCGATGTTCTAAATTTAAAGCTTTATATCCTAAGAAAAGAAAGCGTCAAGCTTCTAAATTAAATACATGTTTGAGCTATCTTAGAAGCAATAAAATTCCTAGCAAAGTCGTACCATTGGATCTTGTCGAATTTGTAAATATAAATATAACATATTACTACACATAACAATACCACGCATGATACGTCAGGTGATACAAATAACTCACCACTACGTTGTTCATCTCCTGTATCTTCAATTTTTCGTACTAAACAATTCAATTTTTCGTACTAATCATTTTTGAAACCACATTAGCCAAAATTCATAATAAATTAATTAATATAAATTACCTAACCCGTGGCCTAGTCTGTAAAGGTATTTATATCTGAAACTTTAGAAAATAATCTGGGCTTTATTGCACTTGATTCGGAACCCAATTATATTTCAAGCACAAACAACTTAAAGCTTATTAATTCAGAAAGTATTGAGATCAATATTATATTCTTTAATCGACAAACACAACTTTAACGTAAAATGTTTGGTAGTCCTTAAAATTTTAAGTTTTTTTTAGTTCGCGCTATAATATTGCTGCTACAGAACTCGGTTCAACTTGCGGATCCTGAATCTTATAAACTTTTTTTTATTGAAATTCTGTAAGAAGCTGTTAACACCAGCGACGTAAGATAATTGCCATCAAATTCGGGTAATTTCATTTCAGATAATCTTTTCTAATAGCCCACCTGAAGATGTCGAATGAACCAACGTGATGTAGTATTATTTCTACTTTCTTTAAGTTCTTTACCGAGACCTAGGTAGAAAAGTAAGAAAGTAGAAATAATACTACATCACGTAGTTTCATTTATATGTTAAGATATATCACTTATATTAATTATGTATTAGTAATGTGATGCCCTTTTTTAATTTCGTCTCAGCATTTTTTTGTTCGAGACTACTAAACTCTTCGAATTTATTTTTACTTACCATCCAATTTCCCTATAATCCTATTAATCCTTTTACGCTCAACAATAGTCTTAAACTCTTTATACTGGAATAGAGTAATGACATGAAGGGCTGTCACTGTATTTCTTCAGCGTTATCCAAGCTCTGTAAAACACTAGAAAGACACTTAGACTATGATACTAATTGCTAGATATAATATTATACGTTATTTATCTTGAAAATGGATACTAAAGACATTTTTAATTTTAAATTTCATTAACCGTATATTCAATTCGTATATTCATTAATAATGTTTGAATTTAAAAAATGCACCTCTCGTTTCTGAACTTCAAACTGCCTAAAGGAATTTTTCATTAACCGTATATTCAATCTGTATATTCATTAATAATGTTTGTATTTGGAAATTGCACCTCTAGTTTCTGAACTTCAAACTGCTTAAAGGAAAATTTCAAACAGTTTAAATAAAGTGAAGAGTGAAAATTAAAAGTGATAATTTTTTCTTGTGCTGTAATAGGCGATTGAAATAATTTGAGGCAAAAAAAATTTTGAATATCTAACAATTACTCCATTATTTGTCATACTAATTTTACTTGTCTCTTAGAATATACAGATTTCTGAAGTAATTGAAATATTGGTTATTTAATTACACCACTGGAAACAATTTTTACATGTATCTACCAAATACATATGTAATGCACAAACGATTAGATTATATATATATATATATATATACACTGTAAGTATCCCTTAAATTAATATATTAATGGGTACCTAAGTTTTATATAATCAAAAACGCGAAAACTTTCCTAATAACATTATGTCCGTTAAACATTTGCTGACAACTTTTCTCAGCCTATAAGCGGCACTAATTATCTATTTGCATAAATAATTTAAATTTTCAAGAATAATTTAGAAACAACAAACAGAGCTAAGTTACGTATAATTGTCTTCAAAATAAGTAGATATATACATATATTTGATATAAAATGCACAGACAACTAAACAAGCGAACGTGATAATGAGTAACTAAACAATACAATACTTTCTTTTCAAATTCCTTTTTAATATAATGACTTACTTATCGTATTTACGTCCGTACCTTCAGTAACCAAATAAACAGAGTGAAAATACAAAGTCGCCCTATAAAGACTTTCGAAGTAAATTCGCATCCAAAATCTACAAATCGTCAAAACACCAAAAGGAAAATTCGTACGTAGTTTCCATTCTTGCTGAAATTTTTATTTCGTCATTAATCGTCACGTGATTTAATGACGAAATAAAAATCAAACAATACAATACATAATAATAAACAATACAATATTTTCTTTTCAAATTTCTTTTTAATATAGTGACTTACTTATCGTATTTACGTCTGTACCTTAGTAACCAAATAAACGGTTAGAGTGAAAATACAAAGTCGCCCTATAAGGACTTTCGAAGTAAATTCGCATCCAAAATCTACAAATCGTCAAAATACCAAAAGGAAAATTCAAGCTCGTGTATGTGCGTAGTTTCCATTCTTGCTGAAATTTTTATTTCGTCATTAATGGTCACGTGATTTTATTACAAGCTTGTAATGTATCTATTTACTTTCACACCAGTCTCGACAATTACCTCTCCTTAACAATTATCTTAATAACAACACAAATTAATAATGCATTTGAGCAGTCGCAACAAAAACTAAAATAACTATTTTATAATTGTAATTAATTTTAATTATTGGGCCTCTAAAAAGAACATGAAAACCTTAGAATAACACTCACACGTCTATCTGTCTAAATATCGTAACCGCTTTTTGAAGTACCGCTTCACGTCGTTCCAGTCGACTTAACATAGTTATAAAGAAGAAAGAAAGATTTAACATAGTTATAAAGAATATTAACTTATACATATCTCAATAGCTAACACTCAAACATAATTATTTAGGAAAGGAGGAGGTGAGCCAAATGAAGTTTAAAATTTTTTAAATTCTATCTATACTGCATATCGTTTAAAAAAGCTAGTTATACGCGTCAAACATTTTTATTAAGAATTTTATGTTGTGTAGGTACTTTTCAAAATATATCAAAAAACATTTTAAAAGTATATTCTTACCTTCTCATTTCCAAAACTTCTAAACCTAAAATAATAAAAATATGATTTTCAGGAGCCTACGCAAAAATGGTTGTAAGAAGCCTTTAACAATTATTAAATTTGTAAAAGTTTTTGAGATTTTAATGGTAATATATGTCTCGCCTACTTGATTATCTTAGATATTATTAAATATCTATTGCGCTAGAAACTCCATATTAATGACGGCTTATGATAATTAAAGTAATTTTACTTATAAAGTGTTACAAAACCCTCGATATGTGACTCAAACTCATAATTGGCTGATTTTTATTTTATTTTTTTAGAAAATTGAGGAAGAAATTAAAATGTGGACTTTATGATTTACCGCGCAAAAGATGTCATTGAGTCTTTTTCGTAAACTTTATTTGTTCCTTATCATATGATGTATCCACATTGTAGTTGCATAAAAATAGAATTTAATTCGAAGTACCAATATTTTTGTGAATTTCTGTGGAAGAAACGATATCCGTATTGAAGCCAAATTTTACATATCTAGATTAAATAGTTCAAAAACCACGAAGTCATAAAATATAGATAAGTGTCACATAAAGGTTTTATTTTATGTTTTGAAGCCCGGTATTCTGGAAATTATAGATCATTAGGAATGGAATATCTATTACAAAACAAAAGACATTAAATATTATTTAATCAGAATCAGACATTAAAGATTGTCAGGAATTATATTATTTGCTTCATTTCTTTAAACATTTTTATAATACAAACACATATAACTGAAGACCATTTTTGTATAAAATTTTGCCCTACCCCAATGATTATAAAAGATGGTTGACTACTGGTTGAATTTAAGTAGCAGTTCTTCCAGATAAACAAAATTAAAAATAAAAAAATGGAATTGGTAAGATTATAAAAGTATTCAAAATATTTGCAAAAGGTATTCGCTATCTTGTACTCGATTTGACACGTTGGATTAAGAGCTCCTTATCAGTTAAGGAGATGCAAAATAATTAGTGGATTAATAATAATTAGTTAATTATTGTTATATAATATTATAATTATTATAAAATAATATTATTATATAATAATTAGCTAATTAAAAATTGTAGTGAGGAAATCCTTAATAAACCAATTGCAAAATTATTAAGAATATAAATTGCCAACACCATGCTAAAAATTTCTCGTTTTCCTGATGTAAACTGTTAACTTAGTTTTATCATTATTTGTTACAATACCTGCTATGCCTCATATATATTAGTTTCAAAACAAGACTATCAAGCTTAGATAGATCTCGCAATATGGTAGTTCAGTACACATTTAGGCACATAAACATTTAAAGGTTCATAGTTATTTACAAATATTAATTATTCATAACTATGTGTATTTAACACAAGGCGGCTTATTTACAATGGTCTAAACATTTTTTATCTATAAAGAACATCTAATAATGATAAGTTATTTAAAAATAACATTAATTCCACGAAAATCCATAGTTTAGAAATTATGATTTTTTTGGCACTTTTTAAAAAAATCTTTGCTCCATTCACACAAATCACTTTTGTTTGAAAACTATTTACAAAATCACATGAAAAATAGTATGGAAGTAGAATAATTATGTACCAAGCAAGCAATGAACGATTTCTGTGTTTATTCTTAGCTTCTGCTGCTGTTGAATCTTTATGTTGATTTTTTCTGTCTTAAAAAGAAAAATTTACATATAAAACAAATCACTATATTCAAATTTGTGCAACCAGAGATTTTGCTTATGACCTTAAACACTACCTTAGAATATAATAATTAGTATAGGCAAAAAATTGTAGTGACGTATCTATTCCAAAATATTCCAACATTAATATCCTTTCGCTACTTCACTAAATGTCAAATTTCTGTCATACTCACCATTTTTTAGTAAAACTAAGAGAGCAATATCCTATAGTTATGGTGTGGGTGTAGATCGTTAGCACGAATAATTCTTCCAATTAACAATTTTTGAATACCAGTGAATCCTTGTCTAGGATCACAATGAATTTTTGAATACCTGTGGATCACGACGTATTTCTTGTAAGACGGTTAATTCGGCCAGATTCTCGACCACGGAAGCCAGAAACCACTCCTCCCAACGACGAATTGCGTAGTCTCGTAAAAACACAGTGGCCTGGAAAGCACTTGTTGCTGATCTTGCTTGATTTTTAGCAAATTTGTGATAGAGCCAGTGCAGGCAGCTTTTTTCAAAATGCTTCTTGCAACGCCATAAAATAATGCTTTAAGCATATGTACGTGGTATAAAAGCGCATGATGCCCATGTCGATTTTCAGTCATAGGTACGGCAAATTGATTTCCCGGACACTGAGCACACTAAAAAGTTCAAGTCACACAAGCCGAGCAAACAAACAATAACTACCGAGTGCTATTGTTATTGATTCAAAGGAGCGCCCACCGGCAAATAGTCAAAGAGGTTTTAATTATTAACAGTACAGTCTGTTACTATTTTTCTGATACGCAACATAAAAGCGCTCTATCTAGCAGATTCACTTAACCTGAACACATTTTGTATATGTTAAGACTAAAAAAAATTATTTTTAAATCATTTTGATAAATCTGAGTCGAATTAATGCTTTTTTAAGAGAAACACACCTGTTTTTTCTAAAATTGCAGTTATGGCAAAATGTTCAATGATGAAAATTTCTGAAGATATTTCAATAGTTACATCACTACTATTTTTCATCTAGACTATCACCATATCCTAAGGCAGTTTTTAAGATCATAAGCTAATCTCTAGTTGTACAGATTTTACTACAGGGCCTTTTTTTGGAATAGTGAAATAGTTTTGAAACAAAATTGACCTGTATGATTTTTCAAATTATTTCTGAAATATTTATTTTCGCGGAAATTTTTTTTTAAATAATTTATTAAGACATTCTGTGCGTAAAAAAAATTCAGACCGCTGTAAATGGGTCATTCTATATTGCTTACTGCCACAGGGGTAAGAAATGGTTCATATTTTAAAAAAATACGATATCTAGGACAATCGCTATGGTCCCCTTGCAATTAAGTCCTTGCATTTTAACAACGCTGTTTTTTATTATTTTTAGCTCAGTGGTTTCGGAATTAAAAGAAAATTCTGCCACAATATTTTTTGGAATATCTTTATAAAATTGAAACTTATAAGAAAAATATTTTCTCTTTTCACCTGGTATATATATATAGAATATTCTGAAAATACATAAAAAAAATTGGGAAAAAATTTTTTTGAGACCCTCGTCACTAAACGAAATTTCACACTACATATAGAAAGTGTAAAATATCGTTAGACTATATATTCAAATGATATTTTACGCTATATATAGAAAATAAAAAATATATATTCGAATACATAACATGCCCTCTTTGAAATTTCCCAACTAAAATTGAGTTTTAGCTATTTAAATTTAACATTTTTTTATTACAATGTCAAATTCAAGTTTTTAAGCCAAATGGTTACTGAGAAAAACGGCTGCGACGAACGGACAGACAGATACGTGAGTGATCTTATAAGGATTCCGTTTTTGCTTTTGGGGTACGGAACTTTAAAAGAAGGTAATGGGTCATTTTTAAGTTTTTGACGACGGGAGAAACTATTTCATGTAAGTGTCTCCGATGGGAACACTTTGGTGAATTAGTGCGGAAGACGGAGCGGAGCGACAGAGCGGAAATACTTATATTTCATATAAGTGTCTCCGATGGGGACACTTTGGTGTATTAGTGCGGAAGACAGAGCGGAAACACTTATATTTCATATAAGTGTCTCCGATGGGGACACTTTGGTGTATTAGTGCGGAAGACGGAGTTGAGCGGCAGAGCGGAAATACTTATATTTCATATAAGTGTCTCCGATGGGGATACTTTGGTGTATTAGTACGGAAGACGGAGCGGAGCGACAGAGCGGAAATACTTATATTTCATATAAGTGTCTCCGATGGGGACACTTTGGTGTATTAGTGCGGAAGACGGAGCGGAAATACTTATATTTCAAATAAGTGTCTCCGATGAGGACACTTTGGTATATTAGTGCGGAAAACGAAGCGGAGCGACAGAGCGGAAACACTTATATTTCATATAAGTGTCTCCGATGAGGACACTTTGGTATATTAGTGCGGAAGACGAAGCGAAGCGACAGAGCGGAAACACTTATATTTCATATAAGTGTCTCCGATGAGGACACTTTGGTATATTAGTGCGGAAGACGAAGCGGAGCGACAGAGCGGAAACACTTATATTTCATATAAATGTCTCCGATGGGGACACTTTGGTGTATTAGTGCGGAAGACGGAGCGGAGCGGCAGAGCGGAAATACTTATATTTCATATAAGTGTCTCCGATGGGGACACGGGGAGGATTAGTATTAAATAGCTTCAAGGGCTTTAATTTTCCTTTCTTTTGTCCTTTTTTACGTAGATATGAGGCGAAGTAATAGTTTGGTGCCCATTATAACTGTTAAGAGTTGGTAGAAACATAAGATATAATGTTAGCCCAAGTAAAATTCTATGTCGAAACCGATTTAGTGGGGTCCTTCAAATTCAGAAATCATATTTTCTTTTTTTTTTTAAATTCTTTGTTTTAGCACAGGTATGTTTTACTAATATCATTTCATTATTTTACTACTCATTTCTGCTAGGGTATCAATTGCTTAAACATGATTTTGCTTAAAATCAGGTGTACAGTTAAATATGAACGAATGAAAACAGAACTAATTCATAGTGATATTGTTTCAGTAAGATTCAGAATCAATATTTTGTAAATAATTCGCAATTTTACACAGGCTTACAAAATTGGTAAGAATTACTGATGCTTTGTAACTTGTAACTATAAAATGTGAAGCCAAATGGAAAAAAGTCGGAAATTTATTTTAAGACTAGGACGACAGAATTTATAGCATAATGGCTTTTAAAACCATAAATATTTGGATGTGCCAAGAAAGAGCAGTGCGATATAGATTCTATAAACGCCAAAATTTGCAAAAATAGATACAAAAGTTACGTTAGAAAAACTAGAAATTGCTCGATTAAGATGGATCTAATGTCTTTTGTAATATTATATTACAAAAGACATTGAAGATAAGTTATGGGTATATAAAAAAATTAATAAAAGACAGATTTATGTAATAAAAAAACAGAAAAGCATTGCTTTTATTTTAAAAGTAGGACGACAGTATTTATAAGCGTAAATACAGACCGACAGAGTTTAAAATCATAAATATTTGGATGTGTCAAGAAAGAGCAGTGCGATATGGATTCTATAAACGCCAAAAATTGTAGAAATAGATACAAATCTTAATTCGGAAGACCTAGAAGTTGCTCGACTAAGATGGATTAAATTTCTTTTGTAATATAATGATTGAAGATGAGTCATGTGTATGTAGAAAACAGTTTTATATAATATAAAAACAGAAAAGCATTTCTATCACAATAATCTTTTACTGCTATAGTCTTTGTGACAATTTAAAAAAAAATTAACAGTCTGAATAAAATCCCGTCAAACAAAACTTTCATCAAAATGAGAAAATGTGTGATTCACAATAATAAAAATGGGACAATTAATTCTGTTTTTGAAGTACAGCCAAAATTTGATGCTAAACTAACCAAATTCGTGTTATAATTTATTGAAAGAAACCAATAAAAATTGGACTTAATCACAATTTAATACAAAAGCAACCAACCTCATATTATCAATTTTTACTAAACATTTATCATTATGTGAAAAAGAAATGATACTTCGCCTGCCTCACCAGCATCACCTGCATCACCAGGAGAAATCATGACGGATATTATTTAGCTTTGCTGCTTACACTTCTGATAGTTCTTTGGGTAAAATAGATCACCATACCGTTATGCAATATCACTCTACACCAGGGTTTCCCAACCTTTTTTTTCACGTCCCTCCCCCCTTACTTTTCCATGCCACCCCCCCCCCCCCTTTGATTTAGTAAATTAAATAAAAATGGTAACTGAAGTTTGTAAATACAGAAACTTACCTTTTAACAGTGAGACACAATAATTTTACACACTCAAACTGATTTCTCAACAAAAAATGTACACCAAAACGTCAAATTTTTCGCAAGTTTGTGGTAATAATAGTGAATATGATATTTAATTTCAATAATTTTATACATGTAAATTAAACATTACATTGTAATGTTATTTGTTAATGTTGTTTGTATATTTTTTGTTTTTTCATTCTAAAATGCAAACGCTTTCCGCCCCCTTGACATCTCTCTATGACCCCCTTGGGAGGCGCGCCCCCCTGGTTGGGAACTCCTTCTCTACACTATTCCAAATGAGTACTTCACATACATTATATTTTTTTCTTTTCGTAGGCCATATACAAATATGCAAAATCCGTGCGTAAAATTTATTAAAATCATCAATGAAAAAAGGGGGCCAAATTAACAAGATTAATTGGTTTGGTTGGCCTCGCCGATACACGGATTGAGATTTGAATGGATATCCAGTTCTATTAAAGTTAAAACTTACCGAAAAATAATGCATTTAAAAAAAAATATGACTTGCTTACTGCTCATTCAAAACTTCGTATATTTTAATTTTTTTATATTAAAAATAAATAATATATATGTTATTCATACACATGTCATTTATTGATAATTTTCCAAATATCCTTCATTTGTAGTAGCAAGCAGGTAATTTATAATGTTTTCTTCTCTTTATGTCCATTGACCTAACTTCATGTTTAAATTTTTATACTAAGTGCAATTTTGCTAGGTTTTTAGGAGTGAGTAGATTTCTAAAAGTTTTCTAGGTTTTTAGGAGTGAGTAGATTTCTAAAACTTTTCTAGGTTTTTAGGAGTGAGTAGATATCTAAAAGTAGTGATTTCTGGACCCAACTATCGAAAGAACTATTTGAGCTACGTTTGTATAATTTAGAATTCTAGGTAAAGGAGTAGAGCGAAAGGAATTAATAGAAAGAAATACAAGTGTTTAGGACAAAGAGATTTTCAATTACATAAGGGTTAGTAGTGGCTCAAAATGTATATATATATATATATATATATATATACGTATTCATATGTATTTATATATTTTTTCTTCTAAACTTTACTTACACGCTGCTTTGTATCTGGAAATATACCGTTAGATAGATTAGAATACAAATAAAAAACAAACCCATTTTATATATTTTAAAATTTAAATATCGTGTCGTTTTAATTCAATTTGCAAAAGGCCATCATTCGTTTTAGTGCGACTGTACCGGGTGTTCTCACGAACATAGTAACGAACGATGTAAATTCATATTTAAAAGACGTGAAATCATTTTCTTGTGTAGAAAAATATTGACTTTGTCAGATAATAAGTGAACAGTGCTGTATATAAAGCAAACAAAAAGTCCTTAAAGATAAATTGCAAAATGGCTGATGTGGTAAATCCAAACAGTAGTCTAGATTTGTTATTTTGGATATTGTCCTTATATGGAATTTGGTTACCATCCTCATATAAAGGGACGTGGAAGGAATTAGCTTACCGGGTGTACACATTTTTTATAATGATAGGCACGTACTCTGCATACTTGTTTACACAATTTATGGACATATATATGGTACGTATAATATTTTTACAATAAAAAAATATGTGCACTTTTTTTTATAACCATGTTGCAACAAAAAGTTGAAAAATACGAAAATAACAATGAAAACAAAAATAATTAAAAAAAATATTTATCCTTCTCATTCCTTTAATTGCAAAAAATGTTTCTTTGAAAAAAATAACTAAACAATAAATCATTGACAATAAAAAAAATCTCATAACTACGACTAGAACTCGCTCTACGAAGATTACGTAAAATGAAATATTGAAGAATTTTGTATTTTTCTTAAACCTTACAAAAATTAATTGTTTTTTTTTCGCCATATAAATATATCGCTTAGTATGAACATATATCACAGATATAAGAAAAAAATTTAAAATATTGTACTCCTTAAAAGTAATTAAATTTACTTTTCGTTAAACTTCAAAAGGAACTATTTTATGTTTTTTTTAGGTTTTTATTATATATATATATATATATATATATATATATATATATATATATATATATATATATCTTTCTTTCCCCTTTTTTTTCCTTCATTTGTTAATTAAAATATTGTATTATTGTACCACTTATTTTTCCCATGTGACGTAGGTAGGTACATCGTTTAAACATAATAAGTTAATAATATCGTCCAACAAAATTAACCCCTTATCTAGTTTTATCAGGGGATGCTAAAATTTCACCTAAAAACACAAAACAAAATTTCTTCTCTAGGAGATATTCTGTGCTCAAATAAGTTTAAATTTATTTTTTGTCACCCATCTTTGCATGTATTAAAAGAGTAAGAAATTTTTATGACAAGTTTTTATTTAGCTCTGACTTTTGGGTTATTATTTTAGCTCGAAGCATTATAGTGTGAACTGCAGCAAAAAAGAAAGAATCTAGACGTCTCTACGGATTTCATCTATTGACAGATTCCGTCTTACTTTCTATACGTCTCCTGGGTCCGGACCCAGGATAAGTATACTGTGGTATACTTATCCTGGGTCCGGCTCTTCTAAACTATAAATATTATATAATGAATATGATTTTGCAAAGATTATGTAAAATAATAACCAAAATTCAGAGCCGAACTCAAATTTGTCAAACAATTTGTTGAGCTCCACATTTCTAATAAAATGAAAGGTGATGACATAAAATGATTTTAATTTATACAAGTACGCACTTCACACACGCAATACTTCGTCGGGCGAACTTTTTTTACGTATCTTACGGGGCAAAAACAACAATCTATGGGCATTTTAATTTTTCTATTCGTAAATAACTTACCATAACCAAATCCTTTGTTTTGTGTATGGATGAATATCTTTATTCTAGTCCGATTATTGGAAGTAATAATAATAACATTTTATTATTTTTGTTTTTAATTTATTATTTGTGTCTGTCTGAAACAATTCAAATATTCAATCATTTTCGGAAAGATTAAATTATGAAATTTTTTCAATGAAACAAACCAAGCGAATTTTTTTAATCATAAAATCATGCCTGACATAAGAAATTTCTTTCAAAATTTTACTTCGAAAATTGTATAATATATGTTTTTTAAATTAATGCATTTCCAAAACCAAATTTAAAAAAAAAGGTTTCGCTTCACGTGTAAGCAATTAAAAAATCTAGCAACTAAATTTCAATGTTATCAACGTTATCCATATGTCAAGTCTGTCAAGAAATATTATTGACAAAGAATGTATTCATATTAAACAAACAATGTGGTATTATCCAATACTTTCTCTGTAGAGTAGAAATATTTCCTATTTAGAATTTTCCTTTGGCTCACTGAAATTGGAACAGAATTACAGTCTGTATGTATAAACTACTACATTATTAAAAAAGCCTGCAGCTTCGCTCGCGCATTTTATTTTTTTAATATTGCAGCTCAGTTTTTCTAAGATAAAGGTTGTATCTCAAAAGTACCTTTGATCAGGATAAGTATAATATATATGTTAAGTTGATCTTAAGCCAAGTAGCTATGATATTATTGATAACTCCTATTAATTAACTCTTAAACAACACGCTAGCTATAATCACTAGCGGTTCGTACTAATAATCGCTGGCGCAGTGAACTCCTACTCAAAATTATTAAGTATTATTTATTAAGCTTAAAAACTCTAATATTAATTATTACTAAAAAACAACGAACACATATATTTCCTTAGAGTCATTTTCTCAGCAGTGCGCATGTAGATACGTTCCTGTGAACTAAAAGACCATAAAATGACCAGTAATGAATTCAATAGGTGTGAAAGAAAAAGTTTGGAAAATGCAACCCAAATTAGTATGAAGATTTATACATATTTTGTGCGGCTCTTCGCCGATATTTTGTGATATTTTAAGCCGCGTTTCACATAGACTACTAAATGTATGATAGTTCTCCAGTTTGTTTTTTTTCGATTTCATACGACGCAGCTAAATTTTTGGCATTTACTTGAAATAGATTATTTCATACTGATTTATTGTGTGAAGTCGCTTCGTATAGTGTAAAAAATGTAACAATACAAACTTAAAAATTAAAGCAACTTGAAAATTAACTTTAAAACCATGTGACGATTTTAAATTTTGGATTTTTGAGATATTTACGATAATTTTACACTTATAATGTGTTTGAAACATAACTAACAAAAACTAAATTAAATTTCTATTAAAAGTAATATTAAAAGTAGTATATCCCCCTAACTTTTTAACCAAGGAAATAAAAAATTGGAAAAAAAATCAAGGTAACTAATTTTAGTAAGTTTTTCAAAGCTAAGTTATTTTAGTCAACATTAATTAATAAATGAAATAGATGCGGGCAGTAAATTTATTTTTCCTATACTGGAAAATGTTACAAGTAATATATAGTGAAAAATCGATATTTATGAATAGATTAATCAGAAAATATTCTTCATGTGTGGGGAACTTTCATAGAGCGTGTTCTACTCGTACTTAAATGGTTTATTTTAGTAAACTACTATCTGCGTACATTGTAGCTGAGTAAACTACTATACCTGAATACATTGTATCCGAGTAAACTACTATCTGAGTACATTGTATCTGAGTAAAGAATTATAGTTTGAAAATATAATCAAATTAATTGTTATCCTGACATAAGAAATAATACACAAAACAATGCTCAAACTTTACATTTCAGACTTGGAAATTGCCCTAGTATAAAAGATCGTTTTATTTATGAATAATTTAAATCAGTGGTCACATTATTCATTCGTAGTAATTTTATAATAGTATTAGGTTAATTGATT
This sequence comes from Druceiella hillmani, assembly GCA_039881145.1. Taxonomy (NCBI): domain Eukaryota; kingdom Metazoa; phylum Arthropoda; class Insecta; order Lepidoptera; family Hepialidae; genus Druceiella; species Druceiella hillmani. The sequence goes on along the minus strand of JAYKKI010000014.1, from coordinate 18,085,125 downwards.
GAAAAATATTCATTAAAAATATAATAATACGCAATGACAAGTATGAATGTCAATGCTCAGGAAGAGAGTTTTATTAAATAACTGGCTATGTGTTCCAGCTCTGCTCAGGTGATACAAATTTTTTAATAATTTGTTTATATAATGATTATTTACTATAAATTCATTATCGTTATTTCAATTTATTTAGTTATTTATCCTATTTTCTAGTTCAGCGTGAATTTGTATAAGCTAATTTTGTAACATCAAGACGTTGCCCTACTTTTTTATATATTTAGTTATCATGCACGACTGCATTAAACATTATTTTGATGTAAATATTACGATTTTGCAACATAAAATAAATCATAGCAGGCAATCTGTACTAAATAATATATGCTGTAAAATTTTTACATCACTAATAATTATATTTTCATACATTTTTTTAATATTCTCCCGATAAATTTCGATAAGCTTCACCTTAAAAAACAAATAAAATATTCTCCTTTCATAAAATTAAATATAATAACTTCTTATAAACTACAAAGTTAATAATAAACTTGGCTGAACGAAGAAGAAAGAGAACAAAGACAATTATACAGATATATAAAAATAATTGATATCGTGGAATTTACTTTTGTCACGTAGCATCTACCCTTCATATACTCTCAATAATAATATTTTAACGATTCGACATCGATTCGTCGATTCGATCGACGATCACTTCTCTTATTCTATGAAATTTTTTAAAGCGTCTACAGAATCTTAACAAACTAAATCGTTTAAAAAACATAACATCTATACAGCAACGTTATTTCATAAATGATTTAGGTTGTCTAGACTAACCAAACTTTAAAACCATCAAATCACGAATTAGTTTAGAAAAACCAAAAAAAATAACTTTCAACAATTCTTTTTTTCCTTGTTTACAACTTTTTGGCTGACTTAATAAAGATACGGGGTTTTTATTGTTTTTTTTATGAATATAGTTACTATTGTGTTGCATGTAAGTTACAATTAAATTATCTTTTAATTTTAGAACTTCGGCGATATGGATAAAACCATTGACACGTGTAGTATTGGCTCGTGCATTTTGGCGGCAGCATTCAAGACCTTAACCATAATATTCAATCAGGAAAAGATACAACGAATCAGAGATACGCTGAGCAGTAAGTATTTTTTTTTATAAATTCTGTATCAAAGGTAAATGAAACTACGTGATGTAGTATTATTTCTACTTTCTTTAAGTTCTTTACCACTAAAGATGTTGTAATACAACGAAACCTAGACCCATCTGAAGATGTTGTAAAACCTTGGTCGTGGTAAAGAACTGAAAGAAAGTAGAAATAATACTACATCACGTAGTTTCATTTAATTGTGATTAAATTTGAAGTTTATTTATGATAAATGTGAAAATATTAATTTTATTTCAGGATATCAGTTCAAGACATTATATTTCTATATTAAAAATTAACGAATAGCGTCATCTGTTTTCTGCAGATCCAATTTCGACATTAATTTCAATAACTGCAGATAATATTACAAAATTATTTATATTAATACACCAATGTATTGCGTTAAAATAGCGTTATATATTAGTGAAATTCTAGGGAGCCAATATTTCGTAATTTAAGAAAAAATCACTGCAAGTAATTAAAAAAACCGATTTACAGCATTTAAATTTATAAAAATTGTTTCATAAAAACACTGTTTATTTTCTACTCATACTGTTAAGTAAAATATGGAAGAATGTGATATATATATATATATATATATATATATATATATATATATATATATATATATATATATATATATATATATATATATATATATATATATATATATATATATATATATATATATATATATATATATATATATATATATATATATATATTGATCCATCAGAATCATCCATTTGGGAGTTCCGTTGAGATCTTTACCAAATGTATGCCATATAAATTTAGTTACTTTTAAGTCAAATTCTACTAAATTTAAAGAAACCATGCTTTAACATGCATAAAAATAATACACCTGAATCGAGAACCTCTTCATTTTTCAAAGTCGATAAAAAATATGACTATATATCTTCTTATAATACCTTGAATCTATTTAAGTATCGTATAACACTGTGAGAGTGTTACAAGTATAGTGATACGTAGAGTTAGAGTGTTACAGGATAATATCATCTAATTGTGGAGCTAATTAGAGGGTTATCTATTAGGTTTAATTATCAGGTGCAAAGTTTTAACATATATGAAAATAGATAATATTTTGTACAAGTTATTAATAAAGTATGGACAATCCATTTCTGGTAATGTAAGCAACTGTTTTGATTTAATAATTTACTTCACGAATGAAAAATTTATGGCAGCAACTCAGTAATTAACGTCATGTTACTTTAGTTGCATCGATTAATACGAAATGTTAGTTACAAAAATTATATATATATATATATATATATATATATATATATATATATATATATATATATAGAGAGAGAGAGAGAGAGAAATAGGCAATTGTATTTGTTCCTATTTCAGGCGAAAATTTCACAAACGTCGACGAAGAAAATGCGAAATTGATGAATAAATACACGGCTGGTGTGCGACTCGTCTCGAGAGTGTACTTGACTTCTTCAATGATGACCATTTTTTTATGGATGGCTCTTCCATTATTCCACAATTCTGATGAAAGGAAGCTGCCTGTAAGGGCGTGGTTTCCCTGGGACACGGCTACATTTTCGACGTAATTACTGAATAATTTCTATTCTTTTAACGACTTTCGTGATAATGAAAAACGTAGACTTATGTGTTGCCAAAAAATTGTACAGCACTGAAAACCGATAAATGTGATGAATTCGGAATTTTTTTTAAATATGAAGTTTTTATTATAAAATTAAGGCAAAGTTATGAGATCTGTTTTCTCGAAAAGGCTCGCAGTGATTTTATACAATATTTTAGGTTATGTTAATGGAATATATGTCGATGCATTTATATGTGTAATAACGAATCACTAAGGTAACTATGGGTTGAAAGTTAAATAGTTATATATATATATATATACGGATTATTTGTAATTTAACAATACTTTTGACAGTATTCTTTACTATTTCTACTTTATTAATATTGTTATTTAGAAATTACTTACGTTAATCAGAGAAATTAATCCTATACATTTAATTGTTGATAGCCTAATATACCAACTGTTGGTTAATTGATATATCAAGAACTTTTGTTCCGATTTCTTTTCAAAAAATTAAACAAAAATAATTTATAACATTTTCTTAATATAACTTAGGATAACATTAGGGAGAAATATTATTGTTTGTCGATTAAAAAATATTTTTTGTGTTTAATACTTTCCTAATCATAATTACATTTTCATTACCATAATAATATTCTGGTTTCATTACCATAATAATCTTCGTAATCAACACAAATTAACAAAAACCCTGAATTATCAATATAATCAATATTCCTTATTGTGATGTTCGAATGGCTCATTATATATATAATAAGGACTAAGTAATGGGTTCGCCACATTGCGATATATCCCTTCGGTGATGTCTTATGATGTCCTATATGCGTACAATGCAAGACGCAATAGATTTATTGTGTGGGGTTTATAACGTGAGTAATAATATTATGTTCTGTTATTAAAGTTGATATTGCGTAATTAACATTAAGAAAAGTTTGGTTTCCAATAAAATCCGGGCGAAGTACGATCGCAATCCTTAATTCCAGCCAGATATTAATCCTACACGCACTTGTCAACGTCTGACGCGTTGACGCCGTTGCTATGATAACCTTGTTTGAAAGCTCAGATTCTAGATATTACTTTATTCTGTTATAACTCAGACAATTCTGCTACTGAATACAAAATCTTTCAACAATATGAAATGACGCAAGTATGAAATTGTGATTATTTGTAAAACACCAATTTGACAGTTAAAATATGGTTGGGACAAATACATATCGATCGGTTGTTAACTATTTACAAAACTCCTTGTATTATACTCACAATATTATTAAACAATATAAAATAAATACTACATTACATTAATTAAATATTAACATAAATAATGTTATAAATACCAGTATTACATCACTATTTTGCAGTATCGAATACACATTTTATATGCAATCTAGAGCAGTGTTTTTTTATATTGTCTAAACTTTCACTCTTATTTCAATGTATACTTTCAAAGATTATTTTTAATGTTATATAAAATTATTAAAAAAAATTAAAAATACTTTAATGTTAATATTCAGCTTTATTTATACGCATTTAGCATTAAATATAATAACCCGCAGTACGGTGGTTAAAATTCTAGCGCCCGTCTAAAAAGCTAAGGGTTCGGATCCTAGCCAGGCGTTTGAACATTCATAAGTTATTTACCTAATAGTGAATGATTTATCACTGGACTTGGCCGAGACGTTATATTAAACAGACGGCTGTAAAGTCGGCAACCCATCACGTTTTATCGGATACAATTATACTCTTGACACGTGGGACAATTTTTTATATGCGCTGATTACCCCGAACCGTGATAGTATTAATATAAATTATAGGCATTAAATGCAGCGCATTCTTAGTGATTCGTTATGACGAATTTAAATGGTTTTGGAAAAAACACGTTATAAGCGCCGTAATATTATAAACAGAAAATAATATAATGTTTGAGTATTATTTTGAAAGAAACATATATCTAACTTTGTAGCTTCGAACAAGTAGTTAAAAAAAGTAATATATGTATATCAATAACTGTTACAAAGGTAATACTTACCTCATTTCGAAATCTTCGACCAATGATTAAATATTTACTTAAAAAACTAATATATATGTATTGAATATATTTGGCGTTAATTTTGTAGAAATTCATTCTGCACAATTAAATGAAACAACGTGATGTAGTATTATTTCTACTTTCTTTAAGTTCTTTACCACGACCTAGGTTTCGTGGTATTACAACATCTTCAGATGGGCTATTAGCAAGGATATCTTTGTATCTTTATATCTGAAAAACATTTTAATGTATATTAGATAGGGAAAAAACGCATTATCCGTTTTTGATGGTCTTGAGACCTTAAGGCATAGTTAATATGTTATTTTAACACCGTGATTTGCTAAAATCATCAATTTACAATAAATAAAATCATATATATATATATATATATATATATATATATATATATATATATAATAAAATCATCATATAAAGATACCGATTTACATATATGAATTTCGCGGAACAATTGACATAAAAAATTAAAAATAATTTTTTTCGCCAATTTCTGGTGGATGAATGTAATTGATTAAGTAAAGCAAGTATATCCCAATTATAATACGAGTACGTATGGGCTGGTGACAAGAATACAATTTCAAATGCACTGTCCGAATATTATAAAAGACACATATGTGCATTATATTAAAAATGTTTAGTATGTTTAAAAACTATATCAGAACTGCCAAAAGAAAAGGTAATATATATGATTGTACTACAAGTCGAAGCGTTATGACAATCTATACTGCACATTATGCTATTAACTTTATTGTATGTATGTTTGGTAATACTAAATTATTAGCTTTTGTATTAAGAACAACCAATGCAGGTCTGTATGACCATCTGTCTATCAGCCTGTTCAGCCAGACACACTAATAATTGCATTGAAGACAACATATGTTAATGTACGTAGAACTAATAATGTGTGCCTACGTACTGATAATCTAAATTATTCAGTATACATATTATTAGTATACATTTATATTCAGGAGAACAATTATATTTTTTGGTAAACTGCGTGCACACGGATACCAACTGAATGAGTTCGGGAATGCGGCCTACCAACGTTACAGCGATTAGTCTACAAGGCGCGCAATAATCTAAAATTCTTATTTGAATTTACCATTTTCAAATATTGCCCCACAAATTTCTTGAGTCTCATAAAATTATTTAATTATTCTCTTTTATATTTAATTTATTACATTATTGTGGGTTTTAAAGTGTTAAGTTCATTGTGTGTATTACTTTTACATATCGTTTTATTAAATAATCAACATGGCGGGTTTACCAGCGACCACCTGAAGTGATAGGCATTTTCATCGCCAAATAAACCACAAAAATTACTGCGGTTTTTTTTAGCATTGTGTACAAGAAAATTCGGAAATAGAAATACTAAGATTGCTACCATAAACTAAACCCAATTGATATGATCTGAGCACAAATGAAAGGGTATATAGTAAAAGAAAACACTACTTTTAAATTAGAGAATGTCGAAATACTACTAGTTGAAACAACTTTATTAATTAGGTCCGCGGCATGGCAGAACCGTACAAATCATGTTTTCAAAGAAGAAAAACGATTTGTAGAGTTTTATGGCATATTGGATGATTCAATAAATAGATCTACAATGTATATTAGAAAATCGAAATCGAGCTTCACGATTTAAAATTCAGGTGCTTCTCAATCAGTCCTCCTTCTCCTCGTATCGTGTTCCTCATTCCTGAAGGCCATGAACTCCCCGACTCGAAGTCAATTTTGCACGCACGATATCTCTCTGTCCTCAGCGGCGTGGAGAATATAAATTTGTGCCCAACACCGAACGTATTTGGTCAACCCATCTATCTGCGCTCCGCCCCCTTGGTCGTTTGCCATCCACCTTGCTCGTAATCATCAGCTGCTCCAGGTTATATCCATCCTACCGTGCGACATGTCCAAAGAATTCACAGATCCTTCGCAAGCAGATAGTGGAAAACCTGGTCTGGATGTTAAGCTCACGAAGAATGGACTTATTTGTACGGAACGCAGTCCGTGGAATCTGAAGCATGTTCCTCCAGCACCACATCTCGAAAACGTCAATGTGGTCACGTTCGGCATTTTTTATCGCCCATGTTTCTGAGCCATAACTAAAGATGGAGAACACCAAAGAGGTTGCAAATGAAATCTTTGTCTTCCGTGATATGTTCCGATCTTTCCGGATTCTGTTTAGCTGGGATAATCTTAATGACATATGTGGACAATCAGTGTCGAGGCGAAAGTTCATTGTAATGTGATATCAATATAATGTAATGTGATATCAATATAATAATACCTTTTACTCTGACAATTATTAATGTATTTTGCATTTTTTTACAAATAACCAGGCATTTTGAGTTTTAGGCGCATTGTTATGTAATTGTTGTGTAACTGTAGTGTATTTATCTGTGACACGTTAATGTATTTCGTGTATTTTTATACATTAAAATGTTTTACATTTCTAAAAAATTGTTTTAATGTTTACAAGAAATGAAATATTTTTTGTGATTATTTTTCAATAACTTAATTTTCCGTACCGTAACGTTTAATTAAACCACTATTACTAATCAATTTAGAAAGTAAAGTATTATTTTTAGTGCGCTAGGTTACATACCAGACGGATTGATGATTGTTGATGAAGGTTTGCCGACCGTGATTTATTATTTAGAATTTGCTACCAACAAATTTTTATATACGCCAGTATTTTACGACTACCAATCTCAAGCCTGGAAAAAGTATGAAAGGAAATTTATTAGTTTTTCTTTAATTCTTTTAAGTAACGATTATGTTTGATCAAAATACTTAATGTTACTTATTTTAACTTCTGTTAAATTACAACATATATAATTTAAGTTAAGTGTGCACGGTTTAATTATTTACACCAATATTAAATATTATTTTTTATCACCAAAAAATCCATTTTAAATTACTATTGTGAATTTTAGAAAAAGGTTTATAATACCTGAACTTTTAAATTGTTTTTTTTTACAAATATTCTCTTTTCAAATGGAATGGAGTACAGTTAATCATGTACCTACAAACTAATGCCATAGGTTTTCATACCTATGTGTGTACCAGTATATACTTTCCTACTTATTTATTTTGTTATTTTCTACCTTATGTCAACATAAACCCGTACTCGATAAGTTTACTCCTCTTCATTGAAAAATGTCTGCCATCACCTCACGATTTCATCAATATATCCTAATTTTGCTTCAGGGCAGATTTATTCCGCTATTAATCGTGTCAAAATTTTAGACACTTTGTTATTAAATTATAATAAAACTTACTTCATAAAAACTCGATCACGGCATCTAGCTCTCTCCCAGCTAAACCAAAATATTTAAATATCTAAAATGTATTCACGATAGTGGCATATATAATGAAATTAAAAGGGAAACTATCACAGCAAGTAATCTTTATTAGTTTAGGAGTTATTGTTAAATTTTAGAGATTTTGTTACTAAATTATAATAAAACTTACTTCATAAAAACTCGATCACGGCATCTAGCTCTCTCCCATCTAAACCAAAATATCGAAATATCTAAAATGTATTCACGATAGTGGCATATATAATGAAATTAAAAGGGAAACTATCACAGCAAGTAATCTTTATTAGTTTAGGAGTTATTGTTCAATTTTAGAGACTTTGTTACTAAATTATAATAAAACTTACTTCATAAAAACTCGATCACGGCATCTAGCTCTCTCCCAGCTAAACCAAAATATTTAAATATCTAAAATGTATTCACGATAGAGGCATATATAATGAAATTAAAAGGGAAACTATCACAGCAAGTAATCTTTATTAGTTTAGGAGTTATTGTTAAATTTTAGAGACTTTGTTACTAAATTATAATAAAACTTACTTCATAAAAACTCGATCACGGCATCTAGCTCTCTCCCAGCTAAACCAAAATATTTAAATATCTAAAATGTATTCACGATAGTGGCATATATAATGAAATTAAAAGGGAAACTATCACAGCAAGTAATCTTTATTAGTTTAGGAGTTATTGTCGACCAACTTATGGCATATAGTTGGGTCTGTAAAAAGTGCAGAGGAACTTCATAAAAATGACTTAAATCAACTGTAAAAATATATATTTACTACGCCTGTGAAAGATACAGTAGTAATATATTTACGTTGTGAAAAATTGATAATCGAAATATACACTTTAAACTTTATAAGGGCCTAAATATGTACGGAACCCTCATAGTGCGAGCGCTACCCGCACTTGTCAGGTTTTATTATTAACATTACCTTCAAGTTTAACTTCCATAAAATTTCTAAAAATACTATTTTAGATCACAATTCTTAAAACTCAATTATGTTATACATAAATATTATCAATTGTCCTAGAACATTTTGAATATTTTTTCTTTTTCTATTTTCAGTTACGTTGCTTTGTACATATTTCAAGCGGTTGGTGTTTTCATAATAGCATGTTACAACGCTAGTCAGGATCTACTGGTGGCCTCATTTATGATTTTGCTTTGCGGTGAATTGGACATGCTCTGTGGTGATATTTTGTCGTTAGGTGATGAACCCCAGCGTGCAGGTAATTTTGTCATTCACAAGTTTATTTAAGTGTTGAAACTTTATGTCAATATGTCATAATGCACATTTATAATAAAAGAGTTAGAGCGAACAATTCTGTACATTAAAAAAATTCTGGAAACTGAAATAGGAAAAATTACCAATCGATCGCGGAACTATAAAACTATGGAGAAAACGGCCATTTTTAAATTGTTTATCGATCTGTTCAGATAGTTCTTTATTTGTAAGCACATCACGCAACAATATTTTCAATATCATATGGCTAGAAATTAAATTACGTACACGTTATCCTAATGTGATATCGAGTGGAAAAATAAAGAAAAAGTGTCAACTACTGACTCCTGTTGTCAAATAATAATTGTTAAATAACGAAAAATGAAGCTTAGCTGCGAGCAAAAGGTTTGTTTAAAATAATTTACACATCCTCCTTTATCTGTCTTCCAAATTTACCACTAGCTAAGTAATATTTAAAAAATCTAGAGGTACCCTTTTTTTAATATTATTTTCCTTAATTTTCACGCACAGTGCTCATATAAACACACGTTCTTTATGAAATAAATCAAATTTTTATTACAAGAAATTAATTATTTCTATAAAAACATACACTAACTAGATAAATAGTCTTTGCTAATACCCCACCTGAAGATGTTGTAATACAACGAAACCTAGGTCGTGGTAAAGAAATTAAAGAAAGCATAAATAATACTACATCACGTAGTTTCATTTAATTGTGAAGGTAGATATTGTTTAATTCTAATATGAATGAGCAACCAACTAGGTACGCATAGAAAAACTAACACAATAAGCGAACGGGTTTATAAAGATTTACCGCTTATATTATGTTCCGATTCGAATTCACTATAATTATTTAATCTTATGGATCTTTAGTCTCTTGTTCTCTTATTTTTAAAGCAACGCATCCTAATGATACGTGCCTTCTATTTCCTATGAAAAGCTTTTTCTTATATATTTTCAAAAGCATTTCTTATGAAAAGCTTTTCTTAGTATTTCACTTTCTTTTCTCGTATTAAATAATACTTTTATTTATTCGAATTGAATAGATTAGTCTCTCAAATCCCATTTGCGGCCGGTTTAATACGGGGCAACTCATCTGGTCTTGAAATAGAGGCTCTCTTTACGACAATACAATACTGTCTTTTCCTGAATATTTTTCTTGTATGGATGCTCCTTCAAGCAAAGTAGGCACGCGACCATCGAAGATCGCAGGCGAATGTGGTCACGTGCGTGCCATATATTAAATCAAGGGATTATTTTCGTTTAGACAGACTCCTTAGAACTTAAAAGCTACATGTAAAGTTATCATAAACTTATCCAATCTAAATTTGCTATTAAAGTAGCAATAATGGAAAATTGTCGTCGCCATAGTATGTTGGATTGATTACAAGGCCTTTAAGCCTTTGGCGCAGAGGTAAGACGGCTTTTGGCGGTGAGGCGGTGAGACCAGGTTCGATTCCCGACCGCTCGCCAAGCTAGGCTGGACTAGTTTCTGATTGGCTTTAAAAGATTGCTCTCGCAGCAATAAGTGTGCCATAAGTATCAATTAGATACATGAAAGCAGACAAATAATATTAACTTTTCATTTATGTTAAGATTGAAACAAATTAAGAAATAATATTTCATTTTGTCCCGTTTTTTTCAGCATAAATTATGATGCTCGAAAATTAAGTTTTTTTATTTTTTTAAGTTAGAAGTGAATTTGATAAAAAGTTAACATATTGAAGCTTAATATTTAACCTCGTTGTGTTATGCTTATGAAGATTAGAAGTCTTACAGTTCGAAAATATAGCTTTTGAAATTTCTATTGAGACGCCGGATAAATTAAATTACAAGAGATACACTTAGTTGTGAACGGGAAGTTAGAAATTCTGTGTAGAAACGGTTTATCGTAAAATAATTTTGTCAAACTCACAAATTAATATTACACTAGGGAACATGGCTGCATGAATATGACCTATGGTAATTTTTTCCTCAATGATAATTTTTTTGCTATTGATAACAAAATTCTTAAATGTGTACAACAATCTCATATACGGTAGGGCTAATAATAATTCAATAAATAAGAAAACACTAAATAAATATGTAAAACTAATGAATATTTCTTTATTCCCAAAGAAGAAACGGAAGATATCGTTCCTCTTTCAACTACCGAAGTCATCGTTACAAAAAAGAAGAGACAAGACACGAACTTGCGTCTAAAGAGTTGCATAATTCATCAACAAAAGATCGTAAAGTAAGTTATTTGTGTTGTTATTGGTTATTAGTTTTCCTCCTGTTTGCACACTAAAACTTCTTGATTAAAAATAAAATAAGAAAATGCAATTAGTTAATAAATAACTTATGTTTCATTGTTTCCGAATTATTATTATAAAATTGTAAAATGTGAAGCGCTAGATTATCGGAACATTACAATATTTTACGATAGATTTCAATCCCATTACAGCTTAATGAAAAAGTGTACGATTTGGAAAGATATTTTTGGCAAAACACTATTAATTTTGCAAATTTATGATAAATATTGTAAAACTCTCTAATATATTTAGTCTTATGATGTAATATAACGTCAACAATATGTAAATACTTAAAGTTATTATTTACATTTGGAGGCGTACAGTGTACAATCGTTTTTGGCGGTGTTCAGATTTTACACATGCTGACGAAGACATTTAGTTAGCGAAAGGCTCCCCTTCATGTACGCTTGACCCTATGAAATGTCGAGCACCGATTTTATCCGACAAATATCGGCTGTTGTCGACGGCCCACTCGCCACCTATAGTAGCCATTCGTCTGCGTTGCGAGTTATTATGATAAAAAACTACTCGGTTACAGGTACCGGTACAGTGTACAACCGTTAAGATATTTTTGGCTGTATTCAGATTTTACAAATGCTGACGAAGACATTTAGTTAGCGACACGCTCCCCTTGATTTAGCGTTGAGCCTATGAAATGTCGAGCACCGATTTTATCCGACAAATATCGGCAGTTGTTGACGGCCCACTCGCCACCTATAGTAGTCATTCGTCTGCATTACAAGTTATTATGATTAAAAACTACTCAGTTTGTCGTAACATAAGATTTAGCCATTAACGTTCAATATTCTTAATTTGTATCTTTACCGCTAACAACATTCTTGATGAAATGATATCTAAAATCAATGTGTTTACTTTTTCTGATGCACACATATCGTCAAATAAACGCACAGTACATAAATTACTAGTCAGTTCACATAACAAAGATCATAAATATATAGCTTCTTTACAAGCCTCAGCCACTGACTTGTACTCAGTTTCGATACTTAAAAGAGCAACCGTTCGTTGCTTTTTTCCTCTCTCCAGAAATAGCTGATCCTAATATTACAAACCAATAGACTGTATAAGATTTACAATCTGCAGTATTACTTACCCCATCGGCATCAACATAACCAACAAGTTCAGTGTTTTCCCTTTTATACTTTAAAGAAAATTTCTTATTTTTCTTAAGATACCTAAGTATTTTTGTGACATAATTCCCATAATTATTTATTAAATTGACTAAGAAAACTAATATCAAAAATATATCCGCACTCGTAAGCACCAATACAACTATCAAATATTTATATGGAAGAGCTCGATCACAAGTTTTAGTTTTTTCAATATCTAAATTATTATTCCACAGGAGTACTTGCAACTTTACAATTTCATATATTAAATTTATCTAGCAATTGCTCCACATATTGTCCCCAATCCAAAGTAAAAACTTTAGATTTTTTATTAATTATAACTTTCATCCCTAAACATTGTTGAACCTGTCTTAATTCCTTTACCTTAAAGTTGAAACTTAATGCATACATTAATTTTACAGTATCTTCTTTATTATCACTGCTAGAATAAAGGAAGGAATCGTTAACATAAAATGTGATAATATTTTTACAGTATCATTCATTTTTATGAGAACACATGACTCCAAGCAACTCTTTTTGGATCCTAATTCACATAAATATTTCTGTACTCTCTCATACCAGGACCTAGCTGGTTTCTTTACTTAATTTAACGATGATTTTCTCAACATCACAATTAATGTCTGGTTGAACGATATAAATGTCTTCTTTAACATAGCCGTTTAAGAAAGCCTTTTTCATATCTAAATGAGTGATATTAAGATTTTGCTGTACAGACAAAGCAAACCATAATTTCAGAGTAAAATGTGTCACAACTGGGGAAAAGTTCTCATTGTTACCGATTCCAGGCCTCTAAGTAACGATCTTAACTACCAAACATGTTCTGTTTCGCAATGTCATCACTAACTTTTCTTTTAAACATCGACTTGCGCTGCATGAATGTCTTATCTGAAGGTAACTCATCCACTGGAGTCCACACTTTGTTTTCCTCAAACGCTTGCAGATCATCTTTCATTTCTTTAATCTATTCTTCTCTGTTTGAACTTTCCAAAGCGTCTCAGATACTGATAGATTCATTAGTAATTTCTAAATTCAGCATTGTACTTGTTAAGAGATTTGTATAACCATAACGCTTTGGAAACCTTCTCACTCGTTAATTGACTACTAGCCTTTGTGACACTGTTTCCTCTTCTACTTCCTGTTTTTTAAACTACTGTAATATAAAATCTAAGTAAGGCAGATCATCTGATTCTGAAATGTTTGGCTCAATAGGTTCGAAACATGTTCATCTTTTATTTCAATAGAGCTGCCTGTATCCTCTACTTGGATATCCTTAACCGAAACTGTTATACTTGTATCACTTATATTGTCTCTTCGTATATTTTCATATATAATTGCATCTTTACTAGTTATTACACATCTTTTGACGGAATCATAGACTTGGTAGCCTTTGACGTACTCAGAAAAATCAACTAGAATATGCTTCTTCAACTAAGTGTTTCACTTACGCCGCTTCTCTTTGGGCACCTGCACCATGACTTGACTGCTAAATATGCGAAAATGAGTCGAATCCGGTTTTTTTTGTGCAAAGTTCATATAGAGTTTTATTACTAAATCTTAATGCGGCAGACCTATTCCTTAGATAGTGTTTGTTGCCTCTACTCGGAAGCTTTTATCCTAAATATTAAATAAAGAACTCGCTCAACAATGGCATGATTAATGTGGTCACTCAAATCATTCTGTTTTGGAGTATAAGCATTAGTTTTTTGAAGAACAATGACAACTTCCTTCAAATAATTGTCAAATTCATTGTTATAGAGTTCGAGCCATGACCTAATCTGAATATTTTAATTTTTCTGATTATTTTGTTTTTTACTATTGCTTTTAATTTCTAATAGTACTTGAAAACTTCTCCTTTTTCTTTGTGAAAAAAACTAAAGCCATACGTTTATAGTCGTCAGCAAATACAAGGAAATTTTATATTACCTGGCTCCGCCAATTGAAATCGACTCCATAGGTCCACACACATTAAAATACACTGCAAGATGCTTAAGTCTTTTGTAAATGTTGAAATACGAGCACACGAACATCGACTTAAACAAACAAATTTTTGACCAAGTAAAAGATCAAATTAACAGATAGTACTGTACATTATCCTTGTATTAGTACTGATTTTGGCAAACTATGATATTTTTATACCAACCGCGAAAAATAAGTTACAAGACAATGATTTTTCGAAGGAGACCTCGATACCTTCGATTCGTTCGTTGGCTTTAGAGCAAAGAGCTTAGGAGTAAAATTGTGCTAAGCTAAATGATATGAGCCCATGGATTTTATTGAACTCTCTTTTGAAAAACGAATAATCTGTTCACACAACTGAAAAAATTTATCGAGCAACCTTATCATTGTCATCACGCCGTTTGAATCGAAAGAAAATCATAGCTTATTGAGTAACGCCATTTAAGTATAAATTTTAAATTTATTTGAAAGTTTCATAAATATTGCGTATTAACAAATTTAATATTTTGACATAAAATATGTTTATACAGTTTTTAATAAATTACTACAAAAATTTTCATCTCAAATTGCCAATATTGTTATAAATATAACATTTTGCCATACAATATGTTCATACAGTTTTTAATAAATTACTACACAAATTTTCATCTCAAATTGCCAATATTGTTATAAATATAACATTTTGACATACAATATGTTCATACAGTTTTTAATAAATTACTACACAAATTTTCATCTCAAATTGCCAATATTGTTATAAATATAACATTTTGACATACAATATGTTCATACAGTTTTTAATAAATTACTACACAAATTTTCATCTCAAATCACCAATATTGTTATAAATTAACATTTTGACATACAATATGTTTATACAGTTTTTAATAAATTACTATACAAATTTTCATCTCGAATTACCAATATTGTTATAACACTAAAAAAGGTAAATATTTGATTGGAATAACCTTTATTATCGTAATGATCACCAAACTTAATGTTTTGAATCTAATATGAATATTATTTCAGGTGCGCCAAAGAAGTGGAGGCTGTATTCACGAGTCCCCTTTTCGTTCAATTTTTACTAAGCTGTATGACCCTGTGCGTCGTAGCTTTCCAAATGAGCACGGTAAGTAGGAGTATGTCATATCATATATAAGTTATCTTGATGGAGTAATTAAGACATGCCCAACATTTATGGTAAACATTGTTAGATACTTACACGTACTTCATCAGTTTGCTTATCTTGCTCAGCGTATTCCCATATTCCCATTAAATATCTTGTTTTTTATCAAGAAATTATTTTGAACATTATGTTGTATAGTATGTTATCTTTACTCTTTCTGTGTTTATATCACAATTAATCATTAAAATCCCTCAATCTGAATTTCTGACTTAAAATATATATATTTAAATTTTAAATTGAAATTGTTAAAAAGAAATTTAAGTCAATATAAATCTTAATTATGGTTTTTATTTCTGTCATATTTACATACGTTTCTGTATATTTTTGATAGTTTTAGTGAATTTTGTTCAAATGTCTTTCTCTCTCTCTCTCTCTTTCTCTCTCTCTCTATCTCTCTCTCTTTCTCTCTCTCTCTTTCTCTCTCTCTTTCTTTCTCAATCTCTCTCTCTCTCTCTCTCTCTTTTTTTTCTTTACATTTTGCAAACAAAATATTTTTTATATTTATAGATTTTAAGAACATTAATTTACCTTTTTGGCAACGTGCAGATGAAATTACTAGAAAGAAGCACGCAGCTAGTTGCAATAATATCATTGTGAGACTTCCGTTGAAAAAATCATTCGAAAACATTTTACAAATTAAATATTTTCATTTCAGACAAAATCCTCTGTGGAATTAATAACTCACTTTGTCTATATAAGTGTACTCATGACAGAGCTTATGATGTTCTGCTACCCTGGTAATGAGCTGATGCTAAAGGTATGAATATTTATAGATATGTTTTAAATTTAATTAAAAACTTAACTTTTATACAAAATATTCACAGTTTATTTAAATTGTCGACAAAACTGGCCACTTCAGAATAAAGGCTTGCTAATTTATTTAAATGTCAAAATTTATCTCGCGAAATATTTAATTTAGGAAGGAATACGCGTTAAACTATGATCGGCTAACTATCGCCTCCTCTATATTAAGTAATTTAAATAAATGCTGTCATATCTTTAACTATTCTCATAAACTTATCAAGCGTATTTATACCTAATTTTTAACTAAAATCTAATACGCGTTAAACTATGATGGGCTTAACCATCGCCTCCTCTATCTTAAATAATGCAAATTGCCAGCATTTAGCTGGCAATCTAAAATAAAAGATTTCAGTCGTCATATCTTTAACTATTCTCATACACTTATCAAGCGTATTCATGCCTAATTTTTAACTAAAATATAATACGCGTTAAACTATGATGGGCTTAACCATCGCCTCCTTTATCTTAAATAATTCAAATTGCCAGCAGTTAGCTGGCAATCTAAAATAAAAGATTTCAGTCGTCATATTTTTAACTATTCTCATACACCTATCAAGCGTATTTATACCTAATTTTTAACTGCTGAAACTAAAATCCACTTTATCGAACATTTTACTAATCTTTGCTTAACATTTAAGATGTATTCTACCCGGATCAAATTGAGGAGAATTTTAATTTCAGAAAACATGATCCTATTCCTAAATGCAGGGTGCAATTTAAATTTGTTGAAAGTCCAATAACAGACACGGACTACATATACCTATGCTTCTCTTCAATATTCTAAACAATACAAATTTCTCAACTCTTTTCAGAAGTAAATTCAATTACTTGTGAGAGCATGGTCTAGAACTATGTTATGAAATTTTCTTCAGCCTACCTTCTCCCGAACACACAAATGCTGTCTATGAAAAGTCCTCACCCAAGACTACAAAACTTTTAAATCAACCAGACCCTGATGCTAAGAATTCACTCTCTGTAAAAAAAATGTCGAGCGATTTGTCTAAAAGACTAAGTCAATGTGAAATGATAGTTTTGGTAAAAATTGCCCTTAACAATTTTACAATCAACGTTACAGGTACATACAAATGAGAAATTTCACTATACTTTTCATTCCATTTAAAAAACGCGTCGAGCAATTTATCTAAAAAACTAAGTCAATGTTACCCTTTTGAAGAAAAAAATTATAGTTTAGTTTTGGTGAAAATTGCTCTCAAAAATTATACAATTAACATTACAGGAAAAGTAGTCATCTCACCACACTTAATTTTGTTTCAAAACGCGTCGAGCTATTTGTCTAAAATATTCAAAAATCAATAGGCAATGATGACATATTAAAATTATGAAAAAAAGTACCGTTTAGTTTTGGTAAAAATCGCATTAAAAACTGTGTAAAATTATACAATAAAGATAACAGGAACAGTATGTATTTCACCACAAAAATCATCAAAAAAAACGCAAAAATTGTTTTTTTCCAAACTCTTAAAATAATGTTATGTT
Organism: Druceiella hillmani; assembly: GCA_039881145.1. Taxonomy (NCBI): domain Eukaryota; kingdom Metazoa; phylum Arthropoda; class Insecta; order Lepidoptera; family Hepialidae; genus Druceiella; species Druceiella hillmani. Next base: position 18,066,887 of record JAYKKI010000014.1, on the reverse strand, counting down.
AACAGTTTGAAAAAAAAAACATTTTCAACAAGAAAATTTTGTGATAATTTTTTAATCTTACTGTCACACTACAAACGGTTTAAAAAAAGAAGTCATAATTTTATATTTGCATTTAAAGAAACTTTCATTTGATATCCAACGTAACGGCCTTAGAATAAAAAAGGGCTCTTACCCCTGAAAACATCCAACAAAATCGAAATCCAACTTTAATCAACTCTTTATATTTGATATAAATAGTTGACTAAATATTGTAATTGCAATATTTTCACTAGATTTACACATTTCCAATTTGGTACGGAACACTAAAAATTATAGGGTGAATATCGTTCATATCAAATTTAGAAACATAGAGCGCTGTCATCGCGTTATTTCTGTCACACATTTTCGTAACTCTTCTGAATAGTTTACACGATATTGGACTTAATAAGGTTTTCACTTATTTATTATGTGAAAACTTTTGAGACGATTTTAATCGTGGAAAACATAATAAATGAATAAAAAGTGAACACAGTATGGCGCTAACATGAATAATGTAAATTTTAATCAAAAACGAGGATTATTACATACAAGGACAATTTTAATGTTTAATATTTCTAAGAATATAATATATTTCCCTTATGTGTGGTTAATAAGTAACTATTATTTAATTAAAGGGATTCGAAATCTCTCAATCTATATGACTTATTGTCATGAGGGTTTGCTATAACAATTTTAAATTACAAGAATTTAATTAAATATTGTGCACTTTAGTCAAGTACAGAATTATATGGTCCACACCATACAATTCTGTACTTAACTAAAGCGCACAATATTTAATTAAACCGTTTAAAATACCGTTAACAAAGTTGCTTTAAATTATTATTACATAAGAGCGAGTAAAACAAAATGCAATTGGAGTCTCTTTCTTACTCGGGAAAGAGAGAAACGGATGTGGAAAAAACATGACTGGTTCCATGTGACATAACAATGGTGGAGGAAACTATAGCAATTTTAAGTAGAGCTACGTGTACTTCAAAAGGAGTATGATTTACAAAATATTTGAAAACTAAACGCAACAAATAAACGTGTATCATCACAGAGTCAACAAGTATCGACTGCAATTTACCAGAGCCCTTGGTACGATCAGGATATGGAGTATAAAAAGTTGATGATCACCTTCATGGAAAGAACTAAGCACCCCATTATACTCACCGCTGGATACATTCTGCCACTCACAATTGAAACGTTAACTTCCGTAAGTGCTATATTTACTTGAATATAAATTCAATAACAAATCCTGAAATGATGCTCCTCATTTCCAAAAATTGTTCATTCCTATGATTATTTTTTTTCAAGCTATGCACCCAAATTATAGAATTTACTAAATCTCAAAAAAGGAAATCAACCATCCGTATGCGCTTTTAAAAATCCTCTGAAATAATTCCTTTCCTAATTTCACTTAGTCTATTTTTTCTCCATTCGTACCCTGCTTCCTTCAGATTTCTTTCTTTTCCCTTTTCCTCTCGACCTGGAAAATTCAGGCAATTTCAATAGGAAATTATTTGTTATTGTGGTATAGCAATTACAATCTCTTGCAGTAAATCTCTTATATCATTATTTAAATTCCTCCCATATGATAAACTGAAAGGTATTACTATTAACTTATTTAAGTTCGTACAGATTCATACAAAGGCATGAACCAACTTAGAGTTAGTGGGTAGTTAGGTAAATATGTACCGATATATACAAAGGCATAAAGTACCTAGGATATTAAATAAGTAGGGTATAGATAAGGTATGTACAGGTAACAGTCATGAAGCAATTATGATAGTATACAAGAAAGTAACTAACTATGGGAAACCCAAAATAGGGAAAGGTCATGGATATATCCGTATATATAAATGTATATATGCATGCGTGTTTATAGACATGTATGAACTTATTCCTGTTCTTTAAATGACGTAATATACCTGTTTAGATTTCATTAAACTAGGTATTATTGAATTCTTTATAAGCTCGTAATATTCGGAGTAGGATTACAAAAACAAAATAGAATTTTTAGCAAGAAATTTACAGACTTCAAGAAACCAGTAAAAAGGAAAAAATGAATAAGTATTGAATAGAGTAAAATAAACTAACTCGTAACTTTTACGGTAAAATATTAGTTCCGGACAAAAATAAATATGGAAATTACTGCTACCATTAGAGGTTTTTGGAAGTAGGTACCATATTACGTACCTGAAAAAATAGTGAAAGAGTGAGAGAGAGAAAGAGAGAAAGCATCGACTTAAATTCATCATTGAGATCGTGCGGTAATATCTTATTGGAAAAAAAAATAACGGTTTGGTTTCCAATCAAAATCGTCGACTGAATGGCGATGAGCTCAAATAATGTGTAAACATGAAGAATAGGTCATTTCATCTGTTTTGTCAACTTTCTTACAAACGACGGTATGATTATGTTCAATAAAGTTTATAATGATGCGGCTAAAATCGAAATATATTTTTTTCAGATTCTTCAGTCATCTTATTCCTATTACCTTGTGTTGCAAAACTTGCATTTGGACGAATAAGGTATCGAAGATGGCCTCGTTGACTTGAAATTCAGAATAAAATACACCCTCACCGAATATACCACACTAACAATTATTAACTTATACTTCACCATTTGATTGAATATTATAAATTTGCACAAAAAACTGTTTTTTTTTCATTCAATAATATTACATATACTTCAGTTTCAAAAACCTCTACTAACCGATACTACAGTATTTCATTGTATATTCTAGATTACTCCTCATTTCCAAGACTTATTACAGAGAAATATTAGATCCAATATTAAAATAGACCTTTTTTTAAACAAATATATAGAAAGCCACACAGACAGATGCTGAATAAAAAGTACTTCACTGACATTGCAAAGCAGCGAAAAGACGCAATTTCAATTTTTTAATAAAGTTACGATATACTTTCGCAATAAACATAGTTTTCAATAGAGGTATTTATAGCCTAAATTTTTAAAAAAATTGGTAATTATTCTAGCTAAAATCAACCAACTTTAAGTATAATATTTAGAGATTAAAGGTATATATTTTAAAAATTGGCATACAACCAATGTTAATATCTATTCCATAACGTTTCTAACCCTATTTATCCGATCCAAGGAACCACAATTATTCATGAAGAATCTATAACATAATTTAAAAATCGTACGGGTGAATTCAATTAATATTTCAGAAACAATATCACCTACGGTCAAAAAAGTTCTGATGGTTAGTACTGGCTATCTTTAACTAATAAGAACATGCTATCTTTAACTAACTGGCTATCTTTAACTAATAAGAACATTAAAGTCTCAACATTTCGACAACTTACTGTGAATTATATAAATTAAGTCTAAGTTGAATTTATTATAAGATGCATGAAAATTGTATGTGATGTTTAAAATTATTACTAACATATGTAAAAGAATGAAAGCAGTAGAACTAGACGCTTTGTGCCAAGTGTTTCTGTGTTATTAGTTTTAAAATTAATGGAAGTCTTCAAAGGCACCAAAATTATAAAACTAATATGAAATTAGGGAAAAGCATAGTTGGTTAGAATACTTTGATTGCACAGCAAGAGTGGTCCTTAACTTAGATTTTTCATAAAAATTCTATGTAATTAAACTGATGTCAATAACACTTCGGAGTTCGAGTTAATTTCATTTTATATTCGGTTTACAAAGAAATAGTTGTTTTGAGCCCCTCAACCAGAAATAAATGAATCGTGGTGTTTTCCTATATAAGCAGCGCGATCAAATAGAAGGAAGTATGAAATATTTCCTTCTACCCGATTGATAACGTCAGGAATCCGCATACGTAGTTTTCGTGACTTACAGTTTTCTTTGCATTTCTTTAAGTTAGTGATTGTTATTTTTCTTCTGTGTGTTATTGACTTATATTCATTATGTACATTGCCTTACTTTATGTTTATCTCCACAGTGTAAAAGTTTTCCGTGCATCCTGTGTTCCCCACGTTGAAGTCATGTTACTTGAAATCTGTATTTGCTGAGGAAAATAGAGTATTATCATTAAATGAAGCTATTGCTTGCAGTAGCCCCGTGTACTATAATTAAGATATTTATTAAGAGTTACTTTAATGTATGGCTTATGGACAAAAGCCGAATTGTCCGAAGAAAATCAGCATTTTCGTTTTTTTTTTGGTGTCAGCAATGCATACTTCCTTTTATTTTAAGGGGAAATTTATATTTTATAATCTACTGTAATTTCTATATTTTGTTCGTACAATGCTTTTTACCTCAGCGATCATTACAGCATCATGTGCAGCCATATCTTTAAATTTGTTTAGCATTTAGGAAAGAAAAGAGTCATATGATTATCAAGAGAACCTCGTTCTCCAGAAAGTTAGTCAAGACAATTATACTGTACAATATAACAGTAACAATGTGTGTAAAGGTATTCTTTGAATCTTGAAAAGGTTTCTATTCATGCATGGAAATAAAATCAAGAAGAAAATCTTCAAATGAGGTTGCTTTGGAATTTATAACAATTGGCGTGACTGCCAATTATTAAGGGCAGAATAAAAATATGAAAGTCCTTATAATATATTCAAAATATCTAAAAATAATGCGCCAGCAAAGCGGTAATGAGGCAAAGAGCCTCTTCCCCTAATTGTTACCAAAATATCCTCAATGTCACATTTCTATTACAGTTTTGTAATAGTGTATATTTATAGTTTTATAATATATATTTATATGTATATATATATATATATATATATATATATATATTTATATATATATATATATATATACATATATATACATAAAGTTTAAGAATAGCAGATTTTCATGAATTACATTTTTTTATATTAGTACTTTCATTCTTTATCATGTAGTAATGGAATCAAATATGTGTACAAATGAGCAAATTAAAGTATTAATTATTACACTGTTATTAAATAAAGTGCAATCAATCGTAGTCACTTATAGCAAATGTGTAAGGATTGGTACAAGTATAATTTGCACAATCACAGTTGTTTATAGCAATATGTAAGAATTGGTACGAATATAATTTGCACAATCACAGTTGTTTATAGCAATGTGTAAGATTTGGTACGAATATAATTTGCACAATCACACTTGTTTATAGCAATGTGTAAGGATTGGTACAAGTATAATTTGCACAATCACCGTTGTTCATAGCAATGTATAAGAATTAGTACGAGTACAATTTGAACAATCGCAGTTGTTTATAGCAATGTGTAAGGATTGGTACGAATATAATTTGAATAATCACAGTTGTTTATAGCAATGTGTAAGAATTGGTACGAATATAATTTGAATAATCACAGTTGTTCATAGCAATGTATTAGAATTAGTAAGAGTACAATTTGAACAATCGCAGTTGTTTATAGCAATGTGTAAGGATTGGTACGAATATAATTTGAATAATCACAGTTGTTTATAGCAATGTGTAAGAATTGGTACGAATATAATTTGAATAATCACAGTTGTTCATAGCAATGTGTAAGAATCGGTACGAAAATTATTTGCACAATCACAGTTGTTTATAGCAATGTGTAAGAATTGGGAGGAACATTATTTACACAATCACAGGTGCTTATGGCAATGTGTAAGAATTGGTACGAATATAATTTGAATAATCGCAGTTGTTTATAGCAATGTGTAAGAATTGGTACGAATATAATTTGAATAATCACAGTTGTTTATAGCAATGTGTAAAAATTGGTACGAATATAATTTGAATGATCACACTTGTTTATAGCAATGTGTAAGGATTGGTACAAGTATAATTTGCACAATCACAGTTGTTCATAGCAATGTATAAGAATTAGTACGAGTACAATTTGAACAATCGCAGTTGTTTATAGCAATGTGTAAGAATTGGTACGAATATAATTTGACTAATCGCAGTTGTTTATAGCAATGTGTAAGAATTGGTACAAGTATAATTTGCACAATCACAGTTGTTCATAGCAATGTATAAGAATTAGTACGAGTACAATTTGAACAATCGCAGTTGTTTATAGCAATGTGTAAGAATTGGTACGAATATAATTTGACTAATCGCAGTTGTTTATAGCAATGTGTAATAATTGGTACGAAAATTATTTGCACAATCACACTTGTTTATGGCAACGTGTAAGAATTGGTAGGAATATAATTTGAATAACCACAGTTATTTATAGCAATGTGTAAGAATTGGTACGAATATAATTTGCACAATCACAGTTGTTTATAGCAATATGTAAGAATTGGTACGAATATAATTTGAATAATCACAGTTGTTTATAGCAATGTGTAAAAATTGGTACGAATATAATTTGAATGATCACAGTTGTTTATAGAAATGTGTAAGGATTGGTACAAGTATAAACAAAATTAATATTTTTTTAATATTAATAGCTCTTCACTGAATGAATTGAGACTATAAAAAATTACTTAAGTTTGCCTACACTAGCCTAAGTTGAACTAGACTATATTGAGTCTATTTATCCAAAATGGCTAAATTAAAATAATTTTTCAAATATTGATTTGAATTAAATTTGTAATAGAAAATTATTCGATACTAATTTTTTAAAAGTTTGTTTTTTCTCCAAAATTCATACTTTTTTCCTTTTTTTCTGCTAAAACCATATGTGTATCAAAAATAAACTCTCGATGAGACAATTAAAAAGTACCAAATTCTTCTATAATCATCACCATAGCGCCAAATAATCCTTACACTTTGGAAATTTTAAAATGATCTGAATATGTTTTTTTTTCAAAATAATTTTATTTATTTTTTTTAATTTTCAAACAATCGTTTAATTTGGTTTTATTTAGAAATGTAGTTTTAAGTTACGCGTATGTACGAAATATTCAACATATATGTAATCCAAAATCAATTGTAATGCAACATGATATATTTCCAAAAATGATTTTTTCTCAATCGACACATTGCCGATGCAATACATTATTTTTATGCAATACATTATTTTTATGACTATAAGCTTAATATTTGTTTGCATCGTCACCGTTAACTTACAAAAAGTAAAGAGTTTAACAGTTAAAGTGATATTTAAAAAAGCATTAAATTGTAAATTAATTAAAAAATAAAGCAAAGCCTAAAATTGAATATAAAAAATAGGAAATATGTAACATAAATATTAGGTTTCATCCACAAATATGCAGACGAGGGCTGTATGTCAAAATCCCAAAGTCGCTAAGAATAAAGGAAACCTGAAAAGGCATATGTCCGTTATGAAATCATGATGATGAAATGCACAACTAGGGGACTATCATTTTGACGAAAATATATAGATAATATTTTTAAAAAATCTCTGAAACGAACTCAAAGAAATGAGAACGGCAATAATGTCCATAAGGCATGACAAATTTCTTTATTCAAACTTGTATGCACATAAGCCCTTAGTCTCCCAAATATTCAAATCCTAATTTCATCCCTTTACTGCAAATGAGAATGAACAATAACAATTGAGTTTTGAGATACCTAGAATTCTCTGAACGGGAAAATTTTAGATCGACCACATCAGTATTTATATGCCATTCCAAAATACAGTTAAAATATTAGTTAAGGAATAATGTGTTTAACAACATTTCTACTTTTCTATAATTAGTTAAATTTTAATAAAAAGACCAAAAGTTTAGGAAAATTAGAAGCATGAGTAATATAGAAACCACCCTCTTGAATTCAGAACGAGCGCTTGCTAATAGAGTGGAATTAAAACATAATAGAAACCACCCTCTTGAATTCAGAACGAACTTGCCAATAGAGTGGACTTATTTTTCTTCACTTTAAAATTTAAATCGCCTATTTAATATCGATAACTATACGTCTTTACTTCGGTGATCGTAAAACATCATATTTACTGAATGGGGTGTGACGAATGAAGTCTCAAGTAAACGTCGAATAAAAAATTGTTTCATAACTGCCTATTATTATCGTCGCCAGTTTCCGCGAGTGTTGTTGACTGGGAAATTTCACATCATTTGCTATTCAAAAATCAAAACAACCCTTGATAGATTTCACATCATAAAGTTTTCACTGATGACCTTTAACGATGTTGTTTTATAATCAAGCTACTAAGAAGTAGAATGTGTGGTGGTAAACATTACTACTTAATATAATGCAATTTCGTCGCGTAAATAAAAACTTATCTACTTATTATTTACTCTTGTTGTCTTCAAATTCTCTTCGGCTTCCTATATGTCGCGGAGAAAATTTGTTTTTTTAAAAGCTTTGAGAAGTTTAATAGAGAAACAAATATTTTTATTTGTTATTTCATGCTTAAGATAATGAAATGTTTATAGTAAAAAACATAAAATTATTAGGAAATAAATAAAACAGTTAAATGGAACTACGTGATGTAGTATTATTTCTACTTTCTTTAATTTCTTTACCACGACCTAGGTTTCGTTGTATTACAACATCTTCAGGTGGGATATTAGCATAGATTAACTCTTAGGAACAACCAACAGCATTTATATATTTCAAACACAATAGCGGAAGCCTGCTTTGTGCGGATTTTTCCATTGCTTATGTTAGTGAGTTTATTGCAGGGGCGCAGTGTAGGTTTTATTATATTTCCGAGAGTTACAGGTAGAGGTTATATAATACAAACTTAACGGTGTATGTAATAAAATTAAATGGTAGTTATTATCGGTAATATATTTATACAAAAGCAAGGGTATTTGAAAGTAAGGACAAGGTAATACACTAATTCTACATATCTCCGGTTTTGTGTATTCATATATTTATTTATTTGTTTCTTTTATTTTATTTTTTTTTATTATATATACTTATACGTTTTATTATATATACTCATATTTATATGTGTATTTGTACTGAAACAATTTCCAGGGTACTGTAGTATCAATGTTGTATATTTATATTATATCTAGAAGATATTAAGAATGGGTGATGATATTATATTTAGTTGTTCATTTAATATATTAACCTTGGTATCTTTTTATGTCTGTTTATTTCTAATGTTTCTAGGATATTAAGTTTATTACCTTTTGTATTTATTTGTAATATGTAGGAGGCATTATCAGTATGGAGGTGATGGTAATTTTCAATGAGATGTTTAGCAAAGTGAGATGTGTCTGGTTTATTATTTCGCCAGCTGGCAATATGTTCTTTATATCTTGTATTAAAATCTCTTCATGACTGTAGGTTGAAAAGTTCTTTTCATGACTGTAGGTTGTCACTATGTCACTGTGTTAGTGCTACTTTGTAATTAACAAACGTTTTAAATGAAAGAAAGAACAACGAAGTCTTTTACGTAATAAACAACTTTTAGATACACTTATATTGGTTTCTGTCTTACCTATAACTTTTTTCCCACAACGATCTGAAACTGACCACCATAGTAACAAATCAAAGTCCTAAAAGAGCTTTTTAATGACATATGTTGGTTGATAGCGACAGATCCATACATTTCTACACATCTTCCTTTATCATCTCAAAATTTAAGATGTTTTTATAGCTTTAAATTTACAAATTATGGTGATAATTACTAATAACTCCATCTCCATAATTTGCCTCTACTTTATTTAGTCTTCTATTTTGTTTGGTTCACTTTTCATAAGTTTTAATTAATTTAATTGCGACAGTTAAATAATAAAAAACTTAATATACTCAGTAGGAAATACGCAAAATGCTATAAGATCGCTAGCAAACAATGACAACTCATTCAGACTTACGTGAGTTCATTTACTTTAATTAATGTATTATTAGCAAGCGGGCAACACAGAGGGTGTTATAAAATCCGCTTTAAAATCGGCCCGTTTACGGTGGTCTTTATTGTTCGTTAACTTACCACATGCTAACGCTATTTTTCATTAATTTGAGAGATAATAATAACGTCATACAATTAGCAGAAAAAAGGGATGAAGCTATTGTCTCGATGATAAGAATTGATGTGAAAGAGGATGAGAGGAGATGACTTTTCTAGATTGTTTCATTTGGGTTGCGCGTCATGTAACGTTTATTCGTCACGTCACTTTCAAGATCGGCGCCAAATTGTCGATTATAAATTTTATTTCTTTCGATAGTAGAAACTATTTTACGTTATCATTTGGTAACGTAAATGGATCCAAGTAGTCTCTCAATTTTCGACTACGTATTTTATTGACGTTTATATAAATGAGAAATACTTTTAATGAGATGAACTACCTCGCGATATTGTTGATGTCTAAATTAATTTAAAAATTAATTATCTTACCTTTTTGATTTGCTCTATTAATTTTAGTAACGGCCATAGTAAAAATACGAAAACAGTTCTACTAATTTAGCACGTATGAAGATCAAATCCTATGTAAATTCGATGGGGAAGAGCATCTGAAAATAAAGACACAGATAAAATTAGAACGGCATCTATACACATCAGGGTAAATATGAAATCAGTTGTTTAGACTTAGTACATTTTGCAGTTAATGTGCTTGAATGCAATTGTTTTATGGGAAATTATGACTTTTTTATGGAATGAACATTAAAGAAATGATTTCAATGAAATGGGAATGTTTGTGCAAATATTGCGAAATATACATGTACTCATGCTCAAAAATAGCTTTGTGAAGCGAGTGAAAAAGCAGTCAAATATAAGTGGGAGTCGCACACTAAGGGTTTTGTAAATATTATGGTTAAAGCTTAATAAGAAGGTTCTTTACAAATGCATGAAAATAACCAAGAAACCAAAAAAATCACTGCAATATTTCTATGTAGAAATAGCAATGATTATTTTTTGGTGTTGTCCTTTATTTGTTCTATAAGATCTTCCTTCGTACCCAATTTGAAGATTCTACTTAAATTTTGATGAGTTGTTAGTCGGTGACATTTAAAAATATTAAAATTTGTGTCATTTAAATATTCGTATTTTTTGTTACATTTAATTAAAAGCTTGAATTACGTAACTATGGGCTATTTTGTATTAACCATTTTAGTGCCATGGTATTTTACTCATATATACTTAAAAATGCCAAAGAAAGCTTTTATTTTTGATGTAATTTAATCTTGTTTCGAAAAAAAACTGTATTTCTTCCAAAAATTATACAATTTTAATAATTTTTTCGATGTTTTCTCAATAAAAACTTGTACAAGGATAATAAAAAGGATAATAACAAAGACAGTTATGGAAATATATATTGTGAACAAAAATTATAACATAAACTGAAATCAAGGTCACATCGTATTTTCGCAGTCCGGTACATCCTCCGTATCAGCAAAATAATTGTTATCGTCACTATTATCACTATCACTCAAAATTTGCATTACGCCAAATTGTGGGCGCACCACAATGTCAGTCCCACTATCACTTTCTTCATAACTTGAACGATCATTTTCACTCGAATTATTTTCGTATTCCGACATTATGGGTTAAAAATTTTCTTTTCCTTGATCCTTTTTATATTGTAATTACTAATAGTATTATAATTTGAAGTTTATATAATACGTAGAAAGATAAAAAATTAGCGATGCGTGCGAGCAACCTCCCCTACCGTGCGCTAAATAGCAACTGATTTCGCGAGCGCCATCGCGCTCATGGCAAATTTAGTTAGTGCACTCATGAGCGCAATGGCGCTCGTCGGCACTTAAACGGTTAAACTGCGATGAAATAATAAACGAATTGAGTTCACGAGGAAAGCTTACAAACATTTAATTTACATGCAAACAATAAAAAACAACATATTTATACCTTGTAGCGTTATTCCAATTTTCGGGATTGCACATCTCAAAAGGAAAAATGTAGGGCTTATAATGTCACTTACGCAAGAACCTGAAATTTACAACAATAATAAAACATACACGTATTATACAAGCGTAGGTTAATATCAATAAATAATACTCAAAAATATTCATGTGGAAAATTAATAAAGAGGAAGTTGGACAGAAATGAAGCACTGGAAACATATTTCTTTAATGCCATATATATCGCAAAAATATTTTCATAACTTTAGGTGTTACTTCTTCAGAGATATACAGAAAATATGCAAAATACTATACTGTTTCTAAAACTACTCAACCTAAAATTATGAAAAAAGAGGAGTTTTTAGAAGCCTACGCTTAGTTTATAGGAAAACTATAGCAATGATCCTAAATATTAATTACGCCCAATGTTTTTACTTCTATGAAAAATGTGACAGAAAAAATATTTATATCGTGAAAAATTATATTTGTTAATAGTTTAATAGAAATAATATCTAGAATAGAATCTATACATTAATATATGAAGAGAAAAATTCCACTCTTTTATATATATAGCATATTGCGCGTACAGAGGAGTGTGAGATTTGGCATAGTTAAAGTTTATATATAGAAGGAGTGCAGAATGCTAAAATTTACATATTATATGTATTACGAATACATTACATTATATATTACTAATACATAATAATAGTAGAATAATAGTAGTATATTACTAATACACAATAATAATAGTAGAGATTTAGATTGCCAAAGAACTTTAAAATGTCAAATTAACTGAATGAGTTTTGGATCTGTTTTTTTCGTCAAATTAACTGAATGAGTTTTGAGCTGATTTTTTACCTGTCAAATTGACTGAACGAGTTCTGAGCTGATTGCCAAAGAACCTTTAAATATCAAATTAACTGAATGAGTTTCGAGCTGATTCAAAGTAGAGATTAGATTGCTAGAGTAGAGATTTAAATTGCCAAATAACTTTAAAATGTCAAATTGACTGAATGAATTTTGAGCTGATTTTTTATGATTACAAATGTTCCTTTTTCAGTAGTCTGAGAAGTATATGCCAAGGCCCAAAAAATTATGTTTTAATAGATATCTGTGTTTATATATGGTGTAACAGATATCCGTGCTTTAAATATTAGTGAAATGTAAATTTCTTAATATGCACCTATTGCAAAAAGACAATTTTGTAGCAGTGATCTCAGTTGATCTACTCTCACCTACCTATTAGCGTTTTAAACAAAGTGAGTAGGTAAATACATTACCATAGAATTTCGATCACTGGTTGTTTACAGTACCACTAGTTGTTTATAGTTGCCTATTGTCTACCGAACATTTGTATCGTGAGTTCCACTCGTATTTGACGGAACTATTGGAACAAACGACAGAAACATTTTGTCACTTTTATGCAATCTGAACCTCAGACTACATTATAATTTAAGAAGGAAACATGAAGTAAATACGGAACAAACAATAGAAACATTCACTCATTCTTCTATAATCTCTAAATCGGACTACCCTATAATTTAATTAAGGAACATTAACTAAATTTGGGACAAAGACGAGAAACGTTCTCTTATTTTTCTGTAATCTATACTTCTGACTACATTATAATGTAACAAGGGAAAAAAGGTAAATATGGAAGAAACAACAGAAAAGTTCCCTCATTTTTCTATAATATATAAGTCAGACTAGATTATAATATAATAATGGAACATGAAGCACAAACAACAGAAATATTCCCTCATTTTTCTGTAATCTGCAACTCAAACTACGTTATAACAAAGGAACATGAAGTAAATATGAAACAAACACCAGAAACATTCTCTCATTTTTGTATAATTTATGAATGTTATGATATTATAATGTAATAAAAGAATACGAAGCGAACAAACAGCAGAAACAATCTGTTATTTTTCTTTAATCTATAATTTAGACTACATTATAATGTAACAAGGGAACATGAAATATATATGGAACTAACAACAGGAATATTCTCTCATTTTTCTGTAATCTGTAACTCAGACTACATTATGATACTATAAGGGAATATAAAATAAATATGGCAAAAACAACAGAAACATTCTGTTAGTCTATAACTCAGACTACATTATAATATAATAACAGACAACAGACACGTCTCTCATTTTCCTCTAATCTATAACACTGACTACATTGTAATTTCAAAAGGGAACATAAACTAGATATGAACAAACAAGAGAAATGTTCTCTCATTTTCCTGTAATCTTTTAAAAATATTTAAACCTTTATATTTGTTTGCATTTAAATTTAAATCTTTGTAAAAAATACCAAAATAGAAATTTAGAATTACTTTTTGAAGATTAATTCTTGTAAAGTCGATTGCTCTGTATTATATTTCTATTGCCTTTAATTGTTCGAATAGAAAGCACGACCAACTTGTCAATGTTTAACGATTAGCAAACGAAATAATTATTAATTTTAAACTGTTTAAATATTTATTGGTCTAATAAACATTCTGGCATTATGGTTCACATGTGTAACCTTATTCTCTGTGAGAGTCAGATATTTGGATAATATTTGTTTTATGTGGTGCCTTTAAACTGACCTTCTGTGACTAAAATTTATCACCCTGAAACTTAGCTCTATAGCTCTTGATAATTCGAGCATAAAAATTTATTATTCAATCAAAAATTAATTTTCTTTCATAATTTCGTCTTGCAGTAATGATATCATTTGTGTTCAATATTTAAATCAACAGTGACCTTCAAATAAACCAAATGGTAGTTGATACCCACATTAAGTAACTAAATAACCGAAAATATAATTTAAAATGTATAAATATTCAATATTTTTTTCTTTAATACTAACTAATAATTCAAAAGTGTCATGCATCAAACGAAACAAAGAATAATTTTAATGACTGATATCGCTAATGACAGGTTTTTCTTAAAGAAAGCGATGTATCTAGTAACACATAAACAAAGAAATTTTATAAATTTATGACGTATGGAAACGTAAGACATGTCAAGGACCCACCGGTTGTAAAATAATATTAATATGTCGGTCGCTGAAAGGTGGGAAACTTACAGCAACCGACATATTAATTCTCACGACACAAGTGCTACGTACAGAGAGGCGCAACTTTCAGAGTCTTATTCCTTGGCAAATTAAATATTAAACAAATTTATAAGAAACGTTTATTAAATTCTCTACATCGATTGAAAGTTGATATGATTTACATTAAAGTATACATGAAAACGCTTTACGTGATTCGTTCAGCAATATTGACATTATGCGCTTTTTACAAATGGTCAAACCTGCATATTTAGTCGTGCCCAAATAAGCAATAGGAAATAGTAGGTTAAAAAATTGAATAGATCGACAATTTCCCAACTGCGATTTCGATTATCGATCCATTCGTCGTCTCCAATCGACAATCGAATAAAAATTGATAATCGAAAACAATTGTGCAAGGGGAAATATAAAGGCGGATAGCTTGCGTTTATTCCATGCCAGGAACGGTTAGGGTGGCCGTTGATTTATCGCATCGATTGATTGTTTTACTTAAGCTTTTTGCTTTATTTTTCTAAAGCAGGGTTTCTAACAAACTAAAAAGAAATAAAGTGACTCCAAAAAAACTGGACGAACATATATTTTGAAACAAAAATACGGGCGCTTCATTAAAATTTCAATCGTCAAATTGACTACATTTAGCAAATAGGTGTGTGTATTTTAATTTCCATTTACGCTTATTTATCTTATGTCTTTTTTGGTTCATTGTTTTATTTAAATCATTTGTTTATTGTTGTATCCAAATGTGCATCCAAAACGTAGATTATTTTTGTACAAAATATTGTTTATTGTACATTATTATTTTTAATATAATATTTGATAATGTATTTCGAAAACTTTTTTAGTGATTTGGCAAAGTTAGACTTAAGGTGGTTATTTTTAGGTTCTGTATATTTGGTTTGGGCACAAACCAAAAATCGCGAATAATTATTTCATTAACTTAACTCACACATTAATGTATTTTTAATCTTATCTACAAATGTTGGCATTTAAAAAGTGAATATTTAACCTTTCTTTTCCCCTCTAAGATTTGATGACTTATTTTGAGGTTTTTTGGGGCGCTAATTACGAAGATGTAATCAGTTTTTCTCCAACACGTTCAGATTTTTCAGAAAAGGGACTATGAAAAGTAGACAAAAAGACACCTTCATCTATCAGTTAAATACAAATAAAATACACAGGTGATATATCTCTTAATATATTTACATAACAAAAAGCTCAGTTGTAACTAGCCTTTTCCTGCTCGAAGCTTCTACTCAGAGATTTTTTCTTAAAATCGTTGTTTGGATTGTCTCGCTTCAGCAACCAACAGTAGTCCGCCAACATATTTCTATACCACTTTCCTTGATATCTACGTTCTCTTCTAGTCTTCTAGTCTTGTTTTCTCTCGTTTCTTCTACACGTTCGTTCGTGTCTTGATGAAATAATTCACCTTCTTTCATCTATTTCTTTCAATTCTTGATGAAATCTTTTACCGATTGGACGTTTGGATAGCTTATTTGCTTTTTGGTTCTTGAACTGTGACTAGCCACACCAATGCAACAAAAGTAACAAATAAATTTCCCACAAATGTAACAAAAACTGTACGGTGAGGTTAAACAACTTCGCGACATTTTTAAATTAACGTATTAAATTGAACAGTGTAACTGATGTACTTTAAAATCGGTAAAAGATACTTTTTGTTTTTAGATACTTTTTGTTACTTCTTATCCTCATTTACTCTTTTCTAATGAATCAAAGTGACAAAAGATTGTAACTGAGATTCAATCACCATATAGTGGTATTATTTCGAATTGAGCTTTTCTGGTTCGTGTAAATCACGCATTAATCATGTACCAATCAGTTAATGAGGTAGTAATTAGCAAATTGTAAAGTGGAATGTATTCTTTTGTACTAATGGAAACCATTTACATAACATTTAAGTCATTAGATTACTTTTCATTATGTATTATCGAGCTTGAAAGCGAACGCAGAGGATAATTTTGGGCAAAATCAATATTGCAATATATATAAAAAAATGTGACGTGTTACATTTTTTTCATTATTTTCCCATAATCAGCACCTCTAAAACTACCGGAAACCAAAAACTTCAGAGAGGAAAACTATTATAGGCCTGTGTTATTATAGATACTAAAAGTAGTAAAAAAATCGAACCCAACTATAGACGAAAAACATTGCGAAGGTTAGTCAGGGTGATCGATAGTTTTAATTCGATTTTAGTTTTTAATTTTCAGCACCACGCCGTCGATACCTGACCAGCTTTGCAAAACGTTGTTTATTAATCGACAAACGAATAGTTAAATTGTTTCATTCATAACTGTCTCTTTTCGTTCCTCTAGTTCGTGAAGGAATACATTGCAGCGAAGGTCATCAAAAGGCACATTGCTTCTTTTGTTTACTTGACAGTAAACGAAAATAAACCTTTTAATTTCATTCAGACTAATGATATATTATACAAAGAGCACTTTTTGTCTACAGAAAACATTTAAAATAACGATGTCATTCATTTTCATGGGGACTGGTAAATCGACCTAAATTAAAAATAAACATTTTAATTTCATTCAAACTTATGATATATTATACAAAGACCACTATTTGTCTACAGAAAACATTTAAAATAACGATGTCATTAATCTTCACGGGGACTGGTAAATCGAACTAAATTATAAACCAGTGACTATATGGGTTATCCATGAAAGATTTCCACATTCAATGCATTTGTAATGATTTACCAGGTATTCTTCCCAAAAACGTGCTGACCAGCGGTTTTTACCCCAACTACGTTGATATAATTAATCTATATCTCAATAATTAACATTTATTGATACTGTATAACCTATAGTAATCTGGAAACCATAAACTGTCATATTGCAAAAGTTGTATATTGACAGAATTAATGTTTTTGCGTGAATTATAAACTAATGTTTATAACATTAGTTTTTTTATAAAATTACCAAAAGTTGTTGTAAGGTGCATTCTGCGTGTTTCATTTCAATTGTAGTTGATGCGGTATATAAATAAATATAGTTTTTATAAATTATTTATTTCTATATAAAAGATATTAGAATATAATATTTAATACGTAAATAAAATTCAAAAGAAGGTAGAAGCTATGAAATATATTCGTCATAAAGAATGTAACACTAGTGGTTTGTTAATTTTTTTTCTAAGGTCGATTCCGAAGTAGATGTGGTCCGAGCGATCATTTAGTACCCATTACAAATAGGCATGCTTAAGCATTGTATGTCATATTAGCCGAGGAAAAGTCCGATGTCGAATTCGATTTAGTGAGTTCATATAGAAACGAAAGATACTTTTTTAAAATTATTGTACTACCATGATGAGTTTCATTTTATTATTTTATCGCTTGTTTTTATTAATTAAAATCTTACTTTTTACAATAATGTGTACAAAAAGATAAATTAACTATATTTAAAACGAAAACGCATAGCACTCTTTTAAATTTCAGAGTTAAATTTCAAGTAAATAATATACGCAGCAGCTTAAAATACATAATAAAGATGACTCGCGCTAAAATACATGTTGAAGATGACTCGCGCTAAGAATCACGTAACGGAAGTATCTGATCAGTTTGTAAGAAAGTAGAAAATCTAATTTTAACACAAGTTGGCTGAAGTATCGGTGTTATAGTTTTAAAAATACATATTGAAGATGACTCGCACTAAAATACATATTGAAAATGACTCGCGCTAAGAATCACGTAACGGAAGTATCCGATCAGTTTGTAAGAAAGTAGAAAATTCAATTTTAACACAAGTTGTCTGAAATATCGGATTCATAGTTTTGAAAATAGAGAATGACGATGACTCGCGCTTAGTATCACGTAACGGAAGTATCCGATCAGTTTGTAAGAAAGTAGAAAATTCAATTTTAACACAAGTTGTCTGAAATATCGGATTCATAGTTTTGAAAATACATATTGAAGATGACTCGCGCTAAGAATGATGTAACGGAAATATCAGATCAGTTTGTAAGAAAGTAGAAAATCCAATTTTAACAAATTTGACTGAATTATGGGCGTCAAAGTTGTGAAAATAATTCATCCATTCGTAGGCGATTCGAAAGGGTTAATATGTGATAATACCTTTTCACTAATAAGAAACTTGAAAATTGGCACTATAATTATTATCTCATTAATGGACATATTTTACATCATCCACTTTTTAAGATATCCACAATAGAAGAGGACATATACAAAGGTCTTCAAAAAAATGTTTTTCTCATTTTATGTATCATGAGGGACATCACTTCAAAACGCTTGTTATAAACAAATATTAAAAAAAACGTGTCACGATCAATTTTATTCATAGCTTAATGATGACAGGTATGTTATATACTTATCAAAAAAAACTTTAAATCGAAAACAGTTTTTATGTAATTAATATATAAGGAAGAATCACGGGAATAGCAGAATTTTTTAAGATAAGGAGGGACTATTGCTCTCAGATTTTGGTCACATATGTTGAAGAAATAGCTACCCTAGCCCAAAATTTGAGAATATGAGATTCTTGAACTAAATAAAACTGTCAAACGCGAGTAATACTTGCACTGCGAGGGATCCGTTATAGGAGGGTTATAAGGTTCGACATATTTCGGAATTTATAAACATTAATCGTACACAGTATTTTTATCAAACTAAACTCTTTTGCAAATAAAACGGGCATTTATAGGAATAAACCATATCAGAGTTATTTTATTATTATTTGATTCATTTTATATGGCCATATGATGAGAATATTGTTATTTATTATTGAGATATCGTTTTTATCTACTTCAGTCATTAAAAATGCGAATAAATAAAAAAAACGATGTAAAGTCCACAGACGAGCGTTTTCATATTGGTACATTAAAAATGGCTAAAGTTTATTTTTGAATATTTTTTTATTAATTTAACATAAAATTTGAAAATTTAGTAACGAGTATGTCCTCCTCTAGCTAAAATCAATGCGCTTAATCTGCTAGATATGCTTTCGACGACGTTTTTTATCATTTCCTGAGGAATACGTTCCCATTCAGCGACGATAACATTTTTAAGGGCCTGAATGTTTTCTAGAGCTGGCTTTACGACTCTGACGCATCGTTTGAGATTATCCCATATGTGTTCTATCGGATTGAGGTCGAGACTTCTAGCTGGCTAGTCTAACCGACGGTTTTCGGCCTCGTGCATATACGCATCAACGTCTTTAGAGTGGTGGGCACGAGTGTTGTCGTCCATAAAAATGGACTCGCCTCCAACTGCTGTTCTCGGAATCTCTGTTATATACCTTTGCGCATTAAGTGTGCCATTTTCAATAAAAACTAACTCGGTACCGTCATCTGAGTTAATACCAGCCCAAAACATTACGGAGCCTCCGCCGTAAGGGGTGATTTCCTCAAAGCACACTTCTGCGAAGCATTCTCCATGTCTTTGTAAGACTCGCCGAGGTCGATCCTCACCACTAATCGATATACAAGCTTCATCGGAGAACAAAACTTTTTTTTCATTTACCGCCAAAAAATACGTTTTTATCGGTGAAAGAGAATTTTCATTAAAAAATAATACATTTCAAATTTAGAACGTTTGTTTTTATGTGCCAGAATACAATATACCTGCCAGTATCAATTACAATTAATACAACCTCTTAATAAATAATATTTTGTTAATAATATGACAAAATCAAAACCGCCCATTTTTTATGCAAAAGAGTGTATTCACAAATATTAATTTTTGACAACGCAAATACATCGCAACATATAGTATACCATAACACTGTGCATATTTTAAAAATTACAAGATCTAGTTCAATTCCTATTATCTTCAAGTGAGATTTTACCGACTCTCTTTTTTCATGACTTTTGACTCAGAATTTCCGGAAATAAGAGAACGATATACTACATTTTCGCATATTTTTGAGGACATCTTTTTAAATATGCAATTTTAAATGATAAAAAAAATTGTATTCCTCATGACAAACATTTTAAAATGATGGTCTTCCTGATATATAAAATGAGAAAAAAATATTTCTTTTTGAACCTTTGTTTACTTTCTCTTTTATTGTGGATATCTTTTAAAGTTCATAGTGTAAAATATATGGATTAATAAGATAATAATTATAGTGCCAATTTTCAAGTTTCCACGTCGCATGGTTTCTAAGAAAATCGCCTTTAAAAATAGAAAAATATAAATAAATTTCCGGAAATAAGAGAACGCTATTCTACATTTACGCATATTTTTGAGGACATCTTTTTAAATATGCAATTTTAAATTGTGAAAAAAATTGTATTCCTCATGACAAGCATTTCAACTACTTCTCCTCCTGATATATAAAATGAGAAAAAATATTTCTTAAGACCTTTGTTTACTTCCTCTTTTATTGTGGATGTCTTTAAAAGTCGATAGTGTAAAATATATGGATTAATAAGATAATAATGCATGGTTTTTATTTCTGAGGCCACGTTGTATGGTGGCTGAGAAAGTCACCTTTAAAAATAAAAAAAATATAAATGAATTGGCTATAAAAAATAAAACTAATTGCCTATAAAAATTAATATCTTTCATAGGCGTAGAACACGGAGAATATTTCAAAAAATTTGATAGCAGAGCCACTACTCTCTTCGCCAGTTTGCTTTCTAAAAAAACAATTTTTTTCCTAATTTTAATTATTTAGGTACTTCAATGTATCTAATTGATACCAATGAGTTAGCCATATGCTAACTCATTGCTAAGAGAGCATTGTGTTACTGACAATCAGAACACCAGTCCAGCCCCGCTCGACAAGCGGGTGGGAATCGAACCAGGGTTCTCGCAGTGCACGGTGCAGTCAAAGAACGTATGCTTTTACCACGACGACGGCGATTTTAGGTTGGGTTAGGTTTAGAAATTAAGTGGGAAATCCTAATTTTTTAATATTTTTTAGTATTTCTCTAGGATATATACCTAATATTGTGAAAAAAAAACATTTTAAGACCTTTCTAACAAATACTTTTAATCTACACACCGCACTATATACGAAATTTAAAAAAAAATTGTGCTTACTGTGCCTTCTCTAAAATGTCCATATAAATATATTTTAATTTTAGCTTTTGCAATATATGCGGGTTAAAACGTTTTATTATTGTGCTAAATTTCAAGTTTCTACATTCAGCGATTTCTGAGAAAAACGGCTATGACAGAAGCACAGATAACACTTGCGTAAACTTATAATGGTTCCATTTTTTTCGTTTTAAGTTACGGAACCCTAAAAATGAACACATTTATCAATGATTTGTAATATACTCTGAAGAACAGCTTGAAAACCTTTGAAGCAAGTTAATATACTATTTCCAGTATTACACATTCAATTTCATAAAACTTACTAAGAAAAATTTTATTAGCGTAGTTCAATTAAATGTTTCACTCATATATTTAACTGGAATGGAAACTGTAGCTTAAAATTTTCACTAACAATATATAAAAAAATTGTAATCGTAAGAAACTTCCAAAACTTACATAAGCGCATGAAACTATTTAAAAGTAAATAGTACGTATTTCTATTAAACTATTCACAAATATCAATACTATTTCGCATTATGTGTATATATATATATATATACATACTATAAATGTGTATTTGTAATTGACATTTGCAGCTAAAATTAGTTTGCAAAACTGCATTTTGAATTATATTTTCAGACTTCTTATTTTATGTAACACTTTATATTAAATAAGTTAACTGACAAAATAAATTAACATCTTCATGTTTGGTAAGCGGCTAATGGAAATAAAACCTCCCGAAAATTTAAATTATCTTAACCTAAATGGATTCAATACAGACAAATATTGATTCTCGCATTGAAATCAAGTTATATATATATATATGATATATATATATATATATATATATATATATATATATATATATATATATATCATTCAAGAACATAACAATCAATAAAAATATTATAATACAAAGTTACTTTTACATTTTGTTCGATCATTGCTATAAAGTTTTTATGATAATAAAAGCTTACAAATAATAGTGGACTAACTTACGTCATTTAGTTGATTCTTTTACAACCTCAACTATTATTTGTAAGCTTTTATTCCTTTATAATATATACTACCATTGTGAACACTTTTCAGAAAATAAAAAATAACGGTTTCTAAGTATGTTGCTGTATCCGTAACAAAAATTATCATTTTAGTTAGATATGGGGGTGGCACTTTACCTAAATATTTCGTAAACGTATGCCTGTACCGAAAAACTTTTAATAACATACCCCATATTTTTAAAGACCTATTTAACGATTCTCTATACAATTGAGTATGCGAATTAAAAAAAATCACCTTCTTCACGTGTAATGCAAATACCGTAAAAAACTTTTTTCAAAGATTTTATTGACTTTGGTTGTGGGCGTTATAAATGTACATAATCATGCAAAATGTCAGCATTACAGCACTAATAGTCTGCGAGTAAAATGGCTGTGATATACAGTCGGATAGACAGACAGACATGGCGAAACTGTAAGGGTTTCTAACCACGCTACGAAACTCTGAAAATGGATCATTCAATGAAAAAGAGATATCGACAGAGAAGTATTAAACGTTTATGGTGGTACAAACCATTCAAGTTATGTTTACTTTTCCCATCAAATCGATTTTCGCCGAAGTTTAGAGATCGTAATGGTAGAAATTTGGTCAAAAAAACTGTTTACATTCTTTAGCATTGACAAAGTTATAAATGTTAATAATTGGGTATTTGAGTAATTTTTTTTTTATTTCATTAATCATAATTTCAAGGTACAAACTGATGAAGAAGGAAAAATATTTTTAATAATTTTAAAAATTTACCGAGTTATAAAAGTTTATATTTAACCTTTAGAGAAGGATGGTAATACTGCGTTGTGACGTCATTTTTAATATTGCATATTATATTCTACGAGAGGAACAGAGACAGGGATATACCCAACTTTATCTGTATCTTCAAATTTAGAAGCCTATTTTTCAATCAATTTTTGAATTTTTTTACTTATATTTCACAATATTGTACAACAAATATCAAAATTTAGAATGAGTCAACTACCGTATTGTGGAATAGTTAGTAATAGTAATATGAATAAACAACAGCGCAAATTCAAAAATTTTTAAATTTTGAATTCCAAATTACTTTTCAAATTAAGAAATAAATTGCAAAAAGTCATCACAAAGTTTAATACGACTGTACGTTAAGGGCGTTACTTGTCAACACAATGAAGAATAACTCACGTTTGTATTTAAAGGGTGTGAAAAGCATTTTCTTGTCCAACAAAATATAGGTTTCATCACATAACAGCCGACTAGCATTTAAACTGAGGAAATAACAAACCTTAACAGGACAGGCTACAAGATGACTGTTGTGATAAATCCAAACAGTAGTTTGGATTTCATATTTCGGGTTTTGTCAATATTTGGAATTTGGTTACCATCCTCATTTAAAGGGACGTGGAAGGAGTTAGCTTATCGAGTGTACACATTTTTCATAATAACAGGAACCTACTTTGCATACGAATCTACTCAATTTACGGACTTACTTGTGGTATGTATAACTTTCGTTAAATAAAAACAAAAAAAATTGGGGATAATGTTGATTTGAACCCTGATCAGGATAATTAGAATTTTCTATTAAAGTAAATAAAAAAACAAATAATTAATTTTCCTTATTCTCCATTTCTTTGTTTCCAAAAATTATTTCTTAATAATTATTTTTATATATAAAATAAATGCAAGTTACTACAATAATATCAAACTACTCTAATAAGTCCCGTACTTATTTAAGCATTTATAAACATTTAGTGGTACATAATATTCCTATTAAACTTCTTAAAAATTTTTAATTTTTATAACAAAAATATATTTCTTGCTATATCTTCCACAAGTGTATTTTTATAAAATATACTTTTTATGTTATGTAAGACCTTGCTTCTTGCCATATTTTATAATTCTAGGTCAACGGGAGGTAACTTGTAGATTTTGATTTATTTGTGAGTGTCAAAAAATGCGTAATAAATAGCCGTATTTTTTGGTTTTTTTTTTGCGTTGACTTAGAAGCTCGATTTTTTTACACTCCCAGCGAGTATAAACTTAAGTATTTGATATTAATTTCAACTTGTTACTGCAACTTGTCCCGAGAGAAAGGATCTTAACTGGCAGACAGACAGACAACGAAGTGAACCTATAAGGGTTAGTTTCTTCTTTTGAGGTACGGAACTCTAAAATAAAATATGATCAAGACTTAAAATCATGTGACATCCACGAAGATTTTTATTCATATTGCTTTTTATCAGTATGAAGACTTTCTTTCAAGCAATCTTGTAATCCGTTTAATAAAATCCATAATTGAGAGGTGTATTAATATTGAATATATTTGGCGTTAATTTTGTAGAAATTAATTATTCACAATTAAACGAAACTACGTGATGTAGTATTATTTCTACTTTCTTTAAGTTCTTTATCACGACCTAGGTTTCCTTGTATTACAACATCTTCAGGTGGGCTATTAGCAAATATATTTGCTAATGGAATCTTTGCTAATAGTCCACCTGAAGATGTTGTAATACAACGCTACGTAGGTCGTGGTAAAGAACTTAAAGAAAGTAGAAATAATATTACATCACGTAGTTTCATTTAATTGTGAGGTATACTAATGTTCGTTAATATAAACAAAACATCTTAATGCCAAATTGAAAAATGGTCAATTATTTTAAAAATATGTACTGTTTTCCGGGCAGTAAGTTAATGTTATTAACAATACAAAGTATCAGATTATGATTTCTCAATAATCTCAATATATCATAACACCTCTATAAAAGAGATTTATATAAAACTTATTTCTTAATGTCGTTCTGATTATATCGTTGATATTTATTATAAATTAAAATTATTATAATAAATTTTGTTTTAGTTTAGACTTTAGACATTCAAATTATTATAATATTGTGTCTTTTTTAATTTAAAGATTCGACAAGTATATTAAATCAATATATTAAATTGTTATTTTATTTATTTTCATTTTTGTCACTTAATTGATTCATTAGATTTTGCGGGAAAAATCCCTGTCATTTCATTAAACTGAATGGCTTTATTATTTATCAGCGCCATCGCGCGTTTTATCATTTAATATCCATCCAAAAAATTAAATACGATGTTGATTGCCGAAATGTGCGGCAATGTAGATATGTCCAAAATTAATAGATAGCGCAAACGTTTTCTTTAATGAAATAACAAAGGTTTTAATTAAAACGCTCTGATACTTCATTCACGTTCACTGGTGTTTCCATTAGTCAGTTTTTTGTATCGCATGTAGATAATAAATTAATAAATAAACTCCTTTGCATAAAAGGCACCTACGAATTCCTCGATTAGTTCAAGTAAAAATAGAAGGAAATAAATTTTACGCAACAAAATGAAATAAAAAATGTTTGACTTGTAAATTAGACGTTCCGGTAACCGGTTTTTTATACCTTTTTCAAATTACTCGTTTCAACAAATGAAAGAAGGGGCTTCCAATTGGCAATATCCTTTATTTAACAAAAGTTGCAACAGAAAATATGAACATAGGCGGTAATGGGGAGTAAAAACTGAATTGAAAATTTAAAACTATGAAATAACACTGGTTTTTTTAAATTTTCCGCCGTCTTCTTTTGAATGAATCGCTCTATTAAAATCATTTTCAGGTCCTCTGGACAATAAAATGATTTACACCAAGCCATTGCCAAACATAAAATTAAGTACAGCTTTCTTCAAAAAGAGTCACTAAATTATCAGTTATTACTCTTATGTCTTCCATAGCACATTACACAATTTGTCACGAGAAATAAATTTAAGAAATTTAACAGAAATATCAATATTAATATTGTTTAAACAAGTTTT
The DNA here is from genome assembly GCA_039881145.1 of Druceiella hillmani. Classification (NCBI taxonomy): domain Eukaryota; kingdom Metazoa; phylum Arthropoda; class Insecta; order Lepidoptera; family Hepialidae; genus Druceiella; species Druceiella hillmani. The sequence continues at coordinate 18,040,236 of JAYKKI010000014.1, read as the reverse complement.
GAATAACCTTTGAATAAATAATACAACACCTAACTACATAATGCTAACAAATATTTTAATTCAAATCAAATATTTTTAATATAAATTTAGAAAGTGTTATAATGCCTACCAGTACTCTTTAATACGCAGACAAATATTTCTGATTATTCGAATGCTTTAATAACATCTATTTTCTAAGATATCCATAGCTGTAAAAAAGTATTAGGTTCCCTTATCGCAAATATACCCTACATTTGAATACGAACGTAACCATTACAGTTTCGGAGAATTTAGATTTCCTTAAACAATTAAATTAAAATTTATCGACTTATTTTTACTGCTACGATATCTGGAGCGGTGAGCAGTCGATAAATGTATAAACAACACTCAAAATTTCGAACGTTTTAAAATTTGTGGAACGCTTGTTGCGAGCAAATTAAGCATGTATTCATTTGTATTAACTGGCGATACGTGTTGTCACACATATCGATGAATAAACCACTTCTATCTTGTTATTTGTTCTGTACCTAATTTAACTATAAATAAAATCACAACAAACTTTAACAAAATCCTCTTTCACAATTAAATGAAACTACGTGATGTAGTATTATTTCTACTGTCTTTAATTTCTTTACCACGACCTAGGTTTCGTTGTATTACAACATCTTCAGGTGGGATAAAAAAAATCTTTGCTAATATCCCACCTGAAGATGTTGTAATACAACGAAACCTAGGTCGTGGTAAAGAAATTAAAGACAGTAGAAATAATACTACACCACGTAGTTTCATTTAATTGTGAATAATGAATTTCTACAAAATTAACGCCAAATATATTCAAAATCCTTTTTTATAAAGTATAGAATATTTAAGAGAAAATTCATAAAGGCAGCACGTGTTTTACGTACAAACGTTGTTATTTGAAAGCTGCTTGTTTCGGAAAAATGTTCTGTTTTAGGTAAATATTTAAATACTAGCGTGACCCGTGCGAAGTCTTCGCATTATAAATTATTCAACTCAATTTAATAAATCAAAATTGATTGCAGATATTCAATTCATTTCTAATTTTGCACACTGCTTATTACGTTTTTATTCCATTATGAAGCTCAGATGACAGATCAAACAAATATTTTACTAAAATTGACATATAGAGGCGCAAGTATCAAAAGCATTGAGCTAAAGCGCCACTTTATTTATACGTGAGTGGATTTGAAATTAAACAAAAATTTTACCGACCGTCAATCATATTGACGTTGAACCGTTAGATGGCAGCATTGCTGTTTTGTGTATATAATTTTAATAATTAATTAATTTGCAAAAACAATAGCAATAATAATTTTTTTAGTTGTGGATGCCGGTAGAGCAAACAATTATCTATAAAATGATATATAATTTATGTGGATTAGTTGTGAGGTTTTTTCTAAAAAGAGAGAGTAACATCTTAACCTTAGCGTATTAATATATATGAATGAATGATGATTATACAAATTTATGCATCGTTATATAAACCTGCAGCTTCACTGGCCTTTTTTTTATTAGTGCACTCATTTCTTCTATGATGATATCTGCATTACAAAAATATCTGTGATCGAGATGAAAGTAATTATATCTTAGTCTGAACTGTAAGCTTAATAGCCATGACAATTTCTTGTTTGATCTTAGATCCGATTATTCCTTTCTTTCTGCCCAAAATTAAATTATAATGGTCAGAATTGTTCCATAAGTTCTACAGTATTTGTATTTTACATGAATATCTACTTTGTATCCATATGTATAATAGCCATCTGGAAATATAACGTACGTAAAAAGAAATAAACGCCCAGTTGCCAACTCACCATAGATATTTTTTTATCAATTATAAAAACCATAGCTACGAATATTTGTTGGTAGTAAATAGTACAAGTCCTTGCACTATTAGTATTCCTTTTAGCGTTCCTGTATATATCTACACAGTTGGTATGAACATATACAAACAGAGAAACACACGGAAGTCTGCATCAGTAGCGTATAATGGTCATATATTATTATTTACTAGAAATATATAGTAAACAATAAAAATTTCAAAAGAGAAACATGTTTTGCCTGTTTTATTATGAAAGAATATTTCGTCGGATAAGAATAGGCAATTTACCCCAACAGACTGCCTATGTTATCTTAATGCCCATGATATTTTGTAAATAAATAAATTACAAAAGGTTATGACTATATTTTTCCTAAATTTAACAGTAATGGTAACTCCATTATTGTTAAATTTAAAGAAAATATAAAAAGTAAGTAATTTCCAAGAAAAAAATTTCTTGTAAAATAACTAACATAAAAAAGTGGAACTCGATAGTAGAAAATGTGTCCAAATTAGTTTTCAGATTGATTTATGTTTTATAATTTATAATTATTCAATAGAAATATAAATAACAAAATCTGAAATTTTAGATACTAGTACCCTAAACTTTACTAAGCAGTTATTTGCAATTTATAATTGACATATAATTCTAGAGCGTTATCGCCTTGTCGCCGTTACCAAACAAAATCGATTTCAAATTTTATTATAATCTTAGCCGTCTCCTACAATCTTAGCAAACTTTGTTCGTTTTATATGTGTCACTAGATAACTTTTAAAAAGCGTAGATACAGTTTAGAAATTTGTATTCATATTCTTCATGTTTATTATTCATAAACATTTCCTAATAATGAAAATAAAAAGCTCCCTTTGCTTCCCGAAGTAATAACATATTAGGAACATGATATTTTTATATAATCGAATGAAACCACAACATTAGGTTTTTGCTTACTATCTATATTATTAATCAATATTACTATCAATATTATTAATTGTTTATATTTAACTCAGGTTAAATATATATATATATATATATATATATATATATATATATATATATATATATATATATATATATATATATATATATATATATATATATATATATATATATATATATATATATATATATATATATATATATATATATATATATATATATATATATATATATATATATATATATATATATATATATATACAATTCATTTTGAAGTTAAATTGTTTTGATAAAACGTTAGTTTAAATGTTATTTAAGGATAAAATGTGTTTAATATTTCTAAAATAAAAAATATTAATAAATACTATCTTTTAGTTGTGAATAAAATGTGTAGATTATATTTTAAATTTCATAAAAAAATACTTGATAAAGAATGCGGAGCTACTTTATTGGCTACAAGTTTTCAAAATTTAGACAGCTAATTTGTCTAAGCTTTTCAGGAATCTCTCTGAGGCTTTTCATAAAAGCATTTGATAACATAAGCAAACCTGCTAACAATTTTGAAAACTACATGATCAAATTAAACCTAACTTCCTTTGATAATTATCAAGACGAATTATAATTCGTCTGTAACTCGCCTATTATTATTTCTAACTAATGTTCCTTCTACTAATATTCCTATTTATTCTACTAATATACTACGTTTTGATATACCCTTTGTTTGAATGTTATATAAACAACAATATATACGTATGTTATATAAACAACAATATAACAACGTATAAACATTTACGTTTACCAGACTATGATTTGTTCGTGGTGATGGATGAGAATAAACTTCTTTTGAAGAGTATCATTGTTGTTTAGTAGTGTTATTGACTATCTTAATGATTATTATTTATTTAATTATCTTGTTATCGTTATAGAAACGTAAATAACTATGTTTCGATAATTAGGCATAAATAAATAATAAAATATTTTTTAATGTCAACCCTCCAGTATAGTCTTTATTCCAAACTAGCAGTTTTTTTTCCGCATGGACGTTTTTCCTCTCAGTACTCTAATGACATAGGGTTATATTTCATAATCTACTAGCTGCCACCCGCGACTCATAATCATATATGAGCAAATTTGATATTCCGTAGATAATATTTTGCATTACATAATCATACAAAATACCTTCATACAATTTGATTAATCGTGCAGTGAAATTAAAAACATTATAAATAATGTATTTTTATATAAAGGAGTTACTTAGGGTCAGCATCGTTATTTAGCTGCACTAAAAAGGTTTTTTGTTGTCACTCAAGGAATTTTGGTCTTTTTTAAAAACTTATTATATTTATTTGTCTATATGCAAAAAATAACTGATTTTGTGACTGTTAATGGCTGTCAGTGACTGTTAATCAATAAGCAAATAAAAACATTTTCATGTTTTTAATATTAAGGATGTGAATATTTAGCAAACATTTATTGAATTTCCTTTCTTCTTAAACACGTATAAATGATTTTTTTATTATTTTTACATTTTTATAGTTCTTTAGTCAAACTTGGAACCCTTATAGCTTCGCCATGTCTGTCTGTCTATCTGACCGCTCGTATGTCGAAGCAGTTTTACTCGCAGACCATTAGTATTGTAAAGATGAAATTTGAAATGAATATATAAATTTATAACGCCTATAAAGTTATAAAACAAAAAAAGGGTGATTTTTAACAAAAAAAAGGTCGGTTTTCCAAAAATATCGGGAGTTTGTCATGACCACTTTTTCGAACACTTTTCCATTTAGTATAAGTAAAAGATACAATAGGTAATGCATTGTCATTGTGAAAAATTAATATTTATAATTGTTTAATAGAAATACTATATCCATAATAGTAGTATCGGTAACGAAATTGGACAATATATTTACATATTTACATGGTGAGAAATAATATATTTATCTGTGCACCAAATTTATATGCCTGTGAAAGATACAATAGCTAATGCTTTGTCATTGTGAAAAATTAATATTTACAATTGTTTAATAGAAATACTATATTCATAATAGTAGTATCGGTAACGAAATTGGGCAATATATTTACATATTTACATGGTGAGAAATAATATATTTATCTGTGCACCAAATTTATATGCCTGTGAAAGATACAATAGGTAATGCATTGACGTAGTGAAAAATTAATATTTATAATTGTTTAATAGAAATACTATATCCATAATAGTAGTATCGGTAACGAAATTGGGCAATATATTTACATATTTACATGGTGAGAAATAATATATTTATCTGTGCACCAAATTTATATGCCTGTGAAAGATACAATAGGTAATGCATTGTCATTGTGAAAAATTAATATTTATAATTGTTTAATAGAAATACTATATCCATAATAGTAGTATCGGTAACGAAATTGGGCAATATATTTACAATTTTTTATATGCCTGTGAAAGATACAATAGGTAATGCATTGACGTAGTGAAAAATTAATATTTATAATTGTTTAATAGAAATACTATATCCATAATAGTAGTATCGGTAACGAAATTGGGCAATATATTTACATATTTACATGGTGAGAAATAATATATTTATCTGTGCACCAAATTTATATGCCTGTGAAAGATACAATAGGTAATGCATTGTCATTGTGAAAAATTAATATTTATAATTGTTTAATAGAAATACTATATCCATAATAGTAGTATCGGTAACGAAATTGGGCAATATATTTACATATTTACATGGTGAGAAATAATATATTTATCTGTGCACCAAATTTATATGCCTCTGAAAGATACAATAGGTAATGCATTGTCATTGTGAAAAATTAATATTTATAATTGTTTAATAGAAATACTATATCCATAATAGTAGTATCGGTAACGAAATTGGGCAATATATTTACATATTTACATGGTGAGAAATAATATATTTATCTGTGCACCAAATTTATATGCCTGTGAAAGATACAATAGGTAATGCATTGTCACTGTGAAAAATTAATATTTATAATTGTTTAATAGAAATACTATATCCATAATAGTAGTATCGGTAACGAAATTGGGCAATATATTTACATATTTACATGGTGAGAAATAATATATTTATCTGTGCACCAAATTTATATGCCTCTGAAAGATACAATAGGTAATGCATTGTCATTGTGAAAAATTAATATTTATAATTGTTTAATAGAAATACTATATCCATAATAGTAATATCGGTAACGAAATTTGGCAATATATTTACATATTTACATGGTGAGAAATAATATATTTATCTGTGCACCAAATTTATATGCCTGTGAAAGATACAATAGGTAATGCATTGTCATTGTGAAAAATTAATATTTATAATTGTTTAATAGAAATACTATATCCATAATAGTAATATCGGTAACGAAATATTTACATGGTGAGAAATAATATATTTATCTGTGCACCAAATTTATATGCCTGTGAAAGATACAATAGGTAATGCATTGTCATTGTGAAAAATTAATATTTATAATTGTTTAATAGAAATACTATATCCATAATAGTAATATCGGTAACGAAATTTGGCAATATATTTACATATTTACATGGTGAGAAATAATATATTTATCTGTGCACCAAATTTATATGCCTGTGAAAGATACAATAGGTAATGCATTGTCATTGTGAAAAATTAATATTTATAATTATTTAATAGAAATACTATATCCATAATAGTAATATCGGTAACGAAATTTGGCAATATATTTACATATTTACATGGTGAGAAATAATATATTTATCTGTGCACCAAATTTATATGCCTCTGAAAGATACAATAGGTAATGCATTGTCATTGTGAAAAATTAATATTTATAATTGTTTAATAGAAATACTATATCCATAATAGTAATATCGGTAACGAAATTTGGCAATATATTTACATATTTACATGGTGAAAAATAATATATTTATCTGTGCACCATATTTACATGCCTGTGAAAGATACAATAGGTAATGCATTGACGTTGTGAAAAATTAATATTTATAAATAGTTTAATAGAAATATTATGTTTATAACAGAAGTAACGGTAAAAATTAGTCGTAAAACGGTAAAAATCGGTAGTTTAAAAGAAATACTATGTAACCTTTAATTCTATTTTTTAATTCTAAAGTTCCTATTTTTTTACGCAACCCTCGTAGTGCGAGTGCTACTCGTACCTGACTGGCATTTTTGGTTCCGTGAATAGATACTTAACAGGTAAATATTATTTTTGTTACTTTTGTTTTTCACTTATTTTACAATTAATTTTCTTTTTTTTTCAGAACCTCGGCGATCTGGAGACAAACATCGACACATTTAGTATTGGCTCTTGCATAGTGGCGGCATCATACAAGAGTTTGAATATAGTCTTCTGTCGAGAAAAGATTCAACAAATCAGAAATACGTTTGAAAGTAATTTTTTTTTCATAAATTTGGTATCGATGATTTGAAATTTTATTAGCCTAGTCTATTTTCAAAACTAAATACCCGAATGTGCACGATTGGAAAAATTTCTGAATGAGTGTGATTGCAAATAATCTTTAAGACTCATCGTCCTGTGCTATGAAATGTTAAAACTGTTATGCGATAGTTGACACAGATTCCTTCGATTGATAAAATTATAAAAACTGATATAAGTGGAAACCCAAACGCAAGAAGGGAAACTTCTTTTTTATTAACGATTTATTTTTAACTAGTTTAATTACATATATATTTACAGTCAATTATATATTTGTGATCATATTTTTATTATTATCTGTAGTAAGTAAACAAAAATTAATGTTATTCCGGAGTATTAGTCCGAAACATTATTTTTTTAATTTGTAAAAAGATTTAATGAATGGTGACATTCTATAGTTCGAAATTCAGCATTCTTTGTATTGAATGTTACAGACAGCACTGTGGAAATATTTATATTAGTCGAACTAACACCAATCACACGCAAATCGCACTTTATGGAAGGCACAGTGCTTCGCGTAGTACAAGCTACGTGGATATCATCATCGGTGGTTGATTTGACCCTCCTTATAATTTCACGCCATCTTAACCTATTGGCCGACATCCTAGTGCATTTATATACAGGGTCTCCAACTGCTGATTTTATTTGATCAGTCGATTGATTTTATTTGATTTTATTTGATCACATGGACGATCTGCCACGCGGTCTGTCTCCTTCCACCCTTCCCTGGATCACCAAACGCTCTATGAAGTCATTGGTTCGCGTGATGCCCAGTTCTTGAATTATGGAGGTGTTTGTACGAAATTCTGTCCACGACACTCCCAGCATTTTCCTCCAGTACTATATCTCTAGGGCATCTCTTTTCGCTTTTTCAGCTCTCGCAATGTCCACGTCTCGGATGCGTATAAAAATATGAGTGAAACTAATATTCTTACGAGCCTGGACTTAGTGTCTTTAGTTAAGTTGCGATTTCTCCATAATTTCTTCAGCTTATCCATTGCAATTCTGGCTATCGCTATTTCCCTCTTTACTTCATCTACGCAGCCCCGATTATTTGAGATTAAAGTACCAAGGCATATGTAGGACTGAATCACATCACAGAAGGAGAATAGCAAAACTAATAAAAACCGGGAGGATTGTAAAAATGAGAAAAAAACTTTTCGCAAACGACTTATGGAGCACGATAATAGAAAGGAATAGAATTAAAAAAATAGGCTATTAAATATCAATTTAACTAATAAATAACACTAAAACTATATAAAGAATAAAATTACAACAAAACTACATATAAAACTAACCTCATTTTACGTATTAAAGATAAATATTAAATTAATTACTTACCAGAGCGTCTTCGATAGAATCTTATTTGAGGTGAACTTACTAATTCCATAAAAAAATACTTGATAAAGAATGCGAAGCTACTTTATTGGCTACAAGTTTTCAAAATTTATAAAGCTAATTTGGTTAAGTTTTTCATGAACCTCTCTGAGGTTTTTCATAAAAGCATTTGATGATATAAGCAAACAAAAAATTGTTAGCAATTTTGAAATATACATGATTAAATTAAATCTAACTTCCTTTGATAATTATCAATATGAATTATAATTCGTCTGTAACTCGCCTATTGTTATTTCTAACTAATGTTCCTCCTACAAATATTCCTATAATTATTTTATTCTACTAATATTCCTATAATTATTTCTGGCGAAGTACAGACGAAATATAATTCGTCCGTAACTCGCCAGAAATAAACCATAATTTTTCTCATCTTTCAAACGTTCTTCATGAAACACAATTTTTGTACGTATTATCTAATGTATTGTTTTTTTACTTTAATAATTTACTTAATTAATTACCTTAATCTAAATTATTGTTCTACTTTAATAATTTACCCAATGTTCACATTACAATCTAAATTATTATTCTACTTTAATAATTAACCACATTTACACATTAGTGACGAAATAAAGATAAAAAATTACTAATGATAAATAAAACTTAGTTTTACTCAATCTAAATTATTGTTCTACTTTAATAAATTATCCAGTGGTCACATTTACACATTAGTGACGAAATATAAATAAAAAATTACTCATGATAAATAAGACTCATTTTTACTCAATCTAAATTATTGTTCTACTTTAATAATTTACCTAATGGTCACATTTACACATTAGTAACGAAATATAGACAAACAGTAACTCATGATAAATAAGACTCATTTTTACTCAATATAAATTATTGTTCTACTTTAATAATTTACCCAATGGTCACATTTACACATTAGTACCGAAATATAGACAAACAGTAACTCATGATAAATAAGACTCATTTTTACTCAATATAAATTATTGTTCTACTTTAATAATTTACTAAATTGTTTGTATCACGAATAGAGAATATGCACGAGTAACAGAGTAACTTTTTATCATGTTTTAGACCACGTGCATGTCACAGCAAATATAAAATATTTTTATTATATATAAGGGGAAAATAAGCAATTGTATTTATCCTAATTCCAGGTGAGACCTTCACACATGTCAGCGAGGAAAACGTTAAAGTGATGAATAAATACACGAGAGTGGTGCGAGTCATCAGTAGAGTGTACGTTAGTTCTGCGGTGATATCCATTATTGTTTGGTGTATCGTTCCGCTATTCAACAAGTCCGACGAGAGAAAGATGCCAGTGCGAACGTGGTATCCCTGGGACAGATCTGTACTTTCGACGTAAATAATATTTCAATAAATTTTTATCCTTCAATGCATTAATTAAAAAGATTGCCAATGAAAATGAAATTTTCCAAGGTATTTTATCTTCTTTCAAGGTAAAAATAGATAATACTTTTAAATGTGTTAATAGAAATTTAAAAAAGGTAAACTGAAAAATTAATTTTCTTATCTAGGCTTAATTTTCTTCACTATAGTCGTAAAAACTGTTAAAAACCAGCACGAGCCGAATTTTGAACTTTTCTTTTAAGTAAAGTATTCTATGATATTATTGAATCTTCCAATATTTTTAAAAGAGCTCACAGTATTTTTTTAATATGCTATGGCGGTAAATCTACTATAAAATATACATGGCGTAAAAAGACTTATACATGACGTAAAAAGTCTTCTAAGGTCATCCCTATCCGATCCCATGAATTGTTACTGACAAATATTATTGAATTTTCCAATATTTTTAAAAGAGCTCACAGTATTTTTTGAATATACTATGGCGGTAAATCTACTATAAAATATATATGGCGTAAAAAGACTTACACATGGCGTAAAAAGTCTTCTAAGGTCATCCCTATCCGATCCCATGAATTGTTACTGACAAATATTATTGAATTTTCTAATATTTTTAAAAGAGCTCACAGTATTTTTTGAATATACTATGGCGGTAAATCTACTATAAAATATATATGGCGTAAAAAGACTTACACATGGCGTAAAAAGTCTTCTAACGTCATCCCTATCCGATCCCATGAATTGTTACTGACAAATATTATTGAATTTTCCAATATTTTTAAAAGAGCTCACAGTAATTTTTGAATATACTATGGCGGTAAATCTACTATAAAATATATATGGCGTAAAAAGACTTATACATGGCGTAAAAAGTCTTCTAACGTCATCCCTATCCGATCCCATGAATTGTTACTGACAAAGTTCGTAATAATAAGTCATCGTGGTAAACGCGGATTGAAATATATCTTTTGTAAAATATTTTGCGAAGCAGTTTATAATATTTGGTATTTTCTAATACTGGTGATAGTATTCTAATTTTTTTCACTTGACTAATATTCATAATTAAATGAAACTACGTGATGTAGTATTATTTCTACTTTCTTTCAGTTCTTTACCACGACCTAGGTTTCGTTGTATTACACCATCTTCAGGTGGGCTATTAGCAAAGATTTAATCTTGTATTGCTGATGTTTTGTTGAACTCTTTCTAAATATTAACTTGCTTAAATACTTTGAGTTATAATCCGAACACTCAAGTATTCCATTCGATTTTCGAATCGAATTTTCCTATTCAATTTGATCGACTTTTGCACACCCCCAATATTTCTACATCTAGCTTATTTAGTTTATTTTTCAGTATTGACAAATGCAGTCGTACTGCATTTATCAATTATTCATCAAGTGTATGGCCAACCAGTTCATATAGGCGAACTAGGCGACGGCCTAGGGTACTAGTATTTGGGCGAGCGGGCGGGGCGGGGGGTAATCGTAAAACAATGCTTCCTCGCCGCCCGCCCAACTTCAAGTCTTAGTTAATACACTATGTGAATTTGATTAATCATTATTTTGGTTATCTCGGTATCGATAAATAAGACGGTGGACAAACTGGAGCCACAGAGAGTAATCATCATGACAGTGATCATCACCGGTCGGTGATGATCACTCACGATCATCACCGACCTACAAGTAAGTATGTATTTCCTGTATTATTTTATTTTACTATGCATTTTCGCCAGTGGCGAAGGGTGCATTTTTACCGAAGGAAAGCCTATTCCTTCCTTCCCTTACAAAATAAGAATTCATTAACTCACCAAATACTAAATAGGAAACTAAGGTGAATGCAAATAATGAATCTCTGAACGAAGAAGGTCCCATTTTCATTCAGAGCCCTTTACTGCACTAATATCAACAATAGTTTGTGTCAATCATTCATACAAGTATTTTATACAAACTGTGCTGCGATTCAACCAAACCTTTATCAAAAGACATCATAAGCAACACACGTCAATGAATAATTATCTGTTTTTTTCCCCATAAGTCATAAATAAATAAATGTTACTGAAATCTTTAACTGTGAAGGATTTCTTGTGTGAAATCTTTAATCTTGAAGGATTCTTCAGAGTTAAAGATTTCAATAACATTTATTTATTTATTTATATATCACCTATGGGGAGAAAACAGATAAAAGTCATAGTGAGATACAAAAAACGAGTTTTCAAGTATTAGACCAACTTGTATCCTAACGTTTCCACATCAAAATAATATTCTACGTACATATATTTTCAGCCTTATATAAATATTTGTATAATAAATTAAAATATTAATATTCAGAAATTTTATAATACATTTAATTATAAATCGAGTAATATTGGTAAACAAACAATAAATATTGAAATTATTGAAATCAGCCTTTCACTTGTGGTTCACAATAATAGTAATAGAAACCATCCTATTTGTAATAATAGCAATTTGAATAAAAAGAAAAGAAAGAAACATCACATAGATTTGAATAAAAATAAAATGTGTCAATGCTTTCAAAGAACTAATGGTTGTATAGTATCCGTTTAATTGACTGCTTGTATTGAAGTAATGAGCTAGCCAATATATCCAGATAATAGTAATAGAAACCATCCTATTTGTAATAATGTCAATTTGAATAAAAAGAAAATGTTGTGTTTGAGAAAATGCTTTCAAAGAACTAATGGTTGTATAGTATCCGTTTAATTGACTGCTTGTATTGAAGTAATGAGCTAGCGAATATGTCCAGAGAACGAAATTTTCCGCCGCGATCATCACATAGTCTGCGTAGTGGTACACGAGCACCAGCATTAGTGTTAGCGGTAGGTAAATAGAAAAGTACAGAGCTACGGGTCGCTCTCTTCCTGGCGCAGGAAACTGAACATTCTCGAGTAATTTTTTTTTATTATCATTACCACACACGTGAAAAATCAAAACAAGAAAATTTAACGCTTAAACTTGTGGATTTTTCATATTCTTCATAACTCTAACTTCATAAATTCAACGGCTTATTTTGTATACTCACGTGTTATAATAAAACTAAACGAGATTCTGTGTGTGGTAAAGGAATCTGCCATTTTTAAGCTTAATGTTAATCAAAATTATTAGGCGTTACGTTACATTTGCTTAAAACCAATGTAATTTGGATTAATCGAGTATGTGAATAGTGCTATTTACCATAAATAAACTTATAGAAATTATTTATTATCATAAAACACTGCATTTCGTTGTAGTTTCTGTCATACGCAAAACAGTTTATAGTCTTTGTCATACTACTCACCAATATTTGTGTTAAAGCGTAACGTTAGGTACCGACAGATGACAAACAGACCGAAAGAAAAAAAAATTAAAACATAGTTTAAATATATTTTCCTTTCGTACCTACTGTTTTATTACAAATACAGATTGTACAAAATTATATTTAGTTTTTTTTTAAATAAATATATAATATTTAGGCATTTTTAAAATATATTTGTTTAAAGTGACATATTCAGTAAAAAAGCCTTTTCCAGGTCCCGTTAATTCTTGAATAGAGTACGGCAAATGAGAGAAAAAATTTCACAATTTCGTAAGAAAAAATTGGGGAAATATTTAACGTTAGAAAAGCAGAGTCATTTAAGAATAATCTGTGTATCTGTGTATCCATATCTTCCAGAGCCACGACCAGGCAAAAATACAGATAATGAAACAATTATGAAAGAAGAAACAAACAATTTCCCGATAGAATTTTCTACGACAGAAAATCCTGCGTTTTTTCCGCAATAGAAAATATCCTACGACGTAGTGGAATTAGTAAGGATCAAAATTTTGAGAAAATATCACGGAAAGTGCTTCTAGTCCTGTTTTCAATTTCAGTGACCCTGCAATGTGGGATGTCTCTACAGATCATTTGTAGCAAATTCTCGTCAAACACGAGTCAGATCAAGTGCAAAATACCAATTTCCACAGTACACTATTAAAGAAAATTAATCAATGGTGAATATATCTCTCGTTCATGGCTGCAATATTCAAGAGACGCAGCAATCTGCTTCTGTTCCCTGCAATTTTCTACAGCTATTTCCGCTCTTTGACGGAATGGGGTGAATGACTGGAAGAATATATCTATGATATTATCAAAGCACTACAAAAGCAGTAAAAATTTAGGACACTACCAAGTATGGAAATAGTTAGGTCTTAGGCTGAAGACTGATAAAACCATCAATGAGGAAAATGTATGCTTAACAAAGGACAAAGTAAAACACTGGCAACAGATTCTTGAAAGGATAATCCCAGTAATGAGAGTTTTAGGAAGTCAAAATGTACCTTTCCGTGGAACACATAACAGAATATTTACTCCAAACAATGGAAACTTTTTAAAAATAATTGAAAATCTGGCATTGTTTGATCCTATAATACAAAAATATCTTAGAAAAGTTTGTAACAAAATATTCATATTCATTATATTGGAACAAATATCCAAAATGAGTTGATCACTTTTTTTGGCCAAAACATAGAGTCGATCTTCTGGACAGGGATGTATAGAAGCTAGTATCTTCTCCTGGGCTAAAAGGAGAAGATACTAGCTTCTATTTTTTTTGCTAAATATTATTCAATCATTCTATATTGCACATCTGACGTAAGTTATGTTGAGCAAATGACCATCATTACTCCTATTGTAAAAGTGACTAACGGTGATAATAAAAAACAAATATAAGAATGAAATCAAAGAATATTTTTAGGATTTATTCCCCTTTCCCATACCACAAGCCAGTGGGCTTAACTCAAAATGATTGATCAGTAAAATGAGATGTTTCTCTTATTAAAAAACCTACATGGGCAAAGGGATGACAAATGAACGTAACATAAAAGGTAAGCACAACGATTTTAAAAAAAATATTTTGGATATAAATCCATGCGCTTTTTTTGTACCCTGCAATTCACACACACTAAATCTTGTCACAAATTATGCCGCTAAATGTTGTCTGACAGCTGCATCCTTTTATTCAGATAAAAAATATTAACTATGTTTTTGGATATCTCTATTATGTTCATGAGATACAGAATAAAACTTCCAAAGCTGTTCTGGAATACTGTGTAAATTTGGGGGGATTTCTTAGTCATGCAAACTCTAAGGATATGGATATAACTGAGTTATACAAATAACACTACGCCACGAGAAGTTTTAAATTACATTTGTGAAAATGGGCTAGTAGACAGCGTAGCTAATTTAGTAACTACAATAATGGTGTTACTTACTCTTCCTGTGTCCGGTGGCCAGTGGTGAGCGCCGTGTGCCAGTGGTGATGGCCGTGCGCCAGTGGTGATAAATTAAAATTAATTAAAAGGTACTTGCGCTCTACAACGACTTGAGAAAGACTTATGGGGTCGTCAACTTTATTTATAGAACAAGAAATAGCTGAAACAATTTATTCCAAGGAGATAGTTTCCACTTTTGCTAAAACCAAGGCTAGAAAAATAAATCTTACAATACTTTAAGCTCTATTTAGTGTTCTTTTTGAAAGTTTCACATTATACTCTTTTACGCAGCAAAAGTAATTGTATTCGCTCTACTTTAGGTATGTAAATAATACTTGTGCTCTAATTATTTGATTAAAAGTTACACACCTAATCTGTTTACATTAGTGTTTTATTATGTCGTGAATTTTCTTAAGAGGACGCCGTTCTGATCTTTCGCCTAAGAGGCCAAGATTGCTCGAGCCGGCGAATCAAGTAAGTAGTTAATTTGTAAAACTGAAGCTGTCAGAAGCCGATCATATTCATCTTTGGTAAAGCATTTTAAACTAATTTTAACTTTGTCTTTTATTAATACCGTTATATTTATATACATTGAATTTTAGATAATAATTTTTCAAATATAACTATCAAGAATAAATTTTAACATTGTCTATGGTCTAGGAAGGCTTCTTAATGTATATTTTTCTTTATTTTCAGGTACGTTAGTTTGTACATATTTCAAGTGATCAGTATTTTCATAATAGCATGTTGCAACGCTAGCCAGGATGTAATGATAGCTTCATTTATGATTTTGCTTTGCGGTCAAGTGGACATGCTCTGTTGTGAACTTACGTCATTAGGCCAAGAACATCCGCCTGCAGGTAATTTTGTCATTCATAAACGTATATATATATATGTTGTATCGAATTATAAAGGAAGAATTAAAAGAAAAGATAAAAAATCTGTCGTTATTCCAAATGAAATATCAATAATTCGTACGGAAGACTATATGTTTATATAAAATACACTGATTGACTGATTGATAACTAATTTACCAAATCAACGTATCTAGAAACTTGAAATTCTGCAAAAAGGTTTCTCAAATGACGTAAATACACTAATAATTCCAACCCTAAGGAGCAAAATTACTCCTTAGAAATGGATCAGAAAATGGATTCAAAAGTACTCTTAAGAATAAATAATTGAATACATGTTTTAAAGGTATATATATATATATATATATATATATATATATATATATATATATATATGTGACATAAATGTGAGAATTTTACTTAATTAAACTGTTTGCAAAACTTTATTACTACTTTTGTTTCCACATACGACGCGAAAAGAACTGGCAAACTTACAATTATATCCGACACTGCTAATAAAAAATATTTTTATTTTCTATCCTACGTCACTTCCAGCTCTCTCGAGCTTACTCTGATTTCATTTAAAATTGAATTGTACGTTTGAAAATATTTAGACAATTTATATTAAAATACATATTATATACTGGTAGCCATAACAATATAATACAAACTTTAAAATGAATTTACAATTTTATTCTCTTTGAACGTAGAATATTTAATGTATTGAACAAAATAATAATTTATAAAATTGTTCAAGAACGAAATTAAATTACAAAATAATCAAAAAAATCACCGTTCGCGTAACGCTAGCAAACTCGCATATATATATATATATATATATATATATGTATATATATATATATATACATATATATATATATATATATATATATATATTTCATGCACTGGCTATGAGAGGAAGAGAGAAAGAAAATGTGCCGCGTATTGCTCTCTCTTGCTCTACAGTGTGAAACAGACAATCAGACAATAGGTCTTAGATATACGAAACATAACTGGATATGAGAGAAAGAGAGAAAGAAAATGTGTGCTCGCACCTCTCTCTCTTGTCCCTACAGTAAAATACGAAACATAACTCTTTCTCTTTCTGTCATCACTAACTTATATCTCCCTCTCAACTTCCGTTCGCCTCGCCCGATCACAATTTTCGTAACGCTCTCGTCACACATTCGCCAGCTTACTCCCCAAATCAAGCGTGCGTAAAAAGTTTTACTTCAATAATAAATAATTGAATACATTTTTACTGTAAATCTACAAAAGAGGCATAATTTATTTATTCACCTTTAATTTATTTTGTTTCTCATATCTACTTCTAAAATGATTAAATATAACTCCGAAAACGTTATAATATTTCTGGAATTAATATATTTTATCATATTAACTCGAAAACTATACACGTTATGCTATTTCAGACAAGTCAGCAAGAAAATGAGCAGATAATATGCTAAAAAGAGGCATAATTTATTTATTCATCTCTAATTTATTTTGTTTCTCATATCTACTTTTAAAATTATTAAATATAACTCCGAAAACGTTATAATATTTCTCGAATTAATATATTTTATCATATTAACTCGAAAACTATACATGTTATGCTATTTCAGACAAGTCAGCAAATTTTTACTATTGAGTTAAAAATATTAAATAAGTAGTGATAAACATCTAAAGAAAAATTTAATTTCGGAATAAGTAGCACAATAACATATATTTACATAAATATATAAAAATGTATTTACATAAATTACTGTAAAATCGAAAATAGTTTAAAAGAATTATAGCTTTGTACAAAATTTAATTCATATTTTCCAAAAAAGTAAAATAAAATATTTACATCTGTCTGACAAGTTTTGAAGTAAAACTTCTTTACGCACGCTTGACTTGGGGAGTAAGCTGGTGAATGCGTAACGAGAGCGTTACGAAAAGTGTGACCGGACGAGGCGAACGGAAGTTGAGAGGGAGATATAAGTTAGTGAAGACAGAAAGAGAGCGAGTTACGTTTCGTATATTACTTTAGGGACAAGAGAGAGAGGTGCGAGCACACATTTTCTTTCTCTCTTTCTCTCATAGCCGGTTATGATTCGTATATCTAAGACACAGTGCAAGCCTATTGTCTATATCACACTGTAGGAGCAAGAGAGAGCAGTGCGCGCGCACTTTTTCTTTTTCTCTTCCTCTCATAGCCACTGCATGAAATATATATATGCGAGTTTGCTAGCGTTACGCGATTGTAAATTCATTTTAAAGTTCATATTTTGTGAATTTGAAGTTTTACTTCAGTCGTGTGGTCTAAAGCACACTCGTTTTTTTTAGATTTTCCGATGAATGGTTTTCAGATATGTATGCGCCTTGCATATATTATTTCAGTATAGATTTTTCTATGGAACGTTATAAAAATCTTAACATATCCATTTATTTAAACATTACTAACTCTAACATTATACACTTGTAGAGATCGTTAAAAAATACACATATACGAAGATATCATTTATTATAATTACTGTTTAAATAACGAGTAAGCATCAGACTTGTGTGATTTCTAATTTCTCATGTGGTTATGTGGCTTCTAATTTCTGTTATATAAAGTGGTAGAATTTGGGAACTGGAAAAGCATATAACATCATAGTTTCAAGAAAACTGGGCAAAAATATCAAAACAAATAATACGTCTTATTAATGATCTCATTAATAGGAAGTATTATTTTCGTAATATTTTCACTGGGTTTTTTTACTTACGAATTTATTTTTCGTTTTGATCTACTGGAAACTTTATTGAAATTGAATTTTTTTTTAATTGCAAATTCGTAATAATATTTTTTTGTGAATCATAAATGAAATAATAAACTTACACAAGGAGGCTAACAGGCATGAGTCTATTAGGGTTGATAAATAAAAAAATAGATAATAAATTAAAATAAATAAATATTTCTTCATCCCTAAAGATGAAACGAAAGACATCGCCCCTCTTTCACCTCCCGATGTCACTGATGCAAAAAGGAAATTCCAAAACATAAATGCACATCTGAAGAAATGCATAGTTCATCAACAAGAGATCATGGAGTAAGTTATTTATATTTTTCTTGATTGTGAAGTTTCTACTTATTGTTCTAAATATTATCATTAAAATTTTGTCAAATGAAAAGGTTAAATTTGAAAAAATTGAGAAAAAATTGAGAAATTGGAAAAATACTAAATAACGGAAAAATCACATTCCCTTAAATTTCAATCTTTTCAGGACTTTAAAAAAAATGAATGGTAGAATTTGAGTAGATGTTTTTGACTAAATGCCACCAATATTTAAAAAGTTCTTGGTGGTAACAATTACCTATTTTCCATAAATTTCCTAATTGAAAAATAAAACACTGCCAATGTATTGCTATTTGAAGCTATTCTTATCAAACAGAAGACCGCAGTTATCACCATTTAATGGAATAAAGTGAGGATTTGATTTGTTGACGGTTTTCAGGTTTTAAAGTTATCAGATCCTAATTTTTATTAATTAAGGTCACAATGGTCATTCAATACTTAATTACGTTTAAATTAGAAATGGAAACTAAATATTAATTTTTAATAAACTGGTAAATAAACAAACGTACCATGATATATTACGTACCATATTATATTAAAGTATAAACACTACGCTCAAATTATAAATACGAAAGTGATTCTATTCGTTACTTAATAGGTTTTACGGATTTAACTATCCATGCAGATCCATGCGTGCACTTAAAATGTAAAGTTATAATAATGTAGCGGTGCAAAGAAACGGCCGTGCATTCGCCGTCGCTGTTAGATGCCCACTGGTTATAGGGAGTGGTGCCGCGTGAGCTAACCGATTTCGGCCGGCTGGCTTGGTCGTTCCTTGAAGATCGCTGGAGTACTTCCCCACAGAAACCGTTAGGAGAACCCACCAGAAGCTATCAATTATCTGTAGAAACATTCAACCATGCCGTTCGCTGCTGGGTGATAAACCGGGGTTCCTTTATGCAGTGTTCCCGTCAAATTGGCCAATGATTGTAACAGATGGGCTTCGAATTCTCTTTCGTAGTCCGTAGTAACACATATGGGGCAACAAACCGTGCTGTGCATCCTGTTAGAAATCCATTAGTCACCGTTTCAGCAGTAATTTCCGAAAGTGGGATAGTTTCAGGCCAGCATATGTATATGTCAATGGCGGTAAGGCTATATCTGCATCCCTGAAACATTGGGAGTGGGCCAATTAATTGTATGTGAACTTGTAAAAAGCATGCAGGTGGAAGCGCAAATGGTGAAGAAACATGTTTCTGTATCTTCGACCGTTGACAAGGCAGACAAGTACGAGTCCACTCGCGGCAGTCCTTTCGCGTGCCTGACCAAACAAAAGGATGAGCGACCATTCTAGGAGTCGCATCGATGCCAGGATGACTAAGACAATGAAGAGATTCGATCGCTTGACGACGTAGCGGTTGCGTGATGAATGGCTGGCCCAGGAATTACTTATGTCGCAACATAAGTTTAACGTGATACCAGTGAAAACATTTATCCCCCCACATGTGGAACGCATAAGTAATCGGCTTGTGATCTGTGTAAACTGTAAAATCTTTCATATATCAGAAGTGTTTAATGGCCTCTCAAATTGAGACTAGCTCTCTATAATAGGGACTGTATTTACCTTGAGGTGAGCTCAATTTTCGCCAATAATAACGCCAAGAAAATAACGCCAATGATTGTCTAGAATTATTCTGAAATTGCTGCAAGGCAGCGCTAGGCTAAGTCCGATGCATCGGTAATAATTGCGAGATTAGCTCGACAGTCGGGATGGGCAAGAAGTGCGATATGACATAAATCAACTTTAGAATCATTAAAAGCTTTCCGTACTTCTGAAGTCATATTGAGAAGCTGTGATCCTTTGACAGAGCCTATTAGCTTATTATGCAGGGGAGCTTGTATCTGGGCTTCATTAGGTGTAAATCTCCGATAAAAATTAAACATACTTAGGAACCTTCTCAACTTCTTCACCGTTTTTGGTTCTGGGTAGTTCTTTATTAATTAGACTTTCGACAACAATGGCCTCGTGCCTTTCTCAGAAACATGGTAACCCAAAAATGTTACTTCGGGTAAACCAAGCACGCATTTTAAAATATTAGGAATTACGCCGTATCGGTTAAGTCTGTCAAAGAAGTATTGAAGACGAGTCGCATGCAAGGTTTTGCCTTCTAGATTACCGGGATATCATTTAGGTATACGTAGGTGAAATCAAGGTTACAAGTGACCGCATCAATGAAGCTATAAAATGTTTGGCCCGCATTACACAGGCCGAATATCATGTTGGGAAATTGGAATAAACGTAGTCTTGGATAGTAATGTTATGGGGGTTGTAATTGCAGTATTGGATATGTCATTTTCATGAACAGGGATCTAATTATATGCTTTCATGAGGTCAATAACGGAGAAAATTTTACATCCCTAAATGTTGTGAGCAGAGTCGTGGATATATCTTATTGAGTATCTTTCCGGTACTGTACGAGCATTTAATGCTCGATAATCTCCACAAGGACGCCACCCTTCGTCCATTTTTGGAAAAAGATGTAAGGCAGACGACCATAGATTGTCTGATGGATGAGCAGTACCGTTACTGAGTATTGCCTCAAATTTCTGTTGGCTAATCTTAACTTGTCCGGAGCCAAACATCGTGGGCGACAGGAGACAGGAGGACCTGGAGTGGTTTTGCTGAAATGTACTGTAGTATGATTAATATTACGAGGAGAGCCGGCTGTTCGGATAATTTCAGGGTATTTCTTTCGGAGGTTGTAATACATTGTGTTTTCCAAAATAATTTTTACTGACGAAATATCTTCTAAAGTTATAACTGGGGTGGCTGCTGAGGATAATAAAGTGAAACTATCTAACAAACGGTGGTTGTGGCAGTCAACTAGAAGGTTGTAGAACGAAAGGAAATCTGACGGGAACATCCGCAACTACAAATCTCCAGGTGTACACGCGACGAAGTCCAAAGTCCAACTGAAGGTGTATAGCACCTTACGTGGAAATCTTAGAACCGTTTGGAAGCAAACAAAATGTAATCTGTCTTCATCCGTTTTTCTTTGAATGCCGACTTAGAAAAAACGCACAGGTCCGAGCCGGTGTCGATCAGAAACTGTACCTTTGTCTTACGGTCGGTAAAGAAGATGCGGCCTGTTAATGAAAAGCTGTCTTGTGCCGCTACTGGGGACTGCTTTTGAAGTTTTCGGATTTGAACTCGCATGGGCTGGTGCACTTCATCGCTCCATGTCCAAAGTTTTAACGATACCATCAGAGTCATTTGCTGTCGGGTCTGGAACCGAAACGGTCTCACTTCTGGAAAGTGAGCGCGAGCGAGAGCGATAACAAGAATTTTGACGTACTGAGGATTTCAACTTGCCGTATTGAGGCTGCCACCTGCTTTGCCATCTCTTCCAATGAGTTGATGTTACCGGCTGACGTGTTGGCCACCTGCGGCAACTTGGGGGATATTTCATGAATTTTGTCGTATAACTCTGCTAACTCTTCCACCTCTGTTTTTGAGGCAATAAGAATGCGAGTATTGTATGGTAAGCGATAGTCCACAATGTTCGTAAAAACTATTTCGGCACTGCCGGACTAACTAAATGTTGCAGATGTCGCAAGAATTACGATGGTTTGCGATCATGAAGTTCTTCGTGTGAAAGTAATTGTTTTAGGTTTTTCTCCGGAGAAGCAGACAGGCGCTTTATTAACTCTGTTTTTATTTTATCATGCATCCCTGTTTCTGGTGGGCGGTTTATAATATCTTCAACCTCCACAGCATGATGATATCGATGGTCAAGTTGAGAAATAGCATGGTAGAATTTTTGCAGTTTGTAAAACAATATATGCCAGGGTTAAAAGAAAACGTCGTAAAAACAACGAGGTGGGAAACCGTTTTTAGACTTATTCTTTTGTCAAGTTTGTCTGTGCTACCTCGGAGTCTGTAATTTCTAGACATCCTTAAAGAATAACCTTCTGAAGGTGATAATTTCATATACTTAGCCCAATTAAGTACAGCAAACTTGAAAAGCTTATGTGTCTGAAAATCTAAAATATTTTTAGATAACTTCGAAATTTTCATGGGTCTACTAGAATTTATTTCAATAAAATATTGAATAAATTATATTAAAGTAATTTCCTGAACTTGCCAGATTTTTCTAAAAAATATGTGGAAATCCATACTGTCATTGTCATCATGGTCCTTTAGACGGAAAGAATAATGTATTGTATGTAATAATATAATTTGTATTTTAATATCGACATTTTTAGAAATGTACCAAATTACCCGAGGCGGCATTTTTTCTAACTTATGTACTATATATTATATAGTTTTAACGAAACGTTTCACAAAGCTTAATTTCTAACGTCTAATATTCCATCATTTTATTAATTACCAATTTTGTTATAGTAACAGTTATCACCTTAATTATTCCTAAAATATATTTTGTATCTAATGTAAATATTATTTCAGATGTGCCGACAAATTCGAGGTTGTATTCAACAAACCTCTTTTCGTTCAATTTTTATTAAGTTGTATGACACTCTGCATCGTAGCTTTCCTACTGAGCGTGGTAAGCCAATTCTGTTATGTTGGTTACATTTAAGTTATATTCAAAGAGTTGTTAGGAAAAGCTCAATGCTTATGTTAAACATTTGTTGACTAATAATTAGTATGATGTTACACCAATACTTCGTGTAATTCACATCTTTGGTTTAAAATGTTGGCGAAAAGTCGGCGTTATTTTGCCTGACTCGGAGAACAAGGTTGTGTCCAATGACGTTATATTAAATAGACACGTCATTGGTATTCTAAAAGTGGTCCCCAAAAGATTAGCAATTGCCTTGTTTTATCTATTTTGCTATTTATTTTATATGCCCGATTTTTGTCCTCTGAATATTTCTTTTATATACCTGATTCTTGTTTACTGACTGTACAGTTTGCCTTTAAGGTTTACCTAGAATCTCTTTTTGAATCATTTAACTTTATTAATATAACGTCATTACGGGGCGGTGAATACATTCCAAAAAAATAGTATTTTTGCTAAGATATCAAAATATTTGTTTTTTTAACGATTATTATTTAGCGTACAGATGTAATTTAAATTCACGTCACCCATTCGCGCTGACTGTTCACACAGCTGGCTGCAGCCATATTATTTTGAAGTTTCTATCAGGTTTGGTAATAATTCTGAAACACCTTTACAAAGTTGAATATTTTGTTTTCAGATGGATTTCTCCGTGGATTTAGTAGGTCAGTTGATCTACATGATGGTACTCGTAACAGAACTTTCAATGTTCTGCTACCCTGGTAACGAGCTAATGGCAATGGTACGTACGTTGGAAAGCTTTTTTATTTAATTAAATAATTAAATAAAACGTTATACGCCTTTTCTTTGAAACATTTTTAATTTGATAACATTTTTAGTACAACTTAAAATAACCACTATTAGGGAAAAAATATCTTGTTAATTTTTCCAAGTTGCAACATTTACCCAGCGAAAAATTGAGTTTAGAAAAGACACCGCTCCACACTATAATGAAGCCCAACATAGCTCTATATGTCTACATGACGTAAAATCTATTTTATGTGATTGAAATAAATGCTGCAATTTTATGTAAATGAAGTTGCCATATTTCCAACAAAATACGCTTTCTCAAGAGTTTTCAAACTATTGGTACTAAAGCCGCCTTCCACCAAACACTCTTCCGACGATTCTCAGTTAGATCTGGGTAGACCACCCAGATCTAACTGAGGATCGTCTTAGAAATTAAAACAATTTTAAAATCTATATATTTATTCACCCGTTACGTATTTGGTCGCAGAAAAGTCGAGCAAATTTCTGAACATAGGTACAGCTTAAATGCTACACTATTCTACAATATTTTGAACTATCCACATTTTCCCATACTTATTAGAAGCAGGTTCAAGTATTTTTCTCCTCATCATTTAGGGCTACGCTCTAAAAACATATTCACTTTCTTTTATCCTAACATACAATCGTTCCCTTTCCTTAATTCTATACTATATGTATTTGTAATTTTTTATTGTTTTTTCTTTATTTCACAAATTGTTTAATAAAGTTTTATAAGCGTATATGTGTTCAATTACGGTGATAAAAAAAAATTTGGCTACAAACGAACTGCCAAGTAGTATTTAGTATTTTAGCTACCCGGAAGTATTACGTGAAATCGTCTGAAAATTCAACGTTACCTTTTCACTTCGACGATGAACTCAAGAAGTACAATCTACAGATAAATTCTCATTTTTACGGACTGACGGCAGAGGATCTTTCAAGGATAGCATATGTACTTGCAATCCGAAATAATGTTCCTAATCCTCTTTCTCCCTTTTCTAAAGAAAATAAGAAAGTTGGTCGAAAATTAAGATACTTTTTTTCACAGGCATACAGAACTTTCCATAAGAAACCCCCAAAATTTATCGATAGCATCTATGTCAAAGTTTTACGAAGAAAAATGTTGACGTATTTTTAAAATCTTGAAACCGCAGTTGGAAGAAATCGAATTTGATCCAACCCATTACAACCAAAGCGAAGAGTGAAGTTCATAAACTTACATATGCAGAGCTCGGAGCAATAATCACGGTTATCCTCTGTTTGTCTGCTACTGGTCAGTATTTACATTCTTTACTGATTTTCCCCCAAAAAAATTGTAAGCTAAACATCTAGTGGAGAACCTGAAAGCTCGATTAAGGAGTGCTTTGAGTCCGACTGGATAACTATTGAACTTTTCGCGAAATGGTTTGAACATTTCATTGAAAAGACCAGCCCATCCAATGTTACGGTGCTAGATTAACTTTTTCCGTATAATAGAAATATTTACGTAACTGAAAGAGCTCGAGTAGTAGGTGTCTCCAATGCTTGCATGCTTCCTCATTCCACGCTACTATCATGGCTCATTTTAAAACCAACTATGCGCAAGCGATTCAAAATTAGTTAGCTTATCGTCTAGGTCATATCGTGAGAAAACTTAAAGCTTATTGATGAAGGCATATTTATAAGCTGCTACTATACAAATTGCGGTAAATGAATACAGAAAAATAGGAATTTTCCCATTGAACTCGAATTGTTTTGGTCACCCCGACTTTCTTGTTTACGAACAAGATATGGGCAAGTCTAACCAACATGAAGAGTCGCCTGAATCTCCACTTACTGAAAAACCAAGACAAATAGTTAGACCTGAATATGATTTAATTAATCCGGTTGATATTTACCCAGTGTCTGTTATTCATCCATCTCCTATCGCTAGAAAAAATCTACATTGCTCGTTACTGGCTGACCCCATAAAGAAAAAATGCAGTAATCGGAACAGAGAGAGAGGTGTAAAAATTATTTGTATTTGCTTCGCAACGCTGCAGGAGAACACATATCTCCTTTGTTAATTTAAAATAAGGTGGGCCACTAAATACCGTTTATACTTGCTCCGATAATGGATTGATCATATCTAACCTATTTCGTGACTGAATGCTAAATATAAAAAATAAAGAGAATAAGAGAAAAATCGCAGGATCTAAACGAACTAACGTAACAGCAGGAAATCTATTGATACAGAGTCTATATGAATTATAGAGTAAGTTACAGATAAAAAAACACTAAAGATTAAAATAGAGAGCAAGAATGAAAACCTTAAGAGAAAGAAACACCATAACAAAACTTTTCCGGAAAGAGACTAAGCAGCAGGATAATAAGAATGAAACTGTGGCTATGTTTGTACGTAATAAATACCAGTTGAATAAACGAGTGCAATGAATGTTTCAAATTGGTACATGGGCTTTGTGCTGGTGCAGACCATAAAACTGGTTCACACCGCGGGTGTAGACCATACAAATGTTTGTACTATAACACGATTTCTCAAAGTAAGATTAAGGATTACAAAAGTACTTAAAATACCTATATTTAAATGTTATTATATCTTAAATGGTACCTTTTTTATTTTTCTTTTACTGTTACATTTTCTCTAAAAGTTTAATACTATCGTTATTTTGTGGTTAAGATTATTATAGAGGAATAAACAAAATTTACATTTAAGGTGTATTATTTCTATAGGAGCAATATTCCCTTCAGACCCACGATTTAGGCTAGTTTGCATCGAAATTTTGCTCGCGAGTGATCGCTTATTGACAGGTGTTCACTTTTGTTGATTAATAACTTCGCATTGTATTTATATGTTTTCAATTTTATTATGATTTCGCACTATATACGTTATTTCATTTTTATTAACCTTCTGCAACCTCGGTTCCCAAAAGATCCGGAATTGCTATCGAAGTTTATAAAAGTACATCGAGATTACTGAGACAAGGCGGCCAACTATCCCGCATTCTGCAGGACAGTCCCGTAATGGCAGTTGTATTCCAT
Organism: Druceiella hillmani; assembly: GCA_039881145.1. Taxonomy (NCBI): domain Eukaryota; kingdom Metazoa; phylum Arthropoda; class Insecta; order Lepidoptera; family Hepialidae; genus Druceiella; species Druceiella hillmani. Next base: position 18,012,758 of record JAYKKI010000014.1, on the reverse strand, counting down.
TATCTGCGGGACAGTCCCGTAATGGCAGTTGTATTCCTGCATTGCAATAATTAATAAAAGAATCCCGCAAACGATGTGTAATGTGTATTGTGCGAGTATGCAGACGGTATCTAATAATGTGAGTATGATCGCTTTGTTTCATATCGCGCGACAAGTTTTACTTAGTTCAGTTTTACCAATACCGTCGACCGCAAAAAACGGAGTTATAAATTCGCTGAGGACTTGCAAAAAGATTTCCCTTTCTTGCAAATGTGTTTAAGACTTTCAGAAGTACGATGCGACAAATTTAACGGTACGTTTTCTGTTTGTCGCGGCGGCAGACATTATATACAAAGGCATTTTACATCGGACAAGCACAAAACGCCCCAAGTACATCGTCGTCATTGACAAGTCAAGACAAGAAACAGAGTAGCAAAAGCCGAAGGTTTGTGGGCTTTTCATACGGTATGTCACAATCAAATTTTCCGATCGATGGAATGCACTTCCACATTAAGTAAAAAATTCCGTGTAAACGACGGAAAGAGATAAGACTAGCTTTAAAAAAGTTTCCCACTTGTCTATTTAAAAGAAGTTCACGAAACGGTTACAAAATTATTATATCTCTCTGACCGTAAGAAATACGTTAACAAAACTTGTGGAGAATGGTCAGATTGACAGAACTTTTTTTATGCGGCATATTCGTAACATTTATTACAATTGCATCCAGTGCAATCAAAAGTATATTCATCAATGCAATGAATTCAAAACATTTACTTGAATTTAATTTCAAAAAAGTCTAAAATGGGCTGATATGCAGCAGACATACCAAAATTTATTGATGCAGATGTCTACGGCACGTACAACTTTAAACGAAGATATCTTGTTCGACGAAGTAAGTTACGTGTCCAATTATGTGAACCACAATGTCCTGAAAAGATGGGTGGATATAAAAAACGGTACAGGACAATAATGGATGAAGATGTTCTGAAAATTTAAAGAAAGCGGAATACCATATAAAATCGCCTAGCATCATCCAATAATATCTTTGTTTACCAGGGACAAACGCACCTAGAGAACGAGTATTTTCGTTGACAAATGCCTTACACACATTGGAAAAATCGTCACTTAAAATTGAAACATTAGGTACTTGCAATGCTTCTTGTAAAAATTTAATATGGGCTGTTTTGAAAAGTTTTTACGACATTCTTAACCAAAACCTAGATTTGGTTAAAAACCTCATATTGATAATAAGGGAAACTGACACTTATCTTCCATCACAAAAATCAACAAATTATTTTCTGTCTAAATTCTTACTCACAATTTGGACATATGAAATCTCCGTCTTGTCACATTCTTCATGATTACAAGCTTGACACTCTATGTACTGTGTCTAGTAACTTTGGCAGTACAACACTTTACCCTTTGCTTTCTTTTTAATATTCTTGCTGATTGTCTTTCCTTTGAATATGTTCCAACTTTATTAGCTACTATTTAAGCCCTTTCGTTTTACTTTTAGTAATTTTCAGCCCCTTTCTTTTTTAATTTCCTCGAACCTTTTTAGCCTTATTTTTAAGATCATCAAACAAAACTTTCGTATTCCATTTGGTAAAGTGATATAAAGCTCTGCATTTTTGTTTAGAATTAACAATTGCAAAATGTGGAGTCCGAATTAGTTCTTAAAAAGGTGTTTTTGCCGTTAATGTTCCAGAATTTTCTTCTAATTTTGATAGGAAATTTATCTTCGGAATCGGATATTTATTTCCTTGGATGGTGATGTAAGTATACATCTTCTTTCGAACAAGACTTTAAATTCTCTAATTTTCTCTGCACTAAAGAAGATGTAAAAATATCAATATTTCTGGCGCGATGTTGATATTGATTTGAGAGAGAATACTTTTGCACGCTACATATATTCCCGATACCGCAGTGTTTATTCAATAGTCTTAGTAAGGCCCGGGCTTTCTTACGATAAGACAAGCGGGCTTTATTAGTACATTTCCGCATTACAGTAAAAACAAAAAAGAATAAAATAATGAAACTTATTAGCATTCAATGTTTTGAAATTTAAATTAAAAGATCTAAAAGAAGAAACATAAAAATCTCGACTGTTTTCGCCGAAACTTTTAAAAAGTTTATCATTGAGGTTATTAAATAATTATCGCATTATTCGCGGTTATTAACAAATTGACAATTGTGAAAATAGCGACTGGCTAGAGCAAGAGTGGGGTTACACCTTTGTGTTAATATTTTCACATATGTGCGCGAAATTATTAACTGATATAAAACTCATTTAGACAACGGCAAATACGAATTTTTAAGTGTGGGGCTTCTTAGGAGCCAAGCCTTTTTGGGCAACAATACTTTACTTATTTCTTGTAATGCTTGCAATACGCTCTTATCAACACCTTTCAATGAGTGTCTTGTCGAAATATTTGCACTGCAAAGAGCCACGAGTGGACCTGTGTACACAATTGGTTACGCTCGGCTGTTGTCCTTCTGTCAACGGACGAGATTGCAGTTCACATTACTATTATTTCAACTTTTCGTACATATGCATATTCAGATCATGTGTGTATTACCCACAAACTATAAATTCAAAAAACTAGGGAACTCAGATCCTGGATGAAAGCGACACTTCGAAACAAAACAAGAACCACCCCCACGATATACAATATTTTCAAAACATTATAAATACGTGTATCTATAGGTATTTTGGCATTTTATAAAACCTGGTAAAATTTGAGCTTAAATTTAAAATTTCTAGCTGAAATAGAAGTTAAGATCTAGTTATATCATCACTGTCATAATCGCAGTCATCATCAGACTTTTTGTGGTTGTCACCATTGATACCGAAAATTTGGGCTTAAACTTGAAGTCTCTAGCTGTAATATTGGCTAAGACCCTTATTATCTTAGTCATAATCAGACCTCGGGTTTACACGTTGAAGAACTGTCCAACAAAACTGAATATTAGAGTCCAAAATCGTAGCTTCTAAATATAATAATGCTTAAAGCCAGGTGTTATTATCCTGATCATTGTCAGACCCTTGAATTTCTAGGTGTGAGAACTACCCAATAAAATTAAATATCTGAGTTTAAACTGGACGTTTCTAGTTGAAACAGTGGCTAGGATCTGGGTATTATTATTTTAGTCACCAACAGACCGTAGAGTTTGATATGTGTTCTATTCTGCACATGCGCAAAATAGAACTGCCCACCAAAACTAAATATTGAAATCCAAACTAGAAGGTTCGAGCTGTAACCTAGACTTAGATCCAGGTGTCATTATCCTGACCATTATCAGACCCTCAAATTTATGGTGTGAGAACTACCCATTAAAACTGAATATTTGAGCTCAAACTCATTGTTCTCCCGCTATTAGCGGGTAAAATCCAGATGTTATTATCCTGGACAACGTCAGACACCACTTTGCATTTGCAAGAATTGTCCAACAAAATTGAATATTGTACTTCAAATTATTTTTTCCGGAAAAAAAATCGGTAATTAGTATGCAAAATTTCAAATCGAAAATATTTAATTTAGGTATAACGGCCTCTTAAAAGGCACATTTCTTTGGACTATTCAATGCACGAGTCATCCAATAAGTCATATACTATCCCTTTTCGCTCTCGTCGTCAATGTGTGAGATATACATTTAGGTAGGCCATTACTTTGTTACTTTTTTTCTTCCTTTGTATCTAAACATATTACAGTCTTCTAAATAATTTTCATTGACTGGCTCGTTTAGCATAAAGCAAACCTAATACATGTCTATACAGAGACTTAAAATAAGTTATGTGATTACTTTTAATATGACACTACATTCTGGCTGTTGACATTTTTAGTGGGAAATTGTGACATCATATTTTACGCATAATTTACAATAAATGCAGACAATGGAACAGTCAACTTCATGGAAAAATCCAGCCAACATCGTCAAAACACTCAGTTTAAAACATCCTTTAATCATTAGTTACGAGATACTCCCAGTAAAGTAAAACTACACAGATAAATGAATAGTCAAACGCATCTAGCTGAAGATCGCTTAAATAAAATAAAAATACTAAGGAAATTGTCATCAATTGGGGGAAAAAAGCCAATTCAAAACAAGTATTAGCGATTTAAGAAAGTCAAAGAAAATTAAAATTAACACGAATGAGCTCAAGTTTTTATTGTTAAGGGGGGGGGGGAGAACTCTTAAAATGCTACATCGAGAAGAGAAGGTTCTAGATTACCTAGGGAATTAGTGCATTATTAAAAAATGTGTTGTGACTTTTAATTTCATTTTAGCGCATGCTTATGCATATGTATAAGAAATGAATTCAACACCATTCTAACCCACCCAAGTACTATCGTTAAATGGTATCAATGTGTGAACAGTAATTCAGGATTTAGTTCTGAATCTTTTAAAATTTGCGAGTTACGAGCGTAAGCTTCAACTTTAAAAATTAGTGGTGCCTTAACTTCGCACAAAATGGTGATTAAAAAATTAATTGTGTGGCACAGTAAAAATTATCATGTATATACGATTTATTTTAAAAAAATCTACCCATAACTAAGGAAGTATTTATGCTAACTTTTCTATATGATAATTGGAAAATACCACAAGAATATTTTCTCATAGATTAAATAATACAGAGTAAAAGAATACCCTGGTCGAACAGTGTTAAATTAAAATTTGGAAAATATTTAGACTAAAATTGGGAAACAATCAATTTAAAAATCACCTTTGGTACAAGTGTCGCCAACATCATTATACGTCACAACGTGAAATTAGTAAGAAATTTGTTATTAACAAAAAAACCACATTCAAACTAAAAAAGGAACACACCATAACGGTTGCCTTTCGGGGTTATGTGTGCCATGTCTACCGACCTAATGTGTTGGGTTGTGTGCCCCGCAACCATTTATCTCAAACTTTATGTTTCATATCCAAAGCCAGAGCATAATCAATCATTTACGATTAATAAAATAATTTATAAATTTTGTACACCCCGACAGGAATCTTATCTGCAGTCTTTACATTAGCTTCTATTGCCTTGTTATCTGTGCTACAGACCGGTTAGGACATATTGACAGTAATTTTTTTAAATCCCACACATCTGGGGGACATCCCCAGATCACCCACACAATTACTTGGAACATGTATAAAAAAACTTGTCTACATATGTTTGGCAGAGTATATTGACAGTTTACGTGTTATTTGTTTCTTTCTTGCTCATTTGAGTGAATGTAAGCGAGAAAAGAGCCGCTGCATACATTCTTTTTCTTTTTGCAAACTGCTTTCAAACTTATTGTTACCCCTAAAAACAATGACTATAATATAAAGACCTGCCCGTAAGCTGTAAAAACGACCAAGCAACAATTTCAAATTGAAAAATATTTTGTCTTCACAATTAGTTTTTCTCACTCCCTCAAGTATGTATAGCTAATATGCCATCATGCAATATGAAAAACAGTAAAAATTACTCCAAATACTTACAAAAGTATGGCATCACGATTCATTTTTAAGTACACTATTTTTATTACACGAGATATGTAATAAAAAAGTGTTAAAAAACTCACCCAGCAACATTGCTCAGAACTTTACTTTGAAGTATTATGTAATGTTCAAATTGAAATATGCTTTTTAACTTTAAATTGGTATTTAGCATTCAGTAATAAATCCGGGGAAAAAAACTGTATTTCCACCAATACCACACAAATGCGAGGGCTTTGAAAGACCATTTCAAAAATATACATATGTGATAATTATCTTCATCTTGTATGATAATTATGAATAAAAGCAAAAAAATTAAATGAAATGTAAAAACAAATGTAAAAATACGTATATAAAATATCCATAAAAAGTATAATATTAAGACAGATGAAAAAATTTCTTTCCATTTTATTTTCCAAACTTCCAAGTTATCGTAGCTAGTTATTTATAGTTAATTTCATTATTAAAATCCGAATTATTCCTGTTAAGAACCCTAACTTCTTTAAGATAATGTTTTAAACAATTAAGCTGTGTTAGAATATTACACAAAAAATATTATAGACGATACGAAAATCTACAAAAACATTGTTAATCATAATAGACTGTCTGCTATAAGAGCATTAAGCACAAAATAATTAACTAAACTGTTGAGAAAGCCATTAATAAATTAAATGTAAACATTAATTGCATAAAAAATATTAAACCAAAATGCAGCCACTAGTGTCACATGAAAAAACCTGGTTTTGCACTATATTATGGTGCAATGTTGAATTATGCCAATCTTAGACACAATTTATCTAATTATGGTTAAGAGAAGTTATTTCATTAACATTTCACATCTAATTGCAGCAAAATAATATGTCATGTTACAGAGTCATCTAATACCGACGTCACTTTACCAAAGTCCCTGGTATGATCAGGATATGGAGTTTAAGAAGATGATGATCACCCTCATGGAAAGATCCAAGCGCCCCATTGTACTCACCGCTGGATACATTCTCCCACTCTCGCTTGAAACATTATCTTCTGTAAGTGCTGCCCAAACTCAAAGGTCTACTCAATGAGAATTCCTCCAATGACGCTCTTCATTCCTAAACATTGATATTTGCATCAAAGAGTATTCCATTTAGGATAGTGACACTACCACAGTTACTAATATGTGAATATAAATGCATTAATAAATAAAAAAACATTTATTAGAAATAAGATAAAATAGTGTCAAGAGGGAATCAAATTATACCAATGTGCTTTTAGTTTCTAATACTTGCTTGTTTAATGTCACTGTCAAATAGCTAAGTGGCAATCTATTAATTTTCTGTTCAGCTGTATCTGAAAATTTCTATTGAAAATTTTGACCAAACCTCTAAAGTAGAAAAATAAAAAATTTCCTTAAATTCGTCCAGTGATTTTTGCATTATGTACATACTCACACGTCATTATTTTATTATATGTATTAATAAGGTATAATGAGGCGACTAAAATATAAATATAATTTTTTCCAGATTCTCCAGTCTTCTTATTCCTATTATCTCGTGCTTCAATACTTGCATTCGGGCAAATAAAATATTGAAGATGACCTTCTTGCTTTGGAATGAAGAATATCCCGTCACAATTACCAAAAACACTACACTAACGTTTATTTATTATATAAACTTCGGATCAATGTTGCACATAATAAAACAATTTTAATTTCATCCAGTACTGGTGGCACTGGCAAGATAATTTTTTATCTTCAATTGAAACTGTCAAAAACTTTATTTACTGCAAGTTCATGTAAGGGTCTGTAAAGAATGTCATATCTCATCAAGGTAATGTAAAGAATGTCATATCTCATCAAAGTAATGTAAAGAATGTCATATCTCAACAAGGTAATGTAAAGAATGTCATATCTCAACAAGGTAATGTAAAGAATGTCATATCTCAACAAGGTAATGTAAAGAATGTCATATCTTATTATCTATAGTTCCTTAATAGAGGGCGATATAATTTTGACTCTATGCTTTAATAAGGGTTGTGCTTATGGATGCTCTATATCAAACAATATATAAACATCAAAGTTATTGATTTGTGCAATAATATTTTACTTTTATATATTATATTAACACTGATATTTTAAAAATATATGCACAAAAATAATAAATTTTGCAACTTAAGGTAACGTTAATTCTTCTCTTTTATAAAGTTCACACGTAATTTAATAACCTACATATCTAGGTTGAATTATACTTTATGAGTAATTATTATAAAATTAAAGGTTTTTTTGCTCTGAAAGGCCAAACATGTTTTCTTTTTCTAATCTGCATATTTTTTACATCAGTATACATACCCTTATATTTGAGTCCTATAGGTACACCTAAATGTGTTATCAAATATTTGTAAGAACGAAGCTCAAACGAAATGTCCTCTTTATTTCCTTTTATAATGCCATTATAAGAAGAGAATTTGTGCCACCACAATGGAAAGTGGCAAAAATTATCATGATTCCTAAGCCAGGTAAAAGTCCGCAAGAAGCTAAGTCATATAGACCAATTAGTTTACTTCCAATTCTCTCCAAAGTCATGGAGATCTTGTTCCTGATGAGGCTTAATCCTATAATCAAAGAGTCCAAATTGATACCTGACCATCAGTTCGGCTTTAGAAGACACCACAGTACAATCGAGCAAATTCACAGGCTAGTTGAGGGAATCGCCAAAACATTTGAACAGAAAGGTTACTGCACAGCCTCATTCCTTGACATATCCCAGGCGTTTGGCATGACGGCCTGTTATATAAAATAAAAGTGACATTGCCAATAAGATTCTACAACTTTATTAGATCGTATCTGATTGGTAGACACTTCTTTGTCAGCCAAGGAGAAGCAACAACAGAGCTAAAAGAAATCCTAGCAGGAGTGCCGCAAGGAAGTATAATGGGACCTACTCTGTACCTTTTGTACACAGCAGATTTACCAATATCAGATGATGTCGTTATGGGGACATTTGCAGATGATACAGCTATTATGGCTTCTGACGATACACCAAATCGGGCATCTTGCAAACTGCAGGCCAGCTTAGACAAAATAACAAATTGGCTAAAAGACTGGCGCATTAAGGTGAACGAAACCAAATCTGTTCAAGTCACATTTACTACCCGAAGACAAACGAGCCCACCTGTAACACTAAATGGTATACCGATCCCACAAGCAGAAGAGGCCAAATACCTTGGAATGTATCTAGACCGTCGTTTGACATGGAGGAAACACATTTCTACTAAACGCCTTGCAATGGATCAACAACTACGCAAGCTGTACTGGTTAATTAATAAAAACAGTCCACTGTCAATGGAAAATAAACTCCTAATATATAAAGCCATAATAAAGACAATATGGACATACGGCATACAGCTGTGGGGCACAACTGCGAACTCAAACCTGGAAGTCTTACAAAGATTCCAATCAAAAATATTAAGAATGATAGTTGATGCACCATGGTATGTCACAAACGAGACTTCACCACGACCTTGGTATAAAATCTGTGAAGGAAGTAATAAGAGACACCATTAAAACTTACAAAGCGAGACTACAGATACACCCAAATGAACTGGCACACCATCTTATGGATGACATATTCCCAAGTGTTCGGAGACTGAAAAAAAGAGTACCACAGGACTTATATTAAATTAATTAAGGAAATGTCATAGGATGTTTACCTTGCAAAACCTATAATATTGACACAAATATTGCTGAATGTCTCTTGAACAGATTGTAATAAGAAAAAAAAAAAAAAAAATTTCCTTTTGGGAAGTGACATTTATAAAAAGACTCTTTTTTACATGTTTGAAGTACTTCGTATCCTTAAGTATTAAAATATTTTAATTAAGCTATAAGTTGTTTTTTGCTTGAATTTGAATATACGTATTATCCAAAACAAGCATAGCTTTTTGTTTCAGTGCCGACTGATAATCACTAGTCCAGACTTTTGTGTCGTAAGTAACTCATTATTTATGCCTTAGAAGAATTTTGTTAAAGAATTGTGTTCATAAAGTTTTCTTTTATCCTACAGCATCCATTCTTCAGTTTGAATAAAATGCTGAAGCAGAACTTGAATTAAATATCAATTTAATACTAGCGCAGTACTCCATGCTCTCCACACAGTTCTCCATGGCTTTTTACTTTATTGTAATGAAAATATTTTACCTGACTTTTTTCACTAAATTAACTGTCAGTTGAAATGATTACTGACAAAACAATAAGAACATAATAAAAAATAACCAGAAATTGAGTTCTTCAATGTGAAAACACCTGACCTTGCTGTAAGAACAGCAAAAAATACACATGACAAAATGTACAAGCTTGGTTGGGAGTTCCTACCACACCCACCCAACTCAACAGATATTAAAACCTCCAACTGTCATTTATTGGATCATTGAAACATTTTTTTTAAAACAAGAAACTTACAAACAAAAACCGTGTTAAAATGACCCCTGAATAATTTTTTTCTAATAAAAACCGAAGATTTTATTAATTAGGAAAATGTATTTATTCTTCCTAATAGAGGACATGATAATTAAAACTATTTTTCAATAAAATACTATTTTTTTATTTAAATTTGTTTTTAATGTAATGCCAAAAAAGAAAAACATTTTCTGAAAGCCTTAATATTCATGATCATAGAACATAAATCAACTAAACCTAACATGATTTACCACAAATATTACTCAAGGTAACACCACACTCTATAGCATATTTAAGAACAATACAAGGTCCATAAATATGTCATCATCTCGCATTTACTATAAAATAGTTTCTTGCTCATTTTTTAATTAAAAAATATATTTAATTCTCATATTATAAATGCAAAAGTGAGTTTGTAGTGTCTCTTTCATTTTATGGGACTCATCCCATTTATTTCCCTTAGTACATCATTCCAAAAAAAAACAGCTATGAAATGTGAAATTAAATGTAAAAATTGTCTCGACTGTTCCTAAAAAAATACATTTTTACATTTTGTGCAAATGAGTCTTGACCACATTAACTAATTATAACAGGATCATTCTGATCAATACATCCAACAAAAATTCCTTTATTGTTTTTTGCTTTAATAAGAACTTGTGCACCTCTATGTACGCTGCTCATAACAGCTGCATTGTCGTAACCTTGGGAATGAAACACCATAACATATAAACTGTCATTTGCAGGCTTCTTAAGTATTTCATCACTTAGGTCAGCTGCTTTTTTTCCTTTTAAAAGAAAAAATCCAAAGAATATTTCTTTGATGTCCACTTTTCTATTATCAATTTTCACATAACAAATTACTTCAGATGTGTCATCAATATGTATAATAACATAATACAAAAATATTTGACCAATTCAATTTCGTTGCCAAGCTCAAATTTTACGTGGTTCTCTAAAACATTCATAAATTCATTTTGTATATCTGGCAAAAAATATGATAATTTTCGTGATTTACCATGCTATAAGTTCAAGATGTATTCTTTCAACACTACATTATACTTTGAAACTAGTTTTACTTGTTCTAAAATAATTGCCTTTATTTGTTTATTTCTTCGACTTCGACCACCAAAATTGTTTCACCATTAGACATCACGTTATAAAACCAAAGATGGCGAACATCACCTTATATTTTTAACCCATGCCTAGATAGAGTGGCAGATGGTCCTTCTCTATTTTGGAAATGTTCACTTCCTTTTTTTATGATCTCAATGCACTCACATTATCTGGAACAGGTATAGTCCAATGTGACACATCTCTCTATTCCTGAAGCGATTCATTCACGTATTGTCTTTGAAAATAATTGAATTATCAGAATTATCACTGTCATTTTTTGTCTAATTCGTCTTCTTGACGATTTGTCATCATTAACTCTGTATTGTTTCTGTTGCTTCCTGAAGATGAGCTGACATTATTCTTTTGGTGAACTTTGACATGCCCTGAGTTACATCCATATTGGCCTGCTTCGCTTTTCTCTCCTGAAACCTGCTTTTCCTGTTAGACGTACGAACTCCCCCTGAGGCATTTTTAATAAATAACAGGTAATAAATTATTTATAAACATTTGTGCAACTGTGTGAAACACTTTGATGACAATATAAGCTAAACACAATGGTTCTTACAAATAAATATTATTCAGTTTGTAAAAATAACTTCTCCCACCTAAGTAAACATGTCTGTTTGTTTATATAATTAATAAATTAGGCACTGTTATTTGAAAACAGTCGCACATCTGTGTGAAACATTTGGGTGACAATGATATAAAATGCGCACAATGATTCTTATGAATAAATATTATTCAATGAAATAGCACTGGTAAAATTAGCTTCTAATACCTTTATTAATACCTTCATTTGTTTTATATAACAAAAAAACTAGCTCACTTTTTGTTTAAAAAACAAAATGTAATTCTCTCAGTTTTGTGTATGCAACTTAAAGTAAGCTATAGGGGGTTATATATCAAATTTCAGCTAATGACATTTTGATGACAAATATATATAAAAATATATCTCATTTTTATCAAATTGTCATTTTCCAAATTTTAAAATATGGTCACCACTGAACATTCTTCGTATCCACATAAAAAATTTTTTTTTTAGTATTTTTGTAACTTTTTATGCTATCGTGAAAATATTGATAATACATCTATAATTATTAATATATACAATACAATAAAATGTATTGCAAAACAAATCAAATAAAGCAAACACGTAATTTATTGAATAGGAAAAGCTTGGAATATTTTTCAAATTTTGGTAAGAAACATATTTTTTATTACTTTTGTCACGAAATACACAATATACCAACTCAATAAAAAAATAATTCTCACTGGGAATATATATTATAATTACTTCAGAAATGAATACTGCTCTTTTTTTGGTTTATTTGAAATTGTCTGAATTCAACATACATAAATCGAGTAAATAGTTGATGTTTCTTAAAACAAATAAAATGAACATAATCTTCAATAAATACAGATTATTTATATATATAATACTACATATATTGCAAAAAATTAGCTCACTTATTGTTCCTTTTACTACGACCACTTTACAGAAACAAATACACAATTTCAAAATGGCTGACAAACGATTTCAATAATTTATTTTTACCATCGCAAATCATAATTGTTTCATAGTAAAATGAGCTAATATGATATTACATATATGCAACATTACACAAAAAACATAGCAAGGCATCTTCCATTCATCATTTTTTTTTTTTGTTGTTCAACAACCAAGTCGGTAGGTACGACCATGAATTTTGGACCTGGGTGAATCTCCAAAACAGCAGAAAAATCAGGTTCTTGGACTGCTATTAGAGCCGCAATCACTAATAATATTTAAAACTATGGTAAAAGTCGATAAAAAGGTCTTCTCAAAAGTTGCAACTTAAATTGTCAAAATAAGTGTATTTATGTTCATTTTATGATATAAAAATTTAGTGATTCGTCATTGCCTTCACGTTAATACCATATATGTACTTAATGGAACACACATATTTAAAAAACGGAACATAAATATTTGATATAATTGCAATAATTTTTATAACAGTAATAGTTGCTCTGGATTAACATGTAGGATTATTTTATTCTAACAAATGTACCTTGATATTCAGATGATTAAAAAAATGTTGACCAAATATCGTCATTAGCCGAAACAGGAATAAAAATCAGTGAATAGTAACACTAATTACGCTTATCGCGCCGAGCGACATTCCCCCCGCTTCATCCACGTCACAACCCCTGTCACCATTAATCCGTCTTACTGCGTGCAAATGTATACTTGCAAAAAGTGTCAAAAGTTGTTTGTCGCCCGTTATTGTCGCAAAATATCATCATTGCCAGAATCCTGGGTTGCCGAGTAAGTATCACTGTCTTAATATACCTTTTACTACTCTAAATTACGCAAAATAACATAGTTTAGATTGGCTTAAATGTGACTTAATAACATGATTGAACATGTCGTGACATGTTTTTCTTCAAATTTGTCATTGTCAGCAACATCATTGCCGGGTAATTTTATGTTGATGGTAATGACGAATGATGTAAGGTAATGACATTCTTGTGTAGGGTAATGAAATGTGTTGAGTGTAATGATATTTCCTAGTAACGGGTAAATTGCAGAGTGCCTTTAGCCTAACGGAGAATGTCAGTAGGTAGGTAATATCACTTGAATCTAAGATACAATACATCCAATTTGAAAATTGTTAATGTACTCTCGGAGAAATACAACTTTTTCAAAAAATATTGCAAAATGAAATAGTCACTTACAAATGAGTAAGAAACTTTAAAAGTGGCCTAAATGTCGATCTTACAGCACAAATAATGGAAAAAATATAATAACTGGTTTGTTTAAGCACTTTTTCAAGAAAACTACTTTAATTACGAATATATCAAAACCTATAATGGTCACTTCTAAATAAGCTAGAAACCCATGATTTGGCTTGAGTTTAGATCTTTCAGCCCAAACGCTGGGAAAAATCTAGAAATTGGCAAATGTACCATGGAAACAGACAAATTTTCGTGAAAAAGTAAAAATAGTTCATTCCCTGAAATGGTGGCAGATACCATATTATGTTGATTTCTTTGCTGTAGCCTAAATGGTTGACATAAAATAGTTCACAAGTTTATGCAGTCAGTTTTGTTAAATAAATTATATTCTTTGTTGTAGGCAAATATTATGGCAAAAATAAAAAAATCTAAAAAAGACCGCCTAGCTCAACAAAGGCTCTGCAAAAGGCGCCGCTATGCGGAAATTAAAAGTGATCCTGAATTATATATTATAGAAAAAGAAAAGCAAAGAATGAGATTACTGTTAAGTGATCCATTGAAAGGCGCTGGAAATCGTATATACACATCCCATGAAGTTTCACTGATTGTCAGAAAAATACATTACAAAGAACAGAAAAGCAAAAAAAAATGATTGATATTATTAAAAAACTTAAACAACAAAATGCCATGTACCGAATGAGAGAACATAGACGTCAAGAACTGGGAAAAAAGAGGCCTATTATCAATGACAATGGTGATTTCCAATTGTGGGCGAGTACCAAAAAAATTAATAAAAAAACACAAAAATTGATAAAAAAAACACAGAAACATTAAAAAAAATTAACAAAAAGTGCTACAGATTGCAAAGACTGACGTCGTTGAATCTATTCATTGCTTTTATAACGATGATAGTAATAGTGTCATCAGAGCTGGAAAAAAAGAATACATTACGAAAAATAAAGTAAGGCACCAAAAGCGTTTTTTGACTGCACCTTTGAAAGAGTTCTACAAGAAATATATCAAGGAAAAAAATATTCATGTCTCCTACTCATTTTTCTGCAAAAAAAAACCCTTTTGGGTATTATTCCCAGTGCAGCAAGACGAAGATAACACATGCCTATGCATGCAACATACCAATATGGATCTGCTAATAGAAGCATTACACAAGGCGCGTATTCTTAAAGAAAAGAATTCTAATGAATTATTGGAAACTCTGTGTTGCGACATTTGGAACCCAGAATGCTTAGAAAGAACCTGTGCTGCTTGTGAAAGAAAAGTTCCTGCATATAAGGAATTTCGTGATGATTTACCAGTAACATAATACGAATGGAAAAGGGTGGCTAAAGAAATCACAACGAGCAAAGGCATAAAGAAAAAACAACAATTGATGTCCAAAGAGAAAGAAGAAAACCCTAAAAAATTTATTCAAAAATTGGAAACAGTTCTTCCAAAATTCTTTACGCATTCTTACAACATAGTAAAACAATATAATGCAATGAAACATTTGAGGGAAAATTTATGTTTCGATGAAGCTATGTTACACGTCGATTTTTCGAAAATTATGCGTTGAAGTATGCTCAAGAAGTTCAGAGCTTCCATTTTGGTGGCAGTCGCTCTCAAGTGGCCTTGCATACAGCAGTGATTTATACCCAAGATTTTAGCAATCAACCTTTTAAAAAGAAGAAATAAGTACTAACTAATAAGAAATGATAATTAAAATGTGATTTTAAAATGAAACGACTAATATGGAAGTCCAATTTACTGAATTTTACTTTTAAGATAGCAAGGTGTAATGTAGATCTTTCAGAGATTTTCTTATAAATGTCGAACCGACATTTTTTGTTGATTATTTCAGACTGATTTATAAAAATTCTTACAAGATGATTCCTACAAAGATGCGAATAAAAATGTGATTTTAGGACTATTTTAAATCGAAAGACTATTACGGAAGACTAATTTAGTTAAGTTTTAAGATGGAAAGGCATTTTTTTATTTTTTAGAGACCTGTTTAAGGTGTGTCCAATATGCTCTGGGCCAGTTTTATTTAATTCATATTGAAATTAAACCGCTTTCTCATGCCACTATTTCAAACTGTCAAATTTGCGGCCAATATTATCACAAATGTCTCAAGTTACAAATGTGTAATATATAAATGAAACACCAATAATCATAAAACAATTATTTTACTGACGACACAGTTTAAAATGTGAGGAAATATATAAAAAAGTAAAATAAACAAAGACCTAGTGTCTTTGTTATAAGAACCAAACAATACATTCAGAGAGTCCTCACAGTTTTATTAATTTCAACATTTAAATAATCTAAATAAATAATTAAGAACAAAAACTAAGGTATCATTTGAAAAACTATGGATATACAATCGTAGTAGTAAAAATATAATCGTAGTAGTAAAATATAATCGTAGTAGTAAAATATAATCGTAGTAGTAAAATGAAGCAAATCCAGTAAAATTAATAAAATTGTATGTATGATATATAAATTTATTAATTTTACTGGATGGAAATTAATTGAGTTGAAACATAATTGCTCCATGACTATTTATTATGAATAATAAATCGATATATATAACAATAGAAAACATAAACACATGTATGCCAAAAACAGAATTATGGTGAGGCGACAGGAGCAACATCCACATTTAATAAAATTGTGATGTTTCATAACATTTATCATAATAGTTTAGTTATATAGTGTAACTTGTCT
This sequence comes from Druceiella hillmani, assembly GCA_039881145.1. Lineage (NCBI taxonomy): Eukaryota > Metazoa > Arthropoda > Insecta > Lepidoptera > Hepialidae > Druceiella > Druceiella hillmani. The sequence continues at coordinate 17,996,317 of JAYKKI010000014.1, read as the reverse complement.
GGTAAATAATTACAGCCTTGAAGTGCAGACCGAAATATTTTCCTAACAAAATGATTTTTTTCAGTAGCCCTGAGAGCATATGACTTTCATTTAATTGTAATATTAAATTTATTTTGACATCTTGCTACTAATATTATCAACTAATATGCTAAAAACTTTGCTGTAACCAATATCTTACGTACTAGTGTGCATGAGATGAATATAACATAACTATATTACTAATATACACCGTAACATATATCAATATAACAATAGATATTCACTTTAACAGACTGTAAAAAAAACTGCTTCACTAAAATAATGTTAAAATTTTTTTAACATAATCATGTTAACTAATAAATCGACACCCTCAAGGAAGAACACTGTAACATATTATTTACGATTCTATAGCATTGAGGGATAACTATACTACTAATATACGCCATAACATATATCAACATAACAATAGATATTCCCTTTAACAGACTGTATAAAAAAACTGCTGCACTAAAATAATTATGTTAAAATTTTTTTAACATAATCATGTTAACTAATAAATCGACACCCTCAAGGAAGAACACTGTAACATATTATTTACGATTCTATAGCATTGAGGGATAACTATACTACTAATATACGCCATAACATATATCAACATAACAATAGATATTCACTTTAACACACTGTATAAAAAAACTGCTGCACTAAAATAATTATGTTAAAATTTTTTTAACATAATCATGTTAACTAATAAATCGACACCCTCAAGGAAGAACACTGTAACATATTATTTACGATTCTATAGCATTGAGGGATAACTATACTACTAATATACGCCACAACATATATCAACATAACAATAGATATTCACTTTAACACACTGTATAAAAAAACTGCTGCACTAAAATAATTATGTTAAAATTTTTTTAACATAATCATGTTAACTAATAAATCGACACCCTCAAGGAAGAACACTGTAACATATTATTTACGATTCTATAGCATTGAGGGATAACTATACTACTAATATACGCCATAACATATATCAACATAACAATAGATATTCACTTTAACACACTGTATAAAAAAACTGCTGCACTAAAATAATTATGTTAAATTTTTTCTAACATAATCACGTTAACTAATAAATTAACACCCTCAAGAAAAACCATTGTAACATATCATTTACGATTCTATAGCAGTACGGGACAAAGTCTCAAAACATCAATTTCCACGTTTATTCATGTCTATTGATATTATTAAAAAGCGCTTACAATATGACGATCAGACTATCTTTTAGAGAAAAAATTAACAACAAAAATATAACTTAAAACAACCAAACAGCGAGTTACAATGTTCCACTTTGGGAGTGTTGAAATATGCCTAACCATCCATAAAAATTAAAAAGGCTTATTAGAGTACTTTACCCTTAAAACAATAGATTTACAATTTCTTATTCTACTTTAATTATAGGTTATCACTTTGTAACTTTTGTTAAGTCATTAACTAAAATTTTACTTTCTTAATTCTAGACTTTCCCTCGTCGTTTCTATATATCTCAAAGTAATGAGATACTTTATCAACTTCAGCCAAAAGATCAATAAAGTCCTTGTCGTGAGTGATTATAATAAACATGAAATTCTTTTGCTGCATCCTTTCACGAACAATCTCTGCTAGAGAGCTGCACAGGCTTTTCACATTTTCTCCATCCAAACTTGTTGTCGGTTCATCGAGAGCCAATACACCGAACCTGAAAACATTTCATTTAAAAACTTAATAGCCATCCGAAAACTTTATATTCTTTACTTTATCTCACAGAAGGGTCATTTCCAATATGTAACATAATATTTAACCGTTTTGGTGTCATAGTTTGTTACTTATATATACTTAAAAATGCCAAAGAAATCTTTTGTTTTTGATTTCATTTACCCTTGTCTCGAAAAAAACTGTATCTCTTCCAAAAATTATCCAATTTTAATCTTTTTTTGGTGTTTTCTTAATAAAAACTTATGCAAGGATAATAAAATACAAAGAAAATTATGGAAATATATATTGTGAACAAAAATTATAACAAAAACTGAAATCAAGGTCACATTGTATTTTCGCAGTCCGGTACATCCTCCGTCACTATTATCACTATCACTCAAAATTTGCATTACGCCAAATTGTGAGCGTATCACAATGTCATTCCCACTATCACTTTCTTCACAATTTGAAAAACGATCATTTTCACTCAAATTATTTTCGTATTCTGACATTATGGATTAAAAATTTTCTTTTCCTGGATCCTTTTTATATTGTAATTACTAATAATATTATAATTTGAACTTTATGTAACACGTAGAAAGATAAAAAATTAGCGATGCGTGCGAGCGATCTCCCCTACCGCGCGCTAAACGTCAACTGATTTTGCGAGCGAAACATTTACAGAATGCCAATTATACAATAGTTGCCGTTGTGGCAGTGTCACAGCCACTAATTGTCACTGTGTTTTCATCTTGTAACAGTATTTAGTTACCAACATTGGCCGAATCACCATTGCACTATCAGGTTTAGCTAGAAAGCTACTCCAACTGCTACATCATTGCATTCCCTCAAGATTGCATTTATATATAATCGCAAGTAAAATTAGAGTAATATTATTATTAAGAAGCAAATAATAATTTATCTAAATAACAAATGATAAAATATTGTATTAATAGTTATTCCAATAAGTTTATTTTAAAAACTGAAGATAGTATTTTTTATAATCTCTTAGATATTTGGGTGAACTATGGATGTTAGATTTTTAAATGACAATAATTCTTATTTATGAATTATAAACAACCTTTCTTTTTTAATCTTCTTTTGTAAAACTATGCAAATGAAAGAAATAGTTGGAAAAGTCAAATTCACCATCGATTGCTTAAAAGGAATTTATGCAACATTGCCACATTTTTTACATTCTTCAGATGAAAAGATAAAGGTGATGCATTTACTTATGACAATTTTTAAATTTCAGAAAAAAGTGGTATGATTTTTAAAAAAAATGGGTGTATTGCAATCTACCCATAATATTATGAACTGAAGTGGCACTATTAATGGTGATACACCTGTATACTGACAGACTTCCACACTATCATAGCAGAACACTGTCATGACAGCTGCCACGATGGCAACTGTCGCACATATTGTCACCGTGTAGCCGTACCTAAAGACGTGAAAAATTGTGTAAGACCTGCTTATTATATCATTCTTGACTTAGCTCACAAATATTGACAAACTGAAATAAACGTTGTAGACATTTATAAAAAAAAATTAATAAATTTGAAAAACCCAATATCTCTTAGTGTTAGCATTTTGTATTAAACAATTTCATAACTTTCTGCTACGTGTAATACGGAATAAGTTTATAATTTTTAGTACACTTGTTGTTAACAGCCAATATTTATTTCTTTATATATATATATATATATATATAAGCGCAATATTTCTCAGGATATTTTACACAAGTAATATTGCTAAAATGAGTGTGGATAAATTGGTACATTAACTTGGGATCTGTTCTCTATATAAACTGTTTCAATATTAACAATATTGGGTTAAGAGTCTTGCAGTGCATTCACACTATGCATCGCACTACGTCATCCAGGTGACTCAGTATACACTTAATTCGGCCATGAATATTATTTCACAGATAAGAAAATTTATTACATTTATGATTTCCTTAAAAGTGTTTTTCTTAAATTTTTTTCCCACAGAGGGGCTATTTAAAACAATGAAACGTTTAAATTTAATCATGATTCGGAAAATGTTGAAAAGAACAAATTATTATCTTAGAGAAAAATGAATCATTTCTCAGTAATGAAAGCTCAAATAATAAAATGTTATAGATTACTTTCGTCTTGCATTTTTAAGAGGAATTTGAAACAAACTTTTGCTGTAACAATTAAACAACACCTATATAAGGTAAATTTGTAAAGAATGTTATTTCAAGATTTTGATAAACCAAATAATTCGTCTAACATTATTCCCCATAAAGCTTTCCTTTTTCATTTCATCGAAAAAGTAAAAGTATTGTGTTAGCATATAAAGGGGAGTCCATGAAAATCAGGGTAAGAGGGTGTTTTAGGGCTAAATAATATTGGATAAACACAAATCACTTTACAGTCTGTGCGTATGTATGTCTCAATGTACATTATGTTTATGCACTCATCGTTCGCTTCCACAGACCCGCCTAAATGAAACAAGGTGTTTGTTTGCATTTAGACACTTTTGTTTTATAGTGCTCAATGCAAGTACTATTACCTGGGTTAAACCCTTAAAGTTTAAATCATTAAAATATAAAAACTTGAAAAAGTTAATAGATTGAACCAGATAAGTCTAAGATTTTTTGTTGTGGTGTACAGATGATACCTATTGTGTTTGGTTACAATAGGTTGAACGGCTTCAGAGATCTGGTTAAAAACCAGTTTTACTGTATAACAGAATGTTACTGGCTGACTGCACATGTGCAGTAGAAAATGACTGTTGTGTTGAGGCCATTACTATGGCTACATCATCTTAGATTCTAGAGGTTAATCTTTTCTGTCATAACTGTTAATTTGCTACTCTTGGCATGATATCGTCCAATTATATTTGTAACATAATACAAAGTGATTAATTTAGCATTATAATGTGACTGTCACAATTTTATTAGTGTGATTTAAGTATTTCCTCTTGATGAAATTTTTCTTTGGTGGAAATTTATGTTTGTTTCCTTTTTCTTTCAAATTTTCAAGTTATAAAAAAGATCATGTTTAAAATATATGTATATGTGTATAAAAATATGTATATATGTACATATATTATGTGCGAGGGTAAATTTGTGGCAGAATATCAATTCAAAGTGACTTCATAAAACATTAATTATTTCTGAGCAGTTTTAATGTCAGCCGTTTAGTTCAAAGTAATGATGCAAAAAATATGAAAACCAGATTAATACCAAAATACCAAATCAAAAAAAAAATTGCAAGTGTAATATTGCTATACAAAAAGTAATTAAAAAATTCACTGAATTACTTGAAATGTTACTACTTATTTATAATAAGAAGCGGCACCCAAATTTCAAAATAAAAAATTAAGTATTATAGAAAAATACTTTTAAAAAAATTAAATTAAAAACGTACTGATAATTGCAACATTCTATGTTAATTCTCGTAATGAGATTTAATAATTGTTTTGTAACAGTATTTCAAGTCTTTTTCCTTTGTATTAAAAACATTGGGAAAATTTGGATAAATTTTGTACTATTGATTTATATTCGTAAATATAATTTGTCAGTACATTTTAATAGCCCCATTTCCATTATAGTTACACCAAATATACATATATGATCTTACCTTGAACTAAAAGTTTCAGCGAGTGCAAGACGTATTATCAAACAGGCTAATACTTTTTGCCCAGCGCTGCATCGGCCGCGCATGTCTATTTCAACACCACCCTTGCTCTGTATTACTCTGATAAAAAATTTGTTTATTAAAATTTAACATAAAAAAAGTTAGAATCAACCCAAAATAGCAATTGCAGGACAGTTCGCACTCAAATGAATATAAAACTACACTTACCTGTATTCATATTTCCTACGTCCACTATCAGTTTCCGATACGGTGTTGCCCTCAGTTTTAATCTCAATGTAATCAATATCATTTCCCCTATATATTTTCCTCCACATTTCTCTGAAAAATTATTTAATACCAATCAGACAATTTGTTCCAAAATAAAAAAATAGTTTAAAATCTTTAATAGATTTTCATTTTTATTTCTTTATTGAGTAATTTATATCAATTATGTCCGTTTAAGATTTTTACTTTAATTTCCTTTCCGATATAATATTTAACACTATTATCAGGCCTGTAGTTACATACAGATATGAACCTTCGACCTTGTCAAATTGGGATAAATGTAACTTACTTATCCTTGAATGAATACTAGGAAGAAAAATCAATGACTAATTACAAATTAATTGTCAGTGGAAACTTAGAAAAACGATTAATTGGTAATAATTAAAAGAAAAAATTTGCAACATTTGTAATGACGTGAACAACACTTACTTAATAATAAGGTTAATATTTTCCATTTTCTCCTTATGGTACTGCATGAGACATTTATCCATCGCTACCAAATAATCCTTTATATCCTTCATGAGTGCTTTAGTTACTTCAAGTTGGTAGTAATTTGCTCTGTAATTTTCAGCAACATCCTTGTTATACGACCTCATCAGGTCTAGTTTGCTTTCCTTCAGTTTCTCCTGAATAAGAATATTTTATTTAAAATTTTAACTTCTAGACAGGAGAAGACTGTGCAGAGTCTGGCAATCAACTCATCTCGATGTAGATAAGCAGAACTTCCATGTAGCGAGTAAGCAACTAAAAGAGATCTTGACAGAATGGCATAATAACACGCTCGCTACGCAATTGGAATCCCTAACACCTACTCCACAAACAAACTACTCGCTGTGAAAGTTTACCAAAAATTACGACAGATCGCAACCAACAATACCCCCTCTGAGGTGCAACAGTGGTTGGCAAAAGTATTTAGCATTTAGCAAAGGTATTTAGCCCGATTCCAAACCCGGACGGTGAGACTGAACAAATTGTGGACTCAGTTCTGCTTCAGGATTATCAGATGTCGGAGCCCCCGCGCCCCGTAACGGTTCATGAAGCTTGGCGAACAATCAGAAATTTAAAAGATAAAAAGGCTTCGACCTAATTACTAAAGAAGTATTAAAACAACTACCGAGAAAGGCAGTGGTGTTCCTAACAGTACTGTTTAATGGCATCTTAAGAGTCCAACACTTTCCACAGCTGTGGAAAGTATCGCAGATACGTATGATACACAAAGCTGGCAAATCACTACATGACGTCTCGTCATATAGACCTATTAGCTTGCTCCCAGTATTATCAAAAGTCTTTGAAAAGCTTCTTCTACACAGAATCAAACCAATACTGGATGAGGATAACATCATACCAACACATAAGTTTGGCTTTAGATCTCAGCACTCTACGGTGGAACAGGTCCACAGAGTATACGATAGGATAAGAAAAGGATTAGAAGAAAAAGAGTACTGCTTCTGAGATGCTACAACGAGGACTGGACAGTGTATCCTCATGGCTGAACAAATGGCGAATAAAAACTAGTACTACAAAATCTGTACACGTCACCTTTACTCTGAGAAAGGGCGACTGTCCTCCTATATAGCTGAATCAGACTACTCTGCCACACACAGATAGAGTAAAATACCTGGGCATGCACCTGGATAGGCGTATGACGTGGAAAAACCATGTAAAGAGCAAAAGAGATGAACTCAACATTAGATATAAGAATCTCACGTGGCTGATTGGACGGAACAGTACTCTGTCAATCGATAATAAGCTACTAATATATAAGACAATCCTTAAGCCTATATGGACTCATGGCATACAATTGTGGAGCAGTTGTAGTAGTTCCAATATCCTGATACCGCAGAGAATGCAAAATATTATACTCCGATCTATATGTGATGTACCATGGTTTGTTACCAATGCCGAAATACATAAGGAACTTCAAATGGACACCATAAAGGAAGAAATCCTGTCGGCTACAGATAAATATAGGGGGAGACTGGAGGCCCACCCTAATGAACTGGCTGCAAAGCTATTAATGCGCACTTATCAAAAGCGACTAAAAAGGAAAGATATTTTGAGTTCCTAAGGAAAGAGGAGATGTTCTCACTGGAGGACACACTCTAAACGAGATTCAACACTCTTCACCGCATCTGATAAAAGTAAAAGCACTGATTGCAGATAAAAAAAAAAAAAAAAAAATTTTTAAAAAAAATAAAAAAAAAAAACTTCTAGACAAATGACAGAAAAATAAAGTTATCCACATTTTAATGAAATAAACACCATGAAAGCAAAAGCTTTCAGTTTTCATAATTATATCCAATATGGTTTACATTATGTAGTACTTTGGCAACATGAGGAAATTTAGATTCCCTGTGGATGAAATAGAATAAAAATAAAATATTATTTGGAGCTGTTAACACCTTACTCAGCAATAAGAGATGTTACAAAAAAAATTTATTAAACAAAGCAAAAATGATCCAACTTGCCAAAACTTGAAGAAATCTAATATCTGCAAAACCAAAATACCTCGGTTGTTGGGAAGTTGTGAAAGGGGACAAAGGTCCTACAAAAAGGTATTACAGTCAAAACAAGGTTAATAATATCTTTGAAATCTTGGTATTTTTTCCATGTCAGGTCCGACAAACAGTAATAATCCAACTGAGCAAGACCTGGGAAATATCTAATTAAAAAAAGACAAAAATAGCCTTGTTTCTCCATTTCCTTTTATGGGGTGAAGATGAGAATATTGGAGTCCAAAGAACAAAACAAGGTTGACTTAATCAAAACATAGATACATAGATGATAATTATCAGGATATATATCTTGATAATTTCGAACCCTGTTAAACATCCAAATAACATGCAAATGGCAGACCATTTTATTTATCTGTAATCCACACCTCTGTTTTCAATTAAACTCAAAGTTTTAAAAGAGTGAAACCCCATCAAAATCTGTTTGGTAGTTTTTGCACAATTCCGGAGCAAACAAAAAACAATCATGTCAAAACATCAAAGACCTCCAAATAGTCAATTAAAAATACTCATTTATATATATCTTCAATGTACACAGGAATGTATGTACAATTTTATAACATTATAAATCTCCATACCTCCAGTTCACTTTTCTTTCCTTCAGTCTGGGCTCTGTCGTTCAATATATTCGTGTGACGAGAAATTAAATCCTTTTTCTCTTTGAGAGTTTCCGAGCTCACTTCACCAATTTTTTCGTTAATTTGTTCGATTTTCTCTTGAAATTTCGCTGCCTCCTCAGTGAAATTTCGCAGCTTGAGATTGTCTTCAAGATCCCTCTTGTAGATCTGTATGGAAAAATTTATATAAAAATGATATAAATAATATATAAATATAATACCTTTTGCCTTTGTCTATTAATAAGACAACCCTACTTACAATAAAAACCTTTATGAAAAAAAATAATAAAAAAAAATGTAATAGTGCCTATAGAATAAGAACAATAAACAAAGAAAATATGAACATTTTTTCTCACAATTAAAAAAATCACAAACTAAACAATTGAAATATTATATTATGATTAATACTTTGATCATAATATAATATTTCAATTGTTTATAAAAAAAAAGCTTTACAAAAAAGCTAAGATAATGTGGTGCTAAAAATTGTTCATTAATACAGAGCTCACCAACATTCGCATACTTTTTGATATTTTTGTAGCCAATATTTTTTGAGTCTGGATGAGATTTTTTTAATTATCGGAAAAAATTACTTTTAAAAATAAATTACCTACTTCTGATCTTTTATAAGCTTTCTTTTGATACCATCGACATTATGATAATGAAAAAAAACAAACTTTTTATATGTAATGTCCATAATTTTGCGACCACCTCTTATACCTCTGCTAAAATAAAAGAAAGACAGACAAGCACTGAGGTAATTCTAAGGTAATTCCGTAAGGAAAACAATGCAGAAATTGCTACAAAGAATTGGAATATAGGAGAAATGTCATATAAACATATAAAGATCTTTCATAACATTATTTAATTGGATCAAAATCAGTCTGATCTCGATGACAATATGTTAACCAGAGTTACAGAATAAGGTAAGCCAACTTTAAAGAAATTATGCACAAATATTAAAACTCTCCCAAGACCTTCGTTCATGTTTTATTGAGTACATTATTGTAATAAAACAAAAGTTTAATTTGCAAGAAATAAATAAGTGTAAAAGTTATGTTAACACTATTCGGCAGGTGCGTGACATCCAAAGATGTTGCAAAGCGAGCGACGGCCCGCTCTCTACTAGATATGGCATGTCCTTTCAAATATCGTGTCACGGTATTGTTCAAATGCACACTTCAATCGAGCACAGCCTATCGACGTTTTGCACTTTGCGTAACCCCGTGGTACAGTTACTATCTCTCTCTATATCATCAATTTTTGTTGTTTTTAAAGCGAAAACATGCCGTTTTGTTGTGTAATAACTTGTAGAAATCACAGTGGAACTAAAAACGTATCAAATGCAGGCATCTCCTACCATAAGTAAGCAATATATTTTAATATTTTATTTTCATTTTACAATTCAATCATGTCATGTAACACGTCTTCAAAATGGTGACGTTAGTGTACGTAGTGATGTAGCCGAGTCGATAGTTTAATATTCACGAAATATCGACAAATTGTTGTATTTCCTATACATTTTTTTAAACTGTGCATTACTAATGACATATTATTGAATGTTTGATATAATGTTGAATAGCAATAGCGTAGCTGATGCAATAGGTTTTTGTGAATATAAATTACATCTAGATTATTTCACTAGCACGCACGGTACGAGTAATTTTCTAAAAATTATTAACAATTTATTTGATATTTTAAATTTAAAAAACCTATGAAACCCACATGATATAGTTCCAATTTTTTGAAAATACAAAAAGTTATTGAAAATTATTAAAGCTGGTCGATGGCCAGGAATTAGTAAAAAGCAACAGAAAAGTAGGTTTTCTTGGATTCATTACTTGTATGGAGACTGCTCAGGCAATTTATACAGAAATGGTAGAAGAACAGACTAGTTTGAAGTACTACTAAGTATACCGTTTTATAAATTCAGCCAAGACGACCTGGAACTTCTTTTCTGCAATATTCGCGCTCACAGCAGTTCGAACAATAATCCAACCGTGAGACAATTTATGAGCATATATAAAAAATACTAACGCATGTGGAATTGAAGGATATAGGCAAAGGAAATTGTATACCTCTAGAATATATTTCTATTTTACATTGTACTTCACTTCAAAATATTAATAACACAACAGAAAAGTATTTATTGTACGATAATAGCGAAGATAAAGTTGATAATGTGGATAAATATGACGACGATTATAATATAGAAATTCTTTCAAAATTCAGTGAACAAATAGTATGCAGGTTTTGTAGTCAGGCATTTGTCAAAAAAAATTAAATGTGAAAATTGTCCTTCTCTTTGCGACCGAACATGCATCAGATCATAAATTGTTGAGGGTAAAAGACAAAGGAATAATTTATCCTTCGATTAGTGTAAAAGTATGTAAAAAATTGAAACCGTCATTAAAATTTGCGTTATGTCCAATTCCGCAATTCAATCTAACGACAGCAAACAATTTTTAATGACAAAGGCTTTGAAATTATGTATGGATAAACATTTATTTCAGTCGATGAATAACCATCAATTTGATCGAGCGCCTTTAAATAACCAAATAATTAATTTGAAAAAGGCAATTATGGAAAAATACATCGATATTCGTTTACACTATCCTACGAAAACAAGAGACTCTAGGCTCTCGAAACGTCATTTTTTCAATAAACACCTGTTATTCAACGGCCAGTAAATACCCATAAAAAGACACTTAGATCAATATTCTTACTTAAAGTTGATTATAAAAAAGTGATATGCACTCATATGTGATCTTAACACATCATTATATGTTGGACATAAGTTAAAATATATATATATGTATTTCGTTTACTATGGCTATGTCAAAGTTCATGGCTATTTTGACTGAACTCGTTTGACTGCACTAATTAGAAAATTAATAGAACTTTAAATACATTTATAATTAAATAATATTAGTACAAATATATTCTCTATGCTTTACATATTTTAGCTTCGTAAATTGTTCACAAGTAAATGAAACTATGTGATGTAGTATTATTTCTACTTTCTTTAATTTCTTTACCATGACCTAGGTTTCGTTGTATTACAACATCTTCAGGTGGGATATTAGCAAAGATCTTTGCTAGTTTCATTTACTTGTGAATAATGAATTTCTACAAAATTAACGCCAAATATATTCAATATTCGTAAATTATTTTAAGTATACACAAGAAAATTAAAATTTTTACATTTATGTTTTTACAATAAATTTTTCTTTTATATTTTTGTATACCTACTTTATTTAGAGCATTATTACGTGAACAACCAACATTTTAACTATTAGATATAATTTAGTTGTAATATTAATTTTATAAAATCGAAAATTTTTAAGTTTTTAAACTATCGATAAGATAATTAATAATTTCGACTTCACTAGTGCCTAGTTATGTGTGAAATTATGAAAGTGTGAGTGTACATGCATGGGATTTTTACGCACACGACCATATGTCAGTCATTGTTAATTGGTTTGGCCTTTGTATGAGTAGGTTAAAAACGGGTGTAATGTTTGTCGCTTAGTATGTGTGCGTCCAAGTGACCCACTGGGTTTCCTACGTATGCCCTATCTAGAGAGAGCGGGCCGCGCGCATCTTCCAACATCTTTGGTGACATCAGTGCCGCCTAGCGTCCACAACTTTAAAAGCGTTAATTTTGTTTATTTGCTCCAATTTTATTTATGCGCATCAAATTCTGGTAAATATTTACGTAAGTAGCATAAAAATAATGAAAATGTACTACTGTAAGAGTCGCAGTCGATAGTTATTCTTTATTTTGCGATCCTTCACATGCATAGACTAGTTGACAAAATTTGGGAAATTGATCCTTAACCGTTTTAGTGCCATGGTTTTTTACTCATATATATATACTTAAAAATGCCAATAAAACTGTATCTCGAAAAAAAACTGTATCTCTTCCAAAAATTATCCAATTTTAATCATTTTTACATAAAGTTCAAATTATAATATTATTAGTAATTACAATATAAAAAGGATCCAGGAAAAAAAATGTTTAACCCATAATGTCGGAATATGAAAATAATTCAAGTGATAGTGATAATAGTGACGATAACAATTATTATGCTGATACGGAGGATGTACCGGACTGCGAAAATACGATGTGACCTTGATTTCAGTTTTTGTTATAATTTTTGTTCACAATATATATTTCCTTAATTTTCTTTGTGTTTTATTATCCTTGTATAAGTTTCTATTAAGAAAACACCAAAAAATTTATTAAAATCGGATAATTATAATATTATTAGTAATTACAATATAAAAGGATCCAGGAAAAGAAAATTTTTAACCCATAATGTCGGAATACGAAAATAATTCGAGTGATAGTGATATTAGTGACGATAACAATTATTTTGCTGATACGGAAGATGTACCACCGGACTGCGAAAATACGATGTGACCTTGATTTCAGTATTTGTTATAATTTTTGTTCACTATATATATTTCTATAATTTTCTTTGTATTTTATTATCCTTGTACAAGTTTTTATTAAGAAAACACCGAAAAAATTATTAAAATCGGATAATTTTTGGAAGACACACAGTTTTTTTGTTTTTGAGACAAGGGTAAATGACATCCAAAACAAAAGATTTCTTTGTCATTTTTAAGTATATATGAGCAAAAACCATGGCACTAAAACGGTTAAATTTTATTTTAACGACAATCAACTATTTTCCAATCAAGTAATAATGTCTTCTTTGCCCGACACTTATACCCGAATATCATATTTAAAGAAATTGATTGAAAATACTTGAATGCAAAATAACGAGTACATATGAAAACAACACATGGTCTCAATAGTTAACAATAATTTTACAAACGTACCTCTTGCTTAGAGAGTTCATCCTTCATTAAATCAATATTCTTAACCGCTGCTTCCCTCTCAGATAAACATTTTTTCTTCTCTTCTTGCAACATTACAACCGACTCTTTCAAGGTTTTAATTTTCTTCTTAAAATCTTTTTTCTCGTGATCTTGAATTTCGGCATTGATACTTTTGATTTTGCTGACTGAAGAGTCTAACTTTGTAATCTCCTGCCGCTTGTTATCAATCTGTTGCCTGTGAAATTGAATTTTGCTATAATTTATATTTGTTTCTCTTAATCTATTCAATAAAATCTTGCAAACATCGATTGGGACGATCTTAAATGTACAAAGAGTTAGGAAAAAATAATAGAAATTTTAAAGAAATAAACCATTCTAATGTACACATCATATTTGAAGAAGTCATATGAAGCCAACAAATTGTGGTATATTTTCAAAATTAGCTGCAACGGAAAATTTTAATCTGCATTCGGTATTAATTGCATCAAATAAAACATGATTACTTACATTAACTATGTGTAACTTAATGATATGTAACTATGTGTAACTAAATGATATATGAAAGTGTGTGTACCTAAATTATATATGTAACTATGTGTAACTAAATGATAAATGTAACTATGTGTAACTTAATGATATATGTAACTATGTGTAACTAAATGATATATGAAAGTGTGTGTAACTAAATTATATATGTAACTATGTGTAACTAAATGCTATATATAACTATGTGCAACGTAATGATATATGTAATTATGTGTAACTAAATGATATATGAAAGTGTGTGTAACTAAATTATATATGTAACTATGTGTAACTAAATGATATATATATAATTATGTGTAACTAAATGATATATGTAACTATGTGTAACTAAATGATATATGTAACTATGTGTAACTAAATGATTTATGTAACTATGTGTAACTAAATGATATATGTAACTATGTGTAACTAAATGATATATGTAACTATGTGTAACTAAATTATATATGTAACTATGTGTAACTAAATGATATATGTAACTATGTGTAACTAAATGATATATGAAAGTGTGTGTAACTAAATGTTATATGTAACTATGTGTAACTAAATTATATATGTAACTATGTGTAACTAAATGATATATGTAACTATGTGTAACTAAATGATATATGAAAGTGTGTGAAACTAAATTATATATGTAACTAAATGATATATGTAACTATGTGTAACTAAATGATATATGTAACTATGTGTAACTAAATGATATATTTAACCATGTGCAACTAAACGATATATGTAACTAAAATACTTTTTCAAATAATAGCATTTTTAAACAGGTTAGGCATTGCTTAAGGAGACCTGGTGTGATGAAAAAAAAAAAATTTATTATTATCTGTTATTACCATGTTAGGAAATTAATGTGTAAATAAAAATACACCTTTACTGCCAAATGACAGCTCTAGAATGTTCAACATGTCTGTTAAAGTTTCCAACTGATGATAATTACGTTGAATAATATTCTTGAAGTTACTGACTGCTTTATGCCGAAACAATACTACTACTATAGTGGAAAATAGCTGTTATGTTATTTTCGATGATATGATAATATGGTATTTTGATAGTTTGTTGTAATTCTTTTGTTGCTCGAGGATTGTTTATTAATTTAGTTCAATAAATTCTGTTTAATTTTATTATTAAAAAATAAATGTATTAGAGAAAAAAGTACAGTTTTAGTCATAATGCGACTGATAACTTCACCTTTTCTTTGTCACCACATTTTGTTTACTCATATCCCGATTTTTCAGCTCAATCTCCAAACCTTCAGTAGATCCTTTCAGTTTAGATATTTCGATCACATATTTTTCTTTGTTTGATATAATTTGATTTAATCTATCTTGCAGTGAATAAATTTCTTGGACCTGAATAACAAAAAAAAGTTATAATTAGATCAAGTATAATTAGAATAAATGGCTAAGCATAAATTATATAATATGTAGACATACTGATATGTATATATATTAGAGGTGAGGTATATTTATTATCACCAGTAAAAATACTCAATATCTCAAATCAAAATATGTACTTGGTATGCAATACTTGGTATCGTAGATACTTGTATGGTATGTACTTATATTTCACCCTTATTGTAGATACTTAGTATCGCAATCAATCAATATCGTATGCAATACTTGGTATCATAGATACTTGTATGGTATGTACTTATATTTCACCTTATCGTAGATACTTATATTTCACCCTTGCATTGCCACCAACATTTTATAATACTAATATACTCGTCGTACTCAGCATCTCAAAATATTTATATCGCCCAAGTCTAATACATAAAACACACATACATGTGTATATATATACATATATATATATATACTTTATATATATATATATATATATATATATACATACATATTGGAGATGTAACAAATATAGATTATTAACACAATGTGAACACCGCCTCGTTAAATCTGGTGTTGTTTGCGTATGATTAAATTATTATTGATAAATTTATATTAAATATGAATAGGCCAAATGTGTCTATTTGTTTATTTTTTAGAGATAATAATAACTGAAGTTTCAGGTTAGGGAATGTTTAGTGAACTTGTAAGATGCACAGATTAAATACTAGTGGAATTTGAACTTATTTTACATTGTAATGCGGTGCTAATGCTGAGCAACCTAGACGCAAATTATATAACTATGAATATGCGAATATTAATTGCTATATAACATGAGAATATATTTTATAAGAAAGAAAGAGCTACTTCTATGAAAAACCATTCAAAATCACTTCATAAAAATGAGTGCAGTGAATTTGGAAAACATGAAAATAAGAAGCGGAATCCTTCAAAACACATAGCGTATAATATAACTAGAGATAGTAAGTAGGCATGGCACACTCGCCACTATGTAACAATGAATACGCTATATAACATGAGAATATATTTTATAAGAAAGAGCTACTTCTATGAAAAACCATTCGAAATCCCTTCATAAAAATGAGTGTAGTGAATTAGAAAAACATGAAAACAAGAAGCGGAATCCTTCAAAAACACAGAGCGTATAATATAACTAGAGATGGTAAGTAGGCATGGCACACTCGCCACTATGTAACAATGAATATGCTATGTAACATGAGAATATATTTTATAAGAAAGAGCTACTTCTATGAAAAACCATTCGAAATCCCTTCATAAAAATGAGTGTAGTGAATTAGAAAAACATGAAAACAAGAAGCGGAATCCTTCAAAAACACAGAGCGTATAATATAACTAGAGATGGTAAGTAGGCATGGCACACTCGCCACTATGTAACAATGAATACGCTATATAACATGAGAATATATTTTATAAGAAAGAGCTACTTCTATGAACAACCATTCGAAATCCCTTCATAAAAATGAGTGTAGTGAATTAGAAAAACATGAAAACAAGAAGCGGAATCCTTCAAAAACACAGCGTATAATATAACTAGAGATGGTAAGTAGGCATGGCACACTCGCCACTATGTAACAATGAATACGCTATATAACATGAGAATATATTTTATAAGAAAGAGCTACTTCTATGAAAAACCATTCGAAATCCCTTCATAAAAATGAGTGTAGTGAATTAGAAAAACATGAAAACAAGAAGCGGAATCCTTCAAAAACACAGAGCGTATAATATAACTAGAGATGGTAAGTAGGCATGGCACACTCGCCACTATGTAACAATGAATACGCTATATAACATGAGAATATATTTTATAAGAAAGAGCTACTTCTATGAAAAACCATTCGAAATCCCTTCATAAAAATGAGTGTAGTGAATTAGAAAAACATGAAAACAAGAAGCGGAATCCTTCAAAAACACAGAGCGTATAATATAACTAGAGATGGTAAGTAGGCATGGCACACTCGCCACTATGTAACAATGAATACGCTATATAACATGAGAATATATTTTATAAGAAAGAGCTACTTCTATGAAAAACCATTCGAAATCCCTTCATAAAAACGAGTGTAGTGAATTAGAAAAACATGAAAACAAAAAGCGGAATCCTTCAAAAACACATAGCGTATAATATGACTAGAGATGGTAAGTAGGCATGGCACACTCGCCACTATTTTGATCCGCATATCATATATTTTTCTCTGCACGGTGATGTATACGTTAGTTGTAGATTGAATGCGATAAACAGTAGAGCTCCTCCATTTATGGCTCATTAGCGTGCAGAAATTGCCTTTTCTACCATAATTATGTGAAATTCCTTTTATTTGAATTAAAAACATTATTGGTGGTGACAGTACCGGTATATTTTTTCTTTTTTTCTTTTGTGCTATTATCCTGTATACATCACTAGTACTGGACCGTTAATGTTATTATCCCATTAGTATCGATAACGTGAATATGTTTGAATACTGTTATCTTAATAATACGAAACTTTTACATTATAAAGCAGTTTATTTTTGCATAAAGATTCAACAGTAAAATAATGCTATTAAAATGAACGATTGCTATATTATTCATATTTTTGAGCTAGGTTAAAAAAGTAAATAAACTTAGTGAAGATAAAATTTTGGAATAAATGTTTTTTGAATAATATATACAGCAAATAGAGAAAGCAATTTTTGAACAAAAAATAGGTGATACGTGCACTCATGACAATTCTGGAAAGGGCAAAAATTTTAAAAATGTATCTTTTTATTTTGGCCCTGGTATCGTGCACTCATGACAATTCTGGAAAGGGAAAAAATTTTAAAAATGTAAGTTTTTATTTTGGCCCTGGTATCGTGCACTCATGACAATTCTGGAAAGTGCAAAAATTTTAAAAATGCAACTTTTTATTTTGGCCCTGGTATCGTGCACTCATGACAATTCTGGAAAGGGCAAAAATTTTAAAAATGTAACTTTTTTATTTGGCCCTGGTATCGTGCACTCATGACAATTCTGGAAAGGGCAAAAATTTTAAAAATGTATCTTTTTATTTTGGCCCTGGTATCGTTTATCAATTGAACAAGTTGTCTCATTAAAATACACACTGTTATTTACTTTTGCTTTAGATTCTTTAAAAATTCTTTTATATAAAAGAGAAATGGATTGAAGCCACTGGACGGAAGGACTGGTTTCCAACAAAGATAGATACAGCTCAGCACTCTTTTAAGAATGTGATTTTAACTAAAGAAGTTCGCCAAAAGATACTTGAAACATTAGGCAGTTTTTTTTCGAAGCGAGGTAGGTACTATGTTCAGATTTAGAAAAGATGACGATATCATTTCTCATTCAATACTATTTTATATTTATTAAATATTTACTCCTCAATGTCATTATTACTTACTGAAAATACAATCATTCGAGAAACAAATAACATTGTTAATTCGGAAAGTGAATCTACACTTATTTTATCACTTCAAAAGAGAAAACTTCTTGTTATAATTAACCAAAAAGAAGGTATGATTAAACGCGAAAGGCTTAAAATTAAACAAATCCAGAGAAGAAATTGCCGGTTCGTTAAGAAAATTTCGAAATTTTAAGACTTTTTAGAAGAAATTCAAAAGATATACCAAATGCAAAATGAGGAATTATACATTTTAAGAGACACAAGTTTACAGAAAAAATATTTTCAAAGAATATTGTAAATCTTATTCAATTTCGTCGTGTACATTTTAATTTGCAGGTTCAAGAGCTCTTAGTTCGACAAATGGCAAAGCTAAATCGGGAGGAGGTATAAGGCACAAATATATACCAGCATTGAGAAGTTTTGCACTCACTCTCCATTATTACTCCCCAAAATAATATTCATTTGTCAGAAAAACTTTCAATACATGTTCGCCTCATACTCTCAAAAAGTGGTACAAACCTGTGGGTTGTAATCCAGTTTTGTATTAAGGACTCCCTTTTTAGCGTTAAAGTATAAAGCCAAAAGCACGAATTACAGAATTTTGGCCAACCTTGTCATAGATAAAATGACAATACATCGTCGCATCGAGTGGGACGGCAAACAGTGGACACGGGACATATTTTAACTGGTGATTATCTGGCAGAAGCTAAAGAGTTTCTTATGTTTTTAGGTACAGCCATTAACTCAAACTGAAAGGTTCCGATAGGTTACTTTTTAGTCGATGGTGCAACAGGGGTGCAAAGAGTAAATTTACTGAAACAATGCTTAGAGCTTATCCAGGAAATGGGAATCAAAATTATTTCTACAACTTTCGACAGCTGCAGAGCTAATGTCTCAATGGCCCAATTGGGATGCTCAATCGAAAATTCTAAAATTACATTTCTTCATCCATTAACTAAAAAGGCACTTGCTGCCATTTTAGTATGGCAGCAACTGTCATTTTAGTTAACGGAAGAAGATAGAAGATTTTGGAAAACATTGTTAGTTCGGAGAGTGAGATGCGTACGCCAAAATTTATTCGCTGAGTGAAAACGGTCATTTTCTACAATTTTTTAAGTTATACCCATATAACTCCAAGTTATTTTATGTTTTTCGGCGTTAACAATTATTTGACATGTGTCATAAACAACTAAAACTAAACGATGTTGATCAAAACGAACTTTGGAACTTGTTTTGGGAACCTGGTTTCCTTTGGAAGCTCAGAAACTTTGATATTATATTTAATTAAATCCTTTTTTTTATTTAACCTTTGCTCCATCATTTTCTATTATTTGTTTCAATTATCAAAATTATACCCGTGTGCATACATGATTATTTTCTTGTGTTAAATGCAAATAATAAAAATTTTTGTATCCGTAAACATTACGACTTTATAGAATTTATTTTTTAATATATTTGGCGTTAATTTTATAGAAATTCATTATTCACAATTAAATTCATTATAATTCGTTATACACTACGTGCTGTAGTAATATTTCTACTTTATTTCAATTCTTTCCCACAACCTAAGTTTTGTTTTATTACAAAATGTTCAGGTGGGCAATCAACAATCTTCGCTAATTACCCACCTGAAGATATTGTAATAGAACGAAACCTAGGTCCGTGGTAAAGAATTTAAATAAAGTAGAAATAATACTATGTCACGTAGTTTCATTCAATTACGAATTTATTTTACTTAATTAAAATTAAAAATATTCGCTAATTTATTATGTTGCTTTGGCTCGATATTGTGATGAGCAGTTGATAAATGTGCAGACTACAGAACACCTCCGTAAACAAATTGAGTGTTGGTGAAATTGTGCACAGCAATGTTATTAGCACATCAAAAGATCATATTTCGAAACTGGTGACATGTGTTCGCATACTGTTATGTGAACCAGTTCTTTCTGTTTTTGCATTATTTGGCCACCTACTATGTTTCTTAATGTCCTATGGGTGGGTATTGGCTTATTTTTAGCTCCATAATATCTCGATATTGTGATGAGCGGTCAATGTGCAATGTGTAAACAATACTAAATGAACGATTTTAAATCTATGTAATGTTTCAAGCATACGGTAACAGGAAGAATTTCATGATTTTTAGCTAGTTATTTCCCAAAACGACATATATGAGAATGGTAAACCTATGATAACCTATGAACCCTAACTGTAGATGATTGTTGGTGTAAATTATCATATAGTCTGAACTATAATGCTCCATATCTGATGCTGCAGCAATCGTAGGTTACAAGTCTGGAAAAGTCCTTTACATGGAAGTAATGCATAAATATTGCATATTGTGTACTCAAGCTTCTAATAAGATTATTGATCCGCCTGCACACGAGTGCTATAAAAACTACGAAGGATCGTCTCTACTGGGATATAGAGTCCACCATACTTCTACAGGCATTTAAAAATTCATTGACTACTTATTTACGTTAAACTTATTTCCGACGGGGACACCAGTACGTACAAAACAATTTTAGAAGTGAAGCCATATAATAACATTACAGTTAAAAAGATCTGATGTAAAAATAATTTATTATGTATTTACTTCAAAGTAACTGTTGCCATTGCCAAGGACACCCAAAATTCTAAAAGATTATGTAAGCTTGTATCAAAGGTTTATTTAGGTTTAAGGACTGTAATAACATCAGGTATTCGACATTAAGTTGGGAGACAAAACTTTAGTTTAACTGATAAAATTGAAGGCCTATCCAATGACATCGTTAATGGTCCCTCTCAACACATATGTGGCAACCATTTGAATTGTGCAAATTGTTTTTACACTCCTTCAACTTGTACCGCTATGCTCTATGATGTAAATATGTATCTATCTTAAAGACATATTTATACCATTACAACAAACACTCCTTGTGCGTAAATCGGCAGATTTAAGTGAAATAATATTTAGACATTCATGTGGTGTAATTTACGACACAACGAGCAAAGTCACAAAAGTTTTAATGCTCAGGTTGCCAATTTCATCAGCGAAGAAAAAAATTTTTCTTGAAACTGTCTTATAATGGGCATTGTGCGGATTTAGTTATATCTTTCAATAAACAAGCACTTCATACCATTGTACATGAAGCTGTTTTCGCAAACAAAGCATGTGACCTCATAACACGGCAATAAAATAAACATAAATTGCATAGTCAAACCATCACTAAAGTCTAAACGTAAAATCCAGAATATGACCAGAACTGTCAACAGACAATGATTTATTTGAAAGAACAAAAGTGTTTTTTAAGCAAAATATCACTGACTTATTCCCAGCATGAACAGTTGGAAAGAGATACAATTTACAGAGTGGGAATGCTCATCGGTTGAAAGTATGATGAAAACTTTTCACTGCTTCTCTTTATTTGGCAAAGTATGTAAATGGCGTATTACGATCAGTTGTGCACCTCTCATCAGGAGCACAGTTCCTGGTCAAACAATACATTGTACATAAAATAAGGCCGCGACAATGAACAGAGTCGCAATACAACAATTTTATCAAAAAATGGGAGTTCATATTGACCAATGTGGCTTGTTTCTTGATGAAGGGTGAAGTTTATTGTTTCACTCATGTGGAAAACATCATGTGGAAAATATGCAAATGGTTTAGTTGAAATTAAATACCCTTCCTCTACCGCTAATATGTTAATAAAAGATGCTGTACAAGCCAAAAAAATTAAATTATGGAAAAAGGCTATCGGCAGACAACTGACCTTAAACAAAAACCATTATTGGTATTACCAGGAACAAGGCCAGCTGCACATAGCCAAATAAGCTATTTGCATGTATGCTGTATGGACTGGTGAGGTATACAAATGAAGATGGAAATGAATGAGAGGGACGATGAAGTTTGAAAGAAAAACATGGAAGGCAAATTGATTAATTTTTATGAAGATTGTTTGATTGTAGAGTTGATTGATCCACATTATCCAAGGTCAATGAAAATAACAAAATTCACAATATATCCTGGATGTTATGAAAGGCAAAAATTAAAATGCAAAGATTTTATATTTAGGTTACCTTTGCAACCATTTTTATGAAGATTGTTTGATTATAGAGTTGATTGATCCACAGTATCCAAGGTCAATGAAAATAACAAAATTCACAATATATCCTGAATGTTATGAAAGGCAAAAATTAAAATGCAATGATTTTATATTTAGGTTACCTTTGCAACCATTTTTATAAAGATTGTTTGATTGCAGAGTTGATTGATCCACAGTATCCAAGGGCAATGAAAATAACAAAATCCACAATATATCCTGGATGTTATGAAAGGCAAAAATTAAAATGCAAGGATTTTATATTTAGGTTATCTTTGCAACCATTTTTATGAAGATTGTTTGATTGTAGAGTTGATTGATCCACAGTATCCAAGGTCAATGAAAATAACAAAATCCACAATATATCCTGGATGTTATGAAAGGCAAAAATTAAAATGCAAGGATTTTATATTTAGGTTATCTTTGCAACCATTTTCATGAAGATTGTTTGATTGTAGAGTTGATTGATCCACAGTATCCAAGGTCAATAATAATAATAAAATTCAGAGAACAAAAAAAAAAAAAAAGAAAAGAAAAAAACAAAATTTTTTTCCAAACTTTCTGTCTCAAACATTTTGTCTGATATTATCTTTAACATATTTATGGAGATCTTATTATAACTTTCTTATATATTATCACTACTAACTTTCTTCTTTATTTGTTGAAATGAATAATTAAGTCGGCGATTGGGGCCTTAAAGTATAAGGGAGTAAAGGTGTTTGTGACATAAGTTAGAATGAAAATGCTCAAGATATCTACACGTTTTTGTTCTTAAATATAGTATGTATTCTTTATTGCGTCTCAAAAAATTAAAATTGAAACAACCGACACAAAAGCAAGTGCCAAAACAACTAACATATTTTTAAAAAATCAGAGATGAAAAAAAACGTGAGACAATCATACAACATACCTTTGTCTGAATACTTAAATGTTCCTCTTTCAATTTATTTTTTTTGTCCATGATTGCTTGAACTTTGCTCATGTGGGTATTCAATTTTGTCCGATTCAGTTTAACACGAGCACGGATCATGTTGACCTTTTGCCGTATTGTGGTCTGCTTGTCTGTAGCTTCGTCTAATGTCATATCACTATCTACATCACCGCACTGTTGTTCTAAACGTTTGAGCTGCAAAATAAATTAATATTAATAGACTATTAAAACTCCAACATTTATGTAATCAACATTAATAACCAAACGCTGTGAGCAATTTATGCAGTAACCAAAGCACATAACCATTCAATACCAGTTTCATGCGATATTATTCATATTGCGAGACATTTGAAGTAAGTATGCAGTAATAAAGTACAATGTAAGCTGCAACCAAACAAGGACAACGATTTTATTACAATCTAAAGTAAACCTTCATTTGGTAAGCTTCGTTTGAATTTAAACTTCAAAACTTTAATTAGATTTTAAAATGTAATAGAAAATTATAAAAAATTGGTAGCATTTTGTTGTTTGAAAGGGGATAATACTCAAATTACACCTTCGTTGATTTAAAAAACATACATTTTAGGAAAAATGATATAAGCCCAATGCTGTAAAAAAATGAGCAAACGTAATTCACATTATTTTGTTCTATGAGAACAAAATAAGAGAAATGAGCTCCATCTTAGCCTCATTTTAGCAAAATGCAGCAGGCATATGCAAATAAATATTAGATTTATATTATCAGTTTGATAAATTAGTTTTATAATTTGTAATAAATTATTGCATTATGTCCAGTAATTTTCATTCCAATAGTATAAGGGGCACATGCAGAGGAGTAGCATAGTAATGTGTTTTATATAATTTGAATATCTCGATCCACTTCTCTCAAAACTTTTTGTTAGTTTCTAAAATATGGTAACATTTTAACACTGATAAACGACATTACCAACAGAATGAATGATGTGAAATAAATATTATACAAAACGCAATAAATGGTTTTGTTTTAGATAAAGAGGTAAAAAACTTTTTAAATATATAAAATATACAGTATATATATATATATATATATGTATATATATGTATATACATGTATATATATATATATGTATATATACATGTATGTATATATATATATATATATATATATATATATATATATATATATATATATATATATATATATATAGCCGTGAGCGCGCCGTTTCAACAACTTGTACAATCAATCATGTGTAATCCGGCAAACTATTTTTTTAATGTAAAACCTACAAATTTATTTAAGTTGAGTTTATAAAATAATTAAAGTTTAAATTTTGTATGAAATATTAATTAATCACCTGTGTAAACAGCGCTAATTATCATTTTGGCAATGTGTTACGGCTTATCAAATATCATGACGACAGATGAATTGTCATTTAAATATTGGGAAAAATTTAAAATAAAAAGGTAGCGTTCGTTCTTGAGCCCTTAAGATCGATCACAGTATATACCACCGACAGAATTTAAATGACGATTTAGTCACAATTTTGTGTGATCAATGACGATTTATTTAAATTCCTCTTTGTAAATTAACCGCAGCAATACTGCCACTTGGCTATCAGATGTTTAGGTTTCTGTTTTCCTACCTAACTGTCATAAAGTAGTCTTATTATGTCAGTTATTTGGAAAATTCTTTACAATATTAATAGATTATAATATTAACAGAGTTACATAATTAGTTAATACGTTTACATTGTCAATTAATCGAAATAAAATGGAAAACAAGATTAATTATTCTTGATAATCATTTCGATGACCCTTACATCATTGAAATACATGGCATGTCAAATATCATTACTGTAGATGGAAAATTTAAAGTGTCTTTATACAATCTTGCTAATTTTACTTTCCTGTTAAATCGTAATATCGTGCCGTACATTTCTTGTAAAGTTATAGAAATATGCATCCTTTTCTTCTACCTAACTTTCTTTTGGATAATTAAACAAAAATAAGGGACAGTTATAACAAAAGTACGGGGAAAACTTCTCATTTTCGAAAGAAAAATTTTGAGAAGGATTTTAGAACCTATTCAAGAGAACAACATGTGGAGAACTCTTTACAACTATGAAATTTATAGAAAATATCACAAATACGACAGAACCGATATTGCGAGAGCCATACAAGCATCACGTATTAGGTGGCTTGGCCATCTTTACAGATATACTGATATTTTTCCTGACAAAAAAGTGACTTTTTCAAAGATTGAGGGGACTAGGTGAAAAGAAGACCACCAACACGTTGGCTAGATGACATTGAAAAGGACCTCCAACTAATGGGAGTCAACCGGTGGAGGGCCATCGAGTCAGACAGGGTCAGGTAGAGGAGGATCAGCGAGTCAGCCTTGGCCTGCAGAGGGCTGTTGTGCTTTTGGTGATGATAATGAAGGGGCAATTATAGGCAGTCAAGTTTACGTTTGCATCACTAAAAAGGCTATTTATGTAAGATTGCCACATTTCTCATGTTTATCGAAATAAAAGATATAGGTCGATGTTTTAATGCCGAATTAAAAACAAAAGGTATTGTTTTTGGATAAAAATACATTTATTGTAATCCACTCATAACACACTATTACCAATTGAAGTGGCACGCTCACGATGAACATATTATGTCTAAATATATTACTGAATATGTTACGTCTAATCAGAAAATGTCAATATTTTTATAAATATCTACATAAACAAAGCAGTCTCTTAAAAATTAGTATTGGTTAAATTTTTGAAGAAAATGTTTGTACCTCTGCAGTATTAGATCTGATATCTTGCACCAACTGATCAAGCAATGGCATTTCAGAACTTAATTGACTGCATAGCTTCAATTTCTGCTCAGGCTCAGCAAGAGACAATGATAGTTCTTCGATTGCTTCATTTGTCTCCCTTAATTCCTGTTAGACAATACTTTGGTATATAAAATTCAAAAACATATAAATATAGAAATTAGTTTATATACTTAACCTCAAATAACAATTTTTTTACTGATTGACTAAAAATCTTTGTTCCCTTTTTAATTGGTGATATAAATATTAAAAACTTGCTGAAAATTTTGGTACCTTAAGAATAAATTTTTAGTTTTAATAATTATATTTAATATACATTTTTAGATTTTTATACACAAACAGAAACATATTGTGACAGTGTTATATGACTGTGTTAGTTGCAGATTTTAATTTAACACATGTCCTATAATTATTTGACCTCAAAAGAAAAATTGCTTTCAAAGTTATGTACAACTAACGTTTTAAGTTATCTACGTATTAATAACTATATTCGATATATATTTTTCGATTTTTATACACAAACAGAAACATATTGTGACAGTGCTATATGACTGTGTTGGTTACAGATTTTAATTTAACACATGTCCTATAATTATTTAACCTCAAAAGAAAAATTGCTTTCAAAGTTATGTACAACTAACGTTTTAAGTTATCTACGTATTAATAATTGTATTTAAAATACATTTTTAGATTTTTATACACAAACAAAAACTTATTCTGACAGTGCTATATGACTGTATTAGTTACAGATTTTAATTTGACACATGTCCTATAATTATTTGACCTTAAAAGAAAAATTGCTTTCAATGTTATGCACAACTAACGAGTTATTTACGTATTAATAATTATATTTGATATATATTTTTAGATTTTTATACACAAACAGAAACTTATTGTGACAGTGCTCTATGACCGTATTAGTTACATATTCTAGTTTGACACATATCCTATAATTATTTGACCTGAAACCAAAAATTGCTTTCAAAGTTATGTACAACCAACGTTTTAAGTTATCTACGTTTTACTTAAGGGTTTCGTCGATAAAAAACTCTCAATAAAAAAATAGAATGCAAATGTATATTCGGAAATGTTTTTCCTTGAAAAATAATGATGTTGGACACTTCCAAAATTATAATTTTTAGTCCTATCTGTTATCAGACCTATTTTGATAAACTAAACATTTAGAATTCCTAGTCAATATTGCAATTATCGTGTATTTATACAACAAATATTAAAATTATGTTCAACTATAAATTATATATATATATACACACATATATATATATATATATATATATATATATATATATATATATATATATATATATATTGTATAAAAACATTTGATTTTAAATAATGTAGGTACAGGATGGTCATTATGCAAATCAGACTTCCATTTGGACGTTTTTAGCATTTCATACCTCAAAATAAAAAACGTAACTCTTATAGGATCAATTTGTTGTCCGTCTGTCGAGACCTTTGTTCTCAAGAATTATTTAATATGTCTATGGCCCCATAGTCTTGTAAAAATTCTAGCTTCTAATTCGTCCGCAATTAAAAGATACGTCTTTTCAAATGTCACATATTTTGACACTGACTCACTAATCAAAATTACTGACCTCAAATCTTGAAATTGAATACGAAAGAAGCACCAGCAAAGGAAAAAATTCAAAAATCAATCATTCATCATTCTGTTTGGAATTATAATGTGACAAAATAAGTTTCTTGGTATTTCAATTTCAATTTTTTTTACTATATTTTATGAAATACCTACTTAATAAACTTTACAATACGATAGAACAAAACAAACAAATTCATAGTTTTTATGAGAGTCAAAATGATACACATTTTAAATCATCATATATATTAATACGCTAAGGTTTTAAGATGTTACACTCCCTTTTTAGAAAAAACCTCGCAACTAATCCACATAAATTATATATCATTTTATAGATAATTGCTTGCTCTACCGGCATCCACAACTAAAAAATTTATTATTGCTATTGTTTTTGCAAATTAATTAATTATTAAAATTATATACACAAAACAGCAATGCTGCCATCTAACGGCTCAACGTCAATATGATTGACGGTCAGTAAAATTTTTGTTTAATTTCAAATCCACTCACGTATAAATAAAGTGGCGCTTTAGCTCAATGCTTTTGATACTTGCGCCTCTATATGTCAATTTTAGTAAAATATTTGTTTGATCTATCATCTGAGCTTCATAATGGAATAAATAATGCGAAGACTTCGCACGGGTCACGCTAGTATTACATTATTAAACATAATCATTCAAATAAAATACTAACCTGATCGATATCTCTAAGTTTCTTTTCCAACTCTGGAATCTCCTTCTCCTTTAGAATATCTATTTTGTGTGCGAGTGGCTTCAGGCTGAGCAGCTTGTCCCGACGAGCAGATTCTTTTGACAATTCAGACTGTACCCTCTCCAGCTTTGTTGGCAAGCCGAGGACTTTATTTGAAAGTTCGCTTATTAATTCCGTAACCTAGTGCAAACCATTGCAAATATCAGCCATGCAGTACGAAATTCAAACTACAATATACCAATTAATAAAAACACATTAAGATTTAACTAAGGACACATCCATATTGATTAACTAACAATTACATTTAAAATATTTATAAACCTCCAAGCTTGAAGAAATGCTACTTTTCATCCACTTTCTTCCAGAAATTGAATAACTCATTTGCGCTACCTAGTTTTATTAGAAATGTTTTTTGTCTTTTGGATGGTCTAATATTAGGGATATTGCTGTTTTTAATAAACTGTCATGTTCTAAGTCATTGCTAATGATTGCAACGCTGCTATTGTTCAACAAACTGTCATGTTGTAAGTCACTACTACGTACTCAGACAAGTACATTTAGTGACATATTCCTCACTACAATAAAATATAGTTGAAATCTGTTTATAATAAAAAAATTACTTAAAAGCTAAATATGGGGGAAAATAATCAACATTATAATAATACAAAAACTGAGAAGGCATTTGATAGAATACCACGCAGGTTAGTCTGGCAAGCTATGAGGGCGCAAGGAATACCAGAATACTACATCAATCTGGTAAGAGACACATATGAGCGCATCAGCACACAAGTCTAGCTGGAACCAGTGAACCATTTGAAGTCAAAGTTAGAGTACATCAAGGCTTGGCACTAAGCCCGCTCTTGTATAATCTCTCCATGGACTATCTTACCAAACATGCCCAGGCTGCTCTTCCCTGGTGTATGCTGTATGCTGACGACATTGTGTTGGTCAACAAATACGCATAAACGATTCAAAACACCCTTCATGACTAGAAGCAAGCACTAGAGGAAAATGGCCTACACATTAGCAAAAGCAAAACCGAATATCTACAATGCAAATTTTCTGACCAACCACTGTCTAAGTGCAGATGCCAGTGTCGACGCGGACGTTACCCATAGAGTAAATGCTGCCTGGCAAAAATGGAGAATGCTCTCCGGTGTACTCTGCGACCCAAAGATGCCAATACAACTAAAATGTAAAATGTACAAAAGAGCAGTAAGACCAGCTATGATGTATAGTGTAGAATGTTGGGCAAAAAACAGCATGAACAAAAAATGCACACAAACGAAATGAAAATGCTACGATGGGCTGTGGGAGTCACTAGACTTGATAAAGTACGGAACGAGTACATTAGAAGATCTTCCAAGGTCGCACCCATAGTAGATGAGATGGTGGAAAGTCGTTTGCGATGGTACAGGCATGTGATGCGATGGGACAAATGTAACACCATAAAAACTGCCCTGGCTATCTCGAACACAAAAAAGGTCAGAGTAAACCACAGGCCACATGGTAGACAACCATTGCCAATGATCTGGCGCGAGCAAACTTAGATGTAGATGGACAACCCAATATCGTCTGACTTGGCGCCGGAATACGAGGAGGGCCGACCCCAAATAAAGGGAAGAGGCACAGAAGAAGATAATAATACAAAAATATTATCACAATAAACCGTAATGCAAAGAGAAACTTCATTGATTGAAGCCTTGTTTAGCTATGATTTATAAACGTACCAAAAAGAGTTAGCCATATCAAATAACATAGGTATAAATATACGAATTTAATTCCAAGTAATTCTAAAACTAGATTAATATCAATGAAATGAAAGAAATGAAATTAATACTATTTAAATTGTCATAAGAATGTAATATATTAACACCATATACATACCTCTGATTGTGAATCAAACCCTCTGTGACAAAGAGGACAACTATTGTTATTCTCCAATTTTTCCTTATACCTTGAAATTATGAAAACAGATGACGATAGTTCATTTTGCTCTTTCTGAAACAAAATGTTACGATGTTAGTTGAAATGAAGGAAAGTTAAAATATATATGGGTCTATCACCTTAAAAATATCGTAATAACCACCTTACATGACTAAATAAAATCCTTCATTTTTTCATGTTTAAAATCTTTACAATAATAATATTATAATTTATTTATTAATTTTCTAACTTTACTGTAGAAATAAAATTACATATAACTTTGGCCGATTTATTGCTACATGAGATATCCCTTACATTTCACCACATATATGTTATCTCATAAAAAAGTGGCACATAAAAATGCAGGACCACTGGTAATTTCCTTATACTGCTCAATCGCACCTGCATATATGAGATGATTTACTCAACTGTTACATTGATAGGTATGCATGGAGAAAAGGAACAAGGCTCGTAAGTTACTGGACGCCTTGGGTATACTGCACCAATTTGGAAAAACAACACAGTTTGTTGTGCCATTTCTAAACATTGTTTCGCAATTGGCGCACAGTTTGTATGCCAATTTCTTTAAACCATCAGTCATAGATAGCTGGGATAGGCAGCAAACAATTTCATATTTGAAAATCTATTCAGCAAGTCTATTATTTTGTAGATGCGAGAAAGAAGGCAAATGCTATGAATTTTTTGTTACTTTTCAGTGCCACAGCAGACACTACCGTTTTTGTCTAATTTTTTCCATTTCAAATAGCGACATAGACTATTTAATATATATATATATATATATATATATATATATATATATATATATATATATATATATATATATGTATAGATATATATATATATATAACATTTTTTTTGAGTTCAGGTATACATGAACGGTGCAGATATAGTATAAATTTTCAAAACCTTTCAGCAGAGTTGCCTGAATAGCGTCATTTCTTTGGATGTGTTTATATTAGTGTATTTCACACTAATATAAACACCAAATGTAAATTTGATTTCAGAAATAAAAACCTAGAGGGCAGATACCACTCAGAAAGTTAATTTTGCACTAATGCTCTGAAATAATAGAGCGCCACATAATTTACTTCTAGTAGAAACTTTTAAAAATAATTGCATAATGTTATACAATATGGTGTGCAGCTAGTATAGTATAACATCATGCTATAGTAGCATTGTTTATAGAATATACCATAAACATAATCATTGAATCTAATTAAGGGTATTTTTCTTTTTTCAATAATCGATGAAAAAAAAATTTCCTAGACAAAAGTAACATTTCAAAAAACACTTTAAAGCTTGAACTGCCACCATTTTAAAACTGTTGATCCAACTTAGTTCTTATATGAAATTAACTTAGATTTAGATCTTTTCAGATATTTTTGAGCTAACTTTCATCTCGACCACGATCAGTGAAAATATAATAGTAAAAACACCCTGAAATTCAATAGTCAAGATCTTCGCCACAATATATTTCTGTGATATTCTCCTAAAAACATCACCCTATCTCCATAGAAGTGTTACCGCAACAAAATTAGGTTATCCTAAATAAAATATAAAATGATTCTGTTAACTAATAATGTAAACACCTAAAAACAATTTATTTTTTTAATAAAAATAGGAACTTAACTTATTTTTGTTAATCATTTTAATTTTTTTAATGACATATTTTTCAGCTTGTATTCAGATGCAGTATAGAATCTATATCAATCCCTCAAATTCATTTTCATAGTACAGTAGACATCTGTGGCGTCTACTGCTCTTTCAAAATTGTGAATTTGAATAGCAGACAATGAGTGCCTGCCATGCAAATTCAAACCAGCGACAAGAGAGTAGGCTTAAATTGTTCGCTTTCATTATTATTAATTTTGTAAATAGGCTATATGATATCCAACAGCAATCCTGTATCATGTCTACTTATCTCCACTATATTGTTAATTTAATACATTTCTACTTCGAATCAATACTGAATTACCTGATATTTGTTCACTGCTTCATCAACTTTCGCCAAAGTAGCATCTAGACTCTGTGCGCCGCAATCATCATACATTTGATCTTCGGTTGACGACAATTCTGTCTTCTTAGATTTCAACAAATCTCGAAGGTGCTGACGTTTAGCTTCCAGTGAGGTAATCTAGTGAAAGCATTGAAAAACATTTTTAAAAATAAACTATAATTAATGTTTCATATCTTCGGCCAACACAAAATAATGCAACTAAAAATTTTAAATTTTAAATTTTTACACCAATATACAATATAAAGCAAAAGAGCATCCAGCTATGTTGAATAAAATAATTCGAATAACATCCTAAAAAGCTCTTACAGCTAATTTAGTGAAACCTTGTAACCAATGTTTGGTATTCCCGTTAGTAAAACCACAACATGAAAAAAATGGGTAATTGTAAATTTAACATTTATTTCCAATTATAATTCAAAGCTAATAAGTTTATATAATAAGCTAATAAGTTGATACTCCAATAAGTCTTTTGCTTTTCTGAAATGACACCAGGATGACACCAAAACACGTGGTTTCACAACAATAGACAATGAAAATACAGACATGTATGACATTTGTGAATATCTGTCTGCAATTACCTTTAATGAATATTATTTATTAACCCTATGAATACCGAGGCCTGATCTACATACTAAATGAGCAAGGCCCACCACAAGGTCATGAATACAAAAAACTTCCCCATTCTCATCCAGAACTTTATATTTCAAAGGTGTAAAAATTAGTTATTTTTGGATTTTTTTGGTAGTCATTGCCTAATTAAATTAAAAATTTACTGTTAAATGACAGTAACACATATACATATTTTTGTACAAATGAATATTTAGTGAAATGCTAGTGGATGAAGTTATGCGAATTAGTATGTTACATCTATATATAGAGGATAAAACAGGATATATTTTGTCCTTCATAACATCTCAATGAGTTCTGTAGAAATAGCATTTATAGTCAATCGTCCATCATCCAGGCATCAATAGCATTCATCCACTAGCCGCTCGCACCACTCGCGTCAAGTAGAAATAGCATTCGTAGTCAATCATCGATCTTCGAGGCATAAATAACATTCATTTGCTAGCTACTAGCAACGCTCACACCGCGTAGAAATAGCATTCATAGTCAGTCATTGATCATCGAGGCATCAATAGCATTTATCGACTAGCTGCTCGCAACTCTTGCTTCCACGACTGCGATAATAGCCATTCCACTAGCATGTCAGTATTGTAACTTTCAGTCTTAGTGAAACAGGTTATGAACAATGCTTATTCGTAACTATGAGGAAATGGCGGGTATTACACAAAAATAGATTATAATATTGTATTATGTATTCATTTATTATAATATTGTATTATGTATTCATTTATTATAATATTGTATTATGTATTTATTATTGTTAGATAATAATTTACACTTAAAATAATTGTAAAAGTGCAGTTCGATTTTTATAAAAATTTGATGACTGCATCTTTTGCGTAACTTTTACTTATATTAGGTATTTTAAGAGTTGCATAAAGTGATTCTCTCCGTCACCATATTTAATCTTCAAAGACGATATAAATTTATTTACGTAAACTTCATATAAAATTTGTCAAAGTGGATACGCGGGTGGGCTTAAAGCGGTCATGAGCGCTGACGCCTTTAATGACGTTTTGGTCACAACCGTGGTCGCCCAATGTTTGTGGTTGCAGTGAGCGTTTTAAGCATTATCATGACCTAGTGGAATGTACTCATCTCACTATTCATTCAAAAAATATAAGATTCCTCATTTGTCTAATTGATAATTTATGTAAGATTTCAAAGACTTATTCATTCTTGATTTATGTATATAAGAGTATCATTTTTATTCTTGTAACACCTGGGTCTTATACTATTAAGTATACAGACTTACAACTCCTCTATGTGGGGATAAAGGAGCTTGGAGTTCTTAGTAGCACACATCACTCTTATCATCCAATAAACTGTAAATCCAAAAATAAACTCGAGCCATGCTCTTAGATATCTGAGAAACTAAAAAAAACACAAAAAATTCCTAATGACTCCGAATTTTCTTACTCCGAAATCGACATGAGCAAAGTCACGGGCACAGCTAGTGATAAAATAAATGTTTAAATAACAAGTATATAAAAAGATACTATAAATTTTTTAAAAGACCAATTTCTCACCCAATTTTAAATTATTTGACAATACTTCATGCACTATGGCACAGCCGAATTGGTCTTTTGATATACTTAAAAATCTAATTGTGGCTTTAATCTTCCTTGTTTTGATATAAAATTATGAAATTTCCAAAGACAAATATTTATTTTGTAAATATGATTTCTGAATACGGCAATAATATTTTCATAATATAGCAAATCTAAGACATATTTAACATTTTCAAAACTTACAAAATTTTTATTTATTAAATAATTTTTTAAACACTTAACCATCAATATTTTACTTAGTTTTAACAACAAATTTGTAATTCTTTCTCACCTCATGCTGTTTGCTCTTCAATTGGACTTTGAGTTCATCTACTTCCTTATTAACGCTACACTCACATTCCAGAATCGCGTGTTTGAAACCCGCATCCGGCATACGTTTGATAAGTTGTACGATGGACTCACGGTGTTTGTTTTTTAAACGACCGAGGCTTTTCTCCTTCGCAGCTAATGATTCCTTCACAACCTCAATTTCCGCTATTTTAGCACTTTGCTTTTGAAGCTTTGAAATCTGTATGTCAGAAGAATGTGATGTTATATTAGTTTTGATTTTAAAGAACATCCTTAAAGTAATGTTCATTTTCAAAACTTATCTGGCCCACAATAGTTTGATACAGAAGCATTTTATTCAAAATAAAAATAATTCAATACGATAAATTTTTAAATATTTTGAAAAATTGGCAAAATATGCTTGTATTCTAAAAGTACTTTTCTTACTATACAAGTTTGTTGAAGTATTCATTGCAATTAAAAAATCTTACAAGGTGTTTTACAAATTTAGTGCATACAGTACAAAAATAAAATACAACTTCAAAATGGCTCCCAGATTATATAATGAATATAGCGGAAATGTTCAGAACATTAAAATTTTCCAAAAATGTAATTGTAGTTTTGTTAAAACTTGGATGTTCTCACTTTCAATTATATTTCTTGGTTGAAGTTTTAAAAAGTCCATTAGAAATTATTTCAAAATAAATATTTACAAATTTAGCTCAAAAATGAGGCTTTTTAAAAATAATCATTCACAATAAGGTAAGTTAACATCAAAATGTTTTAACATCAGAATCATGAACATTTCCAATAAGTGTAATTTTTTTCCAGAAATGTAATTGTAGTTTTGTGATTTGGATGACTCTCACTTTGAATCATATTTATTAGATGGAGTTTTAAAAAGTCCATTAGAAATCACTTCAAAATAAACATTTACAAATTTAGCTCAAAAATGAGACTTTTTAAAAATAATCATTCACAATAAGGTAAGTTAACATCAAAATGTTTTAACATCAGAATCATGAACATTTTCAATAAGTGTAATTTTTTTCCAGAAATGTAATTGTAGTTTTGTGATTTGGATGACTCTCACTTTGAATCATATTTATTAGATGGAGTTTTAAAAAGTCCATTAGAAATCACTTCAAAAAAAACATTTACAAATTTAGCTCAAAAATGAGACTTTTTAAAAATAACCATTTACATCAGAATCATGAACATTTCCAATAAGTGTAATTTTCTCCAGAAATGTAATTGTAATTTTGTGATCTGGATGACTCTCGCTTTGAATCATTTATATTAGATGGAGTTTTAAAAAGTCCATTAGAAATCACTTCAAAATAAACATTTACAAATTTCGCTCAAAAATGAGGCTTTTTAAAAATAATCATTCACAATGATTTAGGCAAGTTAACATCAAAATGTATTAACATCAGAATCATGAACATTTCTTGCAAGTGTAATTTTTTTTCCAGAAATGTAATTGTAGTTTTGCGACTTGGATGCTTCTCACTTTGAATCATATTTATTAGTTGAAGTTTTAAAAAGTCCAATAGAAATAACTTCATTGTAAACATTTAAATTTTAGCTTAACAACACTGCTTTTTCAAAATATTCATACAAATTAATAACTCCTTTGACTTATTCATTTTTAACGAATAAATAACTCATCAGTAATGAAAACAATATGTTCATCTGTGTTTTCACACTTAACACGTTGTAAACTTTTTCTTCACATTCATTATTAACATGTTAAATTATAAATTATTTACGAGTATTAAAAAAAGTTAAAAATATCCTTGAAACAGAAAAAAATTATTTTAATATTGCCCCCGAAAATGCCCAGATAGGGAGAAGTGGGAGTAGGGTCTACAGTCTCATGACATCTCATTAGACAAATATTTGATTTAACATTAATTCAACCTGTTTTACAATAAACCTTACCTTCTCATTCAGGGTCTCCAACTCAGCCTCGTGGACATCTATACTTTTCTCATCATCGTTAATATCAGCTTGACAAGAACTAGTATCTAACTCCTTACTAACTTTCTCAAATTCCCTGTAATTAAAAATATAGATTGTTCAGAAATATTGCACGCCGACAGATATACCAACTGACATATTCATAGAACATGAAAAACTTATGAAATATATTCAAACCTTTCACTTTTCTCCAAATCTTTTTGCACACTGTCCAATCTCTGTTTGGATTCATTCGCATCTGTAATCTCTTCCTCCAGCTTCACAGCCTGTCTACTCAAATTCTTTACTTCAGTTTCCTTGCTGACTATCATTTGATTGTGTCTGGACTGTAGAGAAACAAAATAGATTATTATATTAAATACTTCAAAAGTGAATACATAGTGATGTAGGCTAACATAGCTTTTATTAACCTATATTAGACTCCATTATTGCAGAAATTTTAATAAAATAAAAAAATTTAGCCTCAAATCTTCCCATAAAAAACAATAAATCAAACGTCTCAACAATGAAAATTTGATTTTTATACAACAAAACCTACAAGTAATGACCTATAAAGAAAGGTAATAAAATGGAGTTCAAAACAATGATGAAGCAACTGCCAACATTAAGTTGCTATATCCAAAAGTCGTAACACAATCAAAGAAGGATTAATAAGAAACAGCTTACATTTTTACATGAATTTGTTTTATTACGACATATTTTATCCCTAAATCACTAACCATTCGTCTAATAGACTACGGACGACCTGCGCGTTTTCTGTTTAAGTAACATCCCACAACCCACCGCCTCATCCTGTCCTAGTACCTACCTACGTAGTGAAATTTGTCACCCGCAAGCACTGTTTACCGACGCACGTTTACTGAATTGGAATATATAGCGTAGTCGTCATCTGACAGACGAAAGGTTAGTAGTTGTACAACTTTATATCCAACTTACATACATATTTAGTTCATTATCATTATCTATTAGTGAAAAATGTGTTTATTTTATTATTTATCTACGTAATAATGTCTGATAGTATATTTATACAATATATAGCAAAGGTATTATTTTTTTTAAATTTACCTTAAGTTTTATGGTAAAACAAACCGATAGCCATTGTGCTTGAATCATGATATTTTGAGTCTTGTACATATCCAAAGAGATACGGATTCAAAGAAAACCCGACGAAAGAAAAAGTTTTGCATAGCGAATTGCTGATGAATTAATGGCACCTTAGCTTCGTGAATGGTATAATACCGTCATTTTGCAGTATAATTTGAATTGCTGAAATTCTGCAAATTGAAGATGGGCACAAAAGTAATAGTCAAGAACTACCGGGAAAAAGTATAATTTGCACTTATTGGCCTTCCAAAAGATGCCACATGACCAAATACTTGTGTTATAGAAGGGTCATTTGTGGAGAACACACTGTTTCCATGTGTAGTAACTGTATGCAGTAATTTAGGTAAACATTTTTTTCAATTCAATATTTTGATAAATTGCTATGTAAGGTTTTTTTTGGTATTAAAAACAAAAACTAATTAAATAAATATTGATATTTCATTTTGTAGTCTGACAGACGAATGGTTATTATTCTATTGTGTGAGTGTTACAGCATTACTCAAAAATAAGGTTAGTGGGCTAGCGTTAAAGAAAATTTAGAATAAAAATATTATTTTTGATAACTTAAAAAGGAGAGTCCCTTTAAACACACTTGACAATAAGATATTATAATTTCTTTCACAAAATAAGTTTAGGTCATCATACTTTATAGTTATGTATAATTTTAGCTTTCTTGGTTACACAGTTTAGGTTTTAAAAAGAAAAATTTTACAAAACATTGTTTAGTGTACACGCAACAAGCCTTAAGGATTAACTTAGCAGTAAATAATTTTGTACCGATCTTACCAAAGCATCCCTGCTTTCATCCACAAGTCTCTGATGTCGTTTCTCCTCAGCATCGGCTTCTTCTTGTACCTCTTTCAGCTCCTGTCGCATACTCTTCAATTTGTTGGATAGAGTTGCAATGACTTTCAGTGCAACGTCATTGTTCTCAATTTCTTCAGGAACAGTTACGTCTTTAAGAATATATTCGATTTAAATACATGAAATTGTTTACAAATTTATCATTTCTCAAAATAATATACAACATTAAAAGTGAAAATTTCAAATTTATAAACTTAACTAATGTAACTAATTTTAGAAAAAAGGCAATTTTTTATCAAAATTATCATTTTTAGGGTTATTTTTCAAAACATTGTTACAGATTTAATTTTTAGTTTTCATATCAGTAAGTTTTGTAGTAAATTATATCTTATATAGTCCAATCCCATCTAATTGCCTTCTCTTAGACCCTCTAATTTCCCTCTTAAGGTCAACCGGCTTGGCATTTTTAACAAATTTAGTAATAAACAATTAAATGAACAGAGAAAGTATTTGTAAGGGAGATACGAGATTTAGAATTTAACCGTTTGAGTGCCGACGAGCGATATCGCGCTAGTGCGTGTACTTACTACATTTGCCACGAGCGCGATGGAGCTTGCGAAATCGGTTGCTGTTTAGCGCGCAGTAGGGGAGGTTCCTCGCACGCATCGTAAATTTTTTATCTTTCTATGTTTTTCATAAAGTTCAAATTATAATTTTATTAGTAATTACAATATAGAAAGGATTAAAGGAAAAGAAAATTGTTAACCCATGTCGGAATATGAAAATAATTTGAGTGAAAATGATGGTTTTTCAAGTTGTGAAGAAAGTGATAATGGGAGTGACATTGTAATGCGCTCACAATTTGGCGTAATGCAAATTTTGAGTGATAGTGATAATAGCGATGATAACAATTATTTTGCTGACACGGACGATGTACCGGACTGCGAAAATATGATGTGACCTTGATTTCAGTTTTTGTTATAATTTTTGTTCACAATATATATTTCCATAATTTTCTTTGTATTTTATTATCCTTGTACAAGTTTTTATTAAAAAAACACCAAAAAATAGTTAAAATTGGATAATTTTTGGAAGATAGTTTTTTTTTCGAAACAAGAGTAAATGACATCAAAAACAAAAGATTTCTTTGGCACTTTTAAGTATATTTGAGTAAAAAACCATAGTACTAAAACGGTTAAAGTATAACGATATACGCACATATAAATATAATGATATCTTATGCGCCAAAAATGTTCAGCCTACCAATAATTGCTGCAGCTTCCTGAATCAAGGTATTCCTCTGATCAATGCGTTCTTGCTGCTGACTCTCCAACAGGATCAATTTGTTACAAGTCACATTATTGGCGGACATCTCGTTACTAAGCTGTTCTTCCCTTTCAATAAGATTAGCAACTTGATTTTGTAAATTGTTTAATTCGTCTTCTTTTAATTCCACATCGGCTTCATAGCTTTCTGTAAAATGTAATATTTAATTAAAAAACTTAAAACCTGCCACCTTCAATCACCGCCTAAACGAAACAATATATAATTGAAGAGAAATATGTAATTCTGAAAAAAGTGGTATTTTTATATACAAAAAAAACAAACAATTAAGCTATATAATCCGAAATCAAATTACCCAACTTCCCAGTTTATCAGCCATATTCAGGTTTTTCCTTTGATCGTAGCAATATTAAATAGTTTATATACTTGATAACTTCAAATTTCCAGCAATTATAAGAAACAGCCACCCATAAGCAAACAGTTATAAGAAATACAATAGGTTGAAATTCACGGAAAATGGAAAATTGTAATTTTATGGAAGTTTAATTTAGAAAAAATAATGAAGTTAAATTTTCACTTGGGAAAAATTAGGGGTGGCAGTAATTTTTAACTGTACACTCGTGAGGTGGTTACAAATAACATATCGAAACTACAAAATAACCAAGTGTATACTATAGATTACCAACTGTAGGACGAATTAGTTGCAAACTTGCATATTTCAAGGAATATCTCGAAAAAATATTTTTTTTTTAAACACTAATTGTACCAATCAAAAGAATTTATATTGAAAACGTT
The DNA here is from genome assembly GCA_039881145.1 of Druceiella hillmani. Lineage (NCBI taxonomy): Eukaryota > Metazoa > Arthropoda > Insecta > Lepidoptera > Hepialidae > Druceiella > Druceiella hillmani. Next base: position 17,954,843 of record JAYKKI010000014.1, on the reverse strand, counting down.
TGACATTGAAACATTTTACATTGCACAATTTTATATTGAAAATGTATATAAAGTTTTTTGTAAAATAAAAAGTGAGATGCAGAATTTTTTTTCTAACACTCGAAAATGTGGAGTGGCGGCAAGTTCAGTGCTCGAGAAAAGTGGAGCAACAAGCGCGCTCCACAAATACTGTTGTAACTTTCAATGTAATTGATCACATTAAGCAAACGAAATCTTAAAAAAAAGAAGAATCTTAAGAAGCGGCTAACGAGCTATCATATTTAAAAGATAAAAAACACCGTCATCGCCGTGGTATGTTGGTTGATTACAAGGCATACAGTCTTTGACGTTGCAGCGTATCATGAGGACCCGGGTTCAATTTCCCACCGCTTGTCAAGGGGTGTTGTTCGGTAAGCTGTAAGATTGCTCTCGCAGCAATAAAGCCGCCGTATGTATCAATTAGTGCTTTATATTTGAGTTTTTTACAGAATCAAAAATCTACCATTTTTTTATTTTTAAGATTAATATCTGAAACTTTCACAGTTTATTCTTGAAATGACATTTAAAAAAAGGTGGATATGAAAAAAGCATAAAATTTTAGTTCAAAAAATATAAGGTTCAAAACATTAAATTAAAAAAATGACAAATTTTAATTATTAGATCATGTTTCAAAGACTAGCTACTTCAGTTTTAAATGTGATATTGGGCTTTACTTTAAGATGATCTTTAGGGACTTTATTTAACAAATTGAATTAGCAGTACACTTTACATATTCCTAAAGGTTACGAGCAATAATTTATGAAAATGGTCTACACGCACTTATGCACATGTATGTGTGTGAATATGTATACGGGTGTGCCTGCATATGCATATTGTGCATGTATGTATGTATACACAAAAAAACACAATCACATACACACACACATGAATCGTATACATTACCCCAAACTCTAATCCAAAAACTAGGAAACATTTCATTAAATCAATATAATTTTCAACAATACTTCAATATGCCGACAGCTTTTTACAATTTTATTATGTACATAAGTAACATATTTGTCCAATATAGTCAACACTGTCTATGATGGCATAAATAGATAATCAATATTTTATCAAGGTAATATTTACTTTATATAATTGGACTTAAAACCGATATCTATTACGTAGATAAGATGACAAATTATTTATCTAGATTGATAAAATAAACAAATTTGTATCAAACACCGATTCACAAGATTAAACATACTACATTAGTATATAAAACAAACAGCCTTCCAGCAGCTAGTTGTAGCACTAGTTGGTTTTCGTTAGTTTTTGGAAAAGTCTTACAGGGGATGAAATACAATAGCGTCAATTTCTTTAGCGTATTTTTTACTTCAATATCCCTAATCTCTATCCCCCGATGACCTATTTCTTGACAATTATTAAATTGGGACTTCTAACATTTCCGTCTCAACAATGCAGGCTGTAATACTAATGCCATCTAATGCATTAATATAGAGCATTGATCCATTTATGTGACATGTAAACTTTAATGGCCTTTTTATCCTTTGCGTAATATCTAATTTTGACATTGTCACTGCACAGCACTATGCCATATTATTTTCATTACGTTTTCAACTACATGAAACAAATAAATGATCGAGTTTCTCACACATCTAAGGGCAGACAGCCCTTGATAAGGCTTAAGATTCCACCAAATAGTAAATGTCAAAAACGGGAACCTAATAACACTTATCACTTTTAGGCAGCACCAATGTGGAATATTTTATTTCAATTGCACTTGTGAGGTAACTCTGATGAAATGAATGTAGATTGTTTTGAATGTAATAAATAATTATTATTTACGTATCATTGTAGGATTTTGAATACGACAAGGAGTTGCCAGGTGATAATCACACTAAAAAGTTTGTTTTTTAAGGTTTAACGTTTTCAGAGTAATCCTAAAAAAATTAAGTAAGTCAAGAGAAAAATAACACTACACGGTGTAAGATGTAAGAGAGATATGAATTTCTGATATGCAGGAAATAGTTTCCATAGGAAAATAGATACCGATCATTGTTTATATGAACCAAGTTATTAATCTTTAATTTTTCATTCATATTTGTTCCCCAATCGTCATATGATATTTGCATATTATTCCATATTCATGTACAACAAGAATCTCAATACCACCGTAATGAACTTACTAATATTTTCCTTCAACTCGTCTGTATCGCCAACAAACATTTTCTTTATTGCTTTCTTCAAATCATCCTGCTGAGTGAGTGAATTTTCTAACCTAAGTGTGAAAATGAAATGAAACTTTAATAAATAAAAGCTAGAAACATTATTTCAGTCATTACAATTAATATAAAATAAGAAAAAACACAGAGTAAAATTTTGTAATTTTTGTACAAACAATTTATTAAAAGTTCTTATCAAATACCAGTAACAAGAATTTTTTTAGATCTTTAAAACTGGTGGTTGAAAAGGGAAAGGTAGGGTAGAGATACACAATATTTCGCTTATGTGCTACGATAGTGGGATCGTATCAAATATTCACTGTTCCATCATGCAAATATTGTACAGTATTGATCAATTTTAATATCTGCAAGAGTTTAGTTAAAATATTATGTATATTTTAATACAATACGTACATAATAATGTATATAATACTATACAAATGAAAGAGAATGTGATAAAGACATAGCAGGAAAGTAATGAAATATATAACAATTTATGTTGATTATGGCCGTGGTGTTTTTTTGTATGTTTATGTAAGTTTGTAGGCTTTCCCTTCATTCTTACATAAACCTGGCAAAGTTTTCACCAAGCACTGTTTTCTGTTTTTACGAATAAAGACCACAGGTTTTTGATTGTACCACCACCAACAGATTATACGACCACTGTAGTTGATAGCAAAAAAAATAATTAATAATATTAAGAGAGTATTATGTGAAGACAATCCAATTTGTTGCTTATGGGGCTTAAGAGCATAAAAATTTAATGGAACCTAATATCTATTTTAAAAGTTCTTTGCTTTGATACCGCTCACTTATGGGCGTGTAAAAAAAATGTTTGTTCTACTTTAGACGTATGGGAAAATACTCTAAAAAAATAGTTGTAGACTATTACTAATAAATTTTAAATAGAAAGTTGTACCTTGCATAAATAGAGAATACATAAAACAACTACTAATAAATCAGTATATACAAGCTCGTCATAATTTCTTCTGCCAAACACTATTCCGATCTCGACCCAAGTTTAACTTGGTATAACCTCAAAATTTAAAATAGAATGTCAGTTTCTGCAATTCAATTATGTTTATAAATATTTTAAAAAACATGGCTTTCTTTATATAATTGAATTTGTATGCGAAGCTGCACCAAGAGCAATAATTTTTGGTGACAATCTTTGAATTTAATAAAATTCAAGTAATATTCTTTTTTATTGTTATATATTATATATATGTATAGTTTAAGGAGAATTGTGATATTTCCCAAAAATGTATTATGAAATTTTAAATTATACGTTCATGCTATTCTAATGACGTTTTCATACGTAGCACATGCTCTTTTTTTAGCATCTGATTCTCTTTTGTAACTAGAAAAAGAGAAAAATTCAACAAGAACGGACACGAACAAAAAATAATAGAAATTTCAATGATGCTCTAAAGATGCCCTCTGATATGACAAATGTAATATGTATTCGCATCATAGACATAAAGTCATACTTTAAGTGTTTGTCTATAAAACACGACGTTGACATGATGAATTTTTAAATAACTTCGGAATAGTTATTCCATCTTTTTACAGTCTATTAGTAGTAATTAATACCTTTGATATATCAACCTTATGAACGGTATAAATATTCACAGAATAACAGTAATATAACTTAAATTTAAGCATTTTTATTAGTAAATATGTTTCATTAATTTATTTATAATAATTTGCTATATACTCATTGCTATTTCCATGTAAAACATATATTGTAAAAATTAATTCACATTTGTCTAAAACTGTAAAAATGTCATGCTGTCACTGAGAAACAGATAGAATGAAATTACAAGAGAAATTATTTCAATACGGAACTTGAAAAAAGTAGTGGCAGTATAAGTAAAGGTAACACCTACCTAGCCTTAGCTCGCTCTCTCTCAGTTTCGTATTTAACAAGATCTTTTTCAATAACAGCAATTTTCTGCAATTTCTCAACGACAGGTTTTATCTTCTCATCCAACTCTTGGATCTTTAGTTTTGCTGCTGCGATTTTTTCCTGCGTTGTTACTACGTCCATTTTCTTTTTGTCAACTTCTTGTTTTCTTATAGCTAAATTACTTACTTTTTCCTCTGCAAACATCCAATTTTTTTGTTTTTAATTTAACAAGTTTGATTAAAGAGATGTAGGTTTAATTATTCAATAAATACAGGAGCAAGACACATAAAAATATTTACCCCAAGATAAAATTATAATAAAATTTATTACTTTTAAAGAGCTTATCAATTTGCCAACTTACCTAATAACTTTATATCAGAGGCGTATTGCTTTCTAATTTTCTGCATCTTATCAAAGCAATTACTGTATTTATCCGCATTAAATATTTCATCAAAGCGCTCCTTCACTTTCTTGCCCTCATCGAGAGGCCAACCCGAATCGTCTTGATGACAGAAGATCACGTAATTAATTATAGCTTTTGAAACACCTGAATAAAAAAATTTGCAATTATTGTCTTGTGTAATGTATAAAATTAAATTCTTGCCATCAAGAACTTGGAAATTGGTAATCTGAACATTGTTACTCTTCAATTTCACTTGTTTTTACTTAATTAAGATATCAAACAGTTGTGACAACAACCCTTCAAGTTTCTTTTTTATTGTACAGGTAAATAGCTGTGAGTAAAGTTTTTTGCGCAAACCAACTTCTGGAATTTTTATGTATCTATGATAAAACGTATTTTTAGCCTGTGCTACTTTTTTAAAATATTAAGGGTCTATCCACGTATACTCCACTTCAAAACTAAAAAATAATGATTGTTATATTTAAACAACTTATCTATTAATTGCACATCTTTTTCTCAACACGTATATGTGTACATACAATAAAATGGTATCAAGATACTTTAATTCTCCAAATCCTACTACACATTGGTCTCTAAGATCAACAAATTAATTTTAAGCTCCATAACTGAAAAGGCTAATGCGGGAGTTTCTGTAACTCCATAACAAATTGCTTGAAATGGGTATGCACAAGCGTTAATGACGACAGTCGTCAAACCTTGAGAATGATGCGCGCATACATATATACTACTATTTCGGGTAATTAATCATTTTTTGTCATAATTAAACAATCTAATACAAGATTAGGTTTTTTATTACGATAATTATTATATTCTACAGATTTATTTTTTATTTTTAGACCATTTCTACTCCCAAATTAAATGAAGGGCAAATTACGATGTAATTTCTATTCTATGAAGACTAAAACAACAATGAAATGGAAGATCGTGGAGACATATCAATCTATTTGGACACTGAAGCAATTGCACTATAGTTTCCTATGTACTAAAAAAACAAAAACATTCTGCCCACATCAAGTAAGCATATTTATACAAATATCAATGACGAAACTGAAAAACCTAGAATATTTATGGATCATGATGACACCATGTTATGATGAGACACGTGTTAACTCTGTAGATAAAATATGCGAAATATAAATGTGCAAACCTAAAGAGAATGAGATCCACCTGGAATATTTTTTTTCCCCAAATATTTTTTTTCTTTCAAATGTGTATTATTAAACATTAATAAATTATTAACACCTATAGTAGCTATTAATATTTGTCTATGATGCACAGAATGTGAAAATATTTAAAGTAGCAAAGTGGTCATCTTTACAGTAACATGACATTCATCCTCCATTTTTTCTTTGTCATTACCTGATAATGATCAAAAACTACAAACAATGACTGTTATTGAACTATATTCATTACCTAACTCTTCATACATGACTTGGTCAATCTCCGCACATCTAGAACTTATTTCCTTATGATGGCCCCGACTATCCTTGCGACTTATAGTAGCATCTAAGGTCTTGAATGTCGACTTCTTCTCTTTTGACTGTACTTGCATGGAGCGTGATACGATAACATCCTGCCCTGTTGTGTTTACTATCTAAAACAGTAAATTTTGCATTTCATGTGACAAAAATTACATTAACTCTTCCTTCTCAACTTGACTTGCATGAATTTAGAAGCCTATAAAATTTTGTTATAAAAATAAGAGTATGTTATTCGTAATATATATAAATATTACTAATAAATTGTGAATAGAATGTGGTGTCAGGTAAGCAGTATGATAAAACATATTTTTTGTTTCGTTTCTTGACACTCCAACCACTTCCATCGACATTTCAACCAATCGAGGAGTAGGAAACAAACTGTACACTAATTTTTCTTATTATTATTTTATTTATCCCACCAAAATAAACCATCGCTACTCAATTCAGCAATTCCTGGTTTATTATAATTCAATAATTCCCGATAATTTAAAAAAACTAACAAGTCCAATAAAAAGCTGCTTAAATGCTTAAAGCTTGTAATTAAAGTGAATTGAATATAGTAGCTAATTTCTGACACGTTATCTTTGGTCCGCTGTTGATTTCCACCTTATAATATATTCATGACCTTTGGTCTGACATTTATTCCAAACTCAAATGTACCTTGTTTAAACCCAATTATACCTTTTTCAGACCCATTTATACGTTTTTTCAGAATTAATCACATGTCTATATATTTTATTGTCATTTGGATTTCATCCTATTTAAAACACTTAAAACTCCATACTACTATCAGTTCTACTAACAAAGATAAAGTGTGCAATAGCGACCACATACAGACCAAAGAAACACAGTGTGTTATTGATTCAATCATAATTCTCGAAATTTTGGTTTCAAGGATGTTGGAGTCTAAGGCTGATAATGATAAACTGTATGGCAAGTGATAAAGAATAGTGAAGGTGGATTCTTCTGAATCGATGGATGAGCAACATCAAAGTTTGATATCCATATAAAAACAATATTAGGCCATTTGCGTAAATAGGGAGAATAATGAATCTGAAAACGTAGGTACCTCAAGAGTTGTATTAATACAAAGTGATTTTCAATCTGATTGTTAACTATGACGATAAGTGGATCCTACATGACAAGCATATATGTATGTTATGTATACATATACACGTATATGTAACAAACAGTTAAATTTTGAAAAACACGATGAAAATTACAAACATCGAAACTGATCAATTACTCTTCTCCACTGCTAGTGAAGAATGTACAACCATACACAGTGCAACGGACCGTCTTCAAGGTGCAAGAACTACAGAGCTACTCAGAGAAATTTACGCCACCAAATTCAATTTTTTTCGATATTTGAAACTATTTTTAAAATAATAAATTTTATTTTGAATGCTCATTATTGTACACATCTTTAGAAACAATATAATTACCTTCAATTTCACTTGAGCCATTACTTCACGGCTTTTATTTACTTTTGCGTCGTAAACAAAACATTCATTGCGACCGCCGGGAGGAAATTGACCGGTAACAGCAAATCGTAAGCATTCAATTATCGTGGTTTTACCACAGCCATTTTTCCCAAGAATCAAAGTAAGAGGATTTAGAAAATTTATTTGTTGACAATCGGCGTCATCCGGGCCAAAATTTCGTACACCACAAATTGATAAAGCTTTTACACCAGCCATGTTCTTGTATGTTTAAAAATACTGTTAATACACAAAATTCACACAGTATTCATATTAATAATTTAACATTCAATCGGTTTAATTTCAAATATTTCAAAAATTTTTGAATCACAGAATAGATACGGTACTTTGAATAAAATCAACGTTGACATTTATCAAGTACAAACATGTTCTACGAGAAATCGAATGCCTCTGACAACTTCTATTCCCGCCACCAATTTGTGAAGTTTTGCTCAGTTTGTTAGTCTATGACACTAAACTTGGGTACATATAGACGCTGCTTTAATTTATTGGGTTTAATTTCTTTTTACTGATTAATTTATGTTTTTTCTAATAACACTTAAATATAACTCAGATATATTTATTTACATTAATATTTTCAAAAGATCTGCAACGAAGGATATTTTTATATCAAAAAAATGTTAAATGATTTTAAAATAAATTGATGATAAATTATATAAAGGTGATACCTTTAATTTTGTGTATCTCACTTTAGAACCAGTTTAATATATTTGAAAATATATTTAATTTAATAAATAATAATTATCTAGTAAATATTATTTGGTTTAATTAGCTCCTAATAAAAAATTGTATTAGTTATAAAAAATTAAAAAGTCTGCGAATATGATACTTGAAATAAATATTCTTTTAATGTAGACTTTTACATTTACCTGTGTATATATTGGCATAGTTAACGTTTACATACAATATAAATTTTACAAATTAAATTAAATATAAACATACAAAATAGATTACCTACTTTAACAATTAATAATGTATTAATTATGTGGGTTGAACTTTAATGTTAGTCAATTGCTCCATTTATAATTTTTGCTGAAAATAGAGATAAGATTATTCCAATTAATTATTCAAATATTATAAATATTCGTTTTTTAAGGATTTAAATTTACTCATTTTTCGTTCGAGGTTTTGCAAAATACAAGCATATTTTGCAAAGCCTCGAACGTATTATAATATTAATAATGATATTTGTTTCTTCACGTCTTCGAGATTATTTAGTTTTCAATAAAATATTAACTATATTATTTGACCCTGTTATCATAATTTTTATTAAACACGACTATATGTATTCGTAACACAACTGCACTATGTTTATTGCCTATATTTTTTGGAAATCAATAATTAAACATTGTACGAGAAGAAGCAAGTTAAACTTCATTGTGTTTAGGCTGCTTGGTGAAGCTTTTATTAAAATGTCATGATATTGTAGAGTTGACGCGCGAAAGCTCTTTTAGTCTATGGTTCCACCCCGTGACGTCATTTTGTACATCGACCAATCCTGACGTCCCCAGTATTTCGTATTCTAGTGCGCGATAATTTCTCAATAATAGAGCGACTGCTGGGCTCCCGTTGCATATGAGTGTTTTCGACCGAAAAATAATTATTAAAAATGATTACAATGATATATTTCTGATATAAAAATGTTATAGAACGCATCGCGCGTTCCGTGCGTGTGAATGTGTGTTTTTAATTTAAGTTTTGGATTTATTGAAGCAATAATAATAAATATTTCTTTTATCATAATCATAAGTTAAAACAGCTTTCGGAATGCCAGTACGTAAGCAAGGTGGTAAGCTTTTTTTAATATTAATTATTCAATGTTGTTTATTCCATGTATAATTTGTGAGCAAACCGCGGGCGTTAGTTGTACAGGGGTTGTTACGCATTCAATTAAGTAGCACCCCTCGCATAACATTGGGATCGTTTATAAAAATATCCTCTATAGTATATTGTTATTATTTTTAAATCAATAATACATTATAAAAACGTCAAGTTCATATATTTTTATCATAATGGAATATTTAAGAGATTACATGTAAAAAATTTAAATTGAGCATTTTATACTAAGCGTAGTTGTAATGAGGGAAATTTCTATTTCAATTTAATTATTTAGGCTCAATGTAGATAATTGTTTTTTTAAGTTTTTCTACAATTTATTTAACCCAAGTCATAAAACCATAATTGTATTTAAAAAAAACAGTATAGATAATAGTAAGACTATCTAGTATTTCTAATTATGGCAAACTTCATTCACTACATACTTACGAATCCTAAATAAAATATATTCATTATAAACGTTATTCTGGCGAACAACAAAGTGTTATTACGAAATCTAGCCCTATTCTTATTCGATTCTCACTAAATATAGCTTGCAAGGCCATGAAATTACTATGTTTACCTATTTTTACTTCATAAACGCACATGTCATGTTATGTAATTAAAAACATATTATTTTTCTAATCTTAACAATAGTTGGCATATCTTCGTTTAACAGTTAGACTTTAACTTATTTATTTTTATTTAGAGCGTAGAAGCTCTTAAAATAAGTAAGTAATAAACGTTACATTGTACCCCGCAGTATAGTAGCGTAATTGTAGAGTCGTTCTTCCTTGAATTATGTATACAACATATTATTTTTCTAATCTTAACAATAGTTGGCATACCTTCGTTTAACAGTTAAACTTTAATTTATTTATTTTTATTTAGAGCGTAGAAGCTCTTGAAATAAGTAAGTAATAAACGTTACATTGTACCCCGCAGTATAGTAGCGTAATTGTAGAGTCGTTCTTCCTTGAATTATGTATACAACATATTATTTTTCTAATCTTAACAATAGTTGGCATACCTTCGTTTAACAGTTAAACTTTAATTTATTTATTTTTATTTAGAGCGTAGAAGCTCTTAAAATAAGTAAGTAATAAACGTTACATTGTACCCCGCAGTATAGTAGCGTAATTGTAGAGTCGTTCTTCCTTGAATTATGTATACAACATATTATTTTTCTAATCTTAACAATAGTTGGCATACCTTCGTTTAACAGTTAAACTTTAATTTATTTATTTTTATTTAGAGCGTAGAAGCTCTTAAAATAAGTAAGTAATAAACGTTACATTGTACCCCGCAGTATAGTAGCGTAATTGTAGAGTCGTTCTTCCTTGAATTATGTATACAACATATTATTTTTCTAATCTTAACAATAGTTGGCATACCTTCGTTTAACAGTTAAACTTTAATTTATTTATTTTTATTTAGAGCGAAGAAGCTCTTAAAATAAGTAAGTAATAAATGTTACTTTATACCACGCAGTATAGTAGCATAATTGTAGAGTCGTTCTTTCTTGAATTATATGTAATAAAAAGTGTTTATATATCTTTAAAACGATTATTTGGAAGACTGTATTTCCAATGACGAATCAAACAGATAATAGGTAACCAAAATACAATTAAATGAAAAGAAATAAAATCGACTAACAAAAATCAACCTCTGTGTCATTTGAGATTACGCATATCTTTAAATTCTTGGCAGAGTTTTGTAGATAAAACCGTATTCGTCTAAATGTAACTGCTTCAATAGTTTTTGAGCCAATAAAAAAAGAAGAAAACAAAATCGAAATAAAAAGTGATTTATGATGAAAGTCGTTTTTCTTTTAATAAATTTAATACACAGTAGAATTGTATTAATGATGTCGCTAAGTTTTGTTAAATTGCACGTACTTAATAAAAATGACCGAAGTGCGGAATAAATAACAAGTCCGTTGAGAATGCCGTCAACGAATTAATTGTAAATAACTGCTATATAAAAAGTAATTAAAACAAAAGGTGCAAAGCCGGGACGTGCAGCTAGTTTATGAATATTTTAGTGGACTGAAAGCGAACCGTGACAGGCTATCATGGGAATTAAGCTTGAACGTTCACACTATCGTATGAAGTAAGTTTAAAAGTACATAGAGCTATACACGTCAATAATGTTGACTGAAATTGCTTATTATATTTTCCAGATAATAGACAAATTTAAACAGTCAGTACTAAGGTGAGCTGTAAACTATCGCAGCTACAATAATTTTTCAAATAAAAATGAAAAAAAAAAATAAAATGACAAGCTTTTTAGGCCGAGAATAAAAGAAACATGAAGTCAAAAGGAAATAGAAAAATAGATAAATTGTTTATATTTTGTCTTACTATGTTTCTTGATTTTCGCAATTTTCCAGTAAATTTCTGGTAATTTTTGTTTATTTTTAAATTCAAAACAAACTATTCATTTTATTTTGTATTTTTTACCGGCGTGTCCCCTAAATCATCTTTATTTCGCTAACTCGAGCAACGTTAAACGGATTTTTATAAAATACAGTTTGGTCTTTTGTAATGGCTTAATCTCCACAAAACACACAGGGTTGACTTTTAAGAACGTCCTTATTTCTCAGCTACCGATACATGAAAGCATCATTATATCTTCCGAAAATGTTTTATAATCAAGAAATTTATATAATAAATATTGCTTTCAAAGTTATAAACTTTTTAATTGCGTGGGACGGCATCAAATTAATTTTATTGGTATTTCTCGAGTTAGTTGTAATTATTTACTGTCGAATAATAAAATAACTTGACAAATTAACTCAAAGAAGACATTATTGTCGGTTGGCTGACTTTTTATTAGTGCAGCAGTGATAAAATAATTTTTCTCCAGGGAATACTTGTTTTCATAATTTCGAAACTAAAATTAAATTGAATTAACTATATTATTGGGAAGTATTTCGTTGGTAAACATAAGATTATTTATCCATAGATCATTTTACATAAGAATGTTATTATAAGTAAGAAATTATATTCAGTAATGTTTAGGTAATATAATAATGCTAAAATAATTTTTCTCCAGTAAATCTTTGTTTCTATAACTTCAAAACTTCAATGACGTAACTATATTATCGCGAGGTGTGTCGTTGGTAAACAGAATAAACTTTATCGATAGATCATTTTATATAAGAATGTTATTATGAAGGAGAGATTATATTCTGTAATGTCTAGCCATTTTCTGATTTATACCTTCCTACCTAAGTTTCAAAAGTTCAGTTTGAATTTCGCCACGGGATATTGTCGGCTAGTAATAGGTTTACACAATGAACAAAAAGACTAAAGTATATAACCGTCAACCCTTTAAGGCTTAGTGGCAAACGTAGCGATCGCTTTTTTGCCCATAAAAGACCAAGTTTATTTGATCGAGATGCACAAAACTAAATTATTATTTTTGTTAAGCATTAATTGTTTAACCAACTTATTAGCAGTTTAGTAGACGTGATGGTTAACATACCGACAATCGAACTTCTGGTGGCGATCACCGATATTTTACTTGGTCCTTAAGGTATTAAGTTACTTTTTACGATGGATTGATCATTGTAAAAAGTACCTTAAACCCTTTAGTTGGCCCTAATCTAAAAAAAATCGCTAGAAGTGTGTTTCCTACAACGATAAAAGAGAACTGACAATGTTGTAGAAATATTTGTAAAAATATTTTTATTTCAATAAGAATTTTTTTTATTTTAAAAATTTGTACAAAATCTTTTAATTTTATTATTTTTAAATGTACACAACAGTATATTCAAATACTAATAAATAATTTCTTTGAAAACGTTTGCGCATATAAAATTATTAAATGTCGTTCAAAAAAAATGTTTGGAGTTACGAGATGCGGGGATAATTCTTTATAAAAGTTGGACATCAAAATATTGAAATACCGTTTTTTATGAAATTTATAATTATATTTAGTTAAGTTATATAAAAGGAGAACATAGTTTTACTTGTAATTTAAAACTTGAGGGAATTTTTACTTATGCCCGTAAACTCATTCCAATGTCTAGCTCATTCCTTATCCAAAATAATCTAGTAATTTATTATGAATTTATTAGCATAAAAAGTGGTGTATTCTAGATATGGTACAATTTTCTGTGGTGTATTCTAGATATGGTACAATTTTCTGTGGTATATTCTAGATATGGTATGATTATGATACAATTTTCTTCATCTAGCATTGATTTACTGTCACTACACACAGATGAGTATTATACAGTCGGAAACACAGTGAATACACAATCCACAATTAATAAAAATGAAATAAATTCCACTTTCTAGCCTAGAATTATAAAACTACACATTTATGGCCGGTTGATTATAAAAGACAAATTGACGTTGCAACAAAAAAGACAGTTTGACAGCGTCAATTAATTAGGCAGAGGTGGAGCTGAGTACAATTATCTTGATAATTTATATTGTAAACCTTAATCAAGCCTTTAAGCCTCTAATATAATTAAAATACATCCAATAGTTTTTGCCTGCTGGCCATTTTATTATACGTACGGATTTTTTTAAATTTCAGCAAAAAGCGTTGGTGTATAAGTGCGTATTTTATGTTATTATGATTTATAAATTTCCTCTTATTCTAAAAGTGTAAGACGCTTCTTTTCAAACGTTTCTAAAATTTGACTGCCATTTTGAAAGTGAACATTCTAAAAAATAAAGTTTCACCTTCAAAATGATCATTATCTTGAGTTTGAAATTTAATATAAGTTTCAATCAGTCTAAGAATTATTTATTGTTATAAAATAGAAACTCTTGTTACGATCACACATACTTGCATGTTACATTTTTCAACAAAATTAAGGAATTACCGAACGTTTTGGGAGTTCTAAATTGGCAAAAAATGTTTGGATTTTAATGAAAATAAAAAGTTAATAAAGCTGATTTCATAATTTTGTTTAAATAATTTTTTGTCCTAAATTTCATTGCTCACGTCTTAAAGAATAAACAATTTCCTTTAATACATTTTCTTTTTAATTATGGTACGATAATTTTTAATGAAGTTACATGTTGTTAAGAAAAAGAAACTCGTAACTCATAAGCAAATGCTCATATAACAAATAAATGGGGAGATTCGAAAAATTAAAAATCTCCTTTAAGAAGTTATGAATAAAATTTTTTAATTTTCTTTCTTTCTTAGTCGAAATAGCCATTTCAACATTTCTATTTAAATTTAAATTAAATAAAAAACCGAACTTTTTTAAATATTAAAAACTATCTGGTTAACAAAATCTTTACGCTTTTTTAATTTAAACATATTTTATTAGAGAATTAAATTTTTTTTGCACATGTGTCATATGTCGAAACTTGGGGTAACACATAAAACAATTAAGTCGCATTATTGTTAAAGCATAGGAAGACATCTATTTTTACATTCTATTTTTTTATAATGATTTTGAGAAGAAAGTATTTGGAAGCGAAAACCTGACCGGACAAAAATGAAGTATAAAATAAAGATTTGTATAAAAAACATGACATATCGGCTCTAAAATGGCATTTTTCTTTTTTATTCGGACCATTTTTCGCGAAGTTGAGAAATGGTCCGAAGTTTTTCAAACATTTTCGGTGAATTTTCATTTACCCTTAGTAACAAGATTCATACAGTTATGTAGGTATCATGCTGCGCTAATAGGGCATCCCTCGTCTCGCTTTGCGAAAGGGGGGCGTAGATATGGGCCATTATGCTATTGTATTTCTCTTTAAAGCGGAATAATTGTTCTGAAAGACAAAGTCCGTTTGTCTTGCGGGTGATTTCGTACGCAAAGATCACTGAAAAAACGTTCCGATAACATTTTTTATAAGTATTCTGCCACCCTACATCTTTGATCAATCCCATTTCGTTAAAGTATCTCCGGGTGGTAAACTTCATTGTGCGATTTAAAACACACTTAACGCCATCTATTAATGTTCTCAGGTACACTGTTATATTAACTTATCTTCTGACTGAATAAATAAACTGCGATGAAATAAAAACTAAATATTACTCCAAATTGACAATTACGTTTTTTTCTAGAAAGGCCAATCTAATTAGGCCAGTAATTTTTATGTGATGCATCGAAAAAAAAATAAACGGAATTAAAAATAATCTGAATGCGTTCATTACTTTTCTCCTCAAATTACTTTTTTAAAACATTTTCAATGTACGTAAATTATAGTTTTTTTAGATGAGCAGACTTAGATATTCAACCGTGACTTCGTAAGCACTGACTGGTTAGTTTGACGGTGAGATATTTAATCGGCACTTATTTTATTTCTCAACTTTTAAAATAAAATCTAAATATCTCAGTTATTTCCCTAGATTGTAATGAATACAATAGTAAAATTTATTCAACTAAATTTATTTAGTAATTTCTCCCCAGTTGTTAGGGACAGTGAGATATTTAGTCACAGTGTTTAATAGGTCGGAACTTTGTCATTTCTCAACTTAGAAGATTAAATCTAAATATCTCAGTTGCTTTTTTTTAACTCCCATAAATACAAAAGTAAAATTTCAATCTATTATAATCTAATATTACGTAATTTTTAAGGTGTTGTAACCAAATGTTAAAAACAGAACTCTTATAGTTACGTCATGTCTGTCCATCTGTCTGTCACACTCATAGTTTCTGCGGTTTTGTACCTATGTAAATGAAAAGAAGAGACACCAGGCCTATATTAGCCATGGGCCTGGCCTTACATAAACATTGAATAATTAAAAAAAAAGGTATTTTATAGGATATTAAATACACGATATTATAATTATGAAATTATTGAACTTAGTGATAAACGTCCTTTATGGATACTCGCGCTTTTCTTCAGCAATAAAAGAATTTTCATAGTCTGTATTGACTCGGTAGTAAATTCAATTTTTTTTTAAAGTTTGAGTTTCATTATTGAATTATTAGATATTTCGTTGGTAAATATAATAAAACTTATCCATAGATCATTTTACATGAGAATATTATTATGAGTGAGAAATTATATTATATAATATTTAGGTACCTAATCCAATAATGGTAAAATAATTTTTCTCCAGCGAATATTCGTTTTATAATTTCGAAACTACAATCAAATTGACGTAACTATATTATTGCGAGGCATTTCGTTGGTAAACACAATAAAATTTATCCATAGATCATTTTACATAAGAATGTTATTATGAGTGAGAAATTATATTCTATAATGATTCGGTAATACATTAATGGTAAAATATTTTTTCTCCAATAAATCTTTGTTTCTATAACTTGGAGATCTATCATATGGAGACCTTAATTAATAGGTAGCAAACTATAAAGAAACAATTTTTTTAATATATCTCCTCATATAAGTAAAAGGAGGGTGAAAAACGAATTTCACCCTGAGTGATATAGTGGTGTAAGTATTTTGAAGTTGAGGTTTCGTTAACCATTTTTAAACCCTTTTGTAAAATAATAGGCTTCAAAAGGACGTATCATATCTTCTCTGTCCTTTAATTTTTCGACAATGGATCTGAAAAATCTAACAAAACTATGGATATTTAAATTTAATTAGAAGTTAAAATAAATATTTGAATTAATTTCCAGTAATAATTTCAAGAGGTATAAACTACTAGGAATCTCTATATTGTGCATGTCCCAACACGCATTAAACAGGTTTTAATATCTGATGCGTTCAACAGGATACAAACAAACAAATATCTATCTAAATCCGTCACAGGCGGGCGAAATTAAAAAATGTTTTTTTATATTACTCTACTCTTTTGTGCATAAACTTGTACAACAAAATTTATACGTTAATGAGCTATTTAGTTTTGAGATTTTCAAATATAAATTTTGTTTTGTTTTTCATATTTTGGTATTTAAAATGAGTTGATAACAATTAGATTGAAAAATGTTAAAAAAATGAAAATCAGGCGGGTAAATTAAGGTAAAATACCTAACTTTGATCGACTGATCCAACTGCACGTGAAAAACTTTACATACTTTACATAAAATTATTTAAAAATATTTTATTTTAACAAGTAGTTACACGCTCTGCAAGATTTCAAATTTAAATAAATATAAAAAATATGAGATATTCAGAATATTTTAATCTTTGCGCATACACAAAATGCTTTTAAGTTTATTCATGACACGTAAACAGTATTCAGAACAAATATTTACGCTACTTTTAATAAAATATGATTCTAGTTGTCAAGTAAATCTCGCGTGTCTATGTAGCCGCAATCAACCTGTCTGTCTAATTGACTAGTCCACACGTAAACAAAATTGAGTGCTAATTTTTAGACTCAAACAGAAAAGTAAGACATCAGTTGAACGCTACTCCTAATAAAATGTTACCGCATACATCAAACAAAACTCACATTTGACCCATCCGTCTACGTAGTTACAGTCAACCTGTCTGTCTAATTTACTAGTCCATACGTAAACAAAATTGAGTGTTGAGTGAAAAGTAAGACGTCAGTCGAACGCTACTTCTAATAAAATATTATCGCATCCATCAAACGAAACTCACGTTTGACGCATCCCTCTACGTAGTTACAGTCAAACTGTCTTCCTAATTTATTAGTCTACACGTAAACAAAATTGAGTGTTAATTTTTAGACTGAAACAGAAAAGTAAGACATCAGTTGAACGCTACTCCTAATAAAATGTTACCGCATACATCAAACAAAACTCACATTTGACCCATCCGTCTACGTAATTACAGTCAACCTGTCTGTCTAATTTACTAGTCCATACGTAAACAAAATTGAGTGTTGAGTGAAAAGTAAGACGTCAGTCGAACGCTACTTCTAATAAAATATTATCGCATCCATCGAACGAAACTCAGGTTTGACGCATCCCTCTACGTAGTTACAGTCAACCTGTCTTCCTAATTTATTAGTCTACACGTAAACAAAATTGAGTGTTAATTTTTAGGCTCAAATTGAAAAGTAAGACATCAGTCGAACGCTACTTCTAATAAAATATTATCGCACCCATCAAACTAAACTCACGTTTGAATCATTCGTCTACGTAGTCAAAGTCAACCTAATTGAATGTTAATGTTTTGACTCAAGCAGAAAAGTAAGACGTCAGTCGAACGCTACTTTTTATAAAAAAATATCGTATCCATCAAATGAAACACACGTTTGACTCATCCGTCTATGTAGTCATAGTCAACGTGTATGTCTAATTTACTAGTCCACATGTAAACAAAATTGAGTGTTAATTTTTAGGCTCAAACAGAAAAGTAAGACGACATCGAATGTTACTTCTAATAAAATATTATCGTATCCACCAAATAACACTCATGTTTGACTCATCCGTCTACGTAGTCACAATCAACCTCTCTGCAAAATTTACTAGTCCACATGTAAATAAAATTGACTGTTAATTTTTAGGCTCAAAATATTGTATTATCGCATCCATCAAACAAAACTCACGTCTGACATATCCGTCTATGTAGTCACAGACGATTACCTAATTTATTAATTCACATGTAAACGAAATTGAGAGTTAATTTTTAAGCTCAAATAAAAAAGTAAGACGTCTGTCGAACGCTACTTCTAATAAAATACTATCGCATCCGTCAAACAAAACACACGGCTGACTCATCCGTCTGCGTAGTCACAGACTACTGGCTGCCTAATTTATTAATTCACATGTAAATAAAATTGAGAGTTAATTTTTAAGCTCAAATAGAGAAGTAAGACGTCAGTCGAACGCTACTTCTAATAAAATATTATCGCATCCATCAAACAAAACTCACGTCTGACTCATCCGTCTACGTAGTCACAGACGACTGGCTGCCTAATTTATTGGGTCGGTTGTACCCTTGCGGCTGAATATTACATTATGCGTTAGACGTGCGATCAAAAATAAAATGCACATTTATTCGAAAACCTGACAGCAAATGTTTGAAATACAAAGAAGTTTACTCGCAGCTTATTTTTAGTGTTCAGTTGTCGGATTTATATTACACGAAGTATATCTCCCGTGCGGACGGCCCCGGGCTTCATTTGGTTGATCAAAATAATGAGATAGTTATCCGTGGAGCAGATGGTAGGTTGATGTATTTAGACGTAATGTTTACAAGGGATGGACGAAGATATGAAACATGTGATCTCCGTTGACTGTGATAATGGTTATTTAGTTAATTTATTACGAATAATGGTTCTATTAATACGCGCAAATCGTTTGAATTTTAATTGTGTCGTGCCACATTACATTATATTACATACTATATTAGTCAGTTTAGTAACATTAAAAACAAAGGCGAGTCATGTCAAAATATGAAATACAAGAATACATGATGAAAACCGTCACAGGTATGGAGAAATCTTTGAAATTTAATACAAACAATAAATATTTATAAAATTATAAATATCACAAATATTGTGAAAAATCGGATAAGTAAATTTGATAAATTGAGCTTAAAAATAAAAACAAACTAGTAACGAAAGTTAAATTTAACAAAGCCGATTACGTAAAGTTTCAATCAACTAATTATCGATTTCTCACCAGTTAAGTTTAAATGAATTTTCTTTAATCAGTATGCTAATTAAAAAAATATTAATTAAGAAAAAGGTTCTCTTAGATGTTAAATAAAACTTTAAGTATACTTAGATAAAAACGATAATTATCTTTATGAACTAATTTCACTTCTAACAAACTAGAAAAATTTAATTGTTTCTAAAATACTTATCACGAGACAAAGCGGAGGTTATTTTAAATGGATTTTTAAGAAAATGAAACCCATATAAAAAGTGAATATTGCTAATTATACAACCCCATAGTATTTAACCAGGTCTATAATTAGTTATTTTCTAAAATAGTATTTTCCCGTCAAATATATAGAAGAGTAAAACGAATCATTTAGAAGTTAATTATGGACCGTCCGTTCGCAGTTATAAAAATTGTATTTCTTTAAGAAGTAATTAAAGTTTTGAATAGCCAAATATAGAAGTGAATGTATTTTTTTAAAAATATTTGCTTGTTTTAGAGCCAGCTTTACTATATCAGAATATATGTAACATATCTGAGTAGTCATCACAAAACTACGTGTAGGTATTGAGAGCACTACAAATAAAATATTGTCCACATAGATAACAACCTCTCAACGAAACTAGATCAGAATATATGTAACATATCTGAGTAGTCATCACAAGAATACGTATAGATATAAGTTGAGAGTTTTACGAATGAAATAAGTTCGCATAAATGACAACCTTTCGACAAGACTAGACCAGAATATATGTAACATATCTGAGCATTCATCACAAAAATACATGTAGGTATTAACTTGAGACTTTGACGAATAAAATCTTGTCTGCATAAATGACAATCTCTCGACCGGACTAAACCAATTTATGTAGTATATCTGAGTAGTTATCTCAAGAATACGTATAGGTATTAATTTCAGAGCTTTACGAATAAAATCTCATCTGCATAAATGACAACCTCTCGACCAGATTAAACCAGAATATATGGAACATATCTGAGTAGTCATTACAAGAAAACGTGTAGGTGTTAAGTTGAGAGCTTTACAAGTAAAATCTTGTTCGCATAAATGAAAACCTCTCGACTAGACTAGATCAGATTATACGTATCATATCTGAGTAGTCATCACAAAAATGCATGTAGGTATTAAGTTGAGAGATTTACAAATAAAATCTCGTTCGCATAAGTGACAACCTCTCGACCAGACTTAGCCAGAATATATGTAACATATCTGAGTAGTGATCACAATAAAACGTGTAAGTGTTCAGTTGAGAGCTTTACAAATAAAATCTCGGTCACATAAATGATAATCCCTCGACTGGACTAGACCAGAATATATGTAACATATCTGAGTAGCCGCCACAAAAATACGTGTGGGTATTAAGTTGAGAATCATTTCTGTTTAACATCTTCCTATATCTTAGCTATAAGGCACCCTAAAGCATTAGCTATAAGACTAAATATTTGGAAATGTTCCGATACACGGGAAATTATTTGAATTGTTAATTTGACGGAAATAATAATTAAATGCTATTAGCCTTTTGAAGTACGAATTAAAATTAATAGAGACATAATATTTTTTGGTATTTAACAGTTTATTAGAATTCGGGAGATGAATAATCAGTATACCTCCTTCGCAATTGAATTTTCTGTTCAAGAAACGTATCTTAAAGTGTTATTAAAGTGGTTAATGACTGTACTATTTTCATGTACCTAATTCACTGCTAAACCTATGGTCGGATAATGGAATCAGGATGTTATAGAATGGGTTAAAGAACAAGCCGGCTCTTTCGGAAATTGGTTATAATTTGCAGTGGTATACTCGTAGATAATCGGCTTCCATTCCACGATAATATTATTAATGTGGTGTAAAATTCTCTCTTTTGTGATTGAAAGTTCTATGTTCCATTACTTTTATATATTTGGCTCTTTTATATATTTGGCTCTTTTATATATTTGGCTTTTTAGATGTTTTAGATTTTTAGATTGGATTAGTTTCGTTTTATACACTTGAACTTTATATTCGGGTCAAAAGGCATCTGCCATTATATGTCATTGAACCACAAAACAATGTTTTGGGGCGTTTTCCTGGCGTAGGCCTCCTACACAGTCTTTCAATTTCGTAATGAGCGCTGTCCAAGATTTGACATTTTGTTCTGTTTAATTGACAGCTTCGGTTATGTGATTGCGGAGTTTTTGGACTGGAGTTTCCGTTTTGTTTCAATATTTCTTAAATTTGGTGGTTGTCGTTGTTCTATAACTGATTCATTAATAACCGCCATATGGAAAAAAATTTCGATGGGAAATAATTTTGCCAGAATGTGCCGCCTTTCGTAGCATCGTAGCACCTAGAGTGCTACGATGGTCTGTCATGAGGAAATGCTGTCTTTGGGTGTTTTTATACAAGTGTAAATACTAATAAAATTAATGTTTTTTATATATTTTGCACATAAGAGATTTTGGTGAAGAGAGGATTTAAAATCCTGTCCAAGGTTATATTTATTCAATGTTTTTTTTCGTTTCTGTGGTCGCATGCTATGAATCTTCTCTAAGTAGGTATCAAAATTACTATATTAATTAAATTGTTGATAGTTAGAAAATATTTTTTAATAGTATATTTGTAAATTGCTTCAAATTCTGAAGTAAGTCATGAAAAGATCCATTTAATAAATGCTATGAATATTATAGCAGTTAATGGGAAGTAGTTTTGGAAAAAAGAGAAGAAAAAAAAATTTTTAATTCGATCCAATTCCAACAGTTATTTTTTCAAAATTATGTCAACAACTTCAATTTATCTCATTTTCACGAACATGTATATATATAAAGTAAAAAAAGACAAAAAATTAATGATAATATGAATTTAACTAATTAAGAAACCTTTTTTACGTCGGTTTAATTCTACAAACAAATAATCCGATATTTGCAATTAATTTGTAAATTATTGTTTAAATGATGATGTTAAAAAATATCTGGTTTTGTGACGCAGATTTTTAAAAAGCTTTAATTGATATCTTTAAAATAAATATTAGTAAAAATAATTTTGTTCTTGATTGTGAAACATCAATCAATAAAAATGATAAAAGAAATTTGTTGATATTTTTAGAAATCGTTTACACAAAAATAGTACTCTACCTTTATGATTATACAGGCTAGCCATTTACATTAGTGGTTCAAAAAAATTTTAGATGGAGAATATCGTGATAAATCACTTAAAAACAACATTAGTTCCGAGAAACTCAATAGTTTAGAAGTTATGATTTTTTTGTATTTTTTTTTAAAAACTTTATTTCAGTCACTTAAATCATTTAATTTAAAATTATTCTATTAAAACTCATGAAATGTGGTATGGAAGAAGAGTAGTCATTTGGTAAGCATATAATGAACGTTTATATTTGTTTATTCTTAGCTTCTTCTTATATTTGTTTATTGCTAGGACTTCGTATTGATTTTTTTCCGTTCCGTTCAAAAGAAAAACGTACATTTGAAAAATAAATCACTAATGGTAAGATTTGTACAACTAGATATTTCCTTACGATCTTAAAAAGTACCTTCGGATATGGTGGTAATCAAAGAATCGCAGTGATATAACCATTACAACATCTTCAGAAATTAACAGCATATCACTAAGTCACTAAATGTAAAATTTCGGCCACAACCGCAATTTTGGCTAAACGAAGCGTGTTTTTTAAAGCATTAATAAATTCAACCCATATTTACCTAACATACACGAAATGTTTTCAGGTAAAATGACTCTGCCAGACAGTAATAGGCCACCCCTATTTTCTTCACGAAGTTGAGTTATAAATAAATAAAAAAAGTAATACCAACAATAATTATAGATAAGCAGATATTATAAATAGGAATGACGCAATAACGGCTTATTCTATTAACACGAAACATTCAATATCCTAGTACACACAGTGTTTTGATGGACGTAGGGAATTAATATTATTTCAATATTAATTCGTCGGTAATGAACTAAGATAAATTACGTACATTGTAGATCGGCTATAATCGGAAAAAATAGAACGTATGAAATTTTAATGCTCACGTTCCAAAAAAAATCGGAGCGACCCTAAACCGACTCTCGACTCGAACGTTACGCTTTAAAAAACTCTAACAGAGACATGCGCTAACAAAGGCTACAGAAATTTACGCCAAACGCAGACGAACGACTATTACAACTGGCGAGTCGGCGGCCGACAACTGCCGACATTTGTGGGACAAAGTCGATGACCGATTTCGCATCGGATCGACTCATACCTTAAGAGGCGCGCACTACTTTCGCGGCCTATATGTTTCTCTTCGCTTCTAGGTACTGACTATGAAAGAATTATTAAACACTTAAAAGTGTGAAAATAATGGCGAAAGGTACACAACCTTTTTTTTTAATTTTGATATAAGTTGACCATAAATAATTTTTATATAAAAAAGCGAATAAAACAGAACGCATTCATAGTCCACTTTGCCGAGCAAAACTTGGATAGGCAGCTAATTATTGACAGATTACAATTTTACAACTAGTTTTATGTTAAAATCTTGGGCCATACGGTACTTCAGTACATAACTAAAGTGTACAAGAAATAACTAAATTATTCATAATTATTATTATCGTTTAAAAACTGAAAAACAAAAATAGTTCAGTCGCAGATCTCATTTTTTGTTTGGGCAAAACTAATAGAAGTAGGTTAATCAAAAGTAAATATTGTGAATAGAGTAGAATCGTCAAAACTAAATAGTTTAAACAGTAGATTACCAGAAACTAAACAGTTTAAATAGTAGATTAATAAAAACTCAAAATAGTTTGAATAGCTGATATATAAAATTAGATAGTTCGAATATATAAAATGAAATAGTTCGATATATAAAATTAGATAGTTCGAATATATAAAATTAGATAGTTCGATATATAAAATTCGATAGTTCGAATACAAAATGTAAGTATTTTGAATAGCAGATTAATCAAAACTGAACAGTTTGAATAATAGTTTAATAAATTGCACTATTAATAAAATTTGCATTATTGTTTACAAAATCTGATCTATTAAACTTCAAAACTTAATTTTTCGACGAGGTCTCACGTGGACAGGTAAACTTAACGATCGGTTTATGAATTTGCAGTTTGCTTTGCTCAGCATGAAAGAGAACACGATTTTGTTGCAATCACTTTTTATATAATAATTAATTACAGTTAATTTCTAACAAGTAACTATGAATATTGGTAGGGGAAAATCTTATGGGTTCGCGTCACCGACGTGCAGGACGTCACCGACGGTAACAGTAGGATCACTGTGTGTTACAATAGCGAGTACTAAATATATTAATATTTTTATATAGATAAATGAATAACAAAAACAAAGCATTTATTTTCAAATATTTCCAATATTCGTATCAATATTAGCGTTTAAAGATTTGATATTATTTATTTTTTTCAATATTTGATATCATGTAATCATTAATTCACAGTTATTTAGGAGTTATCTTACTAACATGGTAAAACTGATTTCTAGTTGTTCAATAATATTTTTATCGCGGATTTTTAAATTACAAATTATATAATTTTTTATATTATTAAATTTATTATTCTCCACGAAAACGAGTCTTGACGGACAGACAGATGGACAACGAAGTGATTTTATGAGGGTTCCTTTTTTTCCTTTTGAGGTAGGAACGGTATTGCATAAACCTAGATAGAACTTTCATCAAAACAGCGTTAGTAACATTTTAAACATTAAATATATTTGGCGTTAATTTTATAGAAATTCATTATTCACAATTAAATGAAACTACGTGATGTAGTATTATTTCTACTTTCTTTAAGTTCTTTACCACAGCCTAGGTTTCGTTGTATTACAATATCTTCAAAAGAGAGCAAAGATTGCTAATAGCCCATCTGAAAATGTTGTAATACACGAAACCCAGGTCGTGGTAACGAACTTAAAGAAAGTAGAAATAATACTACATCACGTAGTTTCATTTAATTGTGAAGATTTTAAACCTAAATTTAAAGAAATTCTGTCTTTGATCAAAATCAAAAGTTAAGAGTGAAAATTTGTGTCGATAACAGCCGATTCAATTTCTTCAAGACTGTTATAAAATAACAGTCAAATTCTGCTTTCTGTTTCTATCTCTGGAAATTTTTTTTTCATTTATAACTAAAAACAACAAGTCTTTTTGATCTACAATGCGAATAGTCTGTAATTTGTCTGATAACATCACGTAATGAGTATTTCAAAGTTGTTTATCTTACTAACATGGTAAAACAGATTTCTAGTTGTTCGATAATATTTTATATATAGGAATTTCGATAATATTTTATATTAGAAAACTTTTGCGTCACGAACGCGCTTGTAATTTTATACAAGTGAATCTTAGTAATTTCGTCAAGTACAATGAAGTTTGTACATTTCATTTAAAATTGCACGGATGTATAAACGTTCAGCTTGTGCGTTTGGACTACAGATCATATATTAAATTACGGACTTCGCTTTGACCATAAACCAAATATATTTAAATATTCATAAATATCTGATGCATATGTGTCTGATGTTCAGGGTAAGACACGTGTTATTGCTCATAATGTACAGCGCGTTACTGGTTGCGATTGTTACGAGGTGATCACGTAAAAAAGGATATTTTCATTTACATGTTTTTGTCTTAATTTACTGTCTAGGTGAATAATATAATGACCGTGGAATTATCGCATCAAGATAATTATTTTTAGTATTGTTTTTCCTAGGTTTCAATTTACAGTAAAACATTATTTTAATAATTTATCTCAATATGAAACTAGTTTTATGATTTGTGCTATATGTATGTGACATCTGCAATTTTTATGCCACATTAGGAAATTTATCTTTTCGCTTTAATTCTAATTTGTATGCAATTATTTAACCATTTTTAAGACTTAATTTATATATAGGTTTCAATTTTTCGGTGGCTTAACTTGAGAAGCGATCAGATTTCCGAGCTCGGAAAATTATTATTTTAGTCGTCACGGTGAGCGCTATAAAATGAAAAATGCCTTGTTAAGCGGATGTTCTCTTCAGATTTTTTAAGCCTTTGAAAACACATATACCTAGTATGATTCGTGCTTATCCAATCACATTTTTTTTGGAAACGTCCTTGTTCCCTTATTTTCATTAACCCCTTACGTAGATGTTAACGTAATGCTTTAATAATTTTGATAAAAGTGCAAGTGTCAAAACGTAAAAAGCTATACTGAAACTATCGTTTTGGGAAATATTTTGTGGATTCTTCATATGGGATGAACACTAAATTTTATATATCTTCATAGTAGTTTTAATCATATCTCCAATCGACATTCTTTTCAAGAATTTTACTCCCAGGAACTAATAATCGAGTTATTACAATTAAAAAATGAAAATATTCGTGATGAGTATTTGGAAAAAAATAACTAGAAAACCATTGATCTATTAAACAGTTTTAATAAAATGTATTTACTTAAGTGCAGTTTTAAATTGTTTCCTCACTTTATTGAATTTTGAGAAACAGTTGAAAAAGTATATCTGCATATGACACTGTATTGATAGCAACGAGTCAAAAAATATAATATTTCATGTTGACATATATTTAATGGTATTTTACAGAAAAACTATGTTATATGTTCTATTATCAGAAATATTATTGAAAAAGTAATCAATAAGATGTGCCTCCGCTTGAAGTGAGGCTTCGATCCGCATTTCGCTTTTTTACCACACCTCATAATATTGAGGTCAATCGCCAGCCACACACGCATGACTGTAGCGCCATAACCCGGAAACGTGGCCAACTTTCGACGCGGAGCGCTTCGCCTACGTACTTATGGCTTGTAAATGGGATTTTAAAATTTAATTTAGCACTTATCGCCCTCGCGTGCCTGGCGACGCCTCCATTACGGGCTGGGTCTCTCCGATGCGAGCTGGCGCCGCCCGTGCCAACTTATGGATACTAAGCCAATTATCTTCATTAGGTCTATCCTTATCGGAAGGGCCCGGGGCGGGCTTCGAGCGTCAGCCGACGGTGGAAGACGTCGTCTCTTTAAAATTGTTTTGCTCGAAATTCACTTTCACGCCTTTCGGAACGGTTCGAGTGATTAGGGCGTGATTTTCAAAATAAACGTGGAGATTAAACGCAAACTTCTAAAATAACTTCCCCAAAATAGGATACGCTTTTCGAACGTAAGTATATATTTAATCTTTTCCGAATTTGAGATAGACACTGTATAAGCCAATACCCTCAAAACGTAAGGTAAAACTTAACCAAGTATTCGTAGCCTTTTAAAAAAATATTTTTTAATAATGTTTTTCCCCATTTAAATATTAAAAATTAAAACCTCTTCCGTATTGACCAGTTACACTATATACTGTGTATTGAATTTATTATTAATATTTGCTCAATAAAATCCAAAACAGTTAACTGTTGTGTATTTTTTTTTATATCTTATAGCTTCGATATCCAATTATCATGGAGACACAATCTTTTCAATCTTGAAACAAAATTTAGGTTTAGTTTCCTCTTTGTCAAACTTTTCATTAATCAGTATAAATTTGATCCAAGCCTGGAATTGTTCCAATTTCTTTTCGTCTATATTTTATCTTTTTCAATATCCCGACTATCATGTAGTTTCCTCCAGAATGAACTTTTCTTGGCTGTGTAATTTTTTTATCCTAAGAATATATAAGTCCTTTGTAATGTAGCCAATCCATCTCAATCTAGATCTGTAGCTATTCATTTGGAAAAACGAGCCTTTTACATATTTTCCACGGAATATTTCATGACTGTTTAGGAGAAAAATATGTTTTATGCTTTTTCCTTCTACGATTTCATTTGGAGCGGGATTTACGAAGTTCCTATTGAGATCTGATTGAAATGTAGTGTTTTATGCAGATCGCGATAGTAATTCTACAGATTGAACCTTCAAAAACATCAATGGCTGAATTAAGTTTTGTCTTTTCTCTACATGTACAAGTATTTTGATTGAACTGTGCCTTCTTTTACTACGTGTATAAGTATTTTGATCGAAATGTACAAGTGTTGTGATCGAACTGTGTCTTCGCTTACTACGTGTACAAGTATTTTGATCGAAATATACAAGTATTTTGATCGAACTGTGCCTTCTTTTACTACGTGTACAAGTATTTTGATCGAAATGTACAAGTATTTTGATCGAAATGTACAAATATTTTGATCGAACTGTGCCTTCTACGTGTACAAGTATTTTGATCGAACTGTGCCCTCTTCAATTATGCAAATTTTTTGAGGTAACGTAATGGATTATCATTTAATTTTAGGTATATCTTCTTTCTATCCTTTTTTTTAAAGCTAACTAATTTAAAGTCACAAAAACGTAATCTATTCTTTATCTAAAGTGTTTTAGTCTGAAGTGTTTTATGCAAATCGCGATAGTAATTCCACAGATGGAGCTCCCAAAAACATCAATGGCTGAATTAAGTTTTGTCTTTTCTCTACATATACAAGTATTTTGATTGAACTGTGCCTTCTTTTACTACGTGTATAAGTATTTTGATCGATATGTACAAGTGTTGTGATCGAACTGTATCTTCGCTTACTACGTGTGCAAGTATTTTGATCGAAATATACAAGTATTTTGATCGAACTGTGCCTTCTTTTACTACGTGTACAAGTATTTTGATCGAAATGTACAAGTATTTTGATCGAAATGTACAAGTATTTTGATCGAACTGTGCATGCTATGTGTACAAGTATTTTGATCGAAATGTGCCCTCTTCAACAAAATTACGCAAATTGGTTGAGGTAACGTAATGGATTATCATTTAATTTTAGGTATATCTTCTTTCTATCCTTTTTTTTAAAGCTAACTAACTTAAAGTCACAAAAACGTAATCTATTCTTTATCTAAAGTGTTTTAGTCTGAAGTGTTTTATGCAAATCGCGATAGTAATTCCACAGATGGAGCTCCCAAAAATGTACAAGTAGCTTCTTTTACTAAGTGTGCAAGTATTTTGATCGAAATGTACAAGTATTTTGATCGAACTGTGCCTTGTTTTACTACGTGTACAAGTATTTTGATAGAAATATACAAATATTTTGATCGAACTGTGCCTTCTTTTACTACGTGTACAAGTATTTTGATCGAACTGTGCCTTCTACGTGTACAAGTATTTTGATCGAATTGTGCCCTCTTCAATTATGCAAATTTTTTGAGGTAACGTAATGGATTATCATTTAATTATAGGTATATCTTCTTTCTTTCCTTTATTTTAAAACCAACTAATTTAAAAACAGAAAAACATAATCTGTCCTATATAACTCGTTCATTGTATTCGCACTCATTATTTTTTATTGTCGACGGCATAAAATATTACAGAGAATTTGAATCGCAAAATTAAGAATTAATTGCAACAGCAGTCGGTAAAAATAAGACAAAAGAAATTCTGCGGTTCTATTTCTTTCTCCGCATCTTTACAAATTTAACATGCATACAGAAGTGAAAGATAGGACGTGGAGCGGAAAATTATTTTTTTCATTAGAGTTTCACCCTAATGAAAATATCTTTATTCTAAAATTATATATATCCTCAACGGGTCGTACGATATTATTTTGACTAGTAAAATTGTAAATATTATAAGAAAGTGACTTTGTTTATTTGTTTATCTCATTTTCAAACCTCGACTTATTAACCAATCTCCGTAAAACTTTGCTTACATGTATCAAGGAGCTAAATGCACTTTTCATCCTGGAATAGAATTAATATTTTTAGTAATGTGAAAACCATCCCGTTATTCAGTCATTTGACGTCTATTTTAAACATAGATACTAGAAAAATAGGAGACTTTAGAAATTTTTTTGTGCAAGTATGAATCTATACATATAGTTATATACGAGAACAAGATTTAAATGT
This sequence comes from Druceiella hillmani, assembly GCA_039881145.1. Taxonomy (NCBI): domain Eukaryota; kingdom Metazoa; phylum Arthropoda; class Insecta; order Lepidoptera; family Hepialidae; genus Druceiella; species Druceiella hillmani. The sequence continues at coordinate 17,924,149 of JAYKKI010000014.1, read as the reverse complement.
CAGTAAATTTGATTGAAATATCTTTAAGATTCAGTATTTTCTACTGAAAGTTCTAATCCAGATACTTTATCAATAATTTTTTTAGATTTTTCAAATTCACACTTAAATATTCAGAGGATTTTTGAAACTTAATATTTCACAAATTAGAGCTTAAAAACTGTAAACAATATCTCAATTTCATTGTGAAAGAACTTACCATCAATATACCAATCGATGACGTATTCAAACAAATCCGTCCTCACATTATATGTATGTGAAACTAGGTTAAATTGTTTTTAAACCTTTTGCTGTATATTAAGTGAGATAGGAAGATCTCATTTAATAACCCTGCATGAGGTCATGCACTTAGGTCAAAAAATTGTGAAAAAATTTACGGCTCTGGCAGACTAACGGGCGGACTGACACGACAAAATTGCGAAACGCAAACGGGTCGAATTAGGAAGCTACTGTGTATCTTTGAAGTCAGTCATCAGCAGAACAATGAAAGAAATGTCAAGAACAATTTAATTAGTATGGCCTACTCATGTATGTAAATATAAATTTAAGAATTTATCTAGATTGAGAGTCATTCAAGTTAAATTCTGATTTGGCTCACGCAAAATTATTTTCTATGTTAAGTATGCATTTTTCTCTCGTTGTGTCATTTGTGACGATTCTGTAGTTACACTACATGCAATTGTTTTAAAGTTGTATGCTACTTATTTTCTTTATAAACGATCTAGGTTTCGTTGTATTACAACATCTTCAGGTGGGATATTAGCAAAGAATGACTCTTAGGAACATCCAACAGCATTTATATGTAATTTCAAACACAATAGCGGAAGCCTGTGTGGGTTTCCTCCTGGGAAGCCTGTGTGAAGGGGTCTGTGTGGGTTTTCCCACTACTTGTGTTATTGAGTTTATTGTAGGGAAGAGGTGTAGTTTTTTTTATATTTCCGAGAGTTATACGATAGGCCAGTATTTTAGTGAGGATAATAAGTTCAATTGTTGTTATTCTATGAGTTGTTATACTTCAGTAAAGGTTGCTGCAAGATTTATTTAAAGAGATAAGGAAAGGATAAGGTGGTAAAATAGAAATACTGTGATGGACCAGTTGGATACTACAAATTGAGTTTGCGGAGACAAGGACTGTAAGGAATTTTTCATATAACTTTATTCTATAGCAAAGGGCCAAAGGAAATTTATGAATATTTATTGAAAATGTTATGATCTGTATGAGGATTGTAATGAATCCCTTCGAAGCTGTCTAAGTAGTGAAATTAATATGAACTATAGACTATTGTACTCCTGTCCCATCCTCGTCCTACCGGAGTTATTAATGATCGTCGTTGCATTTAAACTAGTCCTTCTAAAAAACAGGGCTTTCCTTAAATTTTAGTAGTCGTGGTGTTGTGAAATCTAATCTGAATGATTAAAACAATGCGAGGTATATGTTTCACTTTTAATCTTAATTGTGTACGTAAACGGAAATGAGGTTCGACACTTAACTATCTTTCAACCAATGGCCATCTTCTCCTGTATTTAGGGACGACATTTCTTGATGGTATAATATTAGGGATAATATTCGCAGAATTTCCTTGGTGGTAGTTGCGATGGAATGAAATATTGCCATCTGAATCTAATTTAATCATTATTGTAAACATAATAAACTTGTCATAAATTATTATTAAAATAAGTGACTAAACGTTCAATCCTTGAGTTGTGCCAACAAGCTGTACAAATCCGGTATAAAGAAATATCTTTGGCACTAACGAAGTAGCAAAAAAGAGGCGAAAGACAATATGAGGAAAGAGCTGCCACGTTGTTATCTAATTGTATTGCATTGTTTGGTAGCACGTTTCCACAAAGTGGGCCTTCGCTGCAGAACTCCTCGTATGCTTCCAGCTGACGAAGACACTGCGACAGTAGTGGTATTTTGTGCTATCACACGAGCGAATTATATACCAGATCTCGATCTCAGATGGTTTGAAGTTACAACCGGAAGACGGATCATCGCATCGCACGTTAGTACTAATATGGCGCGGTACCGTAAAAGCTATGCATTGACTAGTCTTGCTAATGTAGCAATATATATAATATACACATATTGATTATGTCCCCATGATATTAAAGCAGAAAAAGCACAGGTGGTAAACAGTCATAGCCTATTTGCCTATTAATTTATTTTTATAAATCTAGAATAACATATAATTCTAGAAATTTCTGGTTTAGGCAAGATTGAATTTAACAGCAAAATTATCTGTTAAATTTTATATTATTATTAAAAGCAACGCGGCCCTGCGTTATTATTGCACGTAACTGCATCATATGTTTTGACGATACACTTGGTTACTTAATGTTATTTACGTAAATCTTGAAAGGTATTACCCAGAGACGACAGTTTCGTGGAAGTCTACGAGCTGACGCTGGTTCCATGGAAATTATTAAGAAATAACTTCATTCGCGTAAGAACTAATTCCGCTTAGTGTTTACATCTTCTTCTACCTTAGGTTGGGTTACCACATGTAAAATTGTTTTCTCCGCCCTATTTCTACTACAAAATGCAGAATTCATTAATATAACATTATGTATTCTTTTTTATTTACACTATACTGTAAAAATCAATATACTATGACTGCCAGTATTTTAAGAAAAATAATTAATTTCACCCAGACAAAAATTTGTTTTAACTTAACGAAACATTCAGATTAATAAAAAGAAATATAAATATAAAATTGCCTTGAACTACCAAATATAAAGTAACTTTTTTAACAAAATAGGCTATCTCTTTAAATAAAGATAATTTAACACAAAAACAGTCGTGACGTTAGTCACGTCTTTCCAAGTTATTAAAAGCTAATACTAATATTTGACAAAAAATTGTTAACTTTCACTTCTCTTTCGATAATTAATCTTATTTATTTGCAATTACGAGTTTAAATTGCGTAGTTTAGCAATGATCTAAATATATTATTTCTAAAAGGTGTTTTTTGGTCGAGCGGCTCGATCTCTTTAACTAGTGCATCAAAAAAAATAAAAAAAATACCCACTTAAAGCTTATGTTTTCTACTTTGGGCGAAAAATATAAAAAAATTCGAAAAAAATCTTTTTGTTAATAAAAAAGTTAATTTTTATAACAATTGGCATGAGCGCCATCTGTGGGCGACACATCAAATATCTTAGCCAAATTGTATACTTGGAACACGCTAGATGGCGATATAGTGCGAAGACTTCGCACGGGTCAGCTAGTAATATTTAATTAGTTATATTTTTCATTTGATTATTTAATAGCGACTGTTAAATTCTCTTCGCAATTTATTCGAATTTGAAATTAAGCCTTGATTAGATCCGTGATCACCCGACTCCGGTCTTTCCATTGATCAAGCTAACAAAACGGCAATGTGGCCATGGCAAGTAAAGATTTGAAAAATGCTAAAATTTTTAAGAATTACAGCAAATTTTTACATTTCCGGGGCAAACTTATTACATTCCTGAACACGGGACTACATCATACATTCCGGGAAATCCTGGAAATCCCGGACATCTGGCAACCCTAATCTAAGGTGAATACGGGATTTATTCTTTGGTTTTTCATTAAATCTGATGGCATCTGTGTTGTTTACAGACGTTAGCATTTTGAAACACAATAGTCTACTTTATCCACTCTGCTTAAATGAGCTGAATTACAACCTCTTTTTAAAAAGATAGGTTGACATTTAAATGAAACACCGTTTAATTTAATTTTAGTGATTGAATTTTGATTCTGAATTAAATTTAATTTCTAAATGAATTAGTCGTTTTTATAAATAAACATCAAAATAAACAACGCTTGTAAACTTTTTACAAAACACTACAGTTTTAATATAAATTATTATGTTTCACTTTTTTTTACAAAACACAATAAACATCAAAATAAACAACGCTTGTAAACTTTTTACAAAACACTACAGTTTTAATATAAATTATTATGTTTCACTTTTTTTTACAAAACACAATAAACATCAAAATAAACAACGCTTGTAAACTTTTTACAAAACACTACAGTTTTAATATAAATTATTATGTTTCACTTTTTTTTAATAATTATTTATATTATGCGCAACACATACCTCAATCCGATTTATAATTATCGTCGCGTTATAAATATGCATTTTTGTTATTTAGGGTGAGTTTTTTAGGTTTTTTATTTTGTTATTTAGGCCTTTAAGGCCATGAAAGGCCGTGGCCTATGAAATGGCGTGGTGCTATCCATCAGAGGGATAAATACACAAATTACCTTAGAAAAAATTTTCATTTAATTTTATGAGGTATAAAATCATAAAACGGTTTGACAATTTTTTTAATAAGGACTTATCGCAATATGAAATTAATTCTAAATTATTTTTCAAAAACAATATTTTTGAACGTACTCGTATAAGGGTCGAAAGGTACTTATAAATCCCCGACAAGTTATTCTTAGTGCTCTTTTATATTTTATTATATTACGTAATAATGCAAGTCATTTTTACTAAAATATAATCCCTCATTGCTCATAATCCCTCATTTTTACTGATATATAATCCCTCCTTCCTAATAACTCCTCATTTTTACTGATAATAATCCCTCCTTCCACATAAGCCCTCATTTTTACTGATATATAATACTTCCTCATAACCCCTCATTTTTACTGATAAGCAATACTTCACCATAACCCCTCATTTTTACTCATATATAAAAATGACAGCGAGTTTATTTTTTCAATACTCAAAGACGTACGAATCGATAATCGACTTAATCTTTTGTTAATGGAAATATTGTATAATATATTTCTCATATAAAATTCTCCGCAATTCTCGGATCTAATAGCATTTACCTACAGCCTCGCTTATATGGTTATAATTACAAGCTTATAAGGAAAAATTAAAACATGCTGGGTCGTCTAGACTGATTAAGGGAAATTAAACGTTTTTCGGGAAATTCAATTTTCGCGACTTTATAATACAACGACTACATGACTTTATAAAACAATGAAAATCAAAATATTTCCCTCTAAATTAGTGATTAAAAGTTGTGATTATATTGCTCTTTTTGCGTATGTGGTGTTTCAAAAAATCACATCGACCCCTTGCTTCGTAGCGACGTTGCTTCGTTATTGCTTTTCGGTACTTTTTCAGTTTCAAAAAATAATTTTCCCGAAGGAATGAGACTTGTCGGGATAAACAGTAATCTATATCATTTCCCGGCCTGCTACCTGTACAACTTTGTACAACAAAGTTACGAGGCGAGCACAACGGAGCAACGGCGATGCCTTCTTCCGTTGCCACGTAAAAGAAGGACAGACAAAAAATGTTTTCCTTTTATTACTTATATTATTAGTTAGAATGAACGAAAATATATTGAAACAGTTTTTCATTTCTTTATTACTTAATTTAATAATAATAAAGAAATGAAAAACTGTTTCATTATATTTTCTTTCATTCTAACTAATAATTTAACAAATATTTTTATTTATATGTAAAAGGAAAAAAACAAATATTGGGATAGTTGTTAATAATAAAATATTAATTCAATTGTATCATTTTATTTTTACTTAACAATCTGTTGAAAATATATTTTCAATTTTAGAATACTTTTAACTGACAAGACGCGAAGTTGGCTGAATTAAGTGGGAAAGAGCCGACAACACTCGAAGCTGGCCGAATGGCACCTCGTGACATGCCATCTGAACTTTTTAACTCCCATCCAAACGCGTCAGTAGATGTTTTGTTGGCTAATTATTAAAGATTGTATGGCTAATAATTGAAGATCCTTTGATTAAGCGTTTTTAAGCTACAAGGTTGAGCCATACAGTTGTATATTCGACTGAAACACTGAGTAAAGAAATAAGCATTTGAGAATACTGTTAATAAATTAACCATGAATAACTATTATATAAAAAAGCGAACAAAACAAAATACACTCATAGCCCCTTTTTTATCTGAGAAAAGCCGGACGGACGGCTAGTGCTATATTTATTTAGATGCTAGTTTTATTGGTGGAAGAAATACTAATACTCGGGCGAGGCTGTGTAATATTTACGAGCTTATACTTCTCTTACGCGTTTAATTACCTAACGCTGGTAATTGTTGTGGTCTGCTCAGTCGACCGACATTTGGATTGTTATACCCATCAACAGACTAATACAATGTTAAACGTTTACAAATAGTCATAGGCGCATAGTGTGAATTTGACAGGCGAGAGAGCTCGTGATCTCAGCTGTTACAATTATCCCAGCTCACGTCTGACGAATTGACGTTTCTATATTTAAAGTTCGGTCTGTAGTAGTAGGGAGAGCTCGTAGACATAATGCTTACTGCCAAGATCATGCTCACTTTAAGGATAGATTCACAGTGTCGGCATTAACGATGTTGGCGATAAGTTCGCAATCATTTTTAAGATAATAATTTCTTTCGCCTATACAGAAGCTTGATCCTTATTGCGCCTATCATTTTAGATTTTAGTTTGGGCTTGTAGACATAATGCTTATTGCCGAGATCACGCTCACTTTAAGGATAGATTCACAGTGTCGGCATTAACGATGTTGGCGATAAGTTCGCAATCATTTTTAAGATAGTAATTTCTTTCGCCTATACAGAAGCTTGATCCTTATTGCGCCTATCATTTCAGATTTTAGTTTGGGCTTGTAGACATAATGCTTATTGCCAAGATCACGCTCACTTTAAGGATAGATTAACAGTGTCGGCATTAACGATGTTGGGGATAAGTTCGCAATCATTTTTAAGATAATATTATTTTTCGCCTATACACGAGCTTGATCCTTATCGCGCCTATCATTTTGGATTTTAGTTTTCATTTTCGATATTGCAACTGATTGCACGGAGAGTTTTGTAAAACGGAGAAACATGTTTAAATACGATGACTTGCCGTCGATAACTATCGACCTAATATAACAGTTATTATTGTTGGTCAAAACTTATTTGTCCATTTTGGTTTGAAGACTGAGAACGCTGCGGCAGATTACGAAATTGACTATGCGATGGCGCAGACAATTTCGTAAGATGTTACATTTGAAAGTTTATATATAAGATGTTACATTTGAAGGTTTATATGTAAGATGTTATATTTGAAAGTTTATATGTAAGATGTTAGATTTGAAAGTTTATATGTGAGATGTTATATTTGAAAGTTTATATGTAAGATGTTATATTTGAAAGTTTATATGTAAGATGTTACATTTGAAGGTTTATATGTTTATATGCTAGATGTTACATTTGCAAGTTTATATAGTGTTTAAGGTCTTTCTTTTCGATCGATTTTTTCAGTTATGTGACCAGCTTGTTTCAAAGGTGTATCTTTGAAATATGTATAAAAAACATAATTTTGTTAAAGTGCAATTTTGAGAGGGATTTTATAAAAAAATTAATAGTTTTTTAAAGAGGAACTAAAAACAATTTTTTCTTCTCCATATATGGCTCCAATATATACTTAAATATTTAATTGTTTTATGATTTTAAAGACCCACTTAGAATTTATTTTTAATAAAATCTTAATTTTAAAAATTCAGTTTTACATGTCGCGATAGAGATGCAAAAATTATAGAACATATTTTATATAATTTTATAGAATCGTCATAGGTTGGGATATTTAGTAATTATTTTTTATTGTCTCGTAAGCGAAGCCGCTAAATTTTTATTATGAACGCTTTCGATAAATTATACCTTTTTATTAAAATGGGCTTATATTTTGTAGGTGAATTTCGTAGATAAATTATACCTTTTTATTAAAATGGGCTTATATTTTGTAGGTGAATTTCGTAGATAAATTATACCTTTTTATTAAAATGGGCCTATATTTTGTAGGTGAATTTCGTAGAAATGCAACTATTGTGGATTTCTCATCTCTTTTTAAATTATTTGTTTTATATGATTCTAATATTCAAATTATTGTGATTAGCAATAATTTTTTTACAAGTGACTGCTTAATGTTCTTTAAGAATTATTTTAGAATTTAAAAAATTGGAAGGATGTTAGGAAAGTGGATAATGATTTTGTAAGCATACATGACGGGAGCGGTAGAAAAAAGTAAAATTTAAAGACCTGTTCAATAAAATTGAAATGGTATACAAATTTTTTATTCTTTATTTTCAAAGACATGAAAAATACAATTTTATCGCCACATATGATTTTGGATTTATTTGACACATCCACCTCCAGTTTAACACTACGTTCTATCTGAAGTAGGATGTAATAACTACGAAATTGTGACAGACGGATTATGATGACATTACGCATTTCTAAAAACCTTACAAAAGGAATTCTAATGGTTAGTTTGATAAACTGTGTACATTAAGTTGATTAAAAATATGATATTGTTCAATTGGAACTTCCGTGGTTTTGAAGTATAAAAGAAGGTAATTATAATCAATAAGAAGTTCTTTGCATCTCATGCTGTTATCTAGGTACATTCTTTCAACGTTAACTTAAGGGTTAAGCATCCTGCAGTGCACGCACACCGGGTGCCAAGCGGTATTACCAAACCAAACGATGCGATGCAGATAATTCCTTTTTGGCTCTGAGTATTGGGCGATACGAATATTATTTTGCAGAAAAAAATTGATCATGGTTGTAATTTATTGTTTTTATTATGTTTTTTCTTTTGTTGCAGCTTCTGTTTGTGATGAAGAAGTGTTTAAATGTAATTATTTTTTATTAAAAAGCGTTGGAAATAAAAATTATTTTTTGATGAGAAATAAATTATTTTTTCGTAACGAAGGTCAAAAAAATATTTCGTAGGTTATTTTAGTCTTATACTTGCGAAAAGAATTTTAAAAAAATCTTGCTATAGCAATTAACCATCGCCCTTGTATTGTGTCTAGCATACTCGCATCCTAATCCTGCTCGTTGTGTCGCGCAGTCCGGGCGTTCGCGCTGACTTGACAAGGTGCCAGTAGCCAACTGACGCATTGCCAAACTACACGCATTGTGTCTGCGCTTCAGACATCACACATACCAGCTACTGCATGTACACATTTACCCATCAGCATATACCTATTTCATTGCCGCACGTGGGAACTGTGGAGATATTCAATGAAACACCGGTATTATATTTTTTCTATGAGGCATCTGACTTATGATTCGTGAAATCGCGTTGAATTGTTTGACATTGCTTCCGTGATTACGTTTGTTTTGTAACATTGGAAACTTTAATTATTCGCGCTAAATTCGTAAGACCTTGTAGTGACGTAATCATTTTTCAAATAGTATGTAAAATGCCGCAACTTTTTTTGCTTAATAATATTTCCATTTACGAGGAATATTCGTAAATTAAAAAAAATAAAGCTTTTATTTCCATGGGATACTATTGAGAAGATGGCCAGTCTGTCTACTCCGATCAGATAATTTCTATCATGTGGGTATATCCTTATTTGATGCGTTATTATTCATTTAAATGCCGCAATTTTTTACCTTTAATATATTGTAACTTTGGAAATTTTAATGATTCGCGCTAAATTCGAAAGACCTTGCAGTGACGTAATCATGTCTCAAATAGTATGTAAAATGCCGCAACTTTTTTTTATTAATACTATTTCCATTTACGAGGAATATTCGATAATTTAAAAAAAATTTAAAGCTTTTATTTCCATGGGATACTATTGAGAAGATGGCCAGTCTGCCTCCTCTGATCGTATAAAATCTATAATGTGGGTATATCCATATAGTGATGCATGTTATTAATAATTTAAATGCAGCAATTTTTTACTTTTTTTCTGACCATTATATATTCGAATACCCAAAAATTCTACTGAGTGAAAGATCGACACGATATTATATTAAACTTTTCATCAAATTCTTATTAATGTTGATAAATTAAACAGAAATAAGACTTATATAGTTTTAAAAAACTTTTATTGTTTCAATTTTTTTTGTTTTCAACTTATTTGTACTATCTAATTATTGCTTGATTTCATGTAGTAGTGGTTGAAGAATACAACCATTTTTTCTCTTTTTTTCAATTTTTTGTTTCGAAGATCGTAATGACCGATTGACAGATTTATTTAAAGCTTCTGAGCAATACTTGTTTTCCAAAGTAATTTTAGTTACGAATGTCAAAAATGTTTTGTTTTCATTTGTTTCTATATATGGATAGCTGCAAGTTAGATGTCTTGCGATACGTTATGTAAACGTGCAATAGCATTTTCTAATAAGAATTTCCCGAGGTCGTGAAAGGCTTCCAGGTGCTCCAGGAATTACATTTATATCTGCACTTATTCCAGGAAAAGGAAATAATAAATATAAATGACGTTGCGAAATATTTCTAAATTTTTTTATGTACCAAAGAAACAGAATATAGACAAAGACACTTAACTGTACATGTAAATACAACACAATGATATATTGCTGGTGAATGGATGTCAGGATAAGGCAAGTTTTTCTCTAGGGAGTTACATGTGTTTCTAGTGTATTTGTAAAGTAGGTTTACTGTGTTTAAAAAGTATAACGAAATGTCCTCAAATAGTTTAATATAAACTTGAGGGAGTATGGCAAAGAATGAAGCTATACTCAAGTGTCAATAATGAGTTCAACGCGACTAAATGACTGTGTTTCTTTGTTTATATCGAAATCGGATCACATACTCATTTATCCACTTCATATTTACAATTAGGAAGATATTCATTTTTGGTTACAAAAATAAGGCTTCAATACAATTTTTTTAAATTTACTCACTTTTCAATACTGCCAAATATAGTCGTGGTATCACAACTGCATTTTTACTTTATTTTCTTTTTACGGTTATGCAGTAAACAGTTGTGAAACACCTTATTTTTTATATAAAAAATATATTACACGTTGTAATGTAGTTAAGAAAATATGGGAAAAAAGAGGTTTTTTCTTTCACGGTGATCATTTTCCCCTCGCTTTAAATTCGTCATTAGGGTTCAGTCAGTTTGTCTGTTGGATATATATAAATATAAATTGAAAGAGAAAGATAGAAAGTTTCCAACACCATCAATGTTCAGAATGTCACGTAAGCCAGTTCTTTAGCTATTATTGAAAATGTCCATAAAATATGTTTACCCATCCTACCTCCGAAACTGCTAAATTAAAAATTAGGAAATAGTAGCGTCATTAGAAGTTAACCTTAAAGTTTACCAGAAAAAATATAGTGATGGCTTAAATTATGAACGTAAAGTGTTTTTGGTGAGTGGGAAGGAACCTCACCGTTTTCAAGATAATCACTTTCAAAGTTCGAAATTTAAAAATAAATTCTAATTTTGAGTATTAAAATCCCTTCAATACTTTCATTACATTAAATTCTATTATTGAAGTATATCTATTATTGAATAATGATGAAAAATAATACTTTAAAAACTATGAAAAAACTCTTTTTAAAAGTAAATATTGCTAATAGTCAGTTGACGATCTGCAGAGTATTGCTATTATATATTTATATAACAGTTCATAATTTTCTTTGTAGATTTCTTTCGTCACCATATTCTCAATAGGAAAATCTAAAAAAATTAGTATATTTAAAAACAATTAAAATATTTTATTTCTTTCTTTTTATTATTCTGAATAATTGCTGAATCAGCTTATGTAATGAAGTCGTGAGGAATAATACAATTTGTATAATCTATGGAAATTCAAAATATGACTCTTTGGCTGCATTTAGTGCTAATATCATTATGTTCCATCAACTTGTTATGAACCGGTTGATTTCATAATTTCACTGAAAAATTTGGCATTAAAAATAATTTTTCCTTAATAATTTCCGAAAAGGGAAAAAATACTCTATACCTAATGAACGGACACATAAACATAAAATGAAGAAGAATATAAAGACAATTATAAAGAAATACTCCATATTTAATGAACGGACACATAAACATAAAATAAAGAGGAATATAAAGATAATTATAAAGAAATACTCCATATTTAATGAACGGACCCATAAACATAAAATGAAGAGGATTAAAAAGATAATTATAAAGAAATACTCCATATTTAATGAACGGACCCATAAACATAAAATGAAGAGGATTAAAAAGATAATTATAAAGAAATACTCCATATTTAATGAACGGACACATAAACATAAAATAAAGAGGAATATAAAGATAATTATAAAGAAATACTCCATATTTAATGAACGGACCCATAAACATAAAATGAAGAGGATTAAAAAGATAATTATAAAGAAATACTCCATATTTAATGAACGGACACATAAACATAAAATAAAGAGGAATATAAAGATAATTATAAAGAAATACTCCATATTTAATGAACGGACCCATAAACATAAAATGAAGAGGATTAAAAAGATAATTATAAAGATATACTCCATATTTAATGAACGGACACATAAACATAAAATAAAGAGGAATATAAAGATAATTATAAAGAAATACTCCATATTTAATGAACGGACCCATAAACATAAAATGAAGAGGATTAAAAAGATAATTATAAAGAAATACTCCATATTTAATGAACGGACACATAAACATAAAATGAAGAGAAATGTATAGATAATTATAAAGAAATACTCCATATTTAATGAACGGATACATAAACATAAAATGAAGAGATATATAAAGATAATTATAAAGAAATACTCCATATTTAATGAACGGACCCATAAACATAAAATGAAGAGGATTAAAAAGATAATTATAAAGAAATACTCCATATTTAATGAACGGACACATAAACATAAAATGAAGAGAAATGTATAGATAATTATAAAGAAATACTCCATATTTAATGAACGGACCCATAAACATAAAATGAAGAGGATTAAAAAGATAATTATAAAGAAATACTCCATATTTAATGAACGGACACATAAACATAAAATAAAGAGGAATATAAAGATAATTATAAAGAAATACTCCATATTTAATGAACGGACCCATAAACATAAAATGAAGAGGATTAAAAAGATAATTATAAAGATATACTCCATATTTAATGAACGGACACATAAACATAAAATAAAGAGGAATATAAAGATAATTATAAAGAAATACTCCATATTTAATGAACGGACCCATAAACATAAAATGAAGAGGATTAAAAAGATAATTATAAAGAAATACTCCATATTTAATGAACGGACACATAAACATAAAATGAAGAGAAATGTATAGATAATTATAAAGAAATACTCCATATTTAATGAACGGATACATAAACATAAAATGAAGAGATATATAAAGATAATTATAAAGAAATACTCCATATTTAATGAACGGACCCATAAACATAAAATGAAGAGGATTAAAAAGATAATTATAAAGAAATACTCCATATTTAATGAACGGACACATAAACATAAAATGAAGAGAAATGTATAGATAATTATAAAGAAATACTCCATATTTAATGAACGGACCCATAAACATAAAATGAAGAGGATTAAAAAGATAATGATAAAGAAATACTCCATATTTAATGAACGGATACATACAAATAAATTAAAGAGGAATATAAAGATAATTATAAAGAAAAGCTTTCACGTTAGGTTGATAAAGGTCTAATTGGAAACACGCAATTTCCCGGACAATTTTGTATATTGGTACACAATTGTTTCTAAACTACTTTTTCTTATAATATTATTATTAGTAATCAATGTAGGTCGTAAATTTTCGCTGAAGAAGATTCGTAAGTATGTACATTGACATAAAATACCAGACAAGTAGAATCTGGTTCATACCGGATGCAGCAAGTCTCTATTGGCAGATTGTGCGCGAACTTTGATCACATAACGTCTTGTGTGCAGTATTTAAGATAGATTGCTAAGGTTGACAAATGCATGTTTTGACTGTAGTATTTTTCAGTTCACTTCTGAGAAGGAGATTATCAATTGAATGTGTTTGTTTATTCTCGTGTACATCAATATCTATAAAATATAATTATTTTTTCAGGTAATATCGGGTATTTATCACATGTTTTCAGTGTTCCGTACCAATAGGGTCCCTATTACTAAGTCTCCGCCGTCCCTCTGCCGTCCGTCCGTCTGTATCTCTGAGAGTCTGTATGTCCGTCTGTATGTCACAGGGCTGTATCTTTTAAATTAATAGTAGATTGAATTTTCCTCTATTATGACACATTTATTTTATACTGGTTTATATTTGGATAAGTGACCAAATTTTAAGGAGCCATTAAGAAACAGAAGTAAATCGTATGAAGAAAAAAAATTAGAAAAACAATTTTTTTTACTTTTTCTAACAATCCCGCGTTATTTACTTAATTACAAATAAATAAATAAAAAATAAAACGCGGGAATGTTAGAAAAAGTTAAAAAATGTTTTTTTTAATGTTTTTTTCATTATATGATTTAGTTACTGTTTTTATTATTGCTCCTTGAAATTTGATCACTCATAAAAATATAAACCAGAATAACTATTACGATCTTTGCTAAATAACTAGATAATTGCGATAGTAATACGTGACTCGTGTTAAAATCTGTCAAGCATGAGTAGAACTCGAACTACTAGGATTCCGTACTTATTTAGTTACTTATAAATATTTATGGATAACATCAATTTTTCGCTATATAAATATATTACCTACTATATTTTTCAAGGTGTAAAAACAAATTATAAAAAGAAAGAATGATAAAAATGTATAATTATATAGACTGTAAAATAACTTAAAATATTTTATCATATCTTGTCACTTAGGTTAAGTGTGGGAGATGTAATTAGCCAAATACATTTTACACATTTTTTTACAATGTATTTTACATAATTTTACGAACCACAAGTTGCTAAGACATTTATTTTGTTATTTATCAAAGAATTAGTGTGAATATTGTGTGTTAGTATGGAACCCTTAGTGTGCGAATCCGAGTCGCACTTGGCTGTTTTTTTAACTGAATAAACCTCCATATTCACCAAGTAAATTTAAATATTTCATGAAGAGTTTCCATTTTACGTATTCGCTTTTATTTGCATAGTTCCATACCGCAGGCGGAACAATATAAGATCACTTACGAGACCGTTCGTCTGTCGCTATATCATAGCTGTTTTTCTCAGAAACCGTTTGACATACATACTTGAAATTTGGTAAATCAATAAAATATGTTAACCCACATTTATCTTAAAAGGGGTTAATAGTTCACTCAAAAATATTCGTCTGACAATTTTCGAAGAACCAAATAAAGTTCATACTTTGATTTCATTACGTACTTTGGTTCTATTATTTATAATTTGTTTACTATTTTATGTTTAGCTGTTTTTTGTTTGTTGTTTGAATATAGAATATGAATAATCATAGAGAGCCAAATTATACTTTTTGCGAACCCAAAGACGTTTTTGAAATCTACCTGATAAGAAAATTGGTCTAAAAATGATAATTTGGTGACCCACAAGTAGTAATTTCACAGTGAATAAAAAAAATTAAAAAAACATATTCGTGCTCTATTCAGAGAGATCCTTTCAACGATGTTCCATTAATCTATGAGAAAAAATTAATTTATTTACACTCACACACACACACACACTTATCGATACATTATAGGCAATTTATATTTTATATTTTACACATACATTTATCGAAACATTACAGGTAATTTATCCGTAATGGTTTAATAAAGTTTCAACTTTTAAATTAAACATGAATACAAAAATACACAAAAACTACAGAAGATAACGGCGACACATTTCGATAAATTCACTTTCACTCATTATAAATTAATCGCACTTTGGTATGATCGTAATCAGGCGGTTGGATAGTTGAATACCGTTGGAAACTGGAGAGTTCCGCTATAACTCGGTTCTAGAGTGTGGTATACCAAAAAGGTGATGATTGCGTGAGTATAGAAAATAGTCAGGTACGAAGAATGAAGTTTACTCAATAATACAGGGCAAAGAATTTTTAAATATCTTTAACGAGTTGCAAGGAATGGAAACCTAGCATACCCAAGAGGAAATCGGCAGGAAATAGAAAGCAAGAGTAACCATACTGTTTCTTATACGGATAAAGGAGGATTATTGAACGCCCTATTACTCCTATATTAATTCCCCCCAAAATATAATTTTAAATTATTTAAAATATCATTTCTAGTGTTGGACTAAGAATCTACATTATGTGTAAAGCCCCTGTCTTATTTTGTTTTAAAGTTAAAATTTATAACAAAAAGAGAGACGGCCGGATGGACCGATGGACAGACGACGTGCCCACAGCAATAGGATTAGAAACCTTCGGGTACGGAATCTAAAAAGCTGTCATGCGAATAGCGGAACGAATATTCTCTACTTGATACAATTTCGTAAGAAAGTAATTGGACCTATATCCCATTCTTAATCCTTCCCTAACGTATCGGTATTTTGCTTTTGTTCCATTTAATTTCACTTTAACTCTGTCTTTTTCATATGTTCATCTAAGTACATATCCTTATGTTGTTTTGTAAGTGTTATTAATTAGCGTTTACCAATTATTGATATTTTATTACAGTGATTATTTCTTTCACTTGATTCATTGTAGTGGACTTTAAGAGATTGCTCTTATAGAAATAAGTCCGCTATTATCTACTTAGTTTTCTAATCGTAAAGTAAAGTTTCATAAGTAAACAAATTAGAATTTATACTTATGATATGTTCAAAATTCTTATAAAAATTGTGTTTCTTCAGTTTTTTTGTCCCAGCCCTATCTATTTCTATTAATCAGTAGTAAATAGTTCTTGTCCGCATTTCCTAGTACTTTAAATGGCTTAAAATGGTCAATTTTATACCTGTTTTTACAAGTTGCACCTCGAAAAAAAGCAGAACCGTACAAACTGTTATTTATCTTCAATACTAACTATATAACTAGGATTTTTTTAAACGAGAATTGTTGTGCATACTTGTAAAACAGTTTACATGTAATGGAAAATACAAACAATACATGGCTTTTCTTATGTCTATGAAATAGAAAGATATTTAGGCAATATATTTACGTAGCGAAAAATACTATTAACATAATAAAAAGATAATATGTAACTAGCAAATTTACAAAAATAGCCAAAAATATTTAAACTTTTGTGTGTACCTTGAGATTCGCGATCAATTTAGCGTGAGTTCCACTTTTACTTAACAGGGTGTTAAACATAAAACTTTCAAAATAACATACGCAAAGCATTCAAAGTCATTTGCTGATGACGTTAGAGAAATGTTAATTAAATTTTTATTTGAAACGAGGTAAAAATAAGAGAAATGAATCAATACTAACTTTATGTAAATTAGGGTTATTTTGTGCATACAAATGCTAATGGATTATTATACCTTCGAAAGACCAGACGTGGATTAGATTAAAGATTAATGTTGTAACAGCTTGCCATATTATGCACGAAATATAATTGAGAGTTGTTTCCTTTTACTCGAACACCTAAGCGTGGTTTCAAGCGTTTTATGTAAAACGTAAAGTAAAATCGTCTGTACAATTGTAAAATTGAGATGATCATATGAGAAAATAAATTAAATTTTTTTACTTCAGGCATTAAAAAAAGTTTTTCGAATTGAAAATAGATTGTATAAATGGAATAGAATTGTGTCTACAAATATATTCAGAAATTTTTAAATTATTTTTCTAACCTATTTTGATTATTTAAATGCTCATTCACATATTTTTTTCACAATTTTCATGTTGTTAGCATTTTGTAAAGCAAACAATATGCCATAACTTGTTTTCCCTAGAATATCTTGTTAAGGTACATCTTGTACAAAATTTAACTAAACTACGCGAGTTCATACGAGTGAGGACGGGGCGTTGGCGGGGGTTGCGAAGCGCTTGCAGTGATTAATACTTTACGAACCTAACAATACAAATACTTTATAAGCCCATCAATAAAATAACACAACCCAATTTTATTGCAGACTGTACATTAAACAGTTTTTTATCATTGCAATTTGTTAAATTGTATTCTGTTATTTTATTGCTAAGCTTATAAAGTATTTGTATTGTCGGGGTGCAAGTTATATAGATACGTTTTGTATTTGGAAAGAAAGTAAGTGCAGCAGAGCTTCGCCGTTAATTATTTAATACTAAGCCTAAAAAGTCATCAATTAATTTAATATTACTTTGCGTCGATACTAAATTAATATTTATCAATGTTAATCATATCATTTCCACGTCGACATGTTCCAGTTTAAACTTTTTAGAATGATAAAAAGAACAGGTACTTTTAAATTCAGCCAGAAGAGTAGTATTTCTCAGAAATATTTTGCCGCAGACATATGAAGTTTGGAGTAGTGATAAATCATATTAACTCGCATATATTTGAATAGATAATATTAAAAGACAATATTTATAGACAAATTTTAGAGTGGATAATATACAAAATGAAAAATAATATCTAATAAAATAAAAAGAACCGATTTGTTATAGAATTATAATATTTTTATAATTGTGCCAAGACGTAAAAAGTGATAGTAAATATATATTAAGTGATTCAATGGTCGATTACAAATTTGGTCGCCATCGTAAATTGAGTTAAGTGTAAGTTGAGCATAGAAAAAATTTTAATAGATATCATATTAAGTTTTTTTAAATTATTTCGCCGAAAAATATGAAGTGGTGAAATTTCAGCATTTATGAGTCTGGATCTAGCAACAATTTCTTCTTCTTTGTTAGCACTATAACCTATTACAGGTCAAGGCTGTCTCGACAGGCTTTCTCTTTCCCATCATGATCCGGTCAGCGGCAAGCGCCCGCCAGCGTTAAATTTTTAAAAATTTAAAATCATTCTCGACACAATCGATCCATCTTGTGTGAGGTCTTCCTCTTTTTCTGGTGCCTTCCACATTGGCAAAGGTCACTTTCTTGACCGGGTTGTGGTCTTCAAATATAAAAATGTACCCAAGCCACCTGATATGAAATTATTTAATAACAATATTTGGTTGTTTAAATTTTCTATAAATTTCATGATTAAACAAAATCCATTTGTTATTTTAAAACAATTTATTGAAATAGATTTCTGAGATTAAGAGAAAATTATAATTTAAATACAGAGAAATATTCTCGGTCTCATATTTTCACATGATTTATTGATATGAAACATCTAATGGCGCGTTTGGCTGAGAGTTAAACAGTTCTGATGGCAAGGCGCGTCTTGTCATTCCGTCAGCTTCGTGTATTGTCGGCTCTTTCCGACTTAATTCGGCTAGTCTCACGTTTTATCTGCCATCCGACCATCTTCGTGTCTCGTCGGGTCTTTTGACTTAATTCTGATCAACATTGTTTCTTATTTATTTACAATTTTACTATTAATTTTATAAAAATATTTCAATTAAAAAACATAAAAATATTTACATGTTTCACCTCTATTAAGCGTCCCATGATGGCTGACAAGTCTTTTATAATAAAATAATGGTTTTTTTATATAAAGTGTAACATGTTTGTCTCCTATGTTTTTATTACCATTTTCGTCAAATGATTTAAAAACTGTCGTTAAAAATGCCCGATGACACGAGGTGGCAAGTCCGTTACTAGGCTGAGAAGCAATAGGTCAATCACCTCGAGTCCCTAAACTAATTAATTGAAGTTTCACAAAAAAAGGAAAGCCCAGTTGATTTATTGTTGGCTTGTGTGCCGTTCCTAATTCCACTTGACTAATAGAGGAATAATTCATATTGTTTTTATAGATCTATAATTTATTAAAGTTTCTTCTTGAAAAAGGAGATCACACAAGGTTTTAGGAGGTTATAGAAGGTTTTTAATTACCTAATGGTACGTTTGTTCAATAGTTTTATTACCTAACGATGGTATAAGTAATTATCTTATAATGATGTAATATCACTAGATCCAAAATGGTTTATTCATAAGTATATCAAGTATCACAATTGAAAATATCAGAGAAAATAATTTTAAGTTGTTTTTTCTTATGAATATGTCAGATAGGTATAGTAATCATCACGGTATTTTAACTAATCAATCAATGCAAAAGTGAGTTTGCTTTTTCTTATTAATATGTCAGATAGGTATAGTAATCATCACGGTATTTTAACAATCAATGCAAAAGTGAGTTTGCTTTTTCTTATGAATATGTCAGATAGGTATAGTAATCATCACGGTATTTTAACAATCAATGCAAAAGTGAGTTTGCTTTTTCTTATGAATATGTCAGATAGGTATAGTAATCATCACGGTATTTTAACTAATCAATCAATGCAAAAGTGAGTTTGCTTTTTCTTATTAATATGTCAGATAGGTATAGTAATCATCACGGTATTTTAACAATCAATGCAAAAGTGAGTTTGCTTTTTCTTATGAACATGTCAGATAGGTATAGTAATCATCACGGTATTTTAACAATCAATGCAAAAGTGAGTTTGCTTTTTCTTATGCATATGTCAGATAGGTATAGTAATCATCACGGTATTTTAACTAATATAATGAATACGAAAGTGAGTATGCTTTTTCTTATTAATATATCAGATAGGTATAGATGTTTTTCTTATGAATATATCATAGAGGTATAGTAATCATCACGGTATTTTAACTAATACAATCAATGCGAAAGTGAGTTTGCTTTTTCATACGTTTGTTTGTTGCACTTTCACGGTTTCTCTGCTTAACCAATCTTTTAGAAATTTGAGATACACATAGCCTACATTGAGTTTTTTTTATTTAATAAATATAGAATAGCTAATTATATACGGTGAAAATGGCGCAAGCAATTGCTAGCGGAATATATATCAGTTTTAGTGAAAAGCTTACAATGTTTTATAAAAATATTAAAAAACAATAATATGATTTTTTTATTTTAATTTTTTATATTAAACGCATTCACAATTATATCAAATAAGTGAGTTTTTATTTCAAGAGACAATTGCATAAACAGCTATTGGTATTTTTCCGATATTGTCGCAATTTAAAAAAAAAATATTAAGATAATTTTGTTGAATACAAGAATATAAGACTGATGATTTTCAAACAATATAAACGTTTGGTACAGTCTAGTTTGATAAAAACTTGACTACAAAAATGGATACTAAAGAATTCTTGGGCGTATCTTCGTGGGTTCTAGAGAAGTGTTAGATTAAAAAGCCCATCTTAACTGTCTCCGTATAACCTAGTTGAACCAGACCCAGGATTTTTCCAAAGTAGTTCGAGTAGTTTTAATATATTAAATACGAAAACCAAACTGTATGTGGAATAAGTGTAGTTTGGTAAAATATATATTTTCTTTGTTTTACATTATTTAATTATAAAAGAAATATTATCCGTCTTATTTTGGAGAATTATAAAGGCCGCTGAAAATTTTTTTTTTATATCGACGTAATAAATTTACTTTCACATACCTCACATTTTCGCCAATTGTCTTTAAATAAAAAAGTATATATAAAGTACATAAAGAATAAAAATTACCAAATATTAATCATAAAAACAAGAAAACATTAAAAAGTAAGTTAATTGAAAATAGTGCGTGGAAATTTATGTTAAGTTCAATATTGTCAGTATTAAATGCTCATTTTAAATCGTCAGTATCCCTTATAGCTATTAAATACTTTCTTTCTATTAGTATTCTTTTATTTGAAGAAAAAATAACAGCTACAAATTCATTTTTGCTAAAGTGCACTCACTCGTAGAACACGTAAAAGTTACGTACATTCTCGCATTGGGTTTGTTAATGTATATCAAACATGTTTATTGATGAACGAACTAAGAAGCAGTAATTTTAACGAAGCTAATAAAGGTAGAACGAAGTTAATAAAGATAGCAAAGAATCAATATTTATTACTATATCTTTTTTCATATACTATAGTAGAATCTTCTATAAAATACAATTTTTTTTGTATTTATTTGTATACCTACAAAAATTCGCATAAAGTAACGTAATTGCTTGTTTCCAGAAGCTCATCGTGCTCTCGAACTGCTCGAGGATTACCACTCGAAGCTGGTGAAACCTCAGGATCGACAGCTGCGGCTCGCCATCGAGAGAGTCATCAGGATATTCAAGTCCAGGCTGTTTCAGGCGCTGCTTGGTGAGTCTTAATCTAGTGTGTTGATGGATTTGATATGACCTCTGTCGAGATAACTGATGTTACAATTATTTGTTTCGACTGGTTTTCAACATTTGTTTGTGTACATTTATTTAATTAGTGACCTGTAAAGTATTGTACACATAAAGTTTGTGTACATTTATTCAATTAGTGACCTGTAAAACAAGAAAGGACTGTATAATAATGTCGTGAAACGCTTTACAAAAAAAAATTACAGTTTATGAAAATATTTTGTATAGGATGAAGCCATCATATTTTTATGTAATTAAATCTTGTTCACCATCTTTTAATTGGTTGATATTTTTGAGGTTCTATAGATAATGGGATCTTTATTTTATAGTTTTGTGTTCTCCAGTGCAAAAAAATAATTTTGTTTATCAGATTGTATAGAAAATTTATAATATGGTTCTAGATTGTACGGTTCTAGATTGTATAGAAAATGGATAATAACGGTTCTGAAATCAAGGATCAATAGAGGTCTAAAATATTGTACCATTACTTAGAAGCAAATTATCTGTTTGGAATGATAATTGATAAATAATTATGAATTTATTTTAAATATGGATGTGACTATACAGATAAATTGAGTGTTCCGATAAGTCTGTATTGTTTCATACATCTATTATGAAATTGGGGTTATAGTAAAGAAATGTCAGTTTTCGTTAAAAACGTAACACTACGAAACATTAGAAAGGCATCCTGACCTTCAACAAGGTCCCTGGCAATCTGCATAATAAAACACATTACCCATGGAATTATTAGCGACCTACATAATATATACATTACTCGTTTGAAGACGGTAACATTTTATATTATTTGAGACGTCACAAACCAAGGAACAGTAAATCTTCCGAATAAATCTCTCCAAATGAGCGTATACCTTACAACGCCTCATTTACATATGACCTTGTATTTGTTACTGGAGCAAATCGGCACTAAATATCCTCGGATCGTGTCCTGCGGAAGTGTGTACGCCCCTCTGTAATTAATAATTACATTTAGACGATAATTTATTCTTATGAAGCGAGGATATATTATTTTCTTGCTGCGTGAACACAATATATTATGATTTTGACCCGTGACTTTTCGTATAATATGAAAGTATTACCTGTTGCAAATTAGTATTACGTCTTATCACGTTAGGCGCAGGCTCTTTTATATGACTGTACTTATTTGTTTTTATTGCTACGTATGCCGTTTTTATAAAAGTGCCGTTTTTATAATTTCAACGTATGCCGTTTTTATAATTTCTAGCTTGAGGAAAACGCGGTATATTTATGTAATTAACGCGGTTATGTATTGTACTACTGAATTATTTAATCGAAGTTTATGAAATTTAGCACAATTACAGTAAACAAATAGCTGCAAGTAAAGGTATTTTTTAAAAGGAACTATGAACAGTTTTTGAAAAAATCTTATTTTATAATATATGTACTTAACGAAATTATCAATTTTTTTCGACTTCGGGTATAGTCGGGCTAGGCCGAAAGCGGCCGAATGAGAGAAGCTGAGTTAGTAAATCATTTTTTATTTCGTCACTCTGCCTAGTGAATCAATCATTGGCGCAGCGCTTAAGCTATAGATTACTTTACTACTACGAAGCTATAGTGTTCAAATCTCTTGTCAGAATTCGAATCTTGTTTCTTGTGTTCTCTTATCTCAATTTTATTATGTTTTTTCCCTTATTTCATTTTTATTATGTTATTTCTTTTATAAACATATTATTTATAAATAGAATAGATTCAAATAATTTACCCCCTTTCCCACGTTCGGGGTGTACTTCAATTAATTTTGGTTTTTGATTTCCCTGTATAAAATTTGTCATGTACACAGTACGATTATAATGGTTGCCAAAGTTTTCATTTTTCATTGTGTCTTAAGGATAACAATTTTTTTAAGATTTTAATATCACCAAAAACTGTTTAGTGAAAATGTTGATACGATAAAAAATCGCTTATTTTTTGTTAATGAAAAATGAAGCAGAACAAAATAAGGTTGAAGCAGGGAACAAATTTAAAAAGAAATCGGTTTTATAATTTTTGACAAACCGCGATTACTTATTTTAAAAATAGTGTTTTACAAAAAAAAACCCTGTTTAAGTTTCGAGACGAATTGTGTATATATATATATATTTATATATACATATATATATATATATATATATATACATATATATATTTATATATATATATATATATATATATATATAATTTTTTATGAATAACGAATTGTGTATTATAATAATATATTTTTTGCTGAACAATTAATTTGTTTAGTTAAAGTAGATAAATTGTTAGTAAAACACGATCCAAATTGAATTCATCCATGTAAATAATAAGGACGGTTGTCGTTGTAAATTTAAAATTTGTAGGCTATATTTCTTAAAAATTCTACTTAATTATTATTTATAGAATTTCTATTATTACTATTAGAAAAAAAGGGTTAAACTTAAAGCAGATACTATGTTGTTAAATATATAAAATTTTATCAACGCTTGAATTTGTATATCAGAAAGTTTGCATACACTTTTCAACTGATGACAACCAATTACAGAATATAGTTAATGTTCTGTGTTAAGAATCTTAAACAGGTTATATGCTAAAAAAAACGTTGAACGAAAAAGAAACTTTAATTACAATATCTTACTTTATCTATAAGAATCGAGGAGTCTAATATAGCAACTAGCTATTATGGATACTTGTTTGGTAACGGTTACACGATGAGAAGAATAGAACATAATGACGCTTTTTCACACGGCACTCGAGCGCTAGACATTGTTTGTGTATGCAGTAGCTGCTTTGACTCGCTGATAAAGTATGCGGTCACATTAATTGAAGTTTTGTAATTAGGTTTTAGCGTAAATAAGGTTACGTAAAGGTTAGTAGGTTTATCGGTAATTTAGAATGGGATTCTAGAATATTTCCTGATTGAATAATAAGTTATTCGAAGCGACAGTTTTGTCTATTTTTACGAAGTTTCCACCTTAGACATACTGAGGTGTTTATTTGATGCAATTATGTATTGCGTTAATCACATTCGCGAAGCGAGACAAACTCAGTGTTTCTCTTACCACCTAGCACGTTGAAACAAACCATTTCGTTGAAACTATTGTATCTGCCGATTCATTTATATGTAATATGAATACCATTAAATAAGAAAATAAAAACTTGAAAGGTGTCAAGGGACACCCGGATGGAACGAAGTTCCTTTCGATTAATTAGTGAAGGAATTGTAATAAAATTGTATTTCTTTTAAGTTATAATAATAATTATTGTTATTATTTTTTATTATGTACAAAAAACCTGTATACACTCAACAAAAATAATCGTCGCGACACCACACTGTTCAATGCGAAATAGAAAGACGAAACGAAAATAACTGGCTTGCTTTCTATGAGAGAGAGAGAGACAGACAGAGAACACGCGCACGCCGCACGGCTTGCAGCGCGCCCGCTAGCAACTATAGCAAAAAGTGTCGTTACAACTTTTGGTCTTAATTTTTTCCGTCTAGCCCCCTTTCGCAACGCGCGATAAGGAACTTCGTTCCAAAATTGTATTAACAATTAGCGTTTGCAAAATCATATTTTTCGAAATGATAGAAGCACTATTTTTTTATACTTCCTTAAGTATATTAAGTATTTCTTATAATGTTTTGAGAATTAGGCGTATCATTTGATCTGCAAATAAAATTCTATATAAAGTATATCGTGGAAATAATGGAGGCTAGTCTCTTGACCTTTTAAGCTTAAAAATAGGAAGAGGTATTTGTGGAACCACGGTTTTGGTTTTTTTAAAGTACTGGCACTTGCATTCGAATATCTCTCTAACTAGTCACATCTTTTATTAAAAACATTGTGTGACATGGCAGTTGCGCAGCACTAGAATTTGAGGTTACTATTTACATTTAGGGATAAAACCTTAAGGTATCTTTACAACTCCAGAGCAAAGGTATGAGGGGTTCAAATATACATCGAGTTGCTTCCGATAAAAGTTATTTCGGTAGTGCTTTCTTGAAGGCGCTGCCGTATTTCCAGTTCCGGGTTACATTTGGGGAGTTATTATCATCTTGGTAATAGTCAATAGGTCGCTTTTTGTCTTCATTTAGCCATTTTTTGGCTTTACCCAGCAATAATATTTATATGTTTATAAGGAGCAAGTCAAAAAAAGAAATTGTGCGTCTTAGCTCCGACGCGCTATATAAATATAAATACCATTGTCATTAAATAAAAATGGAAAGTTATTTAATAATAAAATATAATTATTTTCAAGTAAAACACAAATGAACAAGATTAAATTTACACAACAACAAAATTAAAACCAATTAGTAACGTCAGACTGAGAAGTTAAAATTAAGAGTCAATATTAACTTTTTAATTTTGTAGGATAGAAGACACCAAATATTCATAAATAATTATATTTAATGGTTTCATCTTGATATAGCGAACGATAGCAAACTATGTGTGTCACGCTCCGTCATTGCGATTATGCCATACGAATATGCCAAATAAACATACTGATATCTCACTCTAAAGATGTGCACAAATATTTCGCGGTGAGGCCACCTAACGGTTACTCTTTTTTAACGCTCTGAACATCGTAAGATTGGAACCTAACGGTTGCACTTTTTTTAGCGCTCTGCACTTCGTACGCTCTGAACTTCTGATTTTACTCCTCATAAAACTTCATACTGTGCGCTATATATGAAAATCGATTTTTTAGTAGTAAACTCCAAAAACTAACAGATTTTCGCTATTTAAATAAGGAAATAAGGATCCTCTTTGATGATTCATTTTAAACAAAATTATGTGGCAAACTAGAACTATATATTTACATGAATTATGTTATCTGTGACAGATCGTATCTGCCGAAACGTTCACACATGTGCGTTAACGATTCTTCTCACGCGTTCGCGCAATTGATACAAATGGAGGGGCGTATACGGGATAACCTTACCTCCCAGGGGCGTATGGATGCCGAGTTGTGTAATGACGTCCTATGAACCGGCGCAATGGTTTGGTTCAAATCTTTCGCGAATCTTTGTTTACGCGGGTTCGCTCGCGAGTTTTTTTTTGTAGCGTTAATGTTTTTTTGTTGTTTCGCCGCGCTTTGTGTTGTTATTTTTTTCCGCGTTTCTTTGCGGTGCTAATGTACGTTAAATATTTTTGTGTGTTTATTTCTTATTGCATTATAAATACGGGGTTTTGCCTGCGTGCCGCGCAATTAAATAGTCTCATTCTTTATTCCGTTTATACGTACTTCAGTCAGTCGCTAATTACGGAAAGCGGTGAAGATATAATTAAATACATTTATACAATATGTTTTAGTGCTCATGCCCTCTATTCTTATTGCTTATTAAATAGTTGAAAGCTTTATCTCATATATATATATATATATATATATATATATATATATATATATATATATATATATATATATATATTCGCACTGCGATGGGTCTTTATATATTTAGACACTGATAAACATTTAAGTGTACATAGTATTTCCATTAAACTATTTACGAATATTAACATTATTTTAAAAATATTGCCTGTAACATTTTTTACAGGTTTAAAATATCATGAACTTTTAGGTATAGATTTTCTGTAATTTTGTAGTTAAATTTATGATTTTTGGTTTAGTACTTTCGGAATTAAAGATGGGATATGCAGCAAGGGATATGTAGCAAAATGCATTTTTTGCACATTTTTCTACATATCCCTGAGACTGTGCCATTTAAAATTCGGAAAATAATATTTTTTTATATCTCTCGAACTTCCCCGGTAACCATAATAGTTTTTACATGAGCAATAAAACAAAAAATCGAATATTTAATTGTCATACTAATATTTTAAAATGTTAGCTACTTTAAAATATGCAAGTTAATGTGATCTTTTCCTATACCGAATTTCAAGTTTCTATCAAACTTTTATGAGAAAGTCGGGTATGACAAATAGATAGATAGACACGTGTGAGATGTTATGAAGGTTCACAACCTTAGCAAAAAACAATGTAAAAAAGATGATGCTCGAATTATGTATTGACAACAAGAAACACTTTCAATGTTGGATTCAAACTTAAAAGATTACGAGACGAACATTTGCGCTTTAGCAAAACTGAGCAGTTCCTTGTTTTCCTTTACGTAACTGAAGGGAAACTCATACTTAACTTCGATTTGTACAGTTACAAGGAACAACAAT
This sequence comes from Druceiella hillmani, assembly GCA_039881145.1. NCBI lineage: Eukaryota > Metazoa > Arthropoda > Insecta > Lepidoptera > Hepialidae > Druceiella > Druceiella hillmani. The sequence goes on along the minus strand of JAYKKI010000014.1, from coordinate 17,896,010 downwards.
AAAACAATAAAAAAATGAGGTTAAACAATGAAAAAAAATAAGTAAACGTAAAAAAGTGTACTGATAAAAAATGGCTTAGAAACTTAACATTTAGCAGTCTTTTGTTAGAATTAAAAGCAATTTTTAAATATAATTTTTGCGCTAAATTAATCGTGAGCAGTTTCTGTATAAGTCTTTATATTTTTATGAGTATTTTCAGTGAGACGAAGGCTTTCAGCTTATGCTTGGCTGACTTTTCTTAAATAATGGCTATATTTCATGTTATAAAGAAATCAATCATTACATCAGCTGATGATGACGCCCGAATCGGCCTTCGTTCTCCACTTTTACATCATTTAGATTATGAAAGCTTTTCCATAAGTTTAGAAATGCTGAATCACTTATAACGAAATTAATTTGACGTGTCGCTGATGCTATCATATTAAGGCTAAAATTAATGGCTTTCGTTAACCACGGCGATATCATTAATTTTGTTGCGCTGTCTAGCCAAATAGGGGCGGGCGTTGGAGATATGGCAAAAATCCAATATGGCTTATGTCTAGACGGATGCGGAAGTTGTCTCGAAATTTCAGCTGTGTAGTGTATTCCGGTAGAGTGAGCGTTTTCCGTTTCATTTGCATATATTTAATTAACACAATTAAAAGTTGTCCTGTGTCATACTTTTCTAGATCTTCATGCTTTATTCCCTCTGGAGTGTACCAAGGGGTCTTAGTTTCTGATAGATAGTAACCACAATATGCCCTACAGATGTCTCTATTCGACTATTTACAAATATTAATTTTTCACAATTTTAATATATTGCCTACTACATTATCCACAGGCGTAAACATGTTGCATTTTTCAATAATTATGAGATCTAGGGTAATTGCTACAGTTTTTATATAATCTTCTATTCAGGTATTACCAACACCGTTGTAATGATTTTTAGTTCAGCAGTCTCGAAAAGAAACAGGCAAATTTATCTATTTTCGTATAGTTTGAGAATGTCTTTCAAATATGGAATTTTAAAGTGATGAAAAAAGTTCTAATCGTATCTCAAATGATAAACAAAAAAAAAAAGAAAAAAATTGAAGTGTTTTACTTAACCCCCCCTCACCCTATTAATTCTTATATATTTTAATATGTTTAAAAAGTTAGCTAAGATATCTGAATTAATGAGATATATTATGTGCCAAATTTCAGGTTTCTACGTCGCATGGTTTCTGAATAAATCAGCTGGGACAGACACAGTTTGTCTGTCGTAATGTGATTTTACAAGGGTCCGTTTTTTAATTTGAGATACGGAATCATAAAAATTAAAAAAATATCGTCAACTAGCGAAAAATTTAACAAAAGGCTAAACTACGTCTTAATTAGATTATTGCTGGTAAAAAAATTGTTGTTAAATTACTGGCTAGTAATATATTAATTAACTGTTCTTTCTGACTAAACCGCGTGAATAGCGTGGTTATTTTTATAGGATGATTATTTTTTCTGCGGATGTTGACCATACCTCTATGGTATAATTAAAAGGGAAACGTTTAATTAAAATCCGTCCAGTGGCTGTTGCATGATATGCGTACAGATACGGCCCCGCTATCAAATTACCATATATATAGTATCTAAAATACACAAGTGCAATTAGAAAAATTACTGCTATACATCAAAATAGCGTGTTTATTTTTATAGGGTGATTATTTCTCTTGCGGATATTGACCTTACCTCTAAGGTATAAATAAGACTGGAAAGTTTAATTAAAATTCGTCTAGTAATTTTTGCATGATACTCGCACAGATACGAACCCGCTATCAAATTACCATAAGTATAGTATCTAAAGTACACAAGTATGATTGGAAAAGTTTTTGCTATATATCATAATAGAATGTTTATTTCTATAGGTGATTATTTCTTTTGTGGATATTGACCTTACCTTTAAGATGCAAATAAGACTGGAAAGTTTAATTAAAGTCCGTCTAGTGGTTTTTGCATGATACTCGCACAGATACGACATCGCTATCAAATTACCATAAGTATAATATCTAAAGTACACAAGTACGATTGGAAAAGTTTTTGCTCTATATCATAATAGCGTGTTTATTTCTATAGGTGATTGTTTCTTTTGCGGATATTGACCTTACCTTTAAGATATAAATAAAACTGGAAAGTTTAATTAAAATCCGCCCAGTGATTTTTTTATAATCTGCGCACAGATACGACATCGCTATCAAATTACCATGTGTATAGTATCTAAAATACACCAGTGCAATTGGAAAAATTACTGGTATATATCATAATAGTGTGTTTATTTCTATAGGCTGATTATTTCTTTTGCGTACATTGACCTTACCTCTAAAGTATAAATAAGACTAGAAAGTTTAATTAAAATTCGTCTAGTGGTTTTTGCATGATATTCGCACAGATCATATCCCGCTATCAAATTACCATAAGTATAATATCTAAAGTACACAAGTACGATTGGAAAAGTTTTTGCTATATATCATAATAGCGTATTTATTTCTATAGGTGATTATTTCTTTTGTGGATATTGACCTTACCTTTAAGATGCAAATAAGACTGGAAAGTTTAATTAAAGTCCGTCCAGTGATTTTTTTATGATCTGCGCACAGATACGACCCCGATGTCAAATTACCATAAGTATAGTATCTAAAATATGCAAGTACAATTTTAAATATTATTGCTATATATAATAATAGCGTGTTTATTTCTATAGGTTGTTTATTGCTTTCGCGGGTAGTGACTTTACTTCTAAGGTATAAAACTGAAATGTTTTATTGAAATTCGTCTAGTGGTTTTTGCATGATACGCACACAAGTAGAACTCCGGTATCATATTACTATATGTATAGTATTTAAAACATACAAGTATCTAAAGTTGGAGAAATTATTGCTACAAATGTAATTTTTTCCGTTAAACGAGATATCGTAACACAACATGTGTTATCGTGTGTCATATCGAAGGAACATTTGTATATAATCAGGCAGTCCATATCAGGGTCCAATTTGTTCCACAATTTATCAGCACATACATTGAGGAGTATTCATAGATCTAGTTGTCATGTTCGGAGATAAGGAGATTTTCAATGGTGAATTTTCGTTCAGTTTATGCATAGTGACACCAATAAACGTATTACGTTTTCAATGTTTTATTTTTAACTCTAACGCAACACAGAAGAGTTATGCGTTTAGGGTACGATCCTATTTGTATATAAACGTTTTACCGTAATTTTGAATAAAGACAGACATTCGATTGTTTTTGCAATTTATCCACCAGGCTCTTTTGTTACGTACAAACAACTGTTTTCTTAGTTACTTTTCACTGTTAACTGTTTTGTGGTGATGATTAAAGTATCAAAGGTGACACACCGTTTGAGGAAACTCTTCGTTTATAATTTAAAAAGAAGACTTTTTACAGTAGCTCGTCCGTAAGGGCCATTCGTCGTGTCTCGTGTAGCAATATAATATCAATCTTACTGTTACTAACAGTCTAACGAAAACCGTGACAATATTTTATATTTAAGCATTTAACAGAAACAGTTTTAGTGTGTATCCATTGTTATCAATAAGTGTTAGCGGTTTATCAAAACGCAGCGTTAAAATGAGTCAGGTTTGTCAAATTTTTGTAAAAAATTGGAAAGCATTTCGATTGAGAATATTTTTTTACACCTATAATTATATACTTATTGTAAACTTTCAGTCGAGAAAACTTATTTATTTAGAATTGAGTATTGCAGACGACCGTAATGGATTGTCAGAAAAAAATCGTAAATATAACAAATTTTTACAATGTATCTGAATTAATATTCAATTTAAGTATCGGAATGGATAAGGTAGAAATATAGGATTTAATAAGAAAGAAGAGGGAGGGATAGTGATAGGAAATCAAGATAAGAAAAACTTTTCCATGCGACTTTTGGAAACATAAATAGACGATGTAATTCGAATATTACAAGTAAGTGTTATCCATAGTTCGGCAGCATGCAATGTGAAAGAGTATTCGTAAAAAGTAGTACCATATTTAGGAGTAATGTAAGTCAGGAGAAGTTCAGAATATAATTCAAGGCCATAAATATCTAAAACATGGAATAAAGAAAGGATGGACTGCGAGGATTTTTCAAAATGATGAAAATATCCCAGGTTGCAATAATTATAACATAGGCTGTGGAAATTTCACCGGTCACATATTTCCATTCAATGACGTCTTTGTAGTGGATTTCAATCTTAATTGGATTAAATTCTTGGAGAAGATATAAAAAATGTATTTTTCTTAAAATTTGGGAGCAGGTATTATTTACCATTTATTGCTACCTGAGATCTGTGGGCCTTTAAAAAAAACAAAAAAGGACCGCGGTAAAATTTAATACGTATTATAATAAGTATGACTGGTACATTTTAGAAAAGAGTCTTCAGCTCATGATCATAACAGCTTGAAGTTACTCGGCTTGATTATCAAGGATATTTTTGAGCACACTGACCGATCGGAAGAAACCCATATTAACATTATATATGACAGTTGAAACAGTAGGAATTTGAGCGAATATATGTCAACAAATTTAGAACTACTTAGATCTCCACTACTATTAGTAACTTAGCTTTGATGAGGGTGTACCTTGAAATATATTAACACTCTATTCAGTTCATTCAGAACTTAGACCGTTCAGAGCAAATATTAGAAGATTTAATATATTGTTTATGGACTATTAAGCATCTTAAACGTTTTACGTATGTAATCGTCAGCGTTTACAGAATTGAAAGTGTTACTATAATTCAGATGTAGTAGTACTGTAATTAGGGAATTACTGGTGCGTATGCGTAGGTTTTCAGTGACCATAATTAGGTTATTTGAAATAATATATAAAATAAGAACGTAAAGTTGACTAAAATATATTATTTCAATGGAGAATGTACAGTACGCTGGAATTTTTTTTAAACCAGCGGCAGTATTGAAATTGCCCTAAAATTATAGTTAAGGTTGAAGATAAGTTTAAAGGGAAATAATGTATGTTACACTATACTGAAACTTGCCTTATTTGACATTGAAAGAATCGTCATGATCGAATTTCATAACAGCTCTTTGTGAACAAGGGTTTTGGAGAAAAAGAAAGAAAAGAAGTTTTGGAGTTTAGACCAGGCAAATTTCTCCTTGGCTTTAGAGCCCCAATTCTTAGCATTCACTACTGTGAAGTCTCTATTTAGTGAATCGTATTCATCTTTTATGCCTTCACCTATACTTTTCCGTATTTTACAGTTGATTTTACCAGAAGCCGTTTCTTGGCAGGATGACATTCATCCATTCTAACAATATAAGCTACACGGTTAAAATGACTAATTTCGATGAGTTATAGATATCTGGGTACATATCTCATATAGCTTAAAACTATTTCTTATCCTATATTTATTATTTTCTTTTATAATTTAAAGATAAGCAGCGTTTACAGCAATTCTATTTCTCTCGCAAAGTGCTAATCTTAACTCGTCAGTCTTTGTTAATGCCCATGTTTTGTAGCTGTAGATCAAAATTGGTTTAAAATAGAGTTTCGTAAAAAATAAATTTGTTTATCCTTTTTATTGGAAATGTCACCTTATGATAATGAGAATTCGACTAATTTAAAGAAAATCAATTCTTAAATCCTAATTCATTTATATGAAAATTTTGGCCAATTTATGATATGAGTTATTTAGAGGTATTTTACTCCATTGGTTCGAGTAAACCTTTTTCAACTGTTATGGATAACTTACTTTGTAATTTCATTCCACTAGCAGTATTAAGATTATTTTAACGAAGACTCATTTTATATACTTCTTATTTAAAATTATTTTATTTCATTTTGAATGGATCAACCATTCTTATCAATCTCGACTGTCAAAAACAAATATTGATCAATCAAAAAATAATTAATCTGGAAAGTAAACAACTCGTAAGTGAGGACTTTTTAATAATATTTAACACAGGACAATGTTTTGAATCAATCGATTTGATGAGTGTATTATTTTAGTAGGCATACAGCAATATATATTATTTTTATATTTCATACTTGACGTGTACTTACACATACAATATTTTTATAGTTCAATCTTGGCGTGCACTTACACTGGAAGGGTTTTAACTGTTCGCAATAACATTACGACCACTTGCATTATCGTTAAGTTTTGAAATAGCTCCTTTACAAGTGAACGACCAAATGCTTCTGGCCTATTTTAAGTGATTTACTTACGAATAGTAATAAAAATTTATTTTAAATCAATGCACTATAAGGAGTGAATGCACTCAGTATTTATGCTGGTGCATTACTCCCGGTATGAGTATTGTATTTCATAGAATTGTAATAATATTAAAAATCTATACTTCTTGGTATTTAATTACTTTTATTTTAAAGTTTAATTAGCTATATCGGTGTTGGGACCGGTCTAATTCTTTGTATCAAATTCTTATCTGTGAGTAAAAACACGTCCTCTATTTCGTACGTACGCGTACAAATAGTCCCCGAAAGTTTAAGTGCAGATTTTTTTATTAGAAGCGCTGTCAAAATAGTGGAGTGTTTGGGTGATTCACGGATACCTCACTATTAATAGTTATTTTACGTACTCGTTATATTTGCTTCGTTGTTTGTTTCTCTATATTGTCTTGAATCTTAAATGCTGATTTATGTTTTGCTAATTTTCTCCAATCATCAATACACAGTACTTGTAAATTAGACAAAATTGTTATAAAAGTAAAGAAATTAATAAATAACAAATACCTATTTTTGACAGCTACGGTGTTTTAACTTAATTATTTTGATTCAAATATACATATGTCAGTGTTAACGGCAATATCTGAAATTTTCTTAGTTTTCTCGTTAGTTAGTCTAAGCGCAGACAGTCTAAGTACCTAAGTACTTAGTTAGTCTAAGTGCAAAAAGTCAAGATAAATTTTATGTAGTCCATATAAAGAAATATGTCAAGTGTAGCAGTACGTAATCAGTAAATTAAGTTAGAATTCATGATTTTAATCTAAAAATTCACATCTATTTTCTATGCGTGACTGATTGCGTACTCGACTGTTGACAAAAAAACTTAAACAATTATCGAAAATTATATTAAAAACTAAATTTTGAAAATTTGTCTTGAACTATTTAATGTTGTGTGAGCTCAAGTTTCTATTGTTAAAATTTACAAACAAAATTATCTCATTTCTAGGGTTCCATACCTTAAAGGGAAAACGGAACCCCTATAAGATCACTCGCATGTACTTCTGTCAAAGCTCTTTTTGCTTACAAATCGGTTGACGTTGAAAGTTGAAATTTGGGATAGCTAACAATTAAAAATATTTATAGAGAAATTTTAAGTAGGGGGTGGCAAATTAAGAATTTAAAAAAAATTCCAATAAGATTTCAACAATATTTTCTTCATAATTTTAGGTAATATATCTTCAGATATGTACTGAAAAATATGCTAACAAAATATTTTCCCAACTATTTCCGAAACATTTGAAGTTCATCCTAATTATTACGCTAGTAAATCTATAGTAGTGATTAGTTATGAAAAAGTAATTTGCCTTCAAGCGAGATATGGAATCTACGATACGCAAGCCAGAATCGCATTTGACCGGTTTTTGAAGATACCTTTATAAATCTAGTTCTTTTACTACATTCTTGCTTCGCATTCTCCTTCCAGTCGTCTCGACAGCTTGTAATTGGTTCTGCTAACAGAATCAGAAAAATCGGTAGTACCGAGGAAAATTTTCTCTTTAGTTTTTTTAAATTTCTATATACTCTGCTTGCCCTATTATAGCATTTTCTTGCTTAGTTCTATTTAAACTAGGTAAAATAAATCTTTATTTATTTTGTCTATATCATTTAATAGTCATAATGTATGTGAAAGCTTCAAGCGAAAAATGGAATCTGCGATACGTAAGCCCGAAATGCATTTGGCTGGTTTTTTGAAGAAACCTTTCTAAATCTAGTTCTTTTACTACATTCTTGCTTCACATTCTGCTTCCTGTAGTCTCAACAGCCTGTAATTGGTTCTGCTAACAGAATCAGAAAAATCGGTAGAGACAAGGAAAATCTTTCTTTTTAATTTCTATACATTCTGCTTGTCCTATGATAGTATTTTCTTGATTAGTTCTATTTAAGTTAAATAAAATGTCTTTATTTATTTTGTCTATATCATTTAATAGTCATAACATATGTGAAAGCTTCAAGCGAGAAATGGAATCTGCGTTACGCAAGCCCGAAATGCATTTGGCCGGTTTTTTGAAGATACCTTTCTAAATCTAGTTCTTTTACTACATTCTTGCTTCGCATTCTGCTTCCTGTAGTCTCAACAGCTTGTAATTGGTTCTGCTAACAGAATCAGAAAAATCGGTAGAGCCAAGGAAAATATTTCTTTTTAAATTTTTTTTTATTTCTATACATTCTGCTTGTCCTATGATAGTATTTTCTTGCTTAGTTCTATTTAAGCTAAATAAAATATGTCTTTATTTATTTTGTCTATTATTATTTTCTAGTCATAATGTATGCGAAAGCTTTACCTACCGTATTTAGTTAACGAACTATTTTAATAATATATTAACTCAAATGTGGTTCGAATGAATATGCGAGCTACGTAAATTTTAAATGAGGTAGAGTGAAATCTTTTGCAGACAGACAAATAAAAAGAACCTCTAATTTTTTTTCGTCCATGAAATATTTCTTTTCTCTATATATACATAATTAATATGCTAAGTTTTATAAAGACTTGTCTAATAATAAATCACCAAAAGGATCAGTCGACGTGTATACAGCAGTTCTAGGACAGTTATTTTACGAAAATACCTTGTTTCTTTTATAACATAAAAGGACCGAAATGAGTACTTGAGACTTTGTATGTACATTAATATTTATATAAGTTAAAGTTGGCTCACATTCAAAATAATCTTATTAGAGTTTTAGAGCGAGTGAAATATAAAATGGACTCGGGCGCTTTATATTTTTTACTGTCGACTGAGATGAATTTACATATCAGATACTTGTATATGTTAGTGGATTTACTTAATAATTGAAATAAATTTACGCAAATTCTGTTTTACTTCCTTGGAGCTGTAAACAAATCGAATATTTCAAAAGTCACTTTTTTACTTTCTTAGAACTTTGACCTAAGGTGATAACGTTTGTAAACCTATCATATATGTTTGTTTCTGATTATATATTATCATTGATAAAATTTATTTTAACCGGTATATCTAATTTTAATATTATGACAATTTTGATTCAGGTTTGTATATTCTACAAAATATTTATATATTTAGAACCAATGTCTTCTACCAAAGGTAAAAAAATTTATAGGCCTGGTTTACGTCTCTTTTAGAATATAAATAAAATGTATAATACAAAATAAAAAATTATTTTCATGAAAACGCATATACTATAATTTTAACATAACAAGAATTCTTAATAAAAATAAAAATGTAACTAAGTATATAATACTCTCTAGTATCAACAACAGAAAAAATATTATCAATTGCCTTTTTCATGAGTAGCCATTGTCGAAATTAATGAAACATGAATTATCAATTGCCATTGACGTTCCTTCTACGTTGTCAAAATAATCTTCTATGTCTCTTGCTCTTTTTGAGTTTTACGTAGCTCTTTTCATCGACTCTGGCGGCTGTGCGAGTTTCATGGATGAGTATTTTACATCTATTGAGGATACAATAGGACACAGTCTGCGTTTTGTTTCATCTTAAAGAGTCAAAGAGTTCCGTAGAAACAGTATTTATAATCAATTTTTTCCAAAATATTACATTTATTTTTTATTTTTATTCTTGTGACACATGGGTTCAACACATTATGGAATTATCGGTATTTGTTACGCTAATGACTGTGTTGTTTAGAATTTCGGATTTTGGTTAAATAACTAGTTTCTAGTTTTATATTTCGTCCTTTGTTTGGTGATTCGTTTAATTTTATAATTATAAAATTATTGAAATTAGTGATATATGTCGTTAACATGAGTCCTCATAGTCAGGAATATCTCAATAGTAAATACAAAAATTCGTCTCAACATTTTGGGTTTCTTTCTTGAAATTCGCAATGGACAGTCTATGGAAACTCATGTCTCTCATTAGTGATAACAGAGTCCTCATAGTCTATAATATCTCAGTAGTAAATACTTTTCATCATAGTCATAGTTAGCAATATCTCAGTAGTAATTACAAACACAATTCGTCTCAAAATATTGAGTATTTTTGTTGAAATTCGCGGTGGACAATTTATGAATACTCCTGTTCCTCTTCAGTAATCAAAGAATCATTATAGCCTAGATTGTTTTAACAGTAGATTTAAAGTTTTGTCTTTTTAAGGTCGGGATTACATTATTGATATTTGTATGGATAGTTTATAAATGCTCACATTCTATTGAACAAAGAAAACATGTTTATAATCTGTATTATACGAGCAGTAAATTTCAAGACCCCTCTTTTTAATGGTTTGGTTTCCATTGTTGAAATTCGCGATGGATATCTTTTTATGGATTTATATTGCCCCGAGAATTTTTTAAAAGTCCTTTCACTTATATATTCTGATCTTTTTGTCTTATTTCTCCATTAATCTACAATTTGACTGTGTTTAAAATTATATTTGTTAGCATATTATATTATTGTATGAATTTTAAATTTTGGGACGCGTCCTTACGTACTGTTTAAATCTACTATGTTTGTATTTATATTTTGCATCAAAATCCAAATAAATTAAAAGTGTTTTTTTCTTCTTACAAGAAAGAAATATTCCTGTCAAGATACAAGTTCTAGAAAATAGTTGTAAAGTTACTTTTCAAGTATGCCAGCGAATACCCGATAAATTTCAACTTCTCGCTGTGCTGTTCCCCGCGTACAATGCTTTGTCTGTTCGGATGTCTGGGAAGTTTTCCAAGTATTTTATGATTTTAAAGGTGATATATATATATATATATATATATATATATATATATATATATATATATATGTGTGTGTGCTTTTGAAAGATACAGTACGCAATATATTTTCGTTCTTAAAAATACAATTTACGAATCCTTTTTCCTTATCCGCTTACAGTTTAATTGGAATATTATGTACCATTGAATGTTTATAAATGCCTAAAGATGTGCGAAAATAGCGTCTTAATAAGGAAAAAAGAAGAAAAATCGATCTTTGCAAGATATTACGATGTTAAAAGCGAATAAATACTTATTCTGAAAAAACTGCACAGTTTAAAAATTTTCTGATATTTTGTTTCATTCTTTAAATCAATTGCAGCGAAACTATGTTGTTGATATTATCTCATATAAGTAAAGGAAAAACTATTAAATTTTTTTGTGAAAAGTATACCGGACTCTGAAAAAATAAATGTTTTTCAGGGAAAAAAATCCCACTTTATATCTATTTCTGGTACAGTCTAGCTCAGTTAGGTTCCTACCTTCCAATGTTTTATGGAGTAGATAGCCTTTAATTTCTCTAAATTATTCTACGTGCTACGTGTCAATTCAGTCGTAAATAAATTTTCACGCGGGCGAAGTAGTCAGTCACGGCTAGTATAAAATGAAATAGAAAAACAAATAACTTCACATAGGTTGCAGAATAGCATCTACGGAATATCATATTCAGTCGTAAATAAATTTTGCACACGGAAGAAATCACCGATAACAGCTAGTATAAAATAAAAGAAATAAATATATACGAAATACACGAAATACACACACGTTTTAAAATAGCATCTACAGAATATAAAATTCGGTCATAAATTGATACTCACGCTGAAAAATTGCTCAGTAACAGCTACTGTAAAATGAAACAGAAAAACAAAATACTTCACACATATTGCAAAATAGCATCTACGGAATATAACATTTGACCATAAAGCAATTTTCCCGCGGACGAAGTCGTAAGTTAACAGCTAGTGCAAAATGAAACGGAAAAACAAAACATTTCACATAACAGGAGGCGGATAAGGAAAAAGGATTCATATCCATATTATGAAAGCTAATGTGACTTTAAACGACTTTTAAGCACAGATACTGCGAGCTTATTATGTGTCGTTAGACCTAGTTGTTTCTGCAATACGTCTGGCAGGGACAGTGACGGAGTAAACAAAGAATTGCTTATCTAGGCGTACAGTAAGAGTTAACAAAATCCGTACAATACATAACCTATTTAAAAAATTGCATAACCTCTTTAAATAATTTTTATGGACTGTAAGTACTCTATAAAGACGTAATTAAGAAGTATTTAATGGATTTTAATGGCAAGTGGACTATAAACAATAATTTTTGGATCTTTATTTGTTTATTTGTATGTACGCGCTTTCACCTTTACAGGCACGTTTGCTGATGATACGGTGGTAATGGCAAATGCAGATACACCACCAAAAATGTACGAGAAGTACTTGACAAAATCGACAGATGGACCGTTGATTGGAAAATCTAGCTTAACAAGTCTAAATCCATTCATGTCGCAATTGGATTGCGATGAACCAACAGTTATCTACACACTTGTCTTAAAGAATTAAAGTACCGCAAGCAGATACAGCAAAGTAACTTGGACTCCATCTGGATAGTAGGCTTAATTGGAAACATCACGTTAAGGTGTTTGGTTGGACATCATTCCAAGCGTAACCTCTATTATAAGCAACTAATTTACCTTTCTATAGTCAAACCGATTTTGATATATGGTATCCAGCTTTGGGGATGTACCAAGCAGTGAAATCGTAATGTAATTCAACGAAGCCAAAACAAGTTCTTACGTATATTTAACAATGCATATCGCTATGTAACCAATCAAGAAATTCACAACGACTTAGAGATAAAAAGGATTAACGAAGTTATCCAAAAATATGCTATTAAACACAATAATGACTCCTCAACCATACCATCGTAGAAGCTATTCGACTTTTGGATATTACCCATGAACTGAGAAGGCTACAACGCATTCAACTTCATGAATAAACTAATTTATCTGGGAGCTGAACATTGGTACAGTAAACCCGCACACGACTTACTTGAAAATAAAATCAAGTACATTTCATCAATGATAATGAATTAATAGTATATTAAGATTGTGTCATGCATATCCAATAAAGGATGTTCAGAAAAATGTGCGCGGGTAAAGTAAAACGATTAGATAAATTTATCTGAATGATTATACAGTTACAAGTCTTTGAGTTTAAGGAAGAATATAACGCATTTAGAATTTTGGGGACTTTTACTTATTGATCTGTTTGCCAGTGTCTATGTGTCAGTTCACGGATACCTTAAAAACTTCTAGAAACATTTATTTGGACTTTTCTATCTTATGCCTGTCTAATAACAAAGATCGGCTCTTAAAAGTATATGTCATCTTATCTTTGTAATCTTCCATATTTAAAAATAAATCATGAGAAACAAAATTAAGTGAATGTCGAAGAAATAAAACTATTACCGTAATAATAATTTTTTAAACTCTGATTTGTTTTCACTGTATTTTCACCGATCATGCGCTCACCGTAACTGAGAAGTTCAAATGCAAGATGACCTTAAAGAAAGATGATCTTAAAAGAAAGTCAGGTATACATACTGATTACATCATCGGTTTTTTACGTCACGTTTTTTTATATCGGTTTTTAAATAATTTTGAAAACCGATATAAAAAAAACGTGACGTAAAAACAGATGATTTTTATTGTGGTTATCGTACGAAGGTTAATAATTTTTTAACTCTACAAATATTAACAAGTTTTATAAGGCTTGAAAAGTAAGACAAAAAGCGTTTAAAATTACATTCTGACAAATTAAAAAGAAAAAAAATAAAGATAATCATTTATTTATTTATTTTAGATTTCAACGTATTTATACATTTGGCGAACTTATTACTACATGAGTAATCTCTGTCACTCAACCATAATATCAGAAACTGAGACTTATTGTAGTGAAAAACTGTAGTAAATACAATGAGAAATCATCGAATTAACTATTTGTTACAATGTGACAATTAATAATACCTACAACTATGCAATAAACATTATATATAACGTAAAATTAAATTAATCAGCAAATAAATTAGAGATGCAAGCATGGATAGGGAAAAGTAAATGGGAGTAGAAGGAAAATGGCAGTGATAGGGAATGAAGATCGGAATATTTTTTATAATGGATAATGGAGAATGATAAAGACGATGGAAAAAAACTGTGATCATATGTTGTTCGTTCTTTTTGAGATTTAGATTTAGAGTATATATGAGATAAATGCTGTTATCATTGTAGCAATTTCTAAATAGATGATGCAATAATCACGGGTTATTCGTCCTTTTTGAGATTTAGATAGCGATTTAAAGCATTTATAAGATATATGCTGTTGTAATACTTGCAATTCTTAAATAGATGAAACAATGATTACATGTTATTCATTCTTTTTGAGATTTAGGTTGTGATTTAAAGCATTTATAACGGAAATGATGTTATAATAGTAAAAATTAATAAATAGATGAAACAGTGATCATGAGTTATTCGTTCCTTTTGAGATTTGGGTTGCGATTTATAGCATTTATGGGATAAATTATTGTATAATAGTAGCAGTTCGTAAATATATGAATTTCAAAACATTTTAATTTACATTCTTGTATAATTTTAAAGACACCACGATATAGATAGTACGCCTTTACGCAACCATATCTAAAATCTATAGTTAAAATACATTTTAATTATGTATGAACGACCTAACGATAATTTAAAATATGTTATGACAATATCAACAAATAAAACACAGTTAGACGAAGTGATACCCCGTGTCAAGTGAATCGACAACATTGAGAAGACTCTCTTGTTATGCGGTAGTGATCTACGACGAGTTACAGAGTTGTCAAAGGAGAGATCCCAATGTCAAAACTTTGTGAAATTCTCGATACTGACAGGTTGAAGAGGAGACTATTAATCATAAGCATCGGCATATAATAATATCGTAGTTATAGTATAGATAGAGAAATAAATTTACTTCTCTGCAAGTCTGAGCCGCATTTGTTCATTTTTAGGGTACTATAGATAAATGGCAAAAACCTGTCAAGTACGCGTAGAGCTACGCCAGCTACGAGGTTTTCATACACATTTAAGTACTTATAAATATTTAAGAGCAAATAGTATTTCTATTCAACTATTTACAAATATTAATTTTTCACTACGTAAATATATTGTCTTCTCTATGTTTCACAGTCCTAAAATTATGACATCTAGAAACATCGCTATAGTTTTCCTACAACCTTTGCGTGGTTTCTAAATTTTTTTTATTAATTGTATGTCCAGTAATCTCGGGAGTAAGGGGAGTGGGAACATATATATTTTTTTGAATATTTTTCAGTATATTTCTGAAGACATAATATGGAATATTATAAAGGAAATATTTTTGAGATCTTTAAATGATATGTATAGAATTTTTTTCCTAGAACTTAATTTGGGCCCATCACCTAAATTTTCTATGTAGATATTTTAGAGTTTTAGGTTTGATATGTGTTATTGAGATATATGCGAATTAATTAGTTTTATTAATATGCGAAATTTTAAGTTTCTACTTTAAATGTTTTTTTTTGGGAAAACGATTGTGAGAGATACCTAAGTGATCTTATAAAGGTTGTTTTTCTTTTTGTGGTACGCAGCCCTAAAAACGTAACTCATGTTATAACGTCACGCCCGTCTGTGCATAAGTGCATACTCATATATCACAGTACCATAGCTCTTTCAATTCATCACTGATTGTGGCGAAGTCTTCGGGAAGACATAGTTGAATTACTATAGTTCTCATAGACTCCAGTGAATTTATTAATTGAAAAAATCTCTTAAAATGCAATTAAAAATATCTAGTATTATTTTGTGATACGGAATTTCTTTCGCAAAATATAAGTTTCCGAAACGATTCGTTTTAAACATGTGTCCTTCTTTTCAAAAACACGTTTGTCAATAAACTGAAAAAAATTAGAATAACGCATATTAACGCAAAAGTATTTGAGCCGACTCCCGGTAATAAAATGAAGATGTATGTATGAGCAAGCAACACATCTTACGTCTCTGAAAAATATATAATAGTGTTGTGTTTATTTGTCGCGAGTAAATTTCGATTCAATCTAAAAGGCGAAGGTAATTATCAACGTGAAATCGATTTCATTGAAAGTTTATTTGCATATACTAAAAACAATAACCGGAAATCAAATGCTTTAGCTCAACGATAATAAACACCGCATCATTCTCATCTCTCTCATCGCCTTACCATTATCGTAAACGTGTTATAAAATCAAATGGTTACTGAATAATAGTTAGCACAATGTGGACGTCCGCCGGCGCGTGTGGAAACAGGGCAGCGCGGCGCCTGCAATCACTGCACTGCCGGCTATTGATAGACGTACTTGGGCATTGCGTCGATATTAATAGTTGAAGTGGCCGTCGCCTAGCGGGGAGGCGAGGTGCGCACGAGACCTCTTTACGGATGCGAATATGACTAATTAATATTGTGACGAATAAAGTTTGTTAATGCTCTGTTTTACAATAATAATATTTTTTTCTTTGCCACCATTTTTATAATAAGTATAGCCTTATCTCTTCAATAATATCTTTGCATTTGAATAAAAGAACCATTTTTATAATAAGTATAGCCTTATCTCTACAATATGTCTTTGCATTTGAATAAGTGAACCATTTTTATAATAAGTATAGCCTTATCTCTACAATATGTCTTTGCATTTGAATAAGTGAACCATTTTTATAATAAGTATAGCCTTATCTCTTCAATACTATTTTGAATTTGAATAAGGGAACCATTTGTATACTAACTACAAACTTACCTCTTAGTTTAAAAAGGGATTAAAATGGTTAAAAGTTCCAAATGCATAACACTTTCCGAGTTTTTAACATTTTGGTTAATTCATGTTTAATAAATATGGCCCCTCTTGTTTCACTTCCAGATGTACGCTTCTATATTTACAGTAATCGTGTCTTTGTTAATTATAAACGTTCCGTATTCCGGCTTCTTCCTTTTACGGGTATTCATTTGTTGTCTTCGCCGCAAAGTTATGGAGTAAGAAACAATGAATCTCTGGCATTCTTTCATCGTCAGTTCATACTTTAAAATTCGTCATAAAAAATGACACGCCCTCCAAACCTATTTATACTCTCCCTATTTACCTTTTCAACCTTATCCTTTGTACCTCACTTGTACCCATCCACATGGCAAATTAAGAGTTTTGTTATAATTTTAAATCATTTTACTTTTTTATTATTTTTTATTCTTCCCCTTTGTTGGAGTTCCTCGAACCGTTAATTTTGATAAATTATTTTTAGTTGACAGGAACAAATTGTTCTGGTATTAATGTCCTCTCTGTGTAATGTAATTATGGCGTATATTAAAATTAATAAAGATATGTTACATTGATACTAAAATACTTATTGCGTAGCAGTTATCAAGGTTCGATAGGTATTGCAATTGGACTTTTTGTGAAAAAAATGTAATATAGTATAATAAAAACGAGCAGGCAGAGTTAGAAAACGAAAGATTCTTTTTATGTGTATGTTCTACGCTTATTCATCTTACTACAATACAATAAAATAGTTTTATTACGAAAGAAGAAAAAAATGTCTCTACTTTTATCATTTCTATTACTTAATACTTAAGTAGCCATTATACTGATTTCTGTAGGCTTTTGATATGACATAAGCCAGATTTTATGACATGTCTTTGCAGGGTACCAAACTGTAATTGATGGCCCGAAATTTGTCTGGTGATAAAGTCTGTTACACCCGAATTGAAACGAGTAACATAGTTAGCGAGATATTAAATAATAAAACGAAACAACTTATTTTTAATTTGTATTATTTCTATTATTTAATACTAAGTAACAATTATGTTTATTTCTGCTGCCTGTTGATGTGACATAAAACAGATTTTGTGGCGCACAATTGCAGGGTATTAAACACTATCGAGAGCCTAAATTTGTCACTTTACGGATTCTGTTACACTCTAGCTGAAGTTAGTAACGTATTTAGTGAGACAATAAATAACTAAATAGAACAACGTACTGTTCAATTGTCTGATGTTTCACTGAATATTTATAACTAAACAAATTAGTGCTTGTAAACATGGTATTTGAAGCTAATTAATATTATTTTTTTGGCTAGAGTTTATTTTAAGTTTTATGTGTCTAAACAAATATTTTGCATATTACAGACAAAGGTCAACTTTATCCGTTACATGAAAAATATTCGTACAGACAAAACATTTAAAGTATGAAATGTTTTTTTAATTAAAGCGATAATAAAAACATATTTTGTTTATCAAAAATATGTTTGTAATAATAAATTACTATTTAAATATTATTGAGGTACTAAATAGATATAAATTATAATTATGTAATCCACCTTTATTTAGAAAGGATGGAATTTCACCTTCATTTAGAAGATGAAATTATATAACATGACCTAAAATCAGATGAGATATTTTATTTATTTAGGAAAATAAATTAATCCGATTTATTGGTGATAAAGTGTAATATATTCAGAATATAATATTATTAGACTATTATTCCGATATTGGAGCCCAGTAATTTCGAGTTGATATCCCAATAATTTACCGTTACGCCAATGATTCACTTAGAGAAGTCATAAAAAGAAGGTATACTCACTGCGTACTATTTTTATTGTTTAATTTCTTGTTATAATTAAGTAAAAACTAATATGTATTATTCCAAATATTCATAAACTGTGTACTATTCAAATGCCAAGATTCAGATTTTTATTTCAACTAGAAGGACTAATTGTCTAAAACTTCCCAATAAATGATCCCCAATTTTAAGATTGTAAACATTTTACGGACTTAGTACTTGTTTTAAGTTTACAAAAGACTTCTTAAAATTTTAAAAGTTTGGGATTTTTATGGCTAGGTAATAGGATGCGGATAAAGAAATTATATTTTATTTAAAATTTCACCTAGTTATCACCTAGATATATTTAGATATTAGTAGCAAGTATTAATGCAAATCGATAAAAGTGTCTACTGCTAATAAGTAATTTCACGAATTCTTCTATGGAAAAACCAACAAATTAAAAAGGTAATATAAATTACGCACTGCTGTTAACAAACTTCGTTTTCTTAGGAAGCTTTCAGCTAAATTATATAACATATGGCAGTAACTTTCTATTTGCTGATTTATTGTCTGTTCTTCGTACACGTATGAATTGTTAGTTTTTGCTTTCGAGAATTCGCTCTAAAAACGCGTAGTGAAAAAATAACAGAATTCGGTTTTATACAAATTTAGGCTTGTCTAAACATTTCCCAGTGCATCAAATGTATATATGCGCCTAAATATGTATGAAAGTGATATAAATTTGTATATAAATATTAATAATATTTTTTACCATGTAACTATATTGCCTATAATATTTTTCACAAATTTAGAGTAAAAATCGTCGTCAATTTCTTAGAACCTAGAACTATCTTACATTCTTTCAATTGACATACGGCAAATGAAATTACAAAAAAATATTGAGTGCTTTATTTACCTATTTTAAAATTTAAATATTAATATAACATTTCTGTATAAGTATTTTCTATGTAGTTAACATAGAAAATACTTGTATTGAATTTTGAGATATATATAATTGAAAGCTTTGCGTCAAACACTTTCTAAGAAAAATAGCTGTAACAAATAAATAAACGGACGCACGTGTGAGTGATTTTATAATGATTCAGTTTTTTTTTCTTTTGAAATATATAACTTTAACAACTCTCAAACGTCTGAATATAGACTGTTAGTTAACTTTGTAGAAAGATTTATTTAGCACATTAACGTCACCATTGACACAGAGAGTTGGTTAATGTCTCCATTAAAGATAGATAGTTAGAATGTTAGATGTAATTTTGATAATTATAGAGATAAAAGTAATCATTATTCGATAGTTTGAACTCTGCTTAAGGGTAGTGATAATTTTATTTAAACCTAATTTATGAAGGTCCTTGAATATTTTTATAATTTAGAAAGCTATTTTAATAAAGTGAAGTATTTGTTGAATTCGGAAGTTGAAATCGATCTTCAGAAATCGATAAAACTTTTTAAAAAGCTACGGGATTACTTCATTCGATGAAATAACAATAAACCAGTGAATAGCACTCGTGCGCGAGCGTTCGCTCTCTTTGCCGACATCTGCATTATATCACGCGATGTTTATAGATGTTATAATAATAGTCGACTTTCAGTACTCGTTCCTTTGTTAGAAGTAAAGATAACATTTTCGTAAAAAACGGTATATGTTTGTTTAATTTTATATATCAGTGAAAAGATATAGATACATTTTTGTTTCGCTAATTCCGAAGAAATCTTCGAGTAATATATCATAAGAAAAAATATTATATTCGAATTGCGAACCGAGGAAATCGATATACAGAGAATTTTGAGATATTCCTTAATATTACACTTGTATACTTTACTAATAAATTTGTAAAGAATTGTCAACAATATAATATTACCAGATACAGAATATTATGTGTTATGTTACCTAATTAATAATATTTTTCGAACGGATTTAAATATTAAGTGGTTAGCGTATCGCTCAGTTGGGTGACGCCGTGGTTCAGCTTCATTAATTATGCTTTTCTCTGAATGTTTAACCAGTTTCCGCTGTAAATCACTGCGCTATTCCGTTTTATTGCATCTTTATGACGTGTCGTTTGAATTCGTTAATTTTTGTATACAGTGAAAATAGTGGAATATAGTCTAACCACTGCTAGGTTCGAACAGTTCGACAGAAACTCCATTGAAAGTTCGAGTGGTTACATTTTCCATTGCTATAAAGGTGTGATTCTTTCCAACTTTTATTTTCCATATATGTGTACACACACACAAACACACACACACACACATATCTATATATATATATATATATATATATATATCACTAAATAACGCCATTCAACCACTTGTGTAAGTAATTATGTGTAATCCGGCGAAATATTACTATCCGGTATTTTTTTAATTCGGTCGTCTAGTTAATAAAATAATTAAAGTTTAAATTTTGCATAAAATCATAATTATATGTAAATTAGTGCTCTGTCGAAATGTAACGTATTGTAAATTGTCAAGTGTCAAGTGATTTGTCATTTATCTGTCTGAAAAAAAAACAAAAAACAAAGCGTAGGTTTCGTTCTTAATTAATTTAGCACATTTCACTTTAATATTGAAATGATAATAACTACTAAATTAACTGAGCATAGTTCACTTAAATATTCTTATGGTAATAACTAGTAAATTAACTGAGCATAGTTCACTTAAATATTCCTATGGTAATAACTAGTAAATTAACTGAGCATAGTTCACTTAAATATTCCTATGGTAATAACTAGTAAATTAACTGAGCATACTTCACTTAAATATTCCTATGGTAATAACTAGTAAATTAACTGAGCATAGTTCACTTAAATACTCCTATGGTAATAACTAGTAAATTAACTGAGCATAGTTCACTTAAATATTCCTATGGTAATAACTAGTAAATTAACTGAGCATAGTTCACTTAAATATTCCTATGGTAATAACTAGTAAATTAACTGAGCATAGTTCACTTAAATATTCCTATGGTAATAACTAGTAAATTAACAAAGCAATGCGATACATTTGCTTTCTTTCATCATTTATTCATTTACTAAGTATCAACCCTGTTGATACTTAGAAAATGAAACTAATTTTGTAATGAATATCACAAAACATCGTACATGTTAACTACTTCCTAAATCTTAAGTTCAATTCGGGCGCTGCACAGTATATATGCCAAGGGCTTCGCCAGTATTATAATTGCATATGGCATACACTAAAATCGTGTCAAAATATTGTCCACTCGAGAATGAAAAAAAAATTAAACAAAAAGCACTGATACCAAAAAATCCACTTTTTACGAACAATAAACACGAATCCACATTTTAAAAACAATAATTAACTTTATAAATGATTCAAACCTTCTGATCGGTTTAAATGATTTTGTGAGCAGATTGATTTTGCAATCGTAATTAAAATTAGACTAAAAATCAATAATAATTTAGCTAAATAGTAAATGAAATAATATCGTATTAATAGTTATTCAAATAAGTTTACTTTAAAAATCGGTGATAGTATTTTTCATAATCTTAAATATTTTGAGAAATTATGGATGTTAAACATTTCCAAATAGCAATAATTTTTATTTACGAATTGAGAACAACCTTGACCTTGAAATAAAATTGACATTGAAATTGAATTTCGTTATCCTTTATCTTTTTCTTTTGTTTAACCTTCTTTTATAAAACTATGCAAATGAAAGGGATAGTTAGAAAAATAAAATTCACCGTCGAGCGCTAAGAAGGGTATTTATGCAATATTGCCACATTTCTTACGTTTATTGTAATAAAAGATATAGGTTGATGTATTTCCATGTTAATGACTTGTGACAATTTTTAAATTTCAAAAAAGTGGTATGATTTTTAAAAATAATAGATGTATTGCAATCTACCCATGATGCTCTATTGCGGATTAAAGTGGCGCTATTTAGTGATAGTACACACTATACAAACACACACACACACACACATATATATATATATATATATATATACATACATACATATATATATATATATACACATACACATATACATATATATATATATATATATATACACATACACATATATATATATATATATATATATATATGTATAATTTTCTTACTTCAAAGTATTACTTTTAAATTACAATTTCATCGAAAAATTCTTTGTAATGGTAAAGACTCACATGGTTTGAATGAAGAACCGTTGGAGTAGTCGAGAACAACCGGGCCACTTGTACAGTGCCTCTGAAGAATAAATGGCAAATTCTAGAATTCTAGTGTATATTTTATTTTTTTAATTGCATTGCGATGACTATTACGCGATGGCAGATCTAAATATGGGTCAAAAATTAATTAAATTTAATAGACAAAAACTATAAAAATAATTGTTACGAACTTTTTTTAAAGAGAAGTTTCAAACATCAGTCATTATTTGTCCGAAATTTTTAAATTTTTTACCGTTGTACATTAGCCGTTTTCAAATTCAAATATTTTAGAGACTTTGAATCTCAAAAATAAAAGAAATATCCCAAAAAATTGTCAAACCGTTTTGTTTAAAAATATTTTTCAAAAATCGGCTACTTGAAATGATAGTGGCAACGCTCTAGTTTGAAGAAATTTTAGTTTTTTTTATTTTAGATTAACCGTATCGAAGCTTCCGTGCCCGCCGATCATATTCAAATTTTCGCGAGATCTCCAGAGTTTGTCGTTAACTATGATACAGTCTGTTTATTAAAAAATTATGATAAAATGATGATGATGTATGATAAAACTTGATTGATTTTTCAGTGTACATGGATACGTTAAGTAAAATATATGCCAGCTTTCGAAGGGAAGTATGTGTTGATATAAATGTACCATCACAGGAACTGTTAATTCCATTAGGTTGGAACGCACGCCTCGGGACCTAATTGGATAATGACGCCTTGCTGCCGCGTCGCTCCATATTTACGTATCACGAGGTAGCTGCACCTTTATCATCCATGTTTCAAGCTGTTTTTAGAAATACCTAATAAGAAGACAACATTTTTAGAACCGTAATACGAAAATAATTTTATGTACAGACTTTGCATATTAGTATAAATTTTCAAATCGTAAGCCCACGATTAGTCAATTTTTGAAGTGAATCTTTTTTGGGTAGGATGTGAGTAAAATGTCAAGGTCAAAATTTAATGCAACGTTTTCGTGTAACGTTTTGTTGTAACGAATTTATCGCAAGAAGGACGAAAAATATGTACTTAGCAAACAATCGAGAGAGATAGATGAACACGATAGAATAAAACAAGAAGTATAAAAAATTATACGAAATGACTGTATAAAAAAATGGCGCTCACAACTGCTATCAACTGTTTTGTACGTCGTGTGTCAAAAGTGAAAAATGGCGCTAACAATAGCCATCACCTCTTTTGTAAGTTACGTGTGTCAAAAGTTATTTTCTTTCTTTATTTATTTATTTATGACTAATTTATTCCTAATTTTGCGTGTATTTCATCCATTACAAGACTAACGACATATGTACTTAATTTATTTATATATCCGCCATGAATCCGCACATTTAGTAGTCGTAAATAGGACATTTAGTAGTCGTGAATAGAAGCAACACATCCTGACTTCCTTCAGCCGCATTTAGCCGGCATCGCGGTTATTTTTTTTAGTTGACTGTTGTCTATTTAAATTTATATGAAGATTTTATAAGATGTTTACGTCTATTTGTAATGACATTTTATTAATTTTTCTAAATGTATTAAAAATCTAAAAAATCTAAAAGGTATTAAAATCTTATACGAATTTGGTACAATCTATGAACTTACACTTAATATAATATATATTTCTCTCTCTCTCTCTATTTCTGTCTTTACACCCATTACTATACACTTATAAATCGAGGTTTATATCGTCAAAGAAGTTTCACTTCTGTCACGAGTACTAAGATGGATGCGATTATTTTTTATAATTTTTTCTTATTTATTCGAGTACAAGAGTACTTTATTCTAATCAGTAAAGTATTTTGTAATCGACATACCGTTCCTATTCTTTAGATACAATATAAAAACTTTAATTAATTGGTTAAATGTAGTGCAGTGCACGTATACGAGCACCGCACGGCGCCATCAACTATTCATTGCGGCAATTTATAAATATTTGAATGCGAATATTCAGCAACACGAGTATTATCTGATAGAAATAAATATCTATTATGTTGGTAATTTAAGGTTTTTCTTAAGTTTTTTTTTTCTTTGATATTTATGTTTGTTAAATAAAACGTCTAAATATAATTATGATTAAGAAAAGTTTAAGAATAAAACATTTTTCTATTATAAAATTAATTATTATATAATAAAAAATGTTATAGATTATTTTCGATTAATCAATAATTTGTATATGATCATATATGTACGAATGTGAAATAAAGTGGTTAAATTTTTTGATGTGAAATATCTAATGGCGCGTTTGGATGGAAGTTAAAACGTTCTGATGGTCCGTCGCGACGTACCATTCGGTCAGCTTCGCGTCTTGTCGGCTCTTTCGGACTTAATTTGGGTAGCTTCGCATCTTGTAGGCTAACGGTATTACAAAATTAAAAACATTTTTTCATAGATTGTTGAAGAAATACTTCTGTGATAAATTATTTCATAAAAATAAAATAATAAAATTATATCCATATTTTGTTATTAACGACCTTCAATATTGAATATTTCATTATAAAAATATAAAAAAATTTCGGTGTTAGATGGCTTACAATTTTCTATTTTACCACCTACCAACCCAATTCACCTACTTTTATCTCGGATGAGAAGAGATTCATTAAAATTATTACTACCTAGCCTGGATTTCTGAATTTTTGTCTTGATGTTTGAAATTTTCTTGAATATATTATGATTTAAACCTTTTTTTTTTGTCAACTTCGTATTGTATCTTCCTAAATCGCACTTATGTTTTATGCTAATCTGTTTGTACATTTATCAAAATGATAATAGTATAATATTTTATTTATAATCGGAAAAGCATTTCCAAAGGTAAAGGTAACAATCTGAGTTTCTCCTCATACACCAGAAAGTTACTGGCAGGCCGCGTGCTTTCAGTAGAGAAAGATGATTGTCGCGTTAATGCCGTCGCTATGGTCATGTTGTATGACAGCTCAGATTATAGAGGTTATCCGTTTCTGTCATAATTCGGATAAGTCAATCTTCAGCCTAGGATTGTGGGTTTGAGGAGTGCGATCTAAATTTTGCATGCCTATTGTATAATAAATTTCTTCCTTCATTTATAAATTATTAAAACATAAATTCAGTTACCTATTTCATTTGAACCCTTCCGAATGTTTAGTTCTTACATAAGAAAGAATGACATCAAAATCTATGACTTTCTACTGGGTTACTTTTTTGTTAGTGACGAAATGTTATGGTACGATTAAGAATATACAACTGAATCATATTGTGAAAAAAAAATTTAAAAAACATTATTTTCTATTTTTTTTCACTGTATAATTTTAACCCAGTGTATTCATACATATGTTTATATATTTTTATGTTTGTTTGTACATATGTATATGGAAACAAACATAAAAAGATATAAACATATGTATATCCTTATTTTTTATTCCTCTATATATTGTTACCACATTCGTATTATCTCCATTTTTTTATATTTTTGCTTTATTTTATCATAGTAAACTTCTATTTAATTTTTGTTTTGCCGTTTAATTTATTTTTCTTACCTAGCAACAATGACAAATATCTGGAGTGTGATCTAGTCAGTGTTGCCTAGCCACCACTTTTAAACTTGACACTGGCCAAGGTTATCTATGGAAAGAATGATCGCTATATAATAAAAAAATAAGAATAAGTCTATTACTTTTGAAGCAAAATTGTCCAACCATGTTTGTGGACTAACTAATACGAAATTGGTTTATTTAGTATTAAATTGTGGCTACATAACATTTTTATTTAGGTTATTCGCAATTGATTTTATCAAAAAGCTGTAATACAGCAATGGTTAGTTCTAAAATTGTTTAGCTTATGACACTAACTTATTGAAAATTTCTTATATATATTTAATATCTTTATTTTTTATAGTCATGCCTTTTTAATCGTCTCGATAAACAATTCAGGGGCATATATCTAAACCTCCTGTCGCGTGATCGCTCGCCGTCAATAAAGCCTCGAGCGGTCGTTAAGGCTGAAATTAATTTACTTAGGCGCCGTGTCTGGGCGTCTAATGGAATTAGAGCCTTGCTACGCTCCATTGGATGGTGATTGAACTACTGTGTACTGAAAAAATCCCTTATAGGGCGGTTCTGTTCAGCGCCCGGTCATCAAGAGGTCCCATGACAGTTATTAGGTAATTATATTGATTAAAACTATTTATGGATTAAAAGGCAATTGTTTTTAAATAAAACAAAACTTCACTTCTTTAAAAGCTTTAAACAAAATTACATACGTCACACACGTGTAGTTAGTACACTTGCTCCTACTTTTTAAACTTTTAGTTCGTTTTCTAGATGACATGATGTATCATGAACCAACACGATTTATGTTGATAAAATAATTGCGCTTAATTTTTAATATTTTTCTTTCATTTAGGCGGTAACTAAACGGTAATATAGGAGTACATATCTATGTCAAGATATTGTTAATGTATACGTAGATAACACTTAATATAAATCGTTTTAAGACACAATTGCAGTTACTTCCTGTAACTGAAGCGACTAAACTTTTACGTGCAAACAATTTTTAAATTCACAAAAAAATAATCGTTCAGTGATTAGATATGAATTATTTTTTAGAATAATGTCTATTTCAATATACCCATTTTGTTTCGAAATCTTCGAACTGAGTTTTGAATTTCGTAGTTTTATCGTATTTTTTATTAGATGAGTGAAAACTATGAACTTTACGGGTTTGTCGTATTTTTTATTAGAGGGGTGAAAACTATGAACTTTACCGGTTTGTCGTATTTTTTATTGGATGGGTGAAAACTATGAACTTTACGGGTTTGTCGTATTTTTTATTGGATGGGTGAAAAATATGAACTTTACGGGTTTATCGTATTTTTTATTAGATGGGTGAAAACTGTGAACTTCACAGGTTATGAAATTAACTAGTAGACTTAGCATAAAAATGATCAAGGAGTGATTAATGAAAATGAATGTCACCAGGCTATCGATGCGAAAACTATGGAAAATCACGTAACTCTTGTTGGAGCTGATCCAGAATTTGCTAAAGTAAGTAACGTTAAAAGTTCTAAAAACAAGCGAGTGGCGCGTGCCATTATTCTAAAGCATACGATCAATACGTACCTTATTGGTTTCAGAATATCATAAGATTAGTTAATATGTGAGCCAGATATGGGCCAAGACGGAAAATATGTGGGCCAGATATGGGCCAAGATAGAAAATATGTGGGCCAGGTATGGGCCAAGACAGAAAATATGTGAGCCAGATATGGACCAAGACATAAAATATGTGGGCCAGATACGAGAATAATGTTTGGCGTTGTTACCACTCCTATAGGGTGAAAATAATAGAAAATTATTCAACAGTTTTGATTCTTATTAAGTAGATAGTATGTTATTATTTGTATGAAACTTTGGCAAGAATATAAGGTATGAAAAAAGTAACAAAATAATTGTCTGTTTGTATTATTGACCGATTTAACGAAAAGAAATTACGAATTTATTACCAAATATAAAGAATATGAAAAGAATTTCAAATGATAACGAGAGAAAGAGGCGTGTAAAATAATATAGAAAATGCTAATAACGTTTTAAATCTAAATTTAAAGCTAATTCAGGCTTTGATAAAAAAATTAAACGGGCCAACTTTTTTATATCACCTGATCATTCCAATTTGTCATAACTGTGATAAAATAATAATGATTTAATAATAATTGGCAAACAATTATGGGCTAATAGCTTGGATTTGTCTGGTTTTAATCCCATTTGTTTTTCTTTAGTTTTTGTAAGACTTAGGTTAAATGTACCGTGTGTTCGTTCGAGTACATTGTCAATCAGATGCTCCCTTTAGATTTTATAATAACATAAGTATGTACGTACATACTTTCATGTATACACACATACACATAGCACCAATGTGATTCGTGTTTAACCACTAAAATGTTCTTTATCGTTTATCCACTAAACTGTTCTTTATCGTGAAATGTTCTTTATCGTTAAATGTTCTTTATCATTTATCCACTAAAATGTTCTTCATCGTTAAATGTTTTCTGTCGTTTATCTACTAAAATTTCTTTACCGTTAAATGTTCTCTATCGTTTATCCACTAAAATGTTCTTTATCGTGAAATGTTCTTTATCGCTTATCCACTAAAATGTTCTTCATCGTTAACTGTTCTTTATCGTTTTATAGAATCACCCTTCTTCTTTCATTGTTTCCCGCCTAGATGCATTGTTTTAGCTGATCACTTACATCCAAAACATGTGAGATCAACTATATACCTAATGAATACACATTTTGAACTTCATGATCATCAGAAGAGCAGTTTCGCTGTGTAATTTCGTACGTTTGTTCCTTTATTACAATAAAAAATGGGTTTCGAATTAAATGTTAACTTATGAGTTATCGGAAATAATTTTAAATTAACGGCATAGATATAATCTAAATACTTTCTCACCAAATGCCAGCCTGTATATACACATTTTTTGTAAAATCGTAATAAAATTCCATTATTATTTGTTATTGCTGAACTAATGAAATATTTGTATTGTAGAGTATTTGTATTATAAAGCAATAGTCATTCCAGCATCAGCACCCTCGTACTGCTCTTCCCTCGCAGTTTGAACGGGTTTAATTTATTCTAGTTTTGTGTGGCAGGAAAATTTGAAGACGAAGAAGTTGGACGATTTTTGGGAAAAATCGAATTTTTAATTTATTTGAGTGTGTCCAAAATTTTGAGGTTAGAAAAAAATGCGTAATTTTTTGCGTGAAAACGTCTTTCGTAGCTACCAGGTCGCCTCTGGCGCCGAATATTTTTGTAGTTTCGCGACATCATCCGTAACAAGCAATCTTAGAAGGTTTTGTAAATTGTTGTGCAAGTGTGATCTATTTTCAGAAAATGTACACCACTTTGCGTTACAACCCGTGAGTCACGAGATATACATATGTAAATGCGGACAACAAAAGCGTTGTATCGCTAACTCTGACGAGACCTTACTATGGAAGCCTTTTTAAAAACGTTTTCTCATTAAAACTTAAAAAAAACATCGCAGGAATAAAAATATATTAAATACCACCCAAAAATGCATTTTATGTAGATTGATACATTGTGTTTGTTTAAGTGGTGACCACTGGACGAACAAATACACACATATATTTTTAGACTCTATATAATATATACGTACACACACACACATACACACACACACACACACACACACACACACACACATATATATATATATATATATATATATATATATATATATATATATATATGTATATATAAAAAAATTTGAGTTCGAATTTTTGACTCCTCACTCACTTGGACTCCTCACTCCTCATGTCACTCGGAAGTAAAAAGGATTCGGATGTTAAATTGAAATTTTGTTGATACACCAAAATTAAAATTTCACTTCAAACAAACAATTCATAAAGAAATTCGAAATCCAGAATGGCGCATGACTTTTATAATTTAATATATGTTATATTAGTTTCGCAGAGATTTATTAATATATAAAAATGTTATTCGCTACTGACGAAGGAAAAGTATAAAACAAGATGCATGTCAAACATTTAACCTTTCTTGTTCGCACTTTACAAAAATTTAAATGAATTAAAAACCATTCAGGCGTGAATTACTCTTAAACATCAGGGGTTGTGCCCCTTTTTATTTATAAGACAATTTTTAATGTTCTGTAATGAGAGAGGGAACCCGTCACACAGTGTTGTGTTTAGGTCATTTAGATGAGGTTAATTTTTAATTGTTCACAATTCGATTTAAAATTGTTTAATTTATTTCAATATTTAATTATATCAATGTTAGTAATTACATCACTTTTTAATTATTGTTATCCATAGTTGTATTGGCATAAACGATAAAATAATGAATTAATTCCCACACTGCTAAACTTTTGTTTGTACATTCTATGATTAGAATTGCCAATACCACCCCATTTATAAATTAATATTATCAAATTGTTGTCGGGACATATTATTGGCCAATACAGTTTCTTATGCCTTCAATGAACGTTTAACAGTATGGTTAACGACTCCTATAATAACTACTCGTAAAGAAGCACCGTACTCATCGACTGTTGGCAATAATGCTGCTAACAGTCTTCTTGATTTTCCCAAGCAGCATACAGAAGGAAAAGTAAGCAGTAACCTTCAAAACTTTTATTCATTAATGTGCCTTATGTTTGCAAATGTATACGAACATAGATAATAGTAAATTTGATTTTAAAAAATCATAAACCGACTGCTAACAATTTCAAAGTTATAATTCAATGACAGATAGGGAGACCGGTAAGTAAATGATGAACCCAAACAGTATAAAAATATGCTACCCTAAAGCACCTTTTGTGTCATACATTGAGCAGTCAAGTCAACAAGTCGCCAATGATATTGACTCATCAATCAACGTCGCACTGTATACAATTTCCTTTCCTTCCGGTGAAACTAGTTTCGTTTTCCGTACGCGGCCTAGGCGAACATTTCCCACCGGAATCTGTGCTATTGAATGAAAACCTATACGCGACGGCACTGAGGCGAGCAACTCGGCTAAATATTGATCAGCGGATACAACTTTCAGTAGCTCGGGTACACGTGTTAGTACAAGGCACTCAGTTACTGAGACACTTTTACGCGAAGTGAATAAGAATTAGGTATATTCTTGAATGCGTGTTCGTGTAGTATTGTGTTTAGTGAGGGGACGGTAAATATTTTAGGTATTTTCTAGTCGAATGGTTCGATTCATTAATATTGATGAAAATGTTAGATTTATGTTGCAATTTATTATTCCAACAAATGAGGAATCGATTCCACACAGCTAAAACATTCTATGTTTGGACTCCAATTTTGAGAAATACTTAGCAGGCTACGGGAAATTGCAGAAATAATTAATTTTTAAAATATATTTAAATTACCTAATAATTTGAGTTTCAACAAGATGGGTTAAGTTATAATAGGAGAGTAAGGGTTAGAGTACTGCTGAGGTACGGAGACAAGAATAAATTTTTCAGATGACTTTGAAGACGTACATCGACGATGCATTTCGAATGTCAATATTAATTTGCTCCTAAGTTTAACATCAAATAGAGTGAAGGTATGTTGGTACCACATGTTTCTACGTTTAGGAATAATAGGAGTATGGACTATTGAGGGGTATCAAACAGAGTATGGACTGTTCCTGGGAGGGATACCAAACGTAATCTATTTTATAATTCTTCAAATTGCTAAAATGAAGACATAAAATAATAAATTGTATCGATTATATACATTGTATCGATTATATACATTTATCCAGTATCGATTATATACATTTACAGTATACATATTTCTGTTTTTAAGCTGCGTCTCGACTGGATAAATGTATATAATCGATATAAATTGTATCGATTATATACATTTATCCAGTCGAGACGCAGCTTAAAAACAGAAATATGTATACAAGTGTAACAAAAATATTGTCTATTACTCACAAAGGTGATTCTTTACTTCAAGCTAAGTATATTTGAATAAATAGAATATGTAAATATCTTTGGTTATAATAGCAAAGTTAACAACGATTTTTGTAGGAACGGTTGAGTGTATTCATACAGGTTTTAACATTTTGTACTCAGTTTAATGCCCAAAACAACTATAGGAATAATAGACAGGTTGTATAAGCTAAGGCCAAATATATAACGATTATATACATTTCAAAGCCATTCTGATTTCTTAAATCGATAAGTGTAAACGATAGTTAAAGCGTCTGATAAAAGTTTTAATTAGTTTTAATTGTAATAAAAAGTTTTTCCAGATATTATGAAATGTAAAAAGAAATTTAGCTAGTAACGGACGGAGGTTTTTCATTTATGACTAGACAGAAAGAAGTATTGTTTAAGAGAAAACTTTGTATTTGTTCCATTTATTTACAAGCAGTTGTCACGTAACAGTTGTCACAATCTTCCAAGGTAGTAAATAGGTACTGGTTGGTCTTCAACTAAAAGAGTCATGATAAAAAAGGTTGTGACGCCCAAATATTTAGAATTATTTTTCTTTCGAGCAATGGTGGAGATACCAATTATTTATATTATTTTGCTAGTTCTGGTCCATCTTTTATCAAATGTAACTTTCCATGAAGATTTATAGTCCTGCACAGCGTTTAAGTTGCAGTCTAGTAATTTAGGCTGTTTTTTTTTAGTTTCTGTCTCAATATTACTCTGCACACCAGCGATTAATTAAATGATGAGATTTTTTTCAAAATGTACGTTTAAAAAATGTTTACTAAATGCATTTTATTATTAAATAAGTAAAAAATAATAAAGTACTTCACATCATAAGACTGAGATAAAGTTTGAGTATTGAATATATTTGGCGTTAATTTTGCAGCAATTCATTATTCACAATTAAATGGAACTGATGTGCACGTGATGTAGTATTATTTCTACTTTCTTTAAATTCTTTACCATGACCTAGGTATCGCTGTATTACAGCATCTTCAGGTGGGCTATTAGCAAAGATCTTTATTAATTGCCCATCTGAAGATGGTGTAATACAACGAAACCAAGATCGTGTTAAGAATTTAAATAAAGTAGAAATGATACTACATCACGTAGTTTAATTTAATTGTGATTAAAGTTTGAGTTTTTTTTAATTTTTCGATTAAATGATTGAAGAAATTTTCAAGTAAAAACTAAGTGTGTTATAAAGTTTATATTTAAGGACGTATTACTTATGTACTTTCGTTGCAAAATTAAATTTAGACAATTTTTTTACGTTTTGATTTGTCATCATTGAATGTAAATATACACATATAATTCAAAATCATCTTGGAGTTAGTAAACCTTAACTAAGAAAGCAGGTTGGCGAAGACAATAAAAATCACCCCCAAAATTCAAGTAAAAATCTCCGCAATAATATTTTATGAAGATGAATAACGTAACACATATAATATTTTGGTGGCTTCAGCAAGATTCGGCAAAAGTAGATTTTAAAGATTATATGAGGGTAGAACCAAAAGTTCTTGAATCTGGCCATTTCTGAGAATAGTAGCACTTTTGCGCTTTGGTATGAGTCAAGTACAGAAAGTTCACAAAATTCTACAAGATCATTTAGGCTTCAAGAAGCTTCATGCTAAGTGGATATCTTAAAAATACCGTGGTGTTGATGAATGTCGTGAAATGTTAGAAAAATTCGACTGAGGCCACTCAAATTCGACATCTTCACAAGGAAGAAAAGATAGACATATACTGCTACGAACCCTAAACAAAGAGGCAGTGTGGGTGTTTCTTTCTGATCACTTTCCTCTAAAGAAAGGACAAAACGCTGGAAAAAATGGACGAATTATTCTGCAAAGATTGTTCTGTAAAATAAAAGAATAGTTACCACAAGCTGCTGTACCAGAATCGTCCTTTATCAGGATAACGCGTCTGCGTACTCAGCTAGAGGCACGACCGAATATTTGGCTATGTTGGGTTTAGAAATTATGTGTCTTTCAACATACAGCTGCGATTTCGTACAATGCAAGAATAAAATATGAACTGCGGGGAATACGAGTCCCGGATGTCGAAGTACCAGCGACTGCCTTCGAAAAGACTGTGGAAGAGACATCCGCGGAAGAGCGGGTCGACTGCTTTTCTCAATGTTTCCATTGAATCAAATGATGCTTAGAATACTACGGAGACTGTTTCGTAAAACAATAAATAAATTACAAACTTGCTAGTCCTATTTTTGATTTTTTTGAAACTTACTGTGTTACTTCTCGTATTTGCAGAGGAATGATACAAGATGTCCTTTTTTAGGATTGAATCATATAGTCTATAACCTTTAATCATAATCCATGTTTTTTTTATTTAACTAGAAGGAAAATATCATATTGCTATGCCACCTCCCATCTGCGTTCATCTAAAATATCGATGTTACATTAAGAAATAATGTTATATTACATCACAATCCAACAATTTTGTGAAACATTCCCGATTTCGTTGGACAATAAATTTATAAAAATATTCTAATCCAGCTGAGATTTTAGCCGAGTTAAACTAAACATAGTTAGAAAAAATAGTTAATGTCAAATTACTAATTAGTATGTTTGTAAGTAAATCAAAGCACCAAAAATCTTACGTATATGTACATTGTGACCTCTTTTTGACCGACTTATTAATTGTATACTTGCTTAGTGAGGTACTTAATACGAAGAAGTAGGTTTGCGAGTAACATAAAACACCGTCTTATTATATTTTCTTTGATGTGTAAAGCAAAATATTAAGCATCTTATCGAGTTCAGTGTCCTCATTTTAATAATTCATTACGAACGAGCGAGCCTTAAAAGAAGAGGTGGGTTTGTTTTGGTGCCTCCGTTACATGGCGACCGAGAGCAGGTCAGACTAACATAATTTTTTATGTATAAAGACGAAGAACTCCCACACGAGCTGATCACCCAAAGTTTGACCTATTTCTTTGTTCGTCAATTCGTAATAAAGAAATCGATAGCGATCGCGTGGGCTTTGTTCATTTTTGTTATTCAGGTTTTGGAATACGAAGCGTGTTAAGGGTCACCTTGTTACGATTGTACGCTGGTTTAATCACCATTAATCTTATACAATCCGTATGAATCTAGCCCGAATACAATATTACATATTACGTAGTCAGTACGCAGTAAGTACTGATTAGAAACACCGTTTTTTATTATTGTCCTAAAAATATCAAAAAGAAGGTTATATGAAGCATTAATATGAAGCTAAATTTATAGCTAACAAAAGAGTAAAGGTAAAATAATCTGTATATTAATGAAATTTCCCAAAAACCGAGCTTGGGTAATACTATAGAGTGAACAATAAATTTTAGGGAAGAAATTAAACGTAACAAGTTTTTTACAGAAAACAGTAAAAATTATTAAACTAATTTTGATGATATTTTCTGTATTGTATAGTTTAAAGTTGCAGAAGTAAAATGAGATGCATATCATCTTGATGAAAAACGGATACGTCCGCAAAAGATTGTGTGCAATGCACAGAACATAGCGTAAGTTCAAGTCAATTGATTATGGCAGCCGTTGTGAGCGATCGTGTGTCAACAGAGAATTTTGTTCAGCAAAAAAAGTTAGTAAAAATTGATATAAATTTATTCTCATTTCAGAAATACGAATAACACTAATAGTTATAAAAATAAGATCAGAGTTGTAATATTCTACTCGTAAGCTCAACATATTATATGAAGATTTAGAAAGATTTAGATAAATGAATTATTTAGAAAGAAATGTGTGCAATGTTTAATGTTCACAATATGGCGTTGATTCTAAACATACAAATTTACATAATCGGAAATCATCGGAGTGCCTTTTAAGTGCGAGTAATAACTCACACATACACAATATATTTTGGCACGTTTTTTATATTATCTAAATCAATGATCTTGATAATTCTTCAGTTACGTTGAAAAATAATATATATTTTCCAATCTTTTTATACTAGTATCCAATAAATATGACTGCGTTAATTAAAATATAGTTTTTACTATTATATTACTTAGAATTCAGAAAAGAAATTGAGCTACGTTTTTCTTTAATATAATACGACGTTAAATAAATGAAAAATGAAGAAAATAATTTCAGCTTACCCTGACGCGGATCACTACCCTAAAAACTGAGCAAAAAAGTTGATACGACTTACACCAGTGGACAAAACGCTAATATAAATTACAGAAATAAGATCGTTGAAATTGATCTTTAACGTAATCAATTAAACCTTAAATATTGTTAAACCAGCTTTATTGAAGTATGCGGAACACTTTTTCGACAGTAGTAAAATATTTTACCTTTTTTTTCAAGACCTTTTATTACGTAACTTTCTTAAAACTATCGGTTTCATTGATGGATAGCTCACAAATACGGCTATTAATCCTGAAATAAAAAAGCGCTATCTATAAACTTTTCATTTTTATATTTTAGAAAAATAAGCAATTTAAAAGTTTTGATTTAAGAGACAACATGTGTTTGTGTTTTTATGCATATTTACATATTTATAGGTTATTGATTATGGATGGACTATTAATAAGCTTTAAGACATTCGATCTGTAATCTTTGAGAAGTCGTGTAAAGCAATAGATGGCAGGTGTCTAAATTGGTTTCAGAACAGATGCACTTAGCTCTTTTATTTTCATTATCCACATTTTGTGAAGTGTTTCTTAGTCTGCATGTCCATGTTATGTCTACTTTCTTTTATGATGCTGACATCTCAACTAGAATAAACATTTAAAGAGAAATGTATAAGTCAGTTAATATATGAAGTCACGATCGCATCTGTTATTATTATCGTTAAAGAATATATTTAAATTTGCCTACAATTTGAACGTATTTGACAAACCAGTGTATGATTATATTTTTTGTGTTAAATATAATAAAAGCAAAATTAAAGAGACGTTAAAAGATACCAAAAAATATTAAACGTGTATTACAGTGTAATTACAAAAAAGGTAGGACTTCATGTAATCATCTCACGATATTACTTATTAAATACTGTTAAATTTATTAAGTATTCATTACGCCGTCAATTCCATCGTATCTTTCCTCTTCCTGTCCTTACAATTTATTTTCATCTTCGTTGTCCATGTAATTTTATGTCGGATATTAATTTGGATGACTTAATTTCGTTTTGAATTCCAATCACTCGAATCTCACAAATCATACTTTAATATAAACATTTTTGTGGAGTTCACTCCCTACGAATCGATTTTTATATATAACGCCCGGTATGAAGCTTTATGAGGAGTAAAATAAGAGCGTTAAAAAAAGTGTAACCGTTAGATGGACTTTCCGCGCAACATTTCTGCGCATCTTTAGAGTTAGATGTCAGTATGTTTATTTGACATTTTTTTATGGCGTAATCGCAATGACGGACATGTGACATACATAGTTCTCTCTTTAATTTTAAATTCTCAGTCTGACGTTACTGATTGTTTTTAATTTTGTTGTTGTATAAATTTCACCTTGTTCATTTGTATTTTACTTAAAGATCATTTGTATTTTACTTTTCTTTAATTAAAGATTTTTCCATTTGAATTTAATAATACTGATATTTATGTTTATATACAGTGTTAGCTATTTTATACATCGTACTTAAGAAGTGAACTCCAGCTGACACGCACAATTTTTTTTACAAGCGGAAATAGGTAATGTATATTTTTTTTCTTTGATGACAAAAAAGTGGAAAGAATGCTGAAATAGTATTTAGTCTGGCCACACCACAAAAGGGTTGTTTGAGACCTTTTCAGCAGTGTTTCTCGCTTGAAGGCAAAGCAGTGGGCGAAAATGTGGGCTGAATAAATAATGTATTTATGTTAGTTTCATTCTTGTTTGAACTTCAGTGTTCACACGCAGAATCGTCTAAATTCAACAAGAGGTTGATTTTCGTTCTGTTTAACTTGATTTAGGTCTCAAAACCTTTGTAGGAAAGAAAATGCTTAGCAGGCACGTTTGCACGCTTTCAGAAGTTTACGGCTAAATGTACGTTTTATATTTCTTGTTTGTCTTCTAAGCGACTGGATGTTTCGGAAATATATCCATTAAATAATTAGAAACCTTTTTTCCATTATATATATTTGGTTGAATTGCTTTTATGGTTTACGAGATATTTTGCTGTCAGGAATGACAATAGACCGACATGATGAGACTTTTTTCTAATTATTTTGTATTATTGATCTGATACTTTATTTATTTATAAATGTTGCGATTTTGAATTATCAACGATTTTTTTTCCGAATACGTTTCTATGAAACCATTATTT